>OY987267.1:2149717-2749717 GCA_963920665.1 Straminergon stramineum | reverse complement strand
ATCCTACTAGAAGGATTCTTTGTCATCCATTAGACACAAAATGTCCATGTTGTCATTTAAGGGTTAACCCCTAAAGGTATTCGACTATGTTTTCACCAAAAATGCTCCAAAACTATCATCTCTAGTACAAGTACCAAATTTTAGAAAAACTACATTTTTGGACAAATGTAACCATAGGATAGTGTAGTAAGCTGGTTTGGAAGAGGTGGAAAAAATTTCAGAAATTTCCACCAGGTGGATTGCAAGATATTAGCATTTGAAGTGACAAGAAGCCATTTTTTGGCCCTACAAAAATCTGGACAGATGCACTCCACAAGGTCATATCATTATGAAAAAATGTCCAAAATGGTTGTAACTCTTTGGATTCATTCTTCAAGTCATGTTGGCTACATTCTTGAAAAATTTTAGATCATTTGGAATTGTACAACATATAGGAAAAAAATAGTAAATTGAAAGTAGAGAATGATTCAAAATACTAAATTTTTAATAATTTATTTATGGATTTGAAAAATGCCAATCCCAATGGTGAAATTGTTATAATAAACAATCTACACCTCCCCTTCTTCTTTTTTTTCCAAAAATATTAAAAATTGAATGAAATAAAGGTCTTCAAAGTTTATTTCAGAGTAGAGATTCCATTACTACCCACAAACTATCCACAACTAAAACTCTTCATAACTTTCATCTCATAAATCAAAATGGAATTATTCAAAGATTTCCATGTACATATAAATCAAGGAAATAAATTTCAAATTTTTATTTTAAAAAAAAGTGATTTTTAAAGAAGTTTGTTTTGCTACCTGGGCTACTCGCCGAGCAATGAAAACAACATATCATACAATAACTTTTTAACCATGTATTCAAAAGTTTTGAAAATTTTTGGGTCTTAAAGCTACTCCTTTGGCACATGTTGTGTGAAAATTTCAAAGAAAAAAAAAATTCCATCCATAGTGAGGTGCTTGAAATCGCTATGTTGCCAAAAAAACACCGTTTGGTCCTTCAGGGGTTAATAATCAAATTGAATTATTCAAAATTGACATTATACAATACATTACAAGGTTTTTTTTCAACCTCAAAACAAGGTAGAGGACAAAAAAATATGATGAATGACTCTTCAAGGTTTTTGAGAAACTAAAATTACACCTATCCTCCAAAGATCTAATTAACCCTTAAAGGATGTGCCCCTCTATGTTAAAATCTAATCATTTTAAACTTGTATGTATTTTATTCATACTTTTTTCTTTCAAAATAATTTTCAATTTCAAATTACGAAATGTTGTTTCGCATACTAACCTTCATTTTTGGTCAAAATCTCAAATTATTCTAATATGAATTCTAATTGATATAATTTTATGTCTATATTACTATACTTTTAAAAAATCAGAATAATTTTATTTTTCCACCAAAAGTTCTTCAAAAAAATGAAATCTCTAAAAAAAAAGTGTTTATTCAGATATAAAAATTATAAAATTTTTATCAATCAAGGGGATAAAGGCTAGTTTAGCTTGGTAGTGGTAATTTGACATGAAGGTCATTACCAATTTTTTTTGGGTGTAAAAAAGAGAAAATTAATTGAAATTTTTTTCATTTTTTTTCATGTCTATTTTGACTTCTTGAAAAAATTTCAAATTAATTGGATTTTTTGTTAGGTTTATCAACTTGTGTTAACTTCTAAGTTCACAAATTAGAATAGTTATATTTTATTACAAAACTTCTAGAAATTTTTCATATTGATGTACAATGCATAGTCTCATGTAACAAAAAGATTACACTCAAAATCAAAAATAATTTAAAAGGCTAATTGATCATAAGAACAAAATTTGACCACATGGCAATAAAACTTATATTTTGAGGGTAACCCCTAAAGGGATTTGAATATAGTTGGCACCTAAATACAGTGCATGTGTTTTTAAATACAAAGTTGTATTTCAATGGGAAAAGAAGTTCAAAATGGTTTTAAATTTTTGTGAGCTTAGAAGGGGGTACTACAATGTGGAACTAAAGATTTTTAGTGATAGTAGCAAGCGTAATCCAAGAAATATTGTACACTTAAGGGGGAAAATGGCGCAATACATTGTATGCACTGACTCTAATCAAGGTGCCAACAATGGAAAAAAGCTCCAAAATCCAATGTTGATTTATTGTATGTATTGATATACAAGTCAACAACATTATTGTAGTACTTAACAATTTTGTTGCCCCCATTCCCCGAAATTCATGAAAAATGTTTATACAAAAAGTGGATAGAAAATAGAGAAAATAGTTTTGTATTGATAGAAGGGGTCATGCATATGCATATGTGGTAATAGCGCATCGGAATAGCCACCTTTGTCACATGTGATGTACTGTATATTCTTGATGTGACATTCATTTTATTTGAAGTGGCATTCATTCTCCAAGAATATATTGAGAAACCTTTAAATATGGCACTATAAATAGATGAAGCAATTGTATTGGTTCATATTGTAGTTTTCATTCCAATTGTGTTGGTTTGTACTATATAATATTAGGATTTTTTCAAAATTCCAATATAGTTACACATAATGGTATATAATATGCACATGGGAGTGCTAGCATGTGAGTATAGAATTAATGAACCCATGAGCCCATTAGTCTATATTATAAACACCTTCTATGGTTATAGGTGTCTATGTTATAGACTCTTTTCATGTTATAGTATACCTACATTATAGGTACATATGTTATAAATACCTTGAAATGGTTGTAGGTACATACCTACAACTAGATTCAAGGCTTGTAGGCTCACGTCTCTACGCTCACATGCTAGCATCATTGAATATGCAAATAAATTGTCTTTTAATTTTTCAAAAAAATGGGCAATTTGCATCACTACCTTATGTAGAAATTTGTAGTATGTACAAGATCCTAATTATATGATCATTTCACTTGTGCTTTTGACGTTTCTAAGATTTTGGAGGAATCTATTTGACCTACAAACCCTTTAGAGGTTAATGGACACCATGACAATATTTTATTAATGATTATCAATATATTTAGTTCCTTATACAACTTTCAAAATTGTATGTACTCATTAGTCATCAATCAAAGTCAATTTTCAACTTCAAAATTTCCTATTCTATATCCCCAATGTTTGAATTGATTAAAATTTTCAATTCCATAGAAGTTCCATTAGTCTAGAATGGTAGGATGTACACAATGAAGATTATTGAAAAAGATATGTTTATAATAGGTAAAAGGAAAAACACTAAATATAGCAAGATATAAACTTAAAGGATATACACTAATAGGGGTGATTGCAAAAAAAAACCTTGTCCTATTTCTTGTCTTCTTACCTTTGGATAGGTGGTTTTGTGCTCATAACTTCGGCATTATTAGTCCGTTTTGTGTGAAATTTGGAAGGAAGGTAGATGTGGCAGTTTCAAACATTCTTTAATTTTTTCAAATTTTTAAACTATTTCTAACCTACCCCCGATTGGATGTCTATTTTAGTCATTTAGGGGGAATGTAGTACAATTTTCGACCCAAAAATGCAAATTGGAAGATACAAATTGGATATGATGGAGGTGTACAATCTTTTCAAGGATTGACATAGAGCTTTTGTGAAAATAGCAACATATTGGTTGTGCACATGCAGTCAAAGTGACCTTCCTCTGTGTGAAGGCTACGAAGAGGGAAAATATTTCCTACATGAATTCTTTGGTGCAATGCGAGTGTAATCTTCTCTAGCAAAATGACTTTTTTTATGGAATTTTTTTGAATTTTTTTGAATTACTATAAATAAAAAGGTCTACATACCCCTTTTTTGCTATTTTCTACTCCCAATGCTTTTGTAGTACTCTGTAGTAGTTTTTAGTATTGCATGCTATTGAATTGATGGTTTAGATCTCCATGCATCCTAAATCAATGGTTCAGATTCACAAGCTCATTGTTGACACATAGAATTGATAGTTCTAGGTAGTACTTCTAGTCCTACAGCCAAAAATGTGAAGTGTTTCTTGCAATCACCCATAATCTTCACCCCTAAAGATCTACAACTATGTTTTCACTGAAAATGCTTCAAAACTGCCATTTTTAGTGCAAGTGCCAAATTTTTGAAAAAAAACTTTTTTTGACACATTTTACCATATGATCTTGTAATGTATTGACTTGAGAGCATGTGGTAAAATTTTCACCACATGGATTGCAAGATATAAACATTTAAATTCACTAAAATCATTTTTTGGACCTTGCAAAAAACGGGGTAGCTACACTTCACAAGCTCACTTTTCTATGAAAAAATGTCCAAAATGGTGGTGCGTCTTTGGATTCTTTTTCCTAGACAAGTTGGCCACATGCTTGAAAAATTTCAGATCATTTGGAATTGTACAACATATAAGAAAAAAATAGTAAGTAGATAGTAGTAGAGAATGATTCAAAATACGAAATTGTTAAGAATTTAATTATGGAATTGAAAAATGCCTATCCCAATGGTTGCAATGTTATAATAAAAAATCTACATCGTATGAATTTATTTTTTTCCAAAAATATTGAAAATTGAGTAAGATAAAGGACTTTGAAGTTTATTTTAGAGTAGAGAATCCATAATAGCCTACAAACAAAAAATCCTCATAACTTTTGACTCCTTGATCAAAATGGAACAATTCAAAGCTTTCCAAGTACATATAACTCTAGAAACTCAATTTCAAATTTCAGTTTTTGAAAAAAGTGATTTTTAAAAATCTGCCTAGCTAGACTGCCCATTTATGAAAAAAAGCAACATATTAGGCCATAACTTTTGACTTGTATTTCCAATTGTCATGAGATTTAGTGAATCTAAAAGATATTCCTCGTCCCTACCTTCTCTTAAAATTTGGGTAAAAAATATGGAAATCTCCAACCACACATACCTGACGAAAATTGCTATACAACCAAAAAATGCAGGTTGGTCCTTTAGGGGTTAATAAGCATGTTTAATTAATACCTTGAAAATTCATAACTATGGTATCTCCTATTGACATTAAATTGAAAGATTGGACAAAATTGATGTTAATGTTTTCCATTTTAGATTAAAAAAAATGGGAATTGATTTATGAGTTGGCAATATAACCATACATTATATGGTAGCCAACTTCAATACTAAGATTTTTTATATCTTGATTTTTTGCAAAATGGAAATTATGAAGAAACAAAAGTTGAAATGCTTTATGAAAGCGATTCTCCAAATTTTATAAGGATGAAATAGCTAGGAACCACCTTATATTTTGCAAAGTAAGATGATGCCACCTCATTTGGATGAGTGTGCATAATTTTGGAAGACAATATTATGTTACATCTATCGTTTGCATATTTTTGGATGTGATTAGCTTCATCATCCTTTAAGTTTTAGGGCCTTAGAGAATATTGAAAAGAAAAACTTACTAAAGGAAACAAACTGTGCTATTGGTAGTATATTGCCCCAAGAAGAAATGTCATGAGCACAATTTCATCTAAGGTAGACCTACATTAGTTTATCTTTGTATCCAATTTTGTTTAAATATATCCTTATGTTCTTTTTAAAAATAATATCAACCTAGTCAAGAACTTGATCTCTTATGCCTTAAATTAAAAGTGATAAGAGATAATGCATTATGAGGGTTGATGTAACTAATGTAGAGATATCATTTAGACTAGATGTAGTGCGAGGATGGAATAGTTGTATTGTGGTTATCGCATCCAACCCAATTTTTCCGGTTTTTTGGAAAATATAATAATAATATAGTAATGTAGTTTGAAAAAAAGCAAATGCATGAAGTTTAGCAAAGAAGGTAAGAGGTCCATAAAGCAACCAAGCTCTAAAAGTATTCTTTAACATTGAGGTACACATTGCTTTCTTTGATGAACCAATTGCATTTGTCAATGTACCAACACTAAATACCATATGTTAGGGACTAAATGCTCTTAGAACATTATGTGATTCCCTCTTTCAAATTCAATACTAATTTCACAAAGGTCCAAAAATTATGAATTGACTTGGATTAGAAGCCAATTCCATTCATCTTTCAAGGAAAAGAAACTTTGCTAAAAAATATTTCAAATATTTCAAATTTTGACTTTCAAAATTCTCATGGGGCTTGCAATGCCCTTTAAAGGTTAACTCCTAAACTTCCAGATTCATCTCCAGAATTGATGATTTGAGAAAATTCATTATAAAGTGCTATTTGGAAGCATATTTTGGAATTGCAATGTAAATAAAAGTTGTAGATTTTAATTTGTAGATTTCGTTCGTACAATTAGATTCACCAATGCTATTACCAATATTTTTTTATAAATTTTGAAAGAGAAATTCCAAATTCTTTCACAATTTGATTGCAAATAAATTATTATCATTTTTTGAGTAAATTTTTTTGGAATGGATTTGAAATGAGGTTCTCTTCACATGGTGATTTTTTTGAAATTTTTGTATTCTTCCTATCTATGACCTCATTTTGTCTAATCCAATTTTGAACTAAAGTCAATGGAGTTTGACCACTTGACATACTTGCTCATTTACAATCTTAGAAAAATATGAACTCTAGTAACACCAAATCCAACCCTTAGATAGGACAAAAACTTGATAACGTATCTTCACAAATTAAAATAACTTTCATCCAAGTAGTTAGGAGGATGAAACTAGAGTTTCAATTTGTTCATCGTCTAGAAAATGGACGTCAACACATTTAGGGATTAAACTCCCCAACTTGAAAATGAGTTGGTAAATGGTTACTTTATGGACCTCCCAAGCACTTTAGATATGAGAGACGTTAAACACACACCATCGAGCTTTTGACTCGCCCTAGGCCCTACCTCATTCCAGCTTTGTCACTGCTCGAACAAACTTCACGGAGTTGTCCGTCGTCAAGGCTCATACCCGGCTAGGGTCCTTCCCTCGCCGTACTTTTAGAGGTCCTTCATTGCATTGCTATCACTCCATCTTCCCACTTTCCCACCCAGAAACCCAAAATTGGAATGTCTAAGTTCTTCTGAACAATTCTATTTTGTACCCCAAATTCTTTCGATTATTTTTGTTGGTACACATGGTATTGTCGCCATGGTAGATGATCCATGTTTTGAAAAGCCTGAGTGTCAGCCTTACTAAGGATTGTGGTGTTCTAATTTTCTTCAGTTGTTTCCATTATTTTCAATGTCTTCCATTTTTTTTAATATAATGGGCGGTTTCTAACAACATGTGATTTGGGAAACCTTGATTGAAGGTGTGGCATGTGAATCTAACGCTGGAAGAGCATTAGGAGATGGCCGTAAAGAAGATGGAGGGTTGGAGTGTAGTGGAGAAGTTTGCAACTGGGCTGGTGACTTTGGACTTTGAGAAGCGGAAGAGTTTGTTTATCAAAGTGTATCTAGATTTGGAGCAGCTTCTAGGCCACAAGGACTTGTTCTTGGAAGATTATCTTGCACAACATGCCACTACTTTCCAACATGTTCAAAATTAATTGGAGAAGAGTATAATAATTGATTTGACCACCATTGTGAAATAAGTGATTCATCAAGTGCACAAATGCTCAAAATAAATGCTTAGAGACAATCAATAGGGTTCACTTGTGTACATTTTGGGGAAGATGATGGCAAGAAGCTTAGGCAAAGCTTGTGGTCCAAACCCTTGTTATTGTTTCTGTTCACTTATACGTTCACTTGACATGAAACAAAAACCTTTAGAACAATGTCTACATACAAATACATGCAATGCTCAATACAAGTATTAGATAGAGAGATCGACAATACACTTTAGCAAGTCTGAGAAACAAACTCTGGATGGGGGAACAAGAAGTGATGGCAAGGTGCCTTGAAATCCCTAACTTAGATTTTTTGTTCTTTTTTTTGCTATCCTCTCGATGGAGGCCATGCTTCAGTTGGAGATTTTAGTTGTTGTAACTAATTTCATCCTTGCAACAAAATTTCTTTTGTTTGTTTCAAGAATCAATAATAAATTCCTATAGTATAGTAGCTAGATTTGCATGCAAGATAGGCAACATCGCTCTGTACAATCGATAATCAACATGACCACACAATGTCGTTACTCAATCACAAGACTTAGAATGTGCCTCCTAATCGAATCCCCTTTTTTTCTTTGCTAGGGATGCTCATGCTCATTAGATGCAAAACTAGATGTTGCATGTGCCTTCAAATCAGGTGTTCCTTGTTGCTTCCCTAAAATTATTTAAAAAACTCCTTGGAGGATTATTCTTCAACCTATGCAAAAAATCTCGACTCACAATTTTACAACATGTATTAATAATACCATGATCAGTACCGTACCCTTCCAAGGAGCGATCAATTCTTGCCATTGGTGATGGCCAATTCACTATTGGAGTGCTAGATCGACACTCCCTTCAAGTTTGCATTTCAAAAGTTGGAACAAGTTGTGGCAAGTTGGAGAAACAAACTTTGGATGAGGAAAACAAGAAGATGGAGTGGCGGCAAGGCAACGAAGGACCTCTGAAAGCAGGGCGAGGAAAGGACCCGAGCCGGGTATAAACCTCAACGACGGGCAACTTCGTGAAGTTTGTTTGGGCGGCGACGAAGCTAGAATGAGTTGGGGCCCTCGCCACGTCAAAAGCTTGATGGGGGGGTGTTTAACCCCTACATGCCGAGGTGGACGTTTTTCGTCCTATGAATGACAAGGAATTCTCTTGTATAGGATAGAAGTACAACTATTCATCCTTGGAATTAGGGGTGAAAAGGGAAGATCTTCAATAGTAGTTTGATTCCCAATGAATATTTTTTATTTTTTTAAAGTAGATGATGATGTCACATGGTTCCAAAATGCTTGATTTCCACGGTCACCAACCCGATGTTTAAGGGTTAACCCTTGAACGACGCGGCGGACGATTATTGTCCGATGAATGACAAGGAATTCTCCTGTGTAGGACATAATTGCAACTATTCATCCTTGGAATTAGGGGTGGAAAGGGAAGATCTTCTATAGTAGTTTGACTCCCAATGAGTATTTCTGGTTTTTCTAAAGTGGACGATGTCACACAGTTCCAAAATGGCTGATTTCCACGGTTACCAACCCAGCGTTCAAGGGTTAACCCAGGAAGGATGCCGTGGACCATAGTGGTCCAATGGATGATAGAGAACTCTTGCATGTGAGACAGAAGTGCCATTGTTCATCTTTGGAATTTTGTGCAAAAAGGGGGAGGTCTTGCACAATAGTATGACCTCCAATGATTACTTTCGGGTTTTTTAAAGTAGATAATTTTCACTGTTTCAAAAAGAAGATTTCCATGGTGACCAGCCCGTCCTTACAGGGTTAACGTCTCGCCTTAGATATTGGTAGATGCTGGCAGGAGAGAAAAACATAAAGGAATCTTGAGGTCGACAGGCCATCCGCCACCAGTTCCCGCAGTCAAATCTACCGAAACCTCCCAAAATCTACTCATGCCTCCGCAATCCACCACTCTCATGCAAATCTTCGCACCACGGGCTCCATCTTCTCCAACAACCAGCTTCGCCCTGCAACACTCCCTTGTGCACACAACCTTCGCCAGTTTTCTTAAATCGTCGCTCTCTACCCGTGTCCAAATTTGCACCGATTCGTGCTGATTTGCGCCGATTTCGATTTTCTGCTTGCATAGCCGAGATGGGTTTGGACGAGGACTTCGATCAGGCCGCCAAGGACGTGAAGACGCTGACCACCAAGCCTTCCGACGAGGACTTGCTCATCCTCTACAGCTTGTTCAAGGTGGCCACGGTGGGGAAAGTGAACACCGCCAGACCCGGATTACTCGATTTCAAGGGCAAGGCCAAATGGGACGCGTGGAAGAAGGTGGAGGACAAGGACCCCGAGGAAGCCAAGAAGGACTACATCCTCAAGGTGCAGCAGCTCATGGAGGCCTAGGGTTTCGTGTGCTTCACATCATGTAGTAGGAAGTAGCAGGAGCATCGTCATCGTCATCATCATCTTCGTTGTGTTGTTTATAAATCCGTCATTGCAGGGTGGCGGTGGTTGTTGAAATGGCTTGACCGTGGGGAAGAAAAGCCGATCATTGATGTAAAGCATTTGTTGGAGAATTCGCTTGTTCTTGTCATCTTAAGAGTCGGGCTTCATGATGTGTGGTTGTTTTCGTATGCTTGCGTTGCTGTTCTCTCGATTGCCTGGTGTGGTGAATGCGACGCTTCGTTGAGCTTCGGGAGTATCGATTGGATTGTGTCTTGTTGGTGATGTGGGGCTTCATTGATGGATTGGGGAGCGCGTTCTTGTATATGTTCTGTTGCAGTTTAGACGTTCGATCCGGAAATCTTTTTGAAGGGGTAAGCTTCTGAGAAGCTTTTGGTAAAAGAAAATAGTGGCTCTGTGTTTTGTGAATCTTCACGCGAGAGATTTGTCTACCGGTGTCAGTGATTCGTTAGTGGCTGAGGATTGTCTGAGCAGCGATCACGTACGATATGTCAGAGATTTTTCTGATGAGTATCTGACAATATACTAAGTTAACGTAATTCATGGAGAGATGATCTCTGCAGCTGAACTGTGTGGGTGTAAGTTAGCACATTCTTTCAATTTCAATTTTAGCACTTGAATTGTATGTACAGTATGTCATGGTGAAGTTTCTAAAGTTGGCCTCTGAGAAATTGACGAAATTGGCTCCAATCACGGATAATATGGTGATAATAAATGCGTGGATAGGTGGATTGGCAACGCAGACACCACTGAACCTTGAGCCCTGGATGCCTTGAGTCTTCTAGTAAGTAAAGTTCTTGCAAGTTACATGTGGAAGGCTTTCTTTTCCGTCTTTATCTTTTCATGTGGGGTTTCAACTAACGTAACATTGACATATGGCGGAATATGAGGGAAGAATTTTTTAAATTTTATTTGTTGGAATTGAGAGTCCGTTACGGCAGCAGGTGTCAAGGGGATGCGACTTTTAGCTCCCTTCCTCTAAGCTGCTGACACGTGTTTTGGCGTGTCAATGCCATGTTTCCTGACCAGATACAGTGCAGGAGTTGTCTTTCGTTGCAGCCAATGTTCTTGCAATTGGAATCGTTTTGATTTCCCAGGTCTTCGTACCATCTGAGTTATCTTATCGGCCTATTCCCAACCATTTCTTCCTCATCTTTATTACCACCCACTCTTAAATCATCACTCTACATTCAAGATGCAGATGAGTGGCGGATGAGGTGACTCTGTATTTCATTTCTCTCTGCAAGTGTGGTAGGCGTTGTCACTCCTTCACCCCATTCTCAATCTTCGAAGAATGGGGATGTCGATGTGGCACTCTCCTTGGCTCTTCTTGGCTTGCAGAGGTCTCATGCTTCAAAGATTGAGAATAGTCATTCTTCTTCTCTAGAGATGAAGAATAGGTGTGAAGAAGATTTTGTAAGCAAAGTTTTCATGTAGCTTTCATCCTATATATGTTGCTTCCACCTCACAATTTTACATTTTCCTAGCTCCTAGCATTGATGCTTAGAGTGATCAACCAAAATCAACATTGATGCTAGGCAAACCAACATCATTACCCATTGTTGCAGAGAGTCATCTACATCAATTGCATTGATCTTGAATTAGTGTCGTTTGGAATATTTCTCTCCATTATCCATTCTCATCCTTCTTAAGACCTTGAAGGGGTGTTACACCTTCACGGAAGAAGGCTTTTAATTAGCTCTTCTATTTATTCCCAACCTTCTCATTCTTCATAGAAATTTGATTCTAGGAAAAGGTGTGACAACTTGTAGTATTTTCAGTTGTTTTGAAGATAAGATGTAGTTAACTACAAAGTTGCAATAGAATCATGGAGAGTGTTAACACAATCAATTTTCAAGTGGTTTGACTTATAATCTATATACCGGTATCAATTCTACTCAAATAGTGATATATCTTTCAAGCAATTCAATTCAAATGGTCCATCAATAATCTATACACTAGTATTTATGAATATGGTAGCTTCATCCACAAAAAGAGCAAGAGGGTGTTACCTCCCAAGGTATATTTTTCAACATGTAACTTTATTCTTCCTTGACTCTTTATTTTTAGAAAGTCAAAAGGGAGGTATAGTTACATGTTCAAAAATATATCCCGGGAGATAACACCCTCCCATTCTTCCTATAATCTCTCCAATTCCAATTCCATCTTTTTAGTCAATAGTACAAGCTTGAGTAATGTGGAAACTTAAAAATAATTTTTCCGTGTAAGATACATCCACTCATACATAATTGCCACTTAAAATGAATGCAAAATGTACATATCATACAAATAATTTGCACTTCATGTGGAAAATTTTAAGCATTGTTCATTCAAGTTTGAAGAATTTTCTTAAGATTCCAATTTCTTTTTCCTAAATTGAAACTTAGTAAGAAATTGCCATAAATAAATCCATAAGTACATCACTCAAGACATAATTTTTCAAGATAACTTAAGGTAACTACACCCAAAAGCGTCCAAATAAACAATCCATCATAGTTTCCATTACGGAGTATTATATTAGAAAACTTATTATAGGGACTTGTTGGTAGTTGAAAGGGGATTCTAGATTCTTTTAGAATGCATTTCTTGGACACTGTATGAATAAACTATGAATTTTCAAAGTGTTGAAAATAAGTGTTTCTAAAACCGACCCTAAACTCTCATGAATAGTGTGAGTACATTTTAGGCAAAAATAAGTTGAAGTCAGTTTTAGAAAGAGGTCACTTTTGAGTGTAGTTACCTTACCATATGTGAAGCTACGAAGACATGATGCACCATTTCTGATTTGCAGGTCCTCAATAATATATGTTATCTTATACTTTTTCAATGGTGTCTGTTTGAAAGGACTCGCTCACAACTTAACTTAACCGACAATCCATGTGACCAGTTCGTCAGGACGCCTTAGCATCAGTACTAAGTTACTGTATAGTAGAACCGCCCATGACCAACCACTTAAGGAATCTGTGCATGCTCCGGAGCTACTCCAGGCAATTTTAATTTACAGCCCTGTGGACAGATAGAAATCATGGGCATTGCCAAAGTTTCGTAATTTTTTTCTTCAAAATAAAATTGTTATGAATTTTAGAAGCCAAAAGTTGGCCTACTCCCATCCCCAATATATAGATTCTTCAATCACTGCTCATCTAGAGACTAATTGGGCTCTCAGATCGAAACATATCTGTCATTACAGTAATGGCTACAAGATGGTTGGAAACTGAAAATTTAATGATTATCTATTAGTCCTCTCTCTATTGAATTTCCCATTGCCTATGTCTTGACCATGGGTTCTGGCTGGTAATGGGCGGTTCTACCATACTGCAATGTAAGGGAATTCGAAATATTTTACATTCATCCAAGTGTGATAATGTGAAATTGCCAATGAACACAAAAATATTGGAAATGTTTTACATTCAGCCAACATTCATTCATCCAATTGTGGCAATATTTGGCATTAGGGATTATGTCTTGCATCAACAATTATTTTTTGCAGGGATAAGTATCATCAGATTTCGACAAGCATTTTAGTCTAGGTAGAAGTCTATAGGAAATGTAAAGGAAAAAAAGTGATTCTTTAGCCTAATTTTATAGCAAATTAGTTGAAATTTTTTTGTATGTTTCCAAAATTAGTATTGTAACTACCATAACATAAAAAAATAATGCAAAATTAGTTCGCGTTAGTTGTCTCAAATAAAGTTTTGGCACTCCCCAAATAACAAAAAATAACAAAATGCCTAAGATTGTAGACGAGATAACTTTAAAGGTTTGACACCTACAAGTTCAACTAGCACTTGTCTAATAAATCATTAGATGAAATTCAACTTCATTAGAGGACCATTTCAAGTTGGTTCCCCATGTTGGGAACCAGCCATTGCTGGCTAAAATTTAACATTATTAAAAAGAATTATAAAAATTAATTCATTTTTATGCAAAAATAATATTGAAAAAAAATTATTATTATTATCTAATGTAGCTATCGCCTAGCCTCATCAGCCTATTACTATGGCCGAGTTCCCACGGTTTGAGAATTCAAGGGAACTCACAAGCTTGTTGACTAGGTGAATTTCATCTAATGACTAGTGCTCCTTTTGCACTGGAATGCAAGAGCCTCACTACTAGGGATTAGACCTTGCCAATGGCAAATGCCTTGACCCCAACCGCCATCAACCAACTTCAACTAGGATGTACTTCATCCTCGAGCATGGTTCAATTTTCTAAGTTTGGGTGCACTATAATTTGGACTCCATTATGAGTCATGTGACCCTTTTAGAAGATGACACCCTCCCACATTTGAGGAATGTCAATACCCTCACTTGCTTTATTCTCTCTTTGATGGGAAGAATCCTTCTACTATAGAGAGATAAAATTGTAAAAAAGTTTCAAAATTCACACTAAAGTATAGACACCCAAATGTCCTAGTTACCTAAATGAGCACCACTTATTGAAATGCTCACATTGTATACATCTCCTAAATCAATATTTACCTATTCTTGAAGAAAAGGTTTTAGAATATCTATCTAAAATACTTTACATACAGGGTTTAAATGATGTGTTCTTTGGTACAGAGTACATTGAAATCTCCTATAACTTGCCAATGAAAAAATATAAAAATTCACCAATCTCATAATAGAAATGATCCAAAGTAAAAAAATATATGTGTGCCCTCACTCACCTTAAAGAGCATTCACTGTGCCCAGGTGTCACATGCCCAAATTTTGTAAAACAGATATCTCTATAAAAAAAATAGAGCTTCAAATCCTCCATGACGGAGAAATCCTAACAATTTTGGAAAATTTCCGGAGAAATTTGGCGAAGAAGACAAGCATGTGAGAACGGGGAAGCAAGCCACGTTCATAACTCCTCGCCATCGGATTGCACCTCCACAACACGACCCCACACGTCCGTTTCGCATTGGCTTGCCGTCGATTCCTTCCGTCCGACGGCTATGGCGCCCCAACGTGGCTTCTTTCTGTCATTCCTTCTCTCATGAAAACTGAAAGCCAACAGCAAATATAATATACAGTACTCGCTCACTCCGCTGACGAGGCTCTGCTCATTCCGTTTTTTCATATTGCAACATTGCAGTGATTGCCACTGCAAATCTAGGGGTTCTGTTCCTTCTCGAATTCGGGATTCTTTGTGCGCGCCGTGAGTCGCTTCGTGGAGTTTGAATTCAGGTGATCAGTTGACGTCTTGACCAAGATTGTGTAATTCCAAAATTTTGAGAGCTAAGGTATGGTTTCTCGGTCACGAAATTGCTGATTTCTTTACAATTTGGTTTTGGTGGTAATTTTTCAGGAAATTTGGGGAACATTTGTAGGAGTTTGATTTGGGGGGATTAGACTAGAGCTCTGAGTGATATTTCGGTATCATGCGTTTATGGGATTCTTATCATTGTGGTCGAATTGGATATGGAATTTTCAAGTGGGGGTTTGTGGAGCTCTATTAGTGATGATATGTAATCGCTAGCTTATTGATAAGCATGGCGCCCTTCGATTCTTGTGATTTTTTCGAGGCGATGATGTGCTTTGGGGGGTTCGTGTAGGGCTGGACGATGTCTCCGGGCGCAGTAACCCAGGTGGTGGAAGGATTGAGCGCTTTAGCAGGAGCCTGGGTCATCAAATCGCTGATCGATGCAGAACAAGAGAAGCCCATGAGTGGAGGCAACGTCTGCCCGACGTGCAATGGCTCTCGCCGAGTGCCCTGCATGTGCACACGATGGTCCGACCAAGACGTCGGGTGCAACACTTGTGAAGGCTCCGGCATGATGCGCTGCAGCGCCTGTGGTGGCAGCGGCACTGGCAAGCCCATTCCTGTGCAGATTCGAGTTTCCAATCCGCCCCGAAGCTCTTGACATTGGAAACCAACAGGTCCGTGATATGGTTGTGTTTCTTCAAATTAGCAAAATTACTTCATCCTTAGGTTTTGGTAGCCATGAGTATTCTAGATTCTTCAATAGTGTTGTACTTCCTCCGTCCCGAAATATGTGTCCGATTACAATAAAGTGGCAACAACTATTCTGGAGTGTCGCTTACGGGGGAAAATCAGCTGGAGCGTGTTGAGAGACTGCGTAGTTGCCTCCTCTGTGATTATGCAAATATTGTTCAATCTTCTCTGGAGGCTATGCAAGGATAAAGAATACACGTCATTGTTCAATCTGCTCCGGAGGCTATGGAAGGATAAAGAATACACATCATACACTTAATTTGGGCCACGAAAAGAAACACATCGAACCCTTATTTGGGGACAGAGGGACAGAGGGAGTATTAGCTTGTTTTTCTTGTAGTCATTCAGTCATATTTTGTAGCAAACTCGACACCTTCGGCAAATCAATTGCCTCCAAGTGCTCCTGTGGTGAAATTAGCCAAGAATTTTCCCTTCTAACTAAACCTTGTGCACATGTTTTTCTTTGCAGCAGGTTCAACAGACCCTTAACCGGACGCGCATATATTTAATTCACCGGCAGGGATCCTACAAAACTTTGCAGGTTTAAAGCGATTTTTACAGTTAAACAATAGATTTTTGATAGCTGGATTGAGGTAGCCAGCTAGCCAGTCAGGCCATGGGTACGTGAATTTTGCGGCAGTGTCGGGTTCTCTTTTCCTTGTATATTATTGTCCTTTTCTACCGAGATCTCGTAATGCCTTTGGAGTTTGTATTCATCTTCACGTGATTTTTTCGTGTGCATAGAGACCAACATGCAATGGGTTGCAGGGTTAGTTTTGTAGCATTTTGTATATAGAGTTCAAATGAGGAGAAACTCACTGATTTATTGCTACAATATTTCTCGTATGTACAGTACATGGGTAGGTTTTTGGTTCTGTATTTCCGTATTGTCTTTGTTACGAAGATCTTGTCGTTCCCTTGGACGTTGCAGGAACATGTGATTTTTCAATGTGCGTAGAAGACATGTGTTACAGGATTTGTTGTGTAGCATTTTGTATCTACAAATCAACGGTGGATTATCTCTCTGATTTTGCAGCTAAGTATTTCTAGTTTCTTCATGAATGTATGTATGCTTTGCAAGTTGATCTGTTTTGGAATTCTGTTTGCGAAAATTCTGCTGTTACCATTCATGCAGCTTGTGCGCGATGACAGCTCATGCTTGCCGAAGTGTAAAATTGAACTTGTCAAATTTTTGGAGCCAGCTCAGCGGCAAATGGAAAATGATAAGAAAAATGGTCCGGTTCAGAGTTTTACCCTCTGCAGTGATAGTTGTCTCTTTTCAGGGATAGTGAGGGAATTATATGGAAAATTCTTGATCATAGGACCTGCAAGAATTAAATATCAGAAATAGATTAATCAAAAAACATTGGTTTAAGGTAAAACAGCCCATTACAGACTTTTTACTTATTGCGGTCTCCTAAGAATGACCCCATGGGGTGTGTGTGTGTATAGTTATTGAGATTTGGATCACATTCAATGTCTTAGCTAACTGGAATGGAGTAACTACTGACCACAATAGGAACTTTCAGTTTTTTAGTGTTAGGGCCGCTTTACACCTAGAGGCTGGGCCAATTCCTTTCCAAACAATTGCATGAAATTTCAACCCCTTTTGGGCTGAAGGTCGGCCTCAACTACACATTAAAATAAGATTATAATAGAGGTCAATTCTCCCATATGTAAAGTCTTGAGGCCAAGAAGTGAAGCCAATTCAAAAAAAACTTAAGGTAAAAGGGAGAGAGAGGCTGAAATTTCAGGGCCATTTTCAACCTAGAGGCCAATTGCACAAAATCCAATGAATCAGATTTGTTGAAAAAAATAATATTTTATAAGTTGAAATAAAATTTAAAATAAATTTAATTGAAATCTAAGATTGATCCCTAGGCCAAGAATTGGCCTCCCATTTTTGGTGCACCCAATCCAACAAGCTCGGGCTATGTTGGATCATGTCTTTTTTTAATAAATACTTCATTCCACCAAATTGGCCCGGCCTCTAGGTCTAAAGGAGTTGGGGGCTGATTTGAGCCTTTTATCCAATCACAAGAGAGGATTCTTGGCCTCTGACACACGAAATTGCCTTGGCCTCTAAGTGCAAAGCAACCCTCAGTTCATTGTAGGAAGTGCCTTTTTAGGTCTTCTATGTTAGAAAATATTGTAACCACAGTAGGTGAGTAAGATGAGTGTTATGGATCAGTTTTTGTTGGTTTGGGGGTAGTCTACAATCTCTTTTGGGTTGTGATGGGCTGAACACTTCAAAAATTCGTAACAAATTCACATTTTGTCAAAAAAATATAGTTTCACATGCTCTCATCCTTTCTATCACTTGACTTTCTCTGGGAAAAAAGTACAAAATTTCAGAAATGACAAGAGGGCCCCCCCGCCCTCCCCCCCCCCCCCCCCCTCCATTTGGTCCGTAATGGGCTGTTTTACCTTACAGGAATGGCATTCCAGTAAAGTGTCTGGTGCATGAAGGTCCCAATTGATCAATGAGAAGCTTGCGAGCATTCAAATTGACAACCAGATCTATGCAAACTAAGATAATGCCTTGCTTCATGGCCCTGTGAGTCCTGCTATGTTGATATTTCCGTAAAGGAATGTCAATTAAATTTGCAATTCTCAGTTTAAAGGCACTATTATAGTATGCAGTGTGTACTAAAAAAATTGCGCATTCTTCCCAGACCTTTATAACCATTTAGTGTGTCACAAAAATACCAGTAAAATTTTTCATGATTGGGTTTCCTGCTTGTTTGAAGGGTCGATCTTGTGACAAATAGATGTTGAAACTGACATGACATGCCAGAAGGAAATTATTTTGGGATCACATATTCATGAACTCTACAAGGGGCAAACATTTAAGGAAAAGAAGCGTCATGATTTACATTACTGGTACTCAATCTTGATAACTAACCTGCAAATGGCCGAGCTGCCTGAGCAGGAATTGCAAGGCCTGACATCCCTAAGTGTAACTAGTGAATGTTCTTATTCAAGGATGTACTCCATAATGTGACTTGCAATTGAAGTAAGGTAATAGCTTTACTAGAGAAATGCATCACACAATCACTGATCAATTTTCTGCAGTCATCATCATACTTGTTGTCTTGGCTACGATGTGTCATAAGATAGCAAATGCTGAAATCACTTCAATTGCTTCCTAATTCTCTTCCACATTAGCCGGCGAGATATGATTGTGAAGTGTGTGGGGTGTCTGTTCCTTTTGAGGGGATAACTTAAATTAGTTGTTGCTTTCAGTAAGTTATTCAGAGTCGTGTTGTACAAATACAGACAGTCAGAAATGTCAATGTTTCAAATGACTGTGTTTGAAGCTTTGAAAGGTAGAGCAAGCCATTCCTGACCCTGTATCCATTTTGAAGTCCTACTTCTTCACCCGAAACCAACCTGTTCATAATGCAATTCGAGCGAAGTCCACTCCCTTTTTTAGATTTCGATGGAATCGTATCTCTTGAATTCAATTCCTTCTTCTTGAAAAAGAGTTTTAGTATATGTCTATGGACACCAATAAGAAGCTATGATCTTTCCCTTCAAATATATTTATAGAAACTTTGGAAGAAACTATTTTAACCCTTGAAAGACAATTTGGTCTTTCAACGCCATTTGAAAGTTTAGCTAGGTAGGTTCCTATGAAATTTATTTTAAATTTATTTTTATGAAATTTTGATATACAAGATGTGAACATGTACCACCTTGTCAAGAATTTTTTTAAATCACAATCAAGTGTCCAAATCAAAATTTATGTTGCCCAAAAATTTTTAGGCAATTCAAGCAATTAGGAAATCTTTTGCAAAATTCTACACCTACCTCTAAAATCTAGTGGGGATGTCACTCATATAATATAAGATGCAATTGTCAAAAAATTAACTACATTTAGTGCAAAAGACTTGTTCTAGGAGGAGTTAAAGTCTACTAATCATGTTAGGTAGGTTTAGAATTTATTTTCTTCTAACTTCAAATGCTATTAATAATCTTTCAATTGGTATGGTTAAACTTTATGAAATTTTTTCCACACATTCCCAATGTCAATCTAATACAAATTTGTATAGCTTAACTTCAAGAATGTTTTTGTTTGTTTTTTTCATTTTTTTCTCTTTGTCCTAAAAAGTGACAATTTTTGATAATATATGCTAAAATGAGCTCCATTCCTTTACAGGTTAAGATAAATTTTTTTTCATTCAGTTTTCTCCAATAGGACAATCTATAAAAATGATTCATTTATGATTATTGATAGCAAAAGAAAGTGAATTTTTTAAAAGGAAAAAATATGTTGTGTTAACTTAGAAGGAGTTAGTCATGCCAACACTAGCCAACAACTAAGGTTTTTAGGCCCATTGTGAACAATAATGGAAGCAAATTCATTTTAATCAAGATAGAATATGTGATGTCTACAATTATGGGCCAAGCTACCTTAGTTTCCAACTCGTCATCTCAAGCTTGCCACAATTGAGACAATACACTCTCTTTTTTTCTAGCAAAGGTGTTAGTTGAAATTTTCCTAGGTGCCCTCTCACATTTGAGTGCAGTAGGTTCATTTGGATTTAATACTCTAGCCCCTTATCACATGGTGACCGGGAGATGACAAACCTCTAGTAGATTATATTAGAGTCAAGGTGGAACGCACAATGCTCTCTAAGTAAGCAACTACAATACAAGAAGCTCAATTCCTCTCTCATTTGCTCACTTTTTGATGAGGTAGCTATTCAAACTTCTTCAACAAAACTCCAATTAACCCTTAGGTCTTAAAGTCATGTTTTGGTGATACCAAGAATATGGACAAAATCTTTAGCAAATGTAGCATTGTTGAGGACCAAGAAGCCAAAGTGGGAAAAATAACCATACTAAATTGGAGAATGAGTGAGACAATCAATATGTAAAAAATTAGGACAATCCATTACTAGTATTGCAAGGATTTAGGGTTTCCTAACCATGTATAAGTTGCTAAAAACCACAAATGAAAATGAAAAATGCACAAATATAGGTCTACAACACTAGCAACTTCATAAAATATTCACTTTTGAGGAGCTTTGGATTTGATAGACAATGCTTTTATGATTAATGTAAAGCAATCAACACTAAAAAATACACGTTCAATGTATGAAAATACATACCTTATACATAAAGCATGACATAGGCATATTCAAAATCTGTACTTATAATTAACACAACCTTGGATGTAGTTCTTTTGTGATTGATCAACACTTATATAGGGTTAGTTGAAGCTCATGTCTACAACAAAGATGGGAAAGACTTGAAAATAGCATATAGTTGACCATAATACATGAAAGTACTGAAAACATTACTTTACATAGTTTTATGTGCCATATTTTTTAAGGGCAACCTTTTGTCTAGAAATGACTATCCACTTGTGCATCTTTGTGTTCACTTTTCCCTCAAGAAATTGCCAATGCTATTCAAATGTAGAATGGACGCCTCTTTATGCTACCTACAAAGGATGGTGTTTTTGACAAGTTTTCAACACTAAAGTGTCAAAAAAAACATCGCAGAAATCTCATTATTCAATACTTTAGTGTAAAAAAATGTTCAAAAAAGTGTTGGAAAGAATATTAAAAATCATGTTGAAAACTTTGACCAAAATTTAAAAAATTATATATATATATGGATTGACCAATAGCTGGCCTAGAATTTTTTGAGTTGCCTACCCTTGCCCAAGCTTCCCGGATAATCCTCAACGACTAACTATATGTGTGAAATTGGAGATTTTTTTGTAACATATATAAGAGGACAAATCTATTTATATAGTATTCTTGCTTTGCTAATTACCTTTTTTCAAGGTGTACAACTCAAAATATTTTTTGAAAGGCAAGTGGAAGACAAATCAAATCTAAGTTGTTTCATTTTTTTGAACCTTTATAGAATTAGTTATGAATTTTCAAAATGAATTATTTTTTTTAACATTTTAATCAACACTATTACCAACAATCTTTTTGACATTCTTTTCAACAATAGAAATTGTAGACACTTTAGTGTTAAAAAATATTTCAAAAAATGTGTATAAAAACATCACCCCTTTTTGGTAGCGTTTGCACTTCTTTCCATGTAAAACATAGAGATTGAAAGACATGATGTTGTATTAACACACGAAACTATTGCATGCTCTCACTTTCATAAGCCAAAATGACTTCTAGTTATTCGGCTAATTTGGGCCTTCCGAAGCCAATGGGATAATCCATTTGTCATTTGGAGATTTTCTCCAAAAGTTATAAAGGTTACAACAATAGATTCTACTTTTTTTGGTAATTAAGAGTAATTAGCATTAATTCAAGAAAGATATATTGGTTAAAGTGAGGAAGGAGAGGCCTTGGAAAGATTATAAAGACCTCTTGTCTCTTCACAAACCACCCCCTTCTCTTGTTTGGCCAATTAATTGGCCACCTTGGTATTATGAGTGTTTGGCCATTAACTTCCAAAAGACCAAGGCATTTTTAAGCCAAAAAAACACTCAAAACTGCCATTTCTATTGCAATGAGTAAAAAATTTGAAATTTTTTTTTGCACATCTAAATATAGAAACTTACACCTAATTATAATGAAGATGTGCGAAATAAATTTCAAAATATTGAACTTCGTAGATTGCAAGATATTTGCATTTATAGTAAAAAATCAAGTTTTTTTACAAGTTGTGGGACTAGATTATTTGATTTAAAACCTTCATAACTTAAATTTTTGAAGTTTAAATATTTATGATAGGTATTTGGGTTGAGAGTCTAGGAAAAAAAGTTCATAAAAAACCCCTTCATTTTCATCCTTTGAAAAATTGTTAAGTAGAAGTAGGTACAAAATAGAAGGAAAATCTAAATTATTAACATCTCTAAGATGGAATTAAAAATTCACTAATACCAATGGTGAGATTTTTCTATTGAGAAAACTAAACCATGTGGAAGTGTTTTTTTAAATTGTGAAAAGTGCACTTAGAAATGAATCCTACAAGTTATTTTTTCAAGAAGATGCTTAGATTGCCCCCAAAACAAGATTGTCCATAACTTCCACATCACTTATCTAAACTAAATGAATCAAATATTTACATGTAGAAAAAAATATAATATAAAAGAAAGAAACTATTTTTTGAAAAAAATTCAAATTTTTGAATATTATTTTTTTGTTGCCCGGTTCTGCAATTTTGAACAGAACTTTAGTTTCTTGGGATAACTTTTGTTCGCAAGCATCAATTGAAAAAAATTATGTTCCCACAAAGATAATCAGTTTATCTATCTTAAAAAAAAATTCAAAAAATTATAACCAAAATTGAGATTGTAGGTACATGTCCAAAATCCAAATTGTCCCCCAAAGGGACAAATGGTCCTCTAGGGGTTGAGTGACATTTTAAGTTTTCTTTTGTATTTTGAGCATTAGCTGACATTCCTTTGCTTTTGAAGCTCTTTCTTGAAGGATGTAGGGTCCCTTCAAGCTTTCTTGTGTTTTGAGAGGTTTAGTCCCCAAATTTGTTTGTTTTCTTGTGTTTTCGGGTTTTGAGAGGTTCAGTCCTTCTATTTTTAAAAATTTTCTTTCTTTATCACTTTTCGTATTAACCACTAGGGGTTTCTAGGTGAATTTTGGCAATTATATTAGTTAGAAACCTTAGATTCTACTTTTAGATTGTTAAGTTGCATGAGTTCCTTATATGAGAAACCCCAATATGGAGATACTTCCCCATACTCTAAACCTATAACCACTTATTTATTGGGTTTGGATGTTTTGGGTCAAGATTTTGTTTGTTAAGTAATCTTCTATGAATTTCTTGTGTGGGAATCCCTAATTTGGAGGCATACCTTTAGAATACATACCTATAAACACTTAGTTGTAGGATTTGGGTATTTAGATTTAGTCTTTTATTTGTTGTTGTCTTCCATTGTTCATTTGTACTAACTATTGTTTTGCCTTCATATTGCTTTCCTTTATTTGTGTAGCTTCACCCCATATGGCAAAACTTTGACTTTCTTATTAAGAATTTGTTTGTGCTTTGTGGCTAACCCATAATCTATGTCAAAGCTTTGACTTTAATTATGATGTTTCTTTTATTTTTATGTGGATTATACCATGTTCAATGAAGCTTTGTCTTCAATTATAGTGTTTTTTTGTGTGTTTAAGGCTCTTGTCCTAATGGCAAAGTTTTGACTTACAACCACGTGTTGAATTTGCAAGAGAGTTTGTCGATGTCTCATTTTTAATTGTTAAGAATGTCAAGAACTACTAAAGCTTCCCGAAAACAACTAAATTGTCAAACAATACCAAGCTATCAAAAAGTTTTAAAGATAAAGACTTGAAGTTTGGAAGTCAAATGAAAGTTGTTTCTCTAGCAATTGTTGATGTTTTCACAATGTTTACAAACTAGACAAAAGGTGAGAGAAAGAGTGAGGGAAAAAACTTCTCAAGAAGCTTCTATAATTTAGGGAGCTTCTGAAGAAGCTACCACTATTTAGGAAGCCTCTCAAGAGACCTCCTTTGTCTAGGGTCAAAATCATAACAATAAGATGATAAGATTAGTTGACTTTTTAGTCAAATACTAGGATATTTTCAAAAGTTAGCAAGATAATTACTAAGGTAATTTCAAAAGTTATCAAGATAGTTGTTGAGGTACTTTTAGAAGTTATTATAGGAAGTTCTTGTGGTAAATTTTGAAGTTATTGAAAAAAATTATTGTGGTAATTTTTGGAATTACTAAGGAAGTTTGTTGTTGTAAGTTTTAAAAGTCATTAGGATAGTCAATGTGGTATATTTAGAATTTAGATTATTAGATTATCCCGAGTGGATCTTAAGATATTGACAGATGAAGTTTGATAGATTAGTTTAGAAGCAAAACTTTGTCTATTAATAACTTCTTGTGGGAGTTTTCATTTTAGACATATTTTAGCTTTTTGGAAGGGTCATTAGATGCACTTTGACTTAGTTTAGTTAAATCCTTATTGAGTTTAGTTTATCTTTAGTGGACTAGAATTTTGGCCACTTTAGCCAAAATCAAGCCAAATTACTAACAATTTGAGATTTATTTATTTGGGTTTTGCATTTTGGTATTCCAAAAATTAGGAAAAAATATATAAGGTTTTCTATTGCTTACAAAGCTAAACGCTAGACAACCATAGGAGATTGACAGTGAAATTGAATAGAGCCTAGTTGTGCTCAATTTATCCTTAGGGTAGGGATAAAGCGCACCCACTAACTCACTCCCAATTCCTCTCAATTTAAGGGTTAGTTTTATTTTTCACACAACAAAAAACAGTTTTGGGTTCCCTAGCCAAGACCTAAAGGGTTTAAAACAAGGTCTCCTCCACTTTGGTCAAAAGTCAACAAAAGGCTCTTCAGTACAACACATTTTTCCCATATTGTTTGGAAAATCAATCTTCTGAATGTTTTTTAGAGAGACCTATGGGGGACCAAACTAGACAAGGTTGACATTATGTAGTCGATGTTGTATAATATGCTTTATGATAAACATATGAAGCACAACTTGTCATAGAACCTCATCAAAAGTTTAATTGGCAACAATGTTTATTCAACATCCATTTCTTTTTGTAGATTTTATGGTTGTTTATTCATGACTTGGCCATTTGGCTAATATGGGTTTTACATAAAGCCAATGTTTTGAATAATGAACATTGGCGTAATATCCATTTGCAATTTGCCCTTTGAGATGCTATATTAGACTAGTACACATTAAAGAGGGGATTTGAGGGCATTAGAGGCCCGTGAGTTCTCAAAACATTCTCGTAACCCTACATTTGTTGGAGGTTATTTTGGGAACAAATCTAATGTGTTTGAGACCCAATCACATTGGGCATGGAAGTTATTGTATGCAAATAGGAATGTCAACAAAAAATCATTAAAAAAGAAGGGCAATACAAAAAATCCATTGACCCAGTTCTCCTATCTATCATTTGGCCATGTGCCGTTAAGATGTACTTTGATGGCCAATTGAAGGAATAATACAATGAGAATATGTAGAATTGATTGGTGGAGAGGTTGGTTTCATAGTAAAATGCATTGCCTATGATGAATCCTCAAAGGCTATGGGATAATTTGAAGTGAGAGCCTGCCCACTCATTGTCAAAAAATAGGAAATGTGTTTGAAGTGAAATTGTAGACCTCATTTAGGTATAGTAGGATAATTTTTTTCCAAAAACTTTGAACATAGGAAAGTTGGCAAACAATTTCAGTGTCATATCCAAAAACCCATTTGTGATTTTGAGCCTCAAAAAAAATTTATGGACAAAATTCAAAGACAATATTTCAAAATGTCAAAAAAAATGGCCCTTCCAACCTCTCTTTGAACTTGGGCCATAACATTTGATTGGAATTTTTTAATCCCAAACGGGTTTTTGGATATGACACTGAAATTGTTTGTTAACTTTCCTATGTTCAAAGTTTTTGGAAAAAAATTATTCTACTATACCTAAATGAGGTTTGAAATTCCACTTTGAAGAAAAATTCTACATTTGTCATTTGAGTTAAGTATTAGTGGTTGAGATCCTTCTAATCCTAATTTGTAGGGTGATTGAAAGAAACTCTATCCTATTTTCCATCACATTCAAAATTGAAGTTGTTTTGCACCATAAGTATTGCAAAAATGATTGAATGAATATGAAATTCAGAAATAAGGTTCTTATAGCTATAGAAAATGTACTTGAATTATTTCAATTTTTTCCTAACTTAATGCCATTGGTGAAATTGAATTTCAAGAATATGTCACATATATGATTTTGGTGGTTTTTAGTACTATCAAGTACCTTTTTTGAAGAGTTACATTGTCAAATTGGGTAGGCTAGTTCTTCTAATAGAATTACACCTTTGCAGGAGAGGGATTTCCAAAAAAATGTTCCTATTGTATTTTGCATTGGCCTAAAAGTGTGCTATATTTAGGTTGAATTTATGTTGAATGAAAAATGTTTTTTTAGTTCTAGCTATGATCTTTTGTCTTTTTTCTTAGTTGGGAACAATGGCCACTTTTTAAAAATATTTTTTAAGTGACTTTTTTAATTTTAAAAAATAGAAATGTAGAAGTCTAATTTTCTAACATAAATTGTAGCTTTTGGCTCAAAATAGTATTTCAGGGTACATAGGACTCAATAGTACTAGTAGGGACCTAGAGTGCTTCTAATCTATCAATGTAAACTATTTTTATGGAAAATTAAGCATTGCCATCCATCCTTGCCATCCAATGATGAGCATCACATGTTATTGGAATCACAAATTTGAAATCTAATCAAACTATCTGGATTTCATGTTCTATGCCTCTAAGGGTACTGAAGGTGACTTATAATACAAAAGTACTAAAAGGCTGAAAATAAAAAACGCAACAA
Source organism: Straminergon stramineum (assembly GCA_963920665.1). NCBI lineage: Eukaryota > Viridiplantae > Streptophyta > Bryopsida > Hypnales > Calliergonaceae > Straminergon > Straminergon stramineum. The sequence continues at coordinate 2,722,559 of OY987267.1, read as the reverse complement.
GTAGTGCAAGTGTTTCTTGCAATTACCCTATATATCTCACATGGGTTGTTTTACCTACTACTACTCCATTTGTATAAAGATCTTGTCTTTTCCTCTTCAAACACTCTCAAAGAAAGGCACTGCAAACGATGTGTTTCAATTGCTCAAATTGTCTATTTTTCTTAATATTAAGCTGATTTTTGATAAATAATATTTTGAAGTGGTAAATCTTAATTTATTGGCAGTTTAGGAACAACGTTGCAAACCGGGACATCAACCCACCAATCATAAAGTAGTTTAAAAAGAAGAAAAATTTGGTTGTCTTTACCTATAAAAACAATCCAAAGGGAAAAAAATAGTGGATGTATAAACTTTAATATTTCATTCAACCATATAAATGGCAACCCCTTCTATATACATACAAAAGGAACCCAAAAGAATTATTGAAAAAAATAAACAAAAAGTAGTTCTACCAATCTACAAAAATGATTCTATCAAAATTTCAAAAAGAAGAAGAAAGAACAATGTGATTAGAATAGTCCTATGCACCCAATGTTTCATTCAATCATGTAAATGACATATTCTTTAATGTCCCTACAAAAGTAACTTAAAAGAATTTAAAACAAGAATAAGTAAAATGTGGTTATACCAAAACAAACAAACAAAAGAACAAAAAACAAAAAAAATATAATGTAGTTCATGTGAATCTGTGCAAACCCAATGTTCAATTCAACAATTAAATTCTTCTACATAGCCCCTTAAGTAATCTAAAGTAATTATAAAAACAAGAGGAAGAATTTAAATGTACCAAGCTACATTATTTGAAGCAAATAAAAATAAAATACAAGGTATCATTGATATGAATCCTTGCAAACCCAAATATTCAATTCACTAATAAAATTGTCAAGCCCATGTTTTATATACCCTTTAAAGCAAAACCATTTTTCTCAAAAAACAAACTAAACAAGACTAATATGACAAAATACCAATAGATCCAATGTTCAATTCAATAATTCAAAGGCAAATTTTCAATATACCCACTAAATTAATCCAAAAGAATTTAAAAAAAAATGAAATAAGGTTGTTGATATAAATCTTGATGCAATTCTGATATTGAATTCAACAATTGAAATAGAAAGTCCATGACTCCTTGTACCTATCTACCAAAATGGCCTAAAGTTAAATTAGTAAACAATATTGAATTCACAACATTCAAACCTAATGCACAAAGTGATTTTCTCACAAAGACCCTCATCATATTGCATTATAGGTTATGACAATGGAAAATTCTTACCAAACTCTTTTACAATATCTACTACATCAAATCTTGGAGATAGTTATTGTTCTACATGAATATCTAAAAAACTATGTTAATTTCAACTGCCAGCAATAGAATTTTTCATTCTTTAATTTCTAGAGAAGAATCCTAGGACACATTGAATGACTGAATTCCTAAGAGAACCAAGTGCTCCCACAGTAAAGACTGTTCTTGTAGCATCCATGCCCCAACGTCCTTGCTTGTCCTTGAATATTCAATCTTGACAACAAATTTGTATTTCAATTTGCTATTGGAGTTTTGAGATTTTGAAAACGTGTAATATACCATTGGAAAGGTATTTTGAAGATCTTTCCAATGATATACTACATGATTCATAATTCTCAAAATTACTATATTTAAACAAGAAAGAAATTAGGGTTCATGCCCAAATATGATTAAGTCCCCACCTATCCCATAGTGTCCCTGCCCGGATTCCAGCATGGAATGCCACATTTTTAGAGCCCATGCCACATCATGTAGTAAAGGTAAATCATAGTAACTTTGGTTAGACTCAAAAAAAAATTTAGGCCCTAACAAATTAAAATTGTCCAAACCATTTGTTCATTCGGTTTGATTTTCCCGTGCGTTTGAGACATCCGGTGACTCTAAACTACCCAATGTGACAACCTTGATTAAAACTATACTCTTAAAAAAATTAACCAACCTAAATCATGCTTCTTTGGAAGAAAGCAAGATAGTGCTTCCCTCGTGCTTTGGGAGTGAACTTAGTTGTAATCTGTAGAGAATCATTGGTTGGCTAAAAAGTTTCAATGCTAGTGTCATTGGATGAGTGGGAAGTTGCAAGAGAGTCATTAGAATGATGGTTGGAAAGTTGCTACACTAGAGACTTCTACTTCCTATGGAAGCAAAAGGGCCCCCTTGGCATTGGTAAACCTCCAAAGGACCACAAGGTCAACATGTGGCTTCTAGCCTTTTACAACTACATTTGTAGAAAATTCAAAATGTGAACCTCACTAACAGTCTATGAACAATAAAAAAGACCCTAGATGATTTTTTTCGTTGAATTTGTCAATGCAATCTAATCAAGAAATGATTAAATGCAATTTTTTTTACAAAGGCCATATTTGTTGAAATGAGAGAATTTTTAGTCTCATATTATCCTCGACCCAATATTTAGATGATAATAAATGTTAAATATTGAGGAGAATTTGGAAAATTTGAAACTTTAACATGTTGTTACATTTATAAACCTTTGATTCTTCAAAGGTGGATTTGTTCATAAATTTTTAATTCATTAGATTAGAGGTCTCCATTCTCCAACAGTGAGGGTGAAGTTTCAAAAAGTGCATTTTGTTTCAATTTAATGAATATGACCTTGAGAATGGAAAAGACATTCTAGGCCATCATTGCACATCCCTATATCTTCCTTTCCACACCTCAAAATGATTTGAAAAAAATCTACACTCAAAAATTCAATAGAGAAAATTTCAACTCTTTATAGGATTGTCTAGAAGCATTAGAAGGGACCCCAACAATCCTTTTTTTTGCTTATGTAGGAACTTTTCCCCTATTTCTGCTAATCAATGTATTGCCAATTGTCAGAGCATTGGTACACAAGAAGTTTAATGGAGGAGGGTTGTAGCAACTACAATTTTATATTCAAAAGAGAATATCAAATTAAGATATACTTTCTTTCATTCAAGATATTCACACAAGGTGAATCTTTTTTTTGTTAGAGATTATGTTTGTTTAGTAGCCCTACATGGCTCTTGAAATAGAGTGGCTTGTCAACCCTTGGTAGCCCTCCAAAGAATCCAAAAATTTCTCTAATGCACAATGATATGTACATGTGGGAAAAAATTAGAGTTTTTGGATCACCTTTGAACATTCCAATTTCAACATTCCATTTCAATGTGTATTGTACAAAGTGCTACCTAATGAACATCTTTCATCAATCTTGTCATAGGTGGCATATTTTCAAAATTTGTGCGATTCCATTGATTATTTTTGATAAGAAAGCTTCAAAAGTCTTATTTCATTTCACTAGTGGAAGTCATCAAAATTATCCCATATGAATGAAGAATTATGTGATTACAAGAGCTAGTCAAGAAAACAAGAGCTATACTCAAACACCTATTGTCCTTTAGGAGTTAACAATGTTACGAGTGACGTACAACCTAGCCATGCATATGCTATGGTTGACAAAACCAACTTTGTTCACTACCTAATTCCATCTTCCTACTTTTAGCCCCAATTCCATCTACAAACCATCCAAATTCATTCATTTTCTGACAAAATCACTATACTAATGCCAATAAGGAGTAATGTGTAATATAGGTGAATACTTAAGTACCATTGGATATATGGAAAGGTGGTTATGGATCGTTCATAGGATGTTCATGACACCACTCTATGAGTGGTTTGTAATTTTAGGGCAAACCACTTCAAAAAGTTACAATTTTAATTTGAAACTTATAATTCCACTTAGGTTTAATTCATGAAATGAGCACATACCTCTAAAAAATTTATACCCCTCTAGGAAATGGCTCCAAGATATTCAGATTGCAAATCAAGGTGGTAATAGGCTTTTCCACTTTCTTTACAAAACTACACATTTGGTGACTAGTTTAGAGCTTACAAGGAGAGGATACTTCCATTGAAACAAAAAATCTTTTTTTAGAGTTGGGATATCTCTTCTCTTATGATCTTTCAAAGGAATTCTAGTGTAACTAAAGCACTTTATAGTTTAAATTTCTTTCATTTGAGTAGGTTTAGAAATCAATCTTCACCTCCAAATGTGTTTCTAGGAAAATTTCAACATCATTTCTCAACACTAATTCAATACTGAACATTATAATCTTGCAATCTTTGTAGCCAAATGACTCCAAATTTGATTCACATCATCTTCAACATGTACACTACAAGATTGTATGGTTGAGATTTCTATATTTTAGTGACCTGTAATATTGAAAAAGCAATGATGTTTTTATACCAAAAAGGCCCAGGGCTCTCAGGAGTTAATAATGATATGAGTGAAGTATAGCCTTGTCATGCATATGCTATAGTTGACTGGTCCAATTTCATTTACAATACAATTCTATCATCCTACTTTTGGCCCCAATTCCATCCAAAAAATCATCCAACTTTGTTTACTTTTTGTACACTAATCCTTTATTGGTGAATACTTACATACCATTGGATTATGGAAAAGTGATTATGGGTTGTTTATAGGACATTCATAACTCCACTGTATGAGTGATTTTGTAACTTCAAGGCAAACCACTTCAAAAATTCATAAAAATTAAATTTCAATCAAAAAATTATAATTCTACTTTGGATTCAATTTGTGAAACAAACTCTTGAAAATATATGCCACTTTTTGAATTGGCCCTAAGATATTCAGATGCAGTAAACCAGTGTGGTAATAGGCTTGTCCACCTTACAGAATTACACATTCGATGACTGGTTTGGAGCTTGCAGGGAGAGGATGCTTCCGTTGAAACAAAAAACGTCTTCTCAGTGTTGGGAGACGTCAGCCCGACCCTTATCCGTGGCGATCGAAGCAGTCTCTTCGTCGTCCAGGAATTGGATGTACGGGCGCTTTGGGTGTGATAAATTCTAAAGTATAAGCATCAAATTATCTTAATAAAAAAACAGTAAAATTCATTTAAAAATTAAAATCATCCATACGAGCGTTTCAGAAGAATAATGTGCACAGCTTCTAACATTACCATACGCCAACTCTTCCCCATCCTCAATCCACGACATTCCTAAAAAATAGTTTTTGCGATTCCCCTTTCGGCCAACAACTTGATGAAAAATTTCAAGGAAAAACAGCAAGTCGAGATGTACACATAGTTGAAAAAGTAGTTCGATATAAATAAGAATATGATCTTTCGCAGGAATTACGACATAACTCAAGTAGTCCAGTCCCATCTATAAAACTCTAATGTGGTCTGCACAATCCAGCAATAAATAGCATCCAAAACTATAACCTTAGCTGGAGTCAAAAAACCAAGGGAAAGGATTAAGCAGGCAGGCAGTCGTAAGGATCCTCTTAGCATATCCATCAGCAGCACCTGGAGCAATGGCTCCCAGAAAGAAATCCTCTAACTAACACTTATTTCAAAGATAAGTCTCGTGGATATATGATACAAGGGGGCAAAAAAGCGGTAGAAGCTGAGCAACCCCTTCGAATGAATGATGAAATTCCCCTCACGCCCTCTTCGAATTTGTAGACTTTGAGCGTGAACTTTCGACTCCATAACGTATTAAGAGCTGTACGAGCTTCTCTCTCGACAAAGGCTGCATCACAGAAAAGGACAAGGACACGTCGATTAGAGAAACTCGAACAGAAGAAAATTCAATAACTGCAAAGAAAACCAGATTTTGATAATGCCACTATCGAAAGAATCATATACGCATTTTCTTCTATTTAATGGACTTACTATTTTGACCATCACATTAAAAGTTCTTCATAGTTGTACTTTGGCGCTGTCTGAATTCATCTTATTCACAATATGATCAATCAAATTAATCATTTGAAGATCATGAAATCTTCTACATTCTTAGGAGTACAAACAGAATTTATACCTTGGTTTGGAAATCGTCAACACCAGCCTCAAAAAACAATTCTCTATCCGTAGTCAATGCATTTCCTGTTAAAGCAACAATTGGAGTCTTCACTCCCATGCTGCGTAGTTGCCTTGTAGCTTCATGACCATCCATTACAGGCATCTCCTTGTCCATGAGTACGAGATCGTATGTATTTCCTTGCTTATGTAGATCTACTGCTATTTGTCCATTCTCGGCTTCATCACATTGGAGATTCAAGTTTTGTAAAACTTTCCGCAAAATTATCTGCAAGTGAAAATAACATCATGAGAACTTCAAACAAACGGCAGAAAATCTGAAAGAAGAGGCGGTTCTTTAAAGCATAAGTAAAAGAAGAACTGTATTACTTACTCTATTAATTCGTGTATCTTCAACAAGCAGAACTTTTCTTTGAGATCCATCAAACCCATCATGCTTGGTATCCTTTGTCAAGCTACCATTTTTCACATCAGATGTCATAGCCGGTTCCACTTTCGTTGCAGGTTTCATCTCCTCTTTCATATTTGATCGCCTTCGTGATAAAGTAATTGACTCGTGGACAACTGTCACCCCTGAACTATCCTTGGACTGAGTAACCTCAGACTTCTGAAGGACAGCACCTCCCAAGTCCGACTTGCTTTGGTCCCGCTCATTACCGATATCCACTCGAACAAGTGGAAAAGGAATGGAAAAGAAGAAGTTGCTACCACTCCCTTCCTCAGATTCCACACCAATGCTTCCTCCAGCCCGTTCAACAAACCTCTTAGCCATGCTAAGGCCCAATCCAGAAACACCTGCTTTCAAAACCCATCCTGATGTCACAAAGGAGTATGGTTCAAACAACTTTGCCTGATCTTCAGCGGAAATCCCTGCAAAAAACAACACAATGGATATTAGAAAACATGAAAACTGAACAGACACTTCATATCTTTTAAAGGCACTTTTGAGTAATGCTAGAAGACAGGCCATCAGTCCTGAGAGTTAAATCAGCGCCTACTTACCAATTCCATTGTCTTTAACAGAAAGTCGAAGCCTTGCCACCTTCCCCTCGCCGATCTTCAACTGAAACGACGGCTTTGACAAGATTTGGATGCCGGCAGCTCCCAACAAAGAACCCTCACTCGTGGAACCATTTGGACTAGGATTAATAATATGGTCTTCAATATTTTTGCTCTCCACAACCTCCTCGCACTGCAAGTCGAGATCTAATTTGCCTCCAGAAGGTGTGAACTTGACAGCATTACTAAGAAAGTTCCCTGCATGTGGAATGATTAAATGAGTAATAATCCCTAAAGATATGCAGGAAGGATGCAGTTTCAATACTAAAGCATGCTTACCCCTAGGTATCCTAGCTACTTCCACATCTGCATGAAGCAGATCATTTAAAAGGATTACAAGAAAGATAACAAAATGACGCAAATAAAGCATGCTGGAACTCACCCAAAGTCTGCACTACTCGCTGCTTGTCTCCAATAACTCGATAGTCAGTGAGAAGCTTGCTAGCAAACTCATCAATATTCATATTAAAAGCAATTTCTTTCTGCTCCAGAAGGTCCTTCAGACCCCACGACAAAAACTTTATCACGGCAAGGATGTCAAACTCGTCCTTATGAAGTTCCATTTGTCCACCTTCCCATTGACCTGCACATGAATATAGAAATCATATGAGCCGATATACACGTCATGGAGAGCACGTACTAGTATCCATGTGAAGTACGTATGAATAAATTTCTGAAGAACGCAAACTTACCCATATCAGTAACATCGTCAAGAACACTTGTCATTGTCTCCGCACAGTCAAGCATCATCTGCACTAGATCCATCTTATCTGCTCCACTTCCTACAACGCCCCCACCATCTCCAAGAGCTCGAATGTGACCCAAACCCAACACGATGGCGTTGAATGGCACTGCATATTTACACAAGAAAAAAACACATTAATAAACGATTGAGATAGACATTCTGACGGTAGATTTGCACACATGCTGACAAGCTTCAATACGAGATAAATTGGGTTCCCAACTGTCGTAGGTACGCCTAAATAGACCTAAAGCTGTGTTTCCATTGAACAATGTGCAATGATTACGGCACTGTTCAGTAGGAAAGAACTACAAAATCTTTGAAGCCTCCTCACCTCTGATGTTGTGAAAGACATAAGCCATAAACTGTTGCTTGGACCGATCAGCCTGGCGAACCTTCTCATCAGCCTCTTCAGCCTGACGCCGGTTCTCCTCGAAGTCTTCACAGTGACCACAAGTGATTGCTGTTACAGTCGTCGATGACCATCGCCAAAACCGACCGTCCGTCACCCACGCCCCCATCACCACCACCAGACCGGCTGTTAACAGCCCTAGCAAAGGGCAGGCCTTCGCGAACAGTCCACACTGGGCGTAAAACTCATCTTTTCGAAGCGCACTAGAGGAGTCGCGGTACAACCTCGATGACTTCTCTGCTTGTTGAGAACTACTACTCTTCGCAGATGTCAGAAATCGTATGCAGAGATACAACGTCAACATGGCTGCCATCACGGTGAGCAGAGTAGAACCTTCACAAGACAAAAAAAACACCAATTTCTATGAGTATAGGTACAATAGAGAATAACACCTGCCGAGTATTAGATAAATAATCTCAGTAGCCGCAGTTAGGCCAGAGATAAATTCGGCACCGCATTCCACTAGACTTCAGACTGGCATTGCCATGGCACAATCTTTTAAAAACGTCCGAATACAAAATTCAGGGGCACCACATACCAGCTTCGAAGAATAACGTCGACTTAGAGTGTCGTTCAGCCTCCATGTCGAAATCACATATGTGATAAGCTTCGTTCCCATCACAAGATGAAGAGCTGCTGACACTCGTTAGCCGCTGTTCCGAAATTGTAACATTTCTAGAATTGCTGTCACTGTGTGACTGCACTTCAGTAGACTGACCGACATACTCACTAACAGAATATTCTTTGCCAATAGGAAGGCTCAGGGTACGCCTATCAAGTAAGGCGTAATTCTTATATACAAAACTGTTGATCTGCCCCTTCTTCTTGCCTGGGGAAGGCGAAGAAGAATAAGTCTCCTGCGAAAACTGATGACTCTCATGAGACACCTGCCTCACAAGACCGCCTGGTAATCCCTGTGTTTTACTCCCTTTCCCTGGCTTGCCATCACTGCGGTAGCCATCCTCCACATGGTCCTTAGTGCCGTGATTCAACCCTAACTGCATCTCTTCCGTTACTTCACTAACTGAATGTACCCGACTGCGTCTGTTAGTATCAAAATCATGCTCGAAAACTACACTGTTATGTCTGACCAAGGAGTAACTACCACTGCCTGAATCCCGCATCTTGGCACTAGACAAACCGACATCTCCACTGTAATCATTTACTTTATTGGCCCGAAAAGAAGCTTCCGTATACTGCGTTTTAGGCTGGAGTGGGCGCCGACTCATCGACGTTGTTTCAGCCCCAGTCTGCGTAACTCTCATACCGCTGTCAAAACCACCAACTGCTGCAAACAACTCCCTTCCAAATGTTCACTGCTCCTTACCGCTTTGATTTGTCACCCCAAAGCGTCAAACCTTCAAGAATAACCCGGACAGAAACCGTGCAATCTCGTATATCTACACAAAAGTGGACTAGATCTGTGAGCCGTGCTGAATGGCGTCTCTGCCGGAACCTCGCCTTGTCCCGCGTTAGGGTACCAAGACGTAGTGAGCATCTGAGCACCCTCTTCCCAAAGTAACTATCACACTACCAAACTCATCATATATTCGTCTTCGTCGTTGTTCTTAATCTGCAATAAAACAACCAGACACTTGGTTAGAATTTCATCCAACATGACGCACAAACATTGCTGTAAGCAGTCCTCCCAGAGTCGCTCGAGAAAACTGCGTAACTAAGCAATGCATGCGACAACAGCAAACATATACAAGAATAGCCAACTCTTTGAGTGAGCAACCCTGCAATTTCTTCGTGCCGGGTTTCATCACATGAAGGGAACTTTCCGGCACAGCCATAAACCAGATGCTATTGTCAAACTCCTCTTAGAAAAGAACTTTCAGAACACATGACCCTAGATACTTCAACACGAACTCGTTCCCTGTAGTAACCTAATTGGATTCTCGTCCACGTATACCCGCAGTGCCTCCGTTCTCCTCCTCTCTCCGATCTACACTTTTGGCCGTGACACTTCAACCTCGTCCACCGAAACAGTCCGTTCGATGATAAAGTCACGCTTTTGGTCCTGCAACGAGGACTAAATAGACTCTCAGGAAGTAATCACTATATTTCAACAACCCTAAACTCCTCTTCCTTACATAGCCTCTCGCTTGAGGTGAGAGGCGTCAGAGTTGAGGAGAAAGGCGCCACATAATAGGCCTCAAACCCACACAAGTCCTTCGGATTCAAGTCCAGTGGAAAGATCTACAATCACAAAACGAGGTGCACACAAGAGTCGCATGCAAAACTCGCTAATAATTTCGAAAGTGACACATGCAGATGTCGTTAATATGTGATGCTGCCGCAGACGACTACCTTCCAAAATACGGACGCAAAAAACGTCCCTACCTTCACGGCTGAGAGCAAGCGACACAGCCTACCGTTATCACCGCAACGAAAGCCTCCCTAACGAGACAAGCCTAAGTTCTTCACTCTCCTCTCCTCTCCTCAACACCACCGTCTAAACTAGACTCTGCAGCGTTCCCCAAGCGCTACCACAATTGAGACTTCTTCCCAACAAACGACCAGTGCTTCGACAGCTTTTCCAAGTTCCCCCTACAACAACGCAGGCTTTCTCCAACAAGCATGTTTTCCTAAAACCAACACACAACGGGCAGAAGCAGGAAAGAGCAATACCGTTCTTCTGAACTCCGCTTCTTCTGAACTCAACCTCCACCCTGCTCTCGCTCCTAATAAGTCTACCAAAATTGCGTCCGGTGTCTGTTTTCTCAAAGCTTGAATGCTCCTCTGTTCCGCTTGGCGTCTTTTGGAGAGTTCTCTCCGTTCCCCGACTTCCTTCGCCTTCCTCCGACCTACGGCTTGTAATAGTCTAACTTAATAAGCTTTTCTTCCTTTTCCTAAAATTCAAAACAACTAGACGAAGGGAGAAGAATGGCATACAAATAGATGAGGGCAACCTCGTGGGGTGCACTGCACCTCGCTTCTTCTTCGGCTGTGTGACGTGATACAGTAGGAAGAAAGAGAGAAATGCACCGCTCGCCTTGGAAACCCTCGCCTCACTCCGGGCTCGACACGTGCCCCCTACTCGGCCTCTATGGCGCTGCTACATGTCCTGGCCCTTGAAAAGATCTCAATTCGAAGTCAGGAATCTACGTCTCTACGTCACGTCAACATCTAGGACCGTACGACTTCCGCAATCCGCCTGTGACGGAGATTGAATATCAGCCGGAGGTAGATCTTTTAGATATTCCATTGGTTTCTGATATCTACAGTGGAGGTAGATGCTTGGAAATAGCATTGGGAGGCATGCATTTGGCGGAACGACGACGGGCAGACCTTTCCCACGCGTCTGCCGGGGACGGATGTCTGCAGGCACGGGATTAGATACGGGATGGGATACACGGGATTGGATACGGGATTGGATGCGTCAGCCGGGGGGGGGGAGTTGGCCTATGACCATGGCGATAATTCTTCTTTTTTTATTTATTAGAACCCTTGACGGAAGGACGCGGCCCCATGACCAAGTTAGTCACCAAAATCGGCTCCTATTAGTGGACCAGTAGGTACATTCTTTGTTTCTACAATGAACAATGGAGTCATCCATGGGAGACATTGTGGATCTTATTCAACGTTTGATTTTCTCAGCCTTCTTGACTGGAGGAATTCTTGTGAAATGCTACAAAGTCATGGATCCTTCTAGAGTTGTGCTTCAAGCGTTTCTTATAGCAACAAAAATTTTGATCATTGCTTCACAATTGTAATTTAGAGTAAAATATTGAAACCTCTTACCATATTCAATGGTAAAGTGAGTAAAAAATAACTATGGAGTAGATGTTGAAATATTTGGGAAATTGAGTTTTTTTGTATGGAGAATAATATAATAGGTTAGTATATTTTTATTTTTATTTTTATCATTATCATTGGTCAGAATTTATTTTTTAATTTAATTAAATATTTAGCTAGAGATGATATTCTTGATGACCAAATTACTAGATTTTCTAGGAATGGTAAAATTTCGAGCATGAAAATTTTTAAATCACAATCACAATCAAAGTCATCAAATTAGCTTAGTAAGGTCCTAAAATGTAAAATTAACTAACTATAAAATAGGAACAACTATTTATATTATCCCTACATTGTTAGGAGGGGATAAAGAGATGGATATTTCCTCTCTATGGAAAGCTTGTAGCACTAGTCTAAACAAATCTAAAATTCTTGAAATATTATTAGTCTTTGCAATTGAATGAATGCACTTTATAATCATAGATGAATTATCATCTATACTTTGCACATTTTCACATATATTGCACATATTTCATCCCATCCTAAGTACATAGATAGATTTGTCCTTCCAATAAAAATTGCTTATTACATTGTTCAAAATAAATGAAACAAATTCTTCAAAATAAATAATTCTTGTTTTCTAACAAATGAACTAAAATAATAAACAATTATTAATAGTAGATTTCTCCTTTCATAGATTGGAAACCATTCCAAAATTACTTGAAAAAATGTGTGAATGGCATTACTCTTTTTTGATGCACGGATACATTGGGGCACAACTAACTTAATCCTATAACGACACCACATACCCATGTGGTCCAATGGACGACTTCACTCTTGATTGTAGAAAAATAGAATACATCTATTGGGCCAACAATCGAAATATTTTGGTGACTACCTTAGCCATGGGGGTCCGTGTCTTTCTAGGGTTAACCCCTATAGGACCAAGGCACATTTTAGACACAAATTGTGAAAAACTGCCACTTTTTAGGGCAGTGAGAAAAAAATGAAAAAAAAAAAGTTTTTTTCAAAATTCAACTGTACAAATTTGTATTAGACTACTATGGGAATGTGTTGAAAAAATTTCAGAAACTTTGACCGCATGGATTGAAAGATTATAATGTTTGAAGTTAGGAGAAAAAGTTTTTTTCTACCTTGCCCGACAGGGCCAGCAGCCTTTAAATCCTTCTAGAGTGAGATTTTTACACTACACATGGTTATTTTTTTTGACATCTGCATCTTATATCATGTAAGTTACATACCTGCCAAATTTCAGAAGTAGAGGAGGTGTTTTGCACATGCTGCCTAAGCTGCCCGAAAAGTTTAGGGCAATATAACTTTTGATTCGGGCACCAGATCGGGAAAAAATTACATTCCCCCTTAGGGAATACATGTTCACACCTTGTGTCAAAATTTGAAGAACATCTGTTACAAAATGACTTCATACAAACCTACCCGATAATACCTGCGTACATTCAAGGGTCATTTGGTCCTTTAGGGGTTAAATACCATCAATCCCAAAGTTGCTTATATCATCCACAATGTGAATGTACACAAACTAATGGTATTGCCTTTCAATTGGCAAGACACTAAATCCTCCATTTAAAGCACAATCAATAGGGTAAATTATTTATTCTCCAAGATAAATGTAAAAACAAAAACAAAAACAAAAACAAAAACAAAAAAAACTATTTTGAGCCATGTAAATTCTATGTTCTTCTCCTCTTCTACTTAATTTGGAGTCTCTTATTTCAAATATGAATTCAAAATTGGCAAAATTGATAATGTTCAGCAAATAAAAAAATTCCTGCATTTTCCCTCCGGTGGTAAATTCACCCTCTTGGTCCCACTTCCAATGGAGGATTTCTAGCATCCTCCTTTCAGTTGAGCACACTGACAACCCACAAATGTACGGAGAAATCAAACCAAAAAAATAAAGTGGGAGGGCCAATATCTACGAATTTGAAGTTGACTTGTACAAAGAGTATCCATATGTGGACTCCTGGGAGTGGCCGAGCCAGCCTTTCTTGCTACCTTATTATTTTGCCAGCGAAAAGGAAAGGACAGTGAAGCTGCACTGATACTGTAAGTTAACCCTTCAATGCCGGGCTGGTGACCGTGAAAATCAGCCATTTTGGAACTGTGTGACATCATCTACTTTATAAAAACCAAAATACTCATTGGGGGAGTCAAACTATTGTAGAAGTTCTCCCCTTTCCACCCCTAATTCCCAGGATGAATAGTTGCAATTCTGTCCTACAGAGGAGAGTTTCTTGACTTTCATTAGACAAAAAAACGTTCGCCGCGTCGTTTAGGGGTTAAGTTATGTTCTACCTCGTTTTGTCCAGGTCCAAGTCCAGAAGTCCTTACGCTTTAGCCCCGTTGGTGGGATGTGCAGACATATTTTTACATACAAACCGCAGCACAGTTTGTTCGCCCAAATTTTCTCTATTATAGTATAAGCTTAAAGCTATGATAAGGTAGGAGGTTCATAAAGCGCCCATCTAAGAGCTGAAACTGAATTTTGGGGAGGTGAAACTTATTGAAATATTTTTCAATAAATTTTTCTTGAAAGACAAGAGGAATTGACATCTAACCCAAGTTGTTTCACATTTTTTGGAGCTTTGTAAAATTAATTATGAATTTTTGAAGTCGAAATGGCATAGGGCTCTAGAACCGCACACCTCCTCAAATGTACACTGTTGATACATCCCTGTAAAGATGAAAAAAACCCATGTACATACGGTGTACATTTGAGGAGGTGTGCGGTTTTAAAGCCTGTGCGGATTTCAAGCCTCCCACCTTCCCATAAGCTTATGTATGTATTTTGTTTTTATTTTTCTAATGGCAAGACTCGGCTAGGTTAGGTTTAGGTTTTGGAGAGAGGTGTTGAGTGCTGGGGTTTCTAAGTTAAGGTACTGCTTGGAACGAGATGGGATGTGGAAAAGCGTTGTACGCAGAAACTCTGATTGGACTATGGCATGCACTGTCCGATCGGATGGGATCCTTGAATGAAATTATATAAGTTCTCCCTACTGTAGGTATCTAGTATAGCAAAGGGTAACCCCTTTTCGGTATGGGAGGGACCATTGCATGGTTATACAATGTTATGGGCATTTAGGTAATGTTCTAGAAGTCTTTTGTAGATTAGGGGAGTAGATTTGAAGCTGTCAAAGTAATTTTCATTATTGGCACAAAAGAATCTAAGGTAGCCGTACCCATTCCCCTAGTACGGAACTCCCATATTATATGGCTCTAGTTATAATCACTTATAATGCATTTAAGTCCAATTTCGAGGACTTTCATTTGTTTTAATGTAGAAAACTCTTTTATCCCTCCTTACAAGGAATCCAAAAATATAATTATATACATGAAATGGATATTCTTTGAAGATGATAATAGCATTAAAAAAATTAATTATATGAGTTTTTATAATACATGTATTGTGGGACAAGCTATCCAATTTTTTGGACTTTTTAATAAAAATTTAAGATTTTTTTATTATAAATAAAACACTAGGAAGGAATTTTAATTTTAATTGGAGGGAACTTCTTGTCTAGATTTTTGAATATTATGTATAAGTGTTTTAAATTCTTCATATATATTGTGAATTTTTTCTAATATGTATGTAACCCAACATTTTCTACATTGAATATTTTTTAATTTGGTTTTTTTAACTTGATTTAATTTTTACTAAAGTTGTCTTCTAAGCCGTTTTAATGTCGACAACCCCTACATATAATCCAAGAGTTGCATACCCAGGACCCATTCCCAATCTGTTGAGAAGTTATTGCCCTTTTGTTATCAAAAACTATAATTGATTAATTTATATTGATTAGCCTTCTAGAGAAAAAATTTAATGGAGAAAAATGATTTGAATTTCTTTTTTTGAAAATTTTCTATCAATATTTGAAGTGAAAGAATAGTTAACTCATATGAAGGTAACTCAACCTATGACAGTTCAAATAGGAGCCAATCCATTGCAGACAAAATTTTAATAGTAGTGTGTATACCTCTAGAATATTTTTGTCTATGATAGGTTGTCTCCCATTTGACCTGTCATAGGTTGAATTACCTTAGTGTCACTAGACTTATAATCCCTCCAATGGATACTAAGACTCTTAGGAGAGAACTAGGATTTTTATCTCATTTATTTTGGGCAATGCAAAAAAGGATCTTCATTGAAGTGATGAAGCTATTTTCATTATGGACAAAGCATGCTATAAGTGAATGAAAATTATTTATTCATTTGAAGTATGTTCAATCATACCAAAAAAAAAAAAAATACCATCCCCAAATTTTATATCAAATTTTATATCAACTTAGTCATTTCATCAACTAATAGAAGAAAAAGACATTACCAAATATTCAGTAGAAATATTTTATTTTGTTATTTAGTGAATTTGTGTTCAAATTTTTTTTTAAATTATGGCATTAACTTCTAAGAGAGCTCAATCAAATTTCCCCTTTAGGGGAGGCAACCCATTTCTGACTACTTAAGCACATACACATATTCGCAAGGGAGATTTCAACAATGGGAAATTTTTCCATATGTAGAAATAGAGTTCATAAGATTTTCATAATTTTTCAGATTTTTATTTCTCAAAACATAATTACTATAAATTTTTTGGCTAAAAATTTTGCTCTACCTAAATTGGTTATATATACCTTCTTCCTTCTGACCAAGAGCTAGTTGCAAAATCCAACAAGGGTTGGTTGCAATATTGAGAATGTTGTAGCCAATCATAATGCACCACAACTGTGCTAGGAACCGTACCAGTATTAATCATAGTAATCATCTCCTAATCCAAAATACTTCACTTTACGTTGCCAAAATGGGGCGATGATTAGGAATGGGTTGCCTCTCCCGATTGGGCTCAAAACCCATTTCATGCTTGGATTCCTCAGAGAAGGCTTTGCTGGGAATGGCCGGTCACTCTGGGTGGATGAAATCCATCTGCAAAATGGTAGTTGGGTAGCAAAGCTTTTTTGGAAGGCGAAATTTCGCTAGATCTATGAGAATGTGACCACTATGAGTTAGTCCCTCTAAAATCTGGCATGTGCAATGAAGCCAATATGGGGGACACTAGTCCAAAAAAAAGCCTTGGTTGGGTCTAGTGGATTGGTCTCATTGAACGCCAGGTAGGATTGAACCCCCCTTTATTGCCCCTTGGTTTTTCCCTACGTAAAACATTGGAATTACCTCCCATGATAATAATTTGAAAATTCTGAATTTACATTTTCAATTAGAGGCCCCAAATTCCATGTGAGAAGTGAAAGAATACAAAATTTATGTAGCACAAAAAATAGAGGGCAATTTTTACATTTATCCTTGGTTGGGTCAATAAGGGGACAATCTTCTTGGTCGAGACAACATTCAACTAAATGAAGTGAACTAATGTAGCCCTCAAATTTATTTGAAAATTGTAAGCTCATTGGCTTGAAACTTTAGGTTTATTGATAATTGGCCTTGGAGTTTTGATAGGATGTTGGATATTCAACTAGTATTTAAGGCTAAATGGGATTCTTTAGGGAGAAACCAAAAGGGCCAAATTTGGAAGTTATATGACTTAATACTTAAAGGACGTAGACTGTATGACGGAGATAGTCATCAAAACTTGCTCTAATTATTAGACCAATAGATGCATTCTTTGGTTCCACAATAAAAAAGGAAGTCACCCATAGACTATTTATCAGCCTCAATGTCCTTCAAGGGTTAAGGTTGAGTTAATTGGGAATTTAACTAAAATTGGGACCTTGCAATATATTAGGGGGGTGATGTGATGGGTATGGAATTCAATGGGGACAATGGAAACTTACAAAGGATACACTCTACCAAAGGTTTGGTTTTACAATTTTACAATAAAATAATATAAGCTCTAGTAAAGTTAAGAGCTTCACCATCTTCGTTTTTTTGTATTTCACAACCAAAACAAACTAAGGGGGAATGCTAAATGAAAGGAAGTTCTAGATTCAAAGTTCAAAACTTCACCATGAAATAACAAGAAAGACATCAATTGATACAAATCTTTCAAAAACAAACCCTTGAAAAATTTTCAATAGGTCAACAAGCCAGCATGGATGGAGTTTTGCACTAGGGGGTAGTACAAGATTTCAAACTCCAAGAAATACAAGAGAAATTCAACAATGAGACAAAAAATCACAAACATAAGAAAACATGAACAAAACATTGGTTGCTGTAAAAATTACCATGTTGATGGGAACCTTATCTCCACCAAACTAAAAATTATACAAAAACCTTAGGTGAGTCTCTACTAACTTCAAACTTCTCTAACTAAGGCATGTGTTCCAAATACTCAAGTCTTTAGAGTCAGATTGGCCAAATTGACCCAAAACACTATATAGTAAAAAAAATTGAACAAAATACTAAATTGTTAATAGCTCTAAGATGGAATTAAAACATAACAATCTCAATCGTGAAATTGTTCTAGCATGCAAACTTAAACCCTATGAAACAATTATTTTAAATTGTGAAAATTTCATTGAGAAATAAATCCTAGAAGTTATTCTTTCAAGAACGTGCTTAGATCTTTTGGAAAACAAGAGTGTCCATAACTTTCTCATCACTGGTCCAAATAGAATCAATCAAAGCTTCACATGTCAATAAACAAAAACATTGTATTTGAAGAAAAAATTAAAAAATTAATTTTGACTTTTTTTTGTACTTTCCACCAATCCCTGTTTTTGCTTAGGTTGGTATAATTTTTTATTATGGGCATTGATTAAAAGAAAATTATATTCCAAAAAACTAATGAGTTGTTTCTATCTTCAAGAACGATTTCAAAAAACGATGATGAAAATTGAGACCGTGGAAACCTACTTGAAATCTAATTTGTTTCCTAAGGGGAAAATGAGACTTTAGGGTTTAAATGCACTAAAAATATTTTTTATGACATAAATATAAACCATTTGTAGTAGATTATGTTATGTTTGTATACAATAATTTACAAAAACTTACTTTTATAGAACAAACTTGTCTCAATCAATTTTCAAAATTTTTTGTATACAAATTTCTATAACTTCTCATGTGTTCTCATCATATTTCAATATTATTTTTGATTAAATACAAACATTGATTTGGCATAAACACAAAAAAGTAAAACCACTATTCAAACCCCTTTTTCCCTCTTTTGATTGAAGCAATAACATTGAAGGTACTTGATCTAGACAATGTAGATTGTATATTAAATTTTCATTATAGTATTTTCTTGTTTTTTTATTTTGACACCAATGTTTCTTTGGACATATTAATCTCTTTATTATTTTTTCATATTACCCTATGTTGATATACTACAAGTATATTACAAAGACATTCATGACAAAGTTGTAGCAAATTTTTAACATATTTGATAACCCTCTTGTTTATAATCTACTTATAAAACAAATGCATACTAGCCAATTATCTTAAGCATGTCTATAGGTGTTCTATGTACACTTTTCTATGCACTATAATCATCTTATAATTTTTTTGAATATTGCACATGAGCAATTTGAATGCATGTTTAAAATATTACATACATGTGCATATGTTGAAATTAGAAATGAATATGACATATACTATAGATAATAGACCACCAATGATAACATTGCTTCCATCCACTGAAAATAACATAGAAGATTTGCAAATAAATGAAATGAACTTGATTTGATGAAAAAACAACTCTTTAATATAAAAAAGTGAATGCACAACAACGTTTGGAAACATGGACAAAAAAATTAGATTTTCATTACATGCTTAAAAAGCACAAAATCTAAGAAGATGTGGAATCAAGTTGAAAATCTAATTGAAAATCCACCTCATCAAGTGATTCATGAAGTATTGTTGTTCATTGATATTTATGACAAGGTGGATCAAGTTCATCAATGGCTCTTCACAACCAATTTTCTAATTTTTCCCAAATTTTCTAATTTCTATATTCAAAAAAACTTTGAAATTTGATATCTTGCCCCCATCAGTCGAAATGCAACCAAGCTTGCTTTGTGCACCCAACCACCCTCCTCAAGGGTTTTCTAAACACCAAGCATGCCTCCATCGACCAAATGGTTTAGGAGATCTTGACATACATCTGAAAATTTTAAAAAATAGATATAAACAAACTATTTGTTTTAAAGTATAGATTTTAAACTATTTTGAGTACAAGGAGTTTTAACTTTTCATGCAAAAACACCAATGCTCTCAATACCACTTTAGGGTTGTCACAAACTAGTGGCCTCAAAATTTGTTCTTCCACATCAATACACACTAAACATGCATAATGAAAAGACGACAAACTCATAAAACACCGCATACATAAATTTGGAATAGAAAATTTGAAAGAACAAAAATAGACATTTGAAATCCAATGTCCATAAAGAAAACAATTACATCTAAAATCAATCATACATTTAGTGTTATGGCACCACATGTATGTAATAAAATAAGATGAAGCATTTTGCAAATTGAAAAATGCTTAAGAAATAAAATGCATTCACTTGTCTATTTGTGTTTTGTATTTTCATGTTGGCACATTTAAGTATAACTTCATACTATAGTATAAAATGTGCCTAAATACAAAGTTGCACTTTTAGTTTACAATAGAGATTTTATGAGACTTTATACTAAATCTCTCTCTTTAAATATATGATTATTCAATTAGTATATATTGATGTATACTGAATACTCTATTAGGACTCATTACACCTACCTAGAAGACCTTCAAAGATTATAATGGAAAAAACATTAGCAAAAAATATCCCCTTAGAAATCCACCACCTTTGCAATATCCTAAACATGCCCATTCATTACCCACATGGTTCCCAACCATTCCACCTTCTCATAGTCCTTTTACTCATTGCTATTTTAGATATTTTGCTTGATCATTTCATTTTACCATCATTTATTTGTTCTAGACATAACATTGTTTATATACCAATGGGGCAGATGTTCCTTTCACATCCTCAAAAAGAGGACCCCCACAAGGAATAAAATCATCTTATCAACCATGAGCCTCAGCCAACCAACCCCAATCCTTGCATTAACTAACAATTCCCTCCCGAACATCTTGGGAGGCAAAATACCTTCCCAACATGGAGGGAGGACCATTGCTTGATTCTCCAATGTTACGCCTACTTCTTCATTTTGCAATTCAAAAGTAGGAGTCAACATTACACAACACTACACTACGGTCAATCTAATACTAATACTAGGTGTTGTTAGTTACCTTATTATTTCAAAAGTGATGATTGCAATTGCAGGCAGTTGCACCTTGATACGGCATCATCATCGTGCACGTGAAAATGCATGTTGCAAAATCGGCGCCCTCTTGCCTGCTGGGAAGTTCCGATAAGTTATCCCTATGAAGTTACTGTACACACTCCAACGTTTTTCATGTAGTGGTATGCTCTCTCGCCAGCTGCTTGATTTTTTTAAAACCAAAGCCCGGTAGGGTACAGTAAAGTACACTCCCGGGGTCCTAACTCCATGCAGTGTGACCAACTGACTGAACTTAACTTATCTTACATGTCAGCCTGCCAATGCTTTTAAAAATGGAAGGGATATTTGCCAATTTCCACATCATGTGAATGACGACGGATGGACGGACCACCGGGATTACTCATGAATCCATCGGCCGCTTGTGCCCCTGCAGTAAGGAGGTGCCAAGTGGTAATGATATGAGATGATTTTTGATGGTGGGGAAATTGTAAGTACAAGACACGTGAAAACATCAATTCGAAATAATTACATGTGGGTTATGGAAATGTACACTGGTTATTCATTACATTTGAAGTTTAGTTTAGTTTAGGTCAGTTGTAATGTTGAAACATGGAATTATAATTGTAACATTTTTGTACTGTAACAGTACAGGGGCATCAGAGGGTGGCTTTTTGGCTTTTTGCCCAACTAATCAAACAGAATTTGGTCCATTACAGTTGAGATTTCCCTAACATGAATCAATAAATAATCTAATTGTTCTAATGATGTCCAACATAATGTGAGGGAGCCGACCCATTTGTGACCACTTAAGCAGATACACATACTGCAAGGGAGGTTTCAACAGTGGGGAAATTTTCCCATGAGCAGAAATAGAGTTCATAAGGTTTTTCAGATTTTTTTTTCTCTAAAGCTGAAGATTTTGTTCTACCCATATTGGTCATACAGACCTTCCTATTTTCAACCAAGGGCTAGGTCCAAATTTGAGAGTCTTGTAGCCAATCATAATGCACCACAATTGCCCATGAACTATGTCAACATTAATTGTTGCTAATCACCTGTTGATTGAAATTACTCCACCCTATATTGCCGGACTGGGTTTGTGATTAGTAAGGGGTCGGCTCCCTTACTTTGTATTTGAGGTAACATTTGGTCCCTTACACATTCTTCAGGGATACATTTAAGAAATGCAAGAAATTTGTTTGTGTAATAGAGGGAAATTATGCCACCTTGTCTTTTGAAAGAACATGTTTTTGCCCTGGTTACTAGATCTTTGGACAAATTAACAAGAACCTCCTAGAACTAAGGTATGTGTACTCATGAGGTACTTTGCTTTTAACCCCTAAAGGGTGGAGGCACTTTGGGCAAAAATTGTCACTTTTTAGGGCAGCAAGAAAAAAATGAAAAAGAAAAAGATTTTTTTTCAAAATTCAACCATACAAATTTGTACTAGACTTCTTTGGGAACATGTAAAAAGAATTTAGAAACTTTTACCACACAGATTGAAAGATTATAACATTTGAAGTAAGGTGAAAAAGTTTTTTTCCAACCTTGACCGACAAGGCCTAGAAACTTTAAATCCTCCTAGAATGAGATTTTTAGGCCAGACATGGTTATTTTTTGACATTTGCATCTTGCATCATTTAACACTACATGAAAATGGTGTCCGAATTGACTAACAATATTCAAATTGATAGAAAATTGATAGAAACTGTCCAAATCAGCCCCTCCAAATTGACTCAAAATGTCCAAATTGACACTATTCCCTTGTAGTGTATAAGCTACTCACCTACCAAATTTCAAAATCATAGGAAGAATTTTGTAGATGTTGCCCGAAGCTACCCGCAAAGTTCAGGGTAGCATAACTTTTGATCTAGGTACTCAATCAGAAAAAAAATTAGATTATGAGGAAAGGGATATGTACACAGACATTATGTCCAAATTTCATGAACATCCGACCAAAAATAACTTCATAAGAACCTACCTGAGATTTCTTGCGTACATTGAATGGACAATTGGTCTTTCAGGGGTTAAAGTCACTATTTAAACCTACCTAAACTAATCATTGAGAGGAATAGATATTTCAAGCAACATGTCATGTGTTCTTTGATAGGGATTGCATTTAAAACAAGGGCTCTTTTAGAGCAAACTCCCTTAATGGTCACTTGAATGGAATGCACATTTGTACTGATTTTCTTACCATTGCTTACCTATGAGGGAAGGGTCCCCCCTTTTGCATCCTTGAAAAGGAGCCCCTTTCAATGAACAAAACAGTCTTCTATGGCTCCTCAGCCCACCCCAATCCTCAAATTACAGTCATTGGTAAGTAAGTCCCTTCCAGGTATCTAGCAAAGCATAACCCCTTCCTAATGAAGCATGGAAAGGACCATTGCCTAGTTATACAATCTTTATGTTAACTTAGGTGGCGGTTTTGGATGCCAATACCTTAAAAATGTTAAAAATGCATTCATTTTTGGGTTCAACTACAGTAACAGTTGTGATAACTTACTGTAGTTCCTTCCTGGCAATGATATTCTTGCCTCTTGATCCTCCGTGTGGACTTTGCACACACATGACATTTGTGTTGAAGACAAATGGCATGTGTGATCAGGTCCACTGAAGTTATTTTAATCCATCACAGAGCCTTCAGTTGGCTTGCTTGCCAATCTGGGATGCAGATATTTTGAAAAATATGCCATGTCACATGCTCCCACTCACTCCCAGCGAGCAATTTCAGAAGAAAGTGAAGAGGACAAACCCGCAAGTTACTACGTTACTACGATTTTCAACCCACATGTAAGTTAAAAGAGTTGGTTTGGGTAGAGTAGTTCTACTATTGACATTTATGCCATATGGGCATTGGCGGAGAAGCAATTGTAATATATAACTTAAAGGCAACTACATATGTAATTCACAAAAAAATTCAAGTGAAACACTGTTACACAATATACAATTTTGCAATTTCTCTGATAATGTGTTGCCACATTTGAATGTTAATGAATCATTCTGTATAAAATAAAGAACAAGTCTACTTTCATTTTGACAAAATGATTATTTATTTCTAGGGAGGTCCTTTTACTTTAGGGAGGTCCTTTTACTTCAATCATATAAAAATAGGGACCCTATAACATAACAAATATTTTTAACCTTATCCTTTGTTATGTGACTTAAGTAAATGATATACTTTAATCAATTGGCTTGTGTAACAACTTTACTACATATTCTACACTGAATAGTGAAATTAGGTTGCCTTATCCCAAGAAGGTTACTTTACAAGCCATCAGAGTCATCAAAAACTTCTAAAAATATTTCCATTTGTACACATGGAGGTTTAGGAGTCCAAAATATAGCAATATGAAATTCAAAACCGTAGTACATTCTTGTACAATAACTGTAAATACTTATTTAGTGTCAAATGTCGAGAAATTAGTGAAGGGCAACCTAATTTCACTATTCAATGTAGAATGCCATTTAAAAAAAAGTAATCAATGACACTTTTGAGTGAACTATGTATCTAACGAGGTGCTAGTGATAAGCTCAATTACTAAAGTTGCATGGCCATCTTATTAAAAACTTTACGACAATATGAAGAGCGTGACCAAAAGGATGCATAGTTTGGGAGATCTCAACATAAAAAACAAAACAAACAAACAAACAAACAAACAAAACAACCAACCTAACTTTCAGTTGAGGTATGATTTTCTAAAGCCAAAATGTAGAGGTCCCTAAAAAGCATGATCCTCCTCTTGAAATCTATGCTATTTGAAAACTACTGGTGCAATGAGAAAGCAAAATGTACCCCTTGGTTAGAGGACCGGACCCATTTTGAGACCTCCCGCCTCCCCCTACACCACTTGCACCCACCAGTGATTTTGTTTGCTTTTTCCCAACCCTACCCCCCTCCCTCTAGAATAGAAAGTTCTGCCCTACAAAAGAGACCTATTAAAGTGCAAAAGATCCCAAAGAAAAAGAAAGGTAAGAAAGTAAAGGAAGACGTAACTTACTAACTTACTAATTTAACAGTTGCGTGAGTGTACTCACAGTACTGATTGGCACGCTGGCGGGAGGGACGATTCATTCGAACCAGCCAGCCAGCCAGCCGAAGTCAGCAGGAAAGGTGGGGCCCGCTTCTATAATTAGTAATAAGTTAACCGAACCGAACCGAACCGCAGTCGACGGTTCCTTTCCCGTTCCCCACACGTTCCACCCAGGTACGCATTCCCGTTCCCCGTTCCCCGTTCCCTGTTCCCTCGCATGCCAGCCTTTCTGGCGGTGGGGCAGATTTTTTCCCATCCCCCCATGCAGTCTTTTTTCCCTTCTCTGACTTCCTCCATTGCCACCTGGACTCGCCCTTGGAAATATCCAGCCCCTTCTGACGTCCCCTGGTGTACGGGGGATGGAATATCTTTAAAGCAGACGAACGAAAAGGAGAAAAATCATCGACGAGAAAGGACAGACGGGGTTCCTAACGAACGAACGAACGAAAGGACGGACGGACGGATGGATAACACTCCGTCCGTCTCTTGTTTTTTTCGAAGTTCTGTAAGTTAAAAGGAGATGACCCATTCTCCCATTCTTGCAGTTTAGGCTGATCCATTTCCGATCAGGTGAATTGCAGGTGACAGCTTATGCACCACAGAACTCCGGGGACAACAAAAATGTCTAGGAGGTGTACATTGATAACTTACATAGATCACAACATGTACATTGGAAGCCTTACATCGATTTTAGAACCATCCTATGGTTGGAAATAGGTTTGCCTACATATCCAGAATGGGACAAATAGAATCTTCCTGAAAAAAATTCGTGATAATTTTTCTCTTAAGAGGAGAAATTTAGGAAATTATGAAATCCTTCTTAAATCTATTTCTCTACACGAGGAAATTTTTTCCTGAACTTTTCCCATGCTGCAGATAGGCTGAATTGCTGGAGTGATCGGCAATGGGTGATCATCCTGATAGCTCAGGCCTGGCGGGAAGGGAGGCTGAGTGGCTCATGACTACTACTATAATAACTTTCTCAGACGGGTTTCATCAATGAATACTGCCGGAACCGGCCGGCCGTCAGTCCGGCCAACCTTGTGCCTCCGTCTGCCGGACGCTGTGAGCGGCGACCTTTGGGTGGAAGGAATCGGGGGTGGGGAACCCATTGAGGAGGTCCCAAGTGTTGGGACGGCAGCTTCTCACTGCCTGCCTGCGACCGTAGCCTACTGTAGCTGAAGTTGTTTGTTTCGGGGTAAGGTACTGTAGCAAAGGGAAGGGAAGGGAAGGGCAGGGGAGAATTGCAGCTCACCAGTAAATAAGCTTAGAGTTAATTGTGAAGTGAGAACAAACTGGGGTTTCCGTCTTCACCTTGGAATAGAAAAAGAAAAAAAAAGAATTGGGGATTACACTCGTTTTGGGGTTGAAAATGGAGATCTTTGGAGTTTTGTCCCTAGTTTTGCTTTCATCTATGAGAACTTAAAGTTAGTTTGTAACTCCAAACCAAGTCCAAACCACTTTATTATTATTATCTCTAATGTGTATATGATGAAGTTCCTTTATTATTTAGAGGGGGGATCATTGAATAGGCAATATTCATAAGTCACATCCTTGAATTGGTATGCCCAACTAGGTATGTAAGTATTGAAGGAATATCCCTATTTTCCTCGAATCTTGGCAAGGTGGGGAAATGGCTACCTACAATAGTTGTGTATCATTGTAATGACATTTTGCCAAAAATGATCTGATGTACTAACCAAGTGGTGCATTCTTTGTTTCTATGATAATCTTGGAAGTCATCCATTGGCTACCAGTTGGGGCCTTCATGTCCTTCTACGATTAAGGTCGTGCTCTAAGTTAAGTTTACTCTTAATACTCCAATGCCCATGGGCATTCTCCATGAATGTAAAGTCTATTTGAAATCCTACTTGGGCAAAGTAGATGTTGCTTTTGTAGTTTTTCATCTCGAGCATTTTTTTTTGTCTTTTTGTAGTTGTCTTGACTCAATTCCAAGAATCCTTGAATTTCAGAGTTGTAGAGACTTTTTCTAAAATCAACTATTACATTTCTTCTCTAGTGCCGCCATCCGATTTCTCTAGGCATCCACGTCCAAATTAGAACACCATTAAATTTGCATGGTCCCTTGCTACGATCTTTGTGTCCACCACCCCTAATAAGACACCACTAAGCCGCCAATTTGCACCCCCCTTCAAAGTACCATTATCAGATCTCGAAAATGCGGCCATTGCTTGCTTCATTTACTCAAACCAAGGACAACTCATAGGCGTCTTCCATCGCCGGCATTTCCTAAAGTGGCAAAAATAAAGAGCCAGGTGTCCTCAATAGGAGAGCCTTCGCCTAGTGCTCGAAACACCGAAAAACAATACCATCAGACAAGGTCCAGACACGGCATCGAGCTGTGCACTTGATTGCTGAGTTGCCTTGGAAAGTTCAGTGGTTGGTTTGGGGGACATGTGACCAAAATACAGTTTCCCACGAAGTTTGAACGAGTCCAGCGTGTTGTTCCATCACAATTCACAATGTGATGGATGAGTCAGTTTGTTGTTGAGTACGTTACTTGCCACATTGGTCGAGAAAGGATTGTCCATGTCCACATAACTTAATGATCTCATAACCTATTTTTTGGAAGCTGTGTACGAAGAAGTACCTTACACAAATTTGTTGGACTTAAAACTGAACCAACCTAGTCTATTACCACCACTCTTCTCAAGTCCAATGTCATGTACCCACGGAATACATTTTAGAGGGGAAATGTACATAACACATACATGAAGGTGGAATGGAGAAGGCTGGTGGTATTGGATTGGTTCACCTTTTCATGGGGTACATTTTAGAGGGGAAATGTGCACCACATGTACATAAGGGTGGAATGGAGAAGGCTGGTGGTATTGGGTTGGTTCACCTTTTCATGGGGTACATTTTAGAGGGGAAATGTGCACCACATGTACATAAGGGTGGAATGGAGAAGGTTGGTGGTATTGGGCTAGTTCACCTTTTCATGGGGTACATTTCAGAGGGAAAATGTGCACCACATGTACATGAGGGTGGAATTGAGAAGTGTGGTGGCATTAGGCTTGTTCACATTTAGTTAGTTGTACACAAAATGATGCAAATATTAAGGGCATTTGAAACATCATGGCGTGTTTGATACTGTGTGCATGTTTGCTTCGATACTTGAACCTGAACGTCTGATTATCTGATTGTGTGCAGACGCACATTTTCAATGGGATTGAAGCCACTGTCTTTGACCCATCTGGTTCTTTGGTTTTACAGTAGTTGCAAGCATGGGGACCAAGACTCTAAACTACAAGAGAAGGAGCCAACTACCTTCGATAGTCTGGTATGGTATGCAACTACAAGGAAGGTAGGCATGCCTATTGCCAAGCAGAGAAATTATGTTGCTTGAATAATTAGGTTGCCTTATGGTCTTACTCCAAGAAAGTTACTTTACAATCTATCAAATTCAATAGATATTTCTACAGATATTTCCAATTTGTACACATGGAGGTTCATGAGTTGCAATTACAACAATACCTAATTCAAAAGTAGTGCATTTCTATAAAGTGATGGAAAACCTTTATATAGTATCAAATGTGTGTTGATAACTATAATTCGTCCAAACACTAGAATTTTTATCTCTTAGCTAGTTTTTGAAGCAATTAATTTTCATTGTCAAATGTCTAAAGTTGAATTTGTTTGTTTGTATTCAAAGTACATTGGAATGCATTTCTAGTGATAAAAATCTCAAGTTCAAATTACAAAGCAGTGTATAGTTAGATTTATACATGGCAAATTTGAAGTGCATTGAGATGCCCTTATGACATAATTTTAGCCATCACAAGGGTAAATTTCAATGTTTTTGAGTTATAACCGTTCTGTTTTTCAATGTAAGCTTTTGAGACTTAGATGTGGAATTCCAAAGTCTTTGCCTTGCATTAAGTTTCCAAGTAAGGTAACTACACCTAAAATGGACCACTCCTCAAAATCAAACCCTATTTTTGAAGGAAAATTGAATAGGAAGGATAACTTAAATGGTGCACATTACAAGGACAAGCATAAGGTGGAATTAAGGACCTATCCATTTTGAGAAGTGTATAGCTCTATTTATAGTCTTGTGGAGGTGACAACCTTATAAGTGGGCAATTTTCAGTATACTTTCTATTGTTTTAACTTCTTGTCTATGACATGTTTGGATACTACTAGTGTGATTTCTTGATGTCCAACAAATGGATTTTGGCATCACATAGTTACATGATACTTTTAGCACCCTACACCTTGCATCATTGAAAATTTGTAACTAATTCACAATGTGTCCAAAAATTGTGGAACCACTTGCATTTTGATTCATAGTCTTTCACTAATGTGCAAAAATTATCGTTCATTTTCTAGAGCATATTGATCTTTCCATAGAGCTTATTTGTGCAATTTTAGGTGTAGTTACTATAAACCACTTGTTATATTCTATAGTTATAATCTATATGTTGCACTACTCCAATCAATTTGAAATTTGTTGAGCATGAGCCCAACTCACCATTGTTTTTTATTCTATCACTTTCTAGGGCAATGAGAAAAAAGGATTTAAAAAAAATTCAATTGAAGAAACTTTGTCCACACATATTAAAAGATTAGAATGTTTGAAGTTAGAAGGATTTTTTTTCCCAATTCTATCTGAGAGGGTCAAAAGACTTCAAGTGCTCTTAGAGAGAAGTTTTGCACTACACGTGAACTTTTTTTATTTTTATAGTTGCATCATATATGATGTTAGTTACGGAACTACCAAATTTCAAAAGTAGAGAAGTTTTGGGCATTTTGCTTGAAGTTGCTTACCTTATCCAAAAAACTTCAATCAAAATAACTATTGATTTGAAAATCCAATTGGAGAAAAAACATATTTCCAATGAGGCAATACATGTCCACACCTAATGTTAAAATTTAAGAAAATTCATTCAAAATTGACTTGAAAATATTTTTGGAATACTCTAGTTTTGGTATAATAAAAAAATTTAAAATTTTTATCAATATAGCAAAATATGATTATCAAATGTGTCCAAAGTCAAATCATTTCCTATAAATTACCATCTTCTAACAAAGAAATGATTTATATGATTATTATAAGCAAATAAAATACACATTAATTCAAAACCATTAAACATTCTTAGATAGAAAATTTCTTTTTGCATTCAATGATGTTTATCACCATTGTTTTTGCTTCTAACTGAATGACAAATGACTTTGTAGATGTTGAAAGTACATTTTTGAAGATTGCCTTTCAAGCATTTAGATTGATGTACATCTACTTAAGATTTAAGAATTTTACATAAAATGATCTCTTGATTTGATTTAATTTGATTAATCAATATCAAGATGTGATTGTATATATAATTGAAAGTTTATTTTATTTTATTTGTCTACAAATAGAAAACAACTCTAATTATAATTTTGAATATATCTATGTGAATGATTTTAGGTCTTTCTATCTTATATCAAGTAAGTTAGGATTACCTTAGCCTTTAATGATCAAAGGGTTGTCCAAATTTCCAAAATTATAAAGACAGATTATAAAATGCAACTTAAAATGATAATTTAATGAGGATTCTCAAACAATAGTTGTAAAATATAATTCATAGATCAAATCTATATGGTTAAATCAACTAATTTACAACCCCATATTTTTCAATACATTTTCAAAGCCAAAAATAAAAAATTCCTTTTGTAATCAATTGTAGATTGAATATTTGTGATTTTCACTGGAATTTTTTTTCTTGAAGTTCTAATCATCATGTTTTTTGAAGGTTTTAATTTTATCATTTTATTCAAGTCATTCTTGAAGGGTCATTTTTTGAACTGAAAATGATACTTTTTGAGGCTAGACCTACCACTAGTATCCTTTGAATAATAGAATATATATAAAGCAAAGTCTTCAAAATCTATACCTCACAAATGTTAAAAGAACTAACACAAGAATCTCCCCAAAAATCAAGGAATGAAAAATGCTTGGAATGTATGGTAGGGACCTATTTGCATTCATTTGTTGTTCAAAATTTGAAAACCTACTCTTTTACAGATTAAACCAAGCAAATTTGTTTGACAACTATTATAGTGAGCCACAAAGCTTTCATTTCTTGATCACATGGAGACAAATTGCATCTATAGTGGTATAAAATCCATGAACAAATTGGAAATACAATATTCTAAAGATATAAAAGGAAAAAAACTTGAATTCATCTATTTTCCAAATCGTGTACTAATTGCTATAAATGCCCACAACTTTGAACATAGTGCAACAAGCATCTACTTATTTTCTATATTGTTTAGGGTTCCCCTTTGGGACATTGTTTCGAATTAGGTGATCTCCATTTGTACCATTTGTGATTCTTCAACACAAAGATGGTGTGTTTGGCCAGTTCTATTTGGATTTTGTACCGACCTCAATTCCATGATCATGTCAACTCCTTGTGGCGGTTGGATTACGAGAGCTTGAATTGATGTTGCAATGGAGAATCAGTCATAACAGAACTTGACCGACATGTTTCTTATCAGTGAGGATGCTTGTCAAGAGGGTTGCCATGGGAGAGAGAAAGCTGAAGTTATTGCCAATTGACGCTGTCCGTATCCCCCCCCCAAAAAAAAATAAAAAGCATGGAAAGCTACTCCACGAAAAATTAAGTTGCTAACTACGCAAAATTCCCAGAATTCTTTCTTGTTGTCGATATTGAAACATTGATTGAGGAGCAAAACATTGATTGAAAAAGATTTTAAAGTACCCACTAAAGTCTGCATGCCTTTTTTCCATCAAAAAATACACTCAAAGCTGCCATTTCTATTACAAAGAGCAAAAATTTTAAGAAAATATTATTTTTTGCATGTCTAATTGTAGGATCTTTTAGTAGACTGCTGTAGAAATGTGTGGAAGAAAGTTCATAAACTTTAAGAGAGGGAGATTGCAAGATATTTGCATTTAAAGTGAAAAAAATAAGTGATTTTGCACCTTGTTTGACTAGATTTTTTGGCTTGGAATCATCTAACTTTAAACTTTGCACTATAGATTTTGAATTTCTAATTTTTTTATACTAAAGAATTGAGTTGAAAGTTGGGGGAAATTTTTTCAATAATGTATTTAATTTTCACTTATTAAAAAATAATTTTGTAGAAGTAGATTCAAAATTGAAGGGTAAACAAAATTGTAATAGCTTTGAGATGAAATTGAAACTCACTAATCTCAAGGTTGATATTTTTCTAGAGAGGGATCTTAACCTTTTGAACCTTTTTTTCTTGAAAGAACGTGAAAATTGAGTTCAAAAAAGAAACCTATGAGTTATTTTTTCAAGAAGATGTATTGATTATCCGAAAAACAAGATTGTCTATAACATTCACATAACAAATCTAAATAGAATGAATCAATATTTGGCGAGTATTTTGGAATTCTAACATGATTTTGGAGTTCATCATCATACAATATATTATTAAGACAATTGCAAATCAAAATTTAAAATCATCTTAATGTGACTAACAAACAAAAATATTATTAAGAGTATTTGAAGCTGCAAAGTCTTTGGATATCATAAATTTTTTGTGGATAGTTAGTGCGTAATATTTTTAATTCTAAAAATCTTACAATAAAGATATTAAAAAGAACATAACTCAGAAGCAAAGTTTGCATGAATTACAATGTAAGAAAACAATGAACTCAAAATTCAAAATATTTCTTTTAGAAAATTTAACTAGTCATTGAGAATCAATAAGGCAAAAACAACCTCGAAGATTAAATGGTCTATTTTCTTAAAATTATTTTGTTAGTTGGATTAAAGATGAATATACCTAGAAATCAACCCACCTAAACTTCTACAAAGTCTTTTAGAAGTAGAATGAATAAATGAAATATCACATAAGACAAGATGTATCTTTGATAAATTGGTAAAATCTCCATTTGAAAATTAGTGTTGAAATATAGATGTGATCACTTTTTGTCTAATCTTTGCATTAGAGATCTAAACTACACTAGACAATGAAAGGAAGCAAAGACTACATACTTTTCTAAAAATTAAACTCATATTGTTCTAATATATAGAGAGTTGTTTTGTACCAAGAATTATGTATTATTACTATTTTAATAAAGAAGTGAATAAATTCTATAGATGAATCAATTTGTGAAATCATTCAATTATTATATAAGGCACACTTTTGGGCAATATGAGGGCCAAAGTGTAGTTTTTAAAACAATAATACATGTAAATATTTACAAGTCACAAAATTTATGACAAATGAAATTGGACAGGTCTTTAAATTTTAAATAATATTATTTTTCTAGCAAACTTCTGGTAATGAATGAAGTCTATCTAGTTGCAATATTTTAAGGCTCCATGCCTTATAATACTTTTTCTTTAGTTAGAATGTAAGACATTTAGCTTGAATCAAATGTTTTGGTGGATTTATTTTGAGAGGTAGGACAAGATACTTAAGAATTGGAAGAAAGATGCCATGAAGGAATACTAGCACTCACTATAGAGGCTTGGATTGCCACATGTTTAAATGTCTTTCATACTTTGAGGAAAATATATTACATGTTATCCATTTTTGTAATTAAATTGCAAATAATGAAGCCAACATTTCAAAGTCTAACATCCTGCAATGCTACAATCCATGCCTTTAGTGTGGATGTTAGAATATATTAGATGGATGAATGAATCTTTGGTTTCAATTTTAGAACATGATTGGCTACAAATTTTGTTTTTTGATCAACAATTTGCTCAAAAAGGGATTCAATTTTTCTTAGTAAATATTGGCTATAGAAACCTCAATCTTTAAAGAACTAAATTGCGAATTGTTGGGATGGAAACACATTTTTTGGATGAATGTACACACTTTTGATTGGAGAAACAAATTTCATCTACATTTTGCATGATTCATTGATACCCATGAATGTAAATAGCTTCATCACAAGAGTGAAGTTTGCTCTCAACATTGCCCAAAATAAATGAAATAAAAAAAATTCCCCAAGCACTCATTCAAGAGTAGGCTAGAAACTCATTTATTTTAGTTGTTTACTTGGGCATGATTATGTCAAATATATTGGGCTTTGGATCTTGGGTTTTGATATCAATGTTGTAAAGAAAAGTACAACATTTTTTGTTATTGTGTAAACAACCCAATAATTTTGCCAATTATGCTTCCTTTGTCATATATTGGAAGTACATTAAATCATTCAAGGTTACTACACCTAAAACTATCCAAATAAACATTTTGAGCATAGTTCCTATTGTTAAACCTAGACTTTGTATAATCATGTTGAGAGTTAGAGGGTATTATTGATTTTCTTAACATACATTTTTGGATACCATATGAATAAATTCCAAATCTTCCAAATGTTAAAAGTAGATGTAATCTAAATGACTTTAAAATCTTGTAAATAGAGATTGTACATCTTAGCAAGAATTTGTCTAAGTCCATTTTACACACATGTCGCATTAAAGTGTTGCATTACCTCATGTTAGGATTGAAAGCATCATTTTTGTTTTGACAATACAACCTACTTGAGCTTTTCTACTTCATTCTAAAAATCTAAATAAAATCTATATGCATTTAATCGTAAAAATTTATCTTCAATTCTAATTACCTAAGGGGATTTACCCTCCAAAATCACCTCTAAATTGTCATTTCTAAAAAAAACACCACTATTGCTTAGAGTCATTTTTCCAAGCATAGGACCTTATTGATTACTACCAAATTAATAAACTTTCTAATTTTTAAAGAATTTTTAAATACTGATTATGAGATATTTGCAATCAAAGTTCAATTTTTTTTCTTGGGTAGAATGACCTCGGGGGGAATTTATCAAAATTTTCACACATGAAAAGATTAAACTTTTTTGATCAAATTCAATAATGAATAGTTGAGAACATTCATGGTAATTTTCACATGTATTAAAGTAATGGAAGATTACTTGCAAGGCCTCGTAATCATTGGAGATACACTATGAAAACAAAAATTCCATGTGACAAGCCCTTCAACATTTTGCTCCAACCAAATCAACCCTTGCCCCTCATACTACCCATTAAATAATTTTTTGGGGATATCTTCTCATTGGCTAGATCTCTCTTCGAAGATAGACTATAGTGATCATTCCTTGAAATGTTTGAATTTCAAAAATCACACAAGAGTTTTCTTTGGCCTTGGAAAAGATAAATTGTCAAACTACATGGAATTTTTTTTTTTCAATTTTTTTTCTTAGTCGAAGCAAACCATCCAAGGAAGGTAATGACTAGAAATTTGTTGCTTGTGCTTTGGGGAATCAAATTTGACTAGACTATTATAAGAATTTGTAGAAGAAAATTTTAGAACACTTTGACCCTAAAGTTTGCAAGATATTTGTATTTAAAGTAAACAAAATGGGTTTTTTTATACCTTGTGTGACAAAATTATAAGACTTTGAACCTTCTTCACTTAAATTTTTTCACTACATATGTTAGTTTTATAATTTATTGTATTGAAAAATTGAGTTGAGAATTTAGCAAAACAAATTCAAGGAACATTCACTTTGTTTTCTTTCTTTAAATTTAAAAATAAAAAATAGAAATAGGTTTGAGATTGAAGAAAAAACTAAATTGTTAATATCTCTAAAATGGAATTGAAATACACTACTCCCAACCAACTTGAGATTGTTCCACCAAGCAAACTATACCCTATGGAACTTCAGTTTTTGAAAAATCATGAGTTAAAAAAAAATGAATAAACATGTTTTTTCTTCTCAAAATGATGTTGTGATTGCCTACAAAACAAGATGTTCTTTAACTTTCAAATCACTAATCAAAATGGAGTGAATCAAAGCACTCCATATAGGCAAAAACATTTTCTATAGGATACAATTTTTTAAAAATTTATATTTTATTGTTTGTTGATATTACCCAACAAACTCCATTTTTCACTTAGGATGGCATAAATTTTACTCCCAAACACTGATTGAAATTAAAAAAATGATATTTTCCAAAAGCTAATGTACTTTTCTATCTTCCAAAAAAGTTTCAAAATATCACACCAATAATTGATATCACAAGAACCTCCCCAAGTTTTCATTTGTCCCCTATTTGTAATAAAGGAGATCACCCATTCCAATCAGCCTCCCATTCTTGTAGTTTAGATTGCTCCTTTTCTGATTAGATGAATTGTAAGTGACACCTCATGCACCACAATACCCCAAAGACAACAAAAATGTCTAGTAGTACATTGAAAGCTTAGATGATCACAATGTGTACATTGGAAGTTGTACATCAGTTTTGGAACCATCCTATGGTTGGAAATAGGTTTGCCTATATATCAAGAATGGGACAAATAGAATCTTCACAAAAAAAATTTGTGATAATTTTGCTTTTCAGGGAAAAAATTTAGGAAATTATGAAATCCTCCTGAAATCTATTTCTCTACACGAGAATAGTTTTTTTTCCTGAACTTTTCCCATGCCGCAGATTGCCTAAGTGATCGGAAATGGGTGATCATCCTGATACGAAGTTCCTACATTTCCCCCAAGATCATTATCTTGAGTGAATCCCACCCATGCAATAGATTCTAGGGTGTTGATTGCATGGATATTTCACCGAATGCAATGCATCACACAAATTTCGAGAAGAGTCAGATGGCAATTGGGCTTCACTTTTTGAGAGATGGATGTTTCCCTGAAGCAACCCTGATGCCATATACAAATTTAGAATTTAGAATTGTTATATTAAGGTGCCTTTCAGGCTTCAGTGGGCTTGAGGGACAGATGTTTCCTTGAAGCAACCCAGCAACCATTAGCTGTAAAGTCGAAGTACTACCAGTACGAAGGAGATGATGGATCCCCTTGCTTTGTCTGCGCCCATAATTCTCCACGGGATTAAGTCTGCTTTGTGTGTGGCCGACCACTGATATGACAATCAAAAGCTTGTGGAACACATGCCTTGGATGCAAGAAATATCCGGAAGACCCTAACTAACAACTAACAACTAACAACAGCTAAAAGCAAGTGCACTCAGTTCTGGCACAAGTTTGAGTTCAGTAACTGACGTTGATGTGTTGCATTACTCAAACAACCAAGAATGCAAGCCATGCAGATAGTATATAAGTAGTAGTACAGTACATGACTCTGCAAGAGTACTATTGAGAGAGTGAAGTGGCTTCCAAGGACATACAGCTGGTAGGGCACCATCAGTTGACAAATCACCATTGCCAGGTGGCCCAACGTTCACAGTCCTGATCAGTGTCCTGTGAATCATGCAAAAAAGGCTGCATTAGCAGTTAAGCTTAACTTGGGCATAAACATTCTAACTTAGTGTCAAACTGTCAATTCAAGCGCCTCTAGTGCTAGGCTGACGATTGGACGGTGGCTTTGAAATACGTCATTCCACTGAAGTGAAGATTTGGCAAGTCGTCTTGTACTTAACTTACAGGAGACCAGTAGGCATTTGTTCAAAACCT
Organism: Straminergon stramineum; assembly: GCA_963920665.1. Lineage (NCBI taxonomy): Eukaryota > Viridiplantae > Streptophyta > Bryopsida > Hypnales > Calliergonaceae > Straminergon > Straminergon stramineum. Next base: position 2,685,096 of record OY987267.1, on the reverse strand, counting down.
AATAAACTGGATGCCACGCAGGAACGCTGAGAACTGCATACCTTCTGTATCATTGTAGAGCTGCAAATGCATCGCGCCATGAAGCGTTACACCAAATGTACATCACCTAAGTCTTACACATCTGCAGAATGCGTCCTCTGATTTCATGGAAAGCTGTCAGCATTTACTCAAACACTAAGTAAAGAGGTAGTCCAAAAAAATTGAATTCGCTGGTAATCTTGTGTGCATTGACCACTAAATAGCTCTCATGCAAGAGAGCTTGATCTGCAAAATTCTGTGAACAGGGTATCATTCTCTAAATGCACTAATGCAGAGTAGCTCCTGTACAGAGTTCCGTATCTGGCAATCTAAGTCTCCAAATGAACAGTTCTGCTCCCAATGTTCCACCTTCCAGGTATGAAACCAAAGTACAAAAGGTATCAGGCTGTAAGAATTTCATGGAAGAGAAAGGGCATTCAATCATCATCTTCATCCGACTCACTGGCCGAGCCATAGTCACTACTGAGATCCTCTTCCAGCTCTGGATTCAGATCCAGATTTACATGTGGAACAACCATAGTTACAGGAGCTGGAGCCCTAGGCGGTAGACCCTCCATAGGCAGTCCAGGCAATGGTGGAAGAGGAATGGGATCACCAATTTTCCATCCAATCGGCATAGGTGGTAGTTCAGTTGGAAGCTGTACAGGCATCCCTGGTTGCCAACCAGCAGGCATTATTGGTTCCACCTTGGTAGTTACAGTTTCCTCCAGGGCTTCAGGCTCAGGAGGTGGTGCAAAAGCACTCGTGAAACCCAATTCCGAAACTTTGACATGATACAGTTGTGAAGCTCTCATATGCTCCTCTTGTGGAGCTGGCGGTAAGGCTCCACGCAATGCAGGCTCTCCAGCTCCGTGTTCAGGTGGAGCGAATGTGGTGTAGCTTATACGATGTGCGTAAGAAACCAACTCAGAAACTGGGACAGAATGTCTGTGCTTGCCTTTCTTCAAGTCTTTGTACTCCTCAAGAGTGCCGTCTAATACCTGATGCGCCTCTCGCACTCGCTTGGCAAATGCTCGCACCACAGCATCCTTGTTTTTGATCTCTTCAGCGATCTGCTGCTTTTCTTGTTCCAGATCCTGTAGATCTTGCAACTCGGCTACAGCTTCGTACAGAAGATTCTGGTGATTTTCAAGAAGTACCTGAATCTCTTTCGTTGTGACTGCAGCTTGACCCTCAGGTGGCAGAGTTGCGCCCGCCAAAAAAGATGGAATCGCCATTTTCATGTGTCCAGTCTGCCAACTTTTGGTCCCTGCATCCACGAGTAAAAATCAATCCAGCGACCTACTTTTGAGGACTGTCAATCTATTACCTCTTAATGACATACAGAATGTGGCCTTGTTGTAACAACATTCTGCTTGCTCATGACAAGCCATTGGCGTAAGATCTTCAGGTCACTCCTTTTCGGATTTGATATTTCAAAATCTCTGTCTCAATGCAGCAGCAAGTTCTTAGCAACAGATTTGGAGCATGTATCAATTGTACGGGGTAAATCAATTGAATATATTATTCAAAGGAAATTGTTGGGAAATTAAATCAACAGCTGGACTATGTTCGCAAATCCCAATTAACTCCTATTTCTACATTGCATTTGCTTTCATCCATTAAACTTACGAGTTAATGTCTCTAATTAGACCTCCTACTCGCTATTCAAGAATTACGACCGCTTCACAAGATCGCTACACTCACTTGCAAAGTAACAATATGCATTCCGACCGTGTCCCTTCCCCGCAAAGAGATTCCGAGCAATTCTCGTTCACAACTAAAAGGACCAATATCCAAAAGGGGGTCTCGTGTTTGTTTCAGCCGTTTTGAGAAGGTCACGTGGAAAGTATCTTTTGTCCAGTTTAATTTAAATTTTGACAAACGCATGCAATGTTCCTCATAATACCTAGTGATATAAACTTTGGCCCCATCCAGACAATGTTCTTTACGATATGATCAACTGAATTGGTCATCTTTTAAGCACGAACCCTTGATCCTGCTACTTTAGGGGTTAATCACTACATGTGACAATAAAATTACAAAAGGCTCTTGAACCTCTGTACACCTAAACGAGACAGAAATTTGAATCAATTGCATTGCTAGTCGCAAAACCGACCTAACCCTACAAGAAGTCCCTCTGAAACTCACCAGCAATTTCCACGAGACGGTTAGCAAGCCCCGCCATTTCTTGCAGGAGCATGTGCGCTCGCCGTTGCGGTGGCTGATTCATCAGTGAGCTTCGCACAACAGGGCGCGCCGTAGCAGCAGTATCCATAGGCGTGGCTTGCTCCAGCTGCAGTTGTTGTTGCTGTTGTTGCTGCTGCTGCTGCGGCGATGACCTCGCGGGAGCCCACATCGTTTGTAGCTCCCCGTGGCCTGCGCTTCCCATACTCAACATACTCATCGTGACGCCCCCTCAATCCCAAACCTCGCAATCAAGCCCCAAACAAACTCGAAAAACCCTAATCCTAAACCCTAATCCTCAGATTCGCCACCAATCTCCAAACCTCGCGTTCTGTACTGAGAATTGCTTCTAGCATTCCTTTCCGACATCGCCATTGGTGTCTAGATAAATAATAAGCGGCCTTCAGAGCTCGCAATTGAAGTCACGCTCTGGCTTCTTTTTTGAATCCAACAATCAACGAGCTGAAGCAGAAAAGAGTAATACCGTTCCTCTCCACTTCTTCTGAACTCAACCTCCACCCTGCTCTCGCTGCTATTAAGTCTACCAAAATTGCGTCCCGTGTCTGTTTTCTCAAAGCTTGAATGCTTCTCTGTTCCGCTTGGCGTCTTTTGAGAGTAACTTTCTCTCCGTTCCCCGATTTCCTTCGCCTTCCTCCGACTTTCTCCGACCTACGGCTTGTAGTAGTCTAACTTAATGAGCTTTTCTTTCTTTTCCTAAAAATCAAAACAAGTAGACGCAGGGAGAAGAATGGCATACAAATAAATGTGGGCAACCTCGTGGGAGGCACTGCACCTCGCTTCTTCTTCGGGCTGTGTGACTTAGAAAGAATGAAATGCATCGATCTCGTCTCAATTCGACGTCAGGAATCTACACTAAATAGTGAAATTAGGTTGCCCCACACTATATAAATATTTAGTATTATATTACAAGAATGCACTACTTTTGAATTAGGTGTTGTTGTAATTGGAACTCATGAACCTTCATTTGTACAAATGGAAATACATGTGAAATTTTTGTTGATTTTGATGGCTTGTAAAGTACCTTTTAGGAGGTAAGTCAATCTAATTGTCAAGGCAACCTAATTTCACTATTTAGTGTAGGTCTCTACGTCAAGTCAACATCTACGAATTTACGACTTTCTTAATACCTCCCCGCGTGGAGGTGGACGTAGATTTTTATATCTATGGAGGTAGATCTCCATGGGGTTTTAATATCTACAAGGTGGAGATGCTCGAAATCAGCATTTGGGTTTATGCTTTTCCCTACGTTACAGAGACGAATTAATCTGCAATACACAAACAAATTTCAAATTCTTTTTTCTTTTTCTTTTTTAAACATACGGCCTTCAAGGGCTGAAGCACGACTGACATGACACAACATCAAAGGCAACCTAGCTTTAAGTCACCGGGAATTACACTCCTTGGTTATCTCCATCAAGAATAAGTGCAGAAACAACCCCCTTCCCATGCAAACAATGTCAACATGGGGAGTTGAACCAAGAATCTCATGGATTCCATTGGAAGTCCCTTTCCCGTGGCCATTACCCTTAGGTAGTTCAAGGTCATTTTGGATCAAACTAAATTCAAATTCTCACTACTCAACATAGCAATGAAATCAATCACATTGTCAACCCCAATTCTATATACCCCACTCTTACAATAACTACACCTAAAATTTTACAAATAAGTAATTCAGCATGGTTTCCATTATTGTTTCGGAAAACTTTTTGTAGATTCTTGTTGGTAGTCATAAGGGGATTGCGGATTCTTTAAGAATGCATTTTTTGGACACTATATGAATAAATTTTCAATTTTTAATTGTTGAAAATAGGTATTTCTAGAATCAACCGTAGACTTCCATGAATAGCTGGAGTACATTTTAGGCAAGAATCAATCTAGACTGGTTGGTTTTAGAAAGTGGTCAAAATTAGGTGTGGTTACCTTAACCATAGCCAAAAGACCCAACATTACAAAACAAACATACAAACAAAGTTATGCTCTCCTTCATAATGTAATGACCATGCTAAAAGCTCAAATCCATCCAATTACTATAGAAAAAGTACAAATATATGCAAATATAAAAGGCAATGAAGTAGTAAATTCATTAGCAATTACAAGTAATTAAAAAGAATATTGCCTTTTTAGTTTAGTAGACTATGAGCATATCCATTGAGTTCATTTCTATTTATATAGAGATGATTGGTTTTCATATGAAAGTACCCCATCCAAAGACCCATGAGATTTCAAAAACCATACCTTGAAATCAAGGTAGACAATGATAGTGATCAACTTAGCATCCTGCTTCTCTAGCATTCACAACTTGAATTAAAATCCCAACATTGATTACCAACTCTCAAATAAATTTTAGATAAACTTACAAATTACGAACCCACAAGTCAAATGCGTATTCAAATTCAAATATGTCTAGTACATGGGCTTTATACAAAAACAATTATTTTAGCCAACCCAACATCCTTCTATAATATGTCGACTTTGCAGTTTAAATCAAATAGATACATGGATTCATATACTACTATGATGCATAGAATCCCACATCAAAGCTATAAGTATTTAAAAACACGATAACTAAAGGTAGTACAAGAAATAAGAAAATTAATTATCTCCCATACTAATTCCAAGTCCCTCACCCTCTTAAACGCTAGCTTTTTGAAGGTTGCCTATCTAATCATACAATACCACCATAATTACTTCCATGTTCATATACCAATACCACATAAAGCAATTGTAGTGCAAAATTATACCTTGATATATTGTGCATATGTTCTATATGTTTTCAAAATCTCCTCTACATAATCCATCCACACAACAAAAAAAATTAATTTTTTGAATTTAAATATTGTAGTAACAACATCTTTCATGAAACTATTGCTTTAAAATTATACAAATATCAATCATTGCTACAAAATACTACAGCTCATTGACAGACAATTGGACCATTCATAGTCATTATAGCTGGAGTATACAAAACCACCCTAATTTCAAAATATAACTTTAATTGATATTTCTTAAATTCAAACCTTGAGACTAATGCTCCATGTACAATGTATTTTATATACATCAAAATCAACTAGCTAAATCTCCAAATAATATTAAAATTCCATTAATTTTTGTTAAAAAATTATTTGATTAATTAACTCAACTAGGATGACACATGAAATTAACCACTAAACTATAATCTATTGTTACAAATCATGACACTTTCATGTGTCAATACTCTTACCAAAGCTATCAATCCAATAATCAATACGAAAATTCAAACACCAACCCACCATGTGGACAAATCTTACATCAACAATCTAGTGATGGTCTTGACATTACTAGGGCATTCACCATACATCAAAAAACCAATATGTAGAATTCCAACACAACTTGTCATACATTAACTTACTTCAACTTCTTCACATTTACTAATGCCTACATGCTCTATCTCAATCCATGTTACTGAGTACTACAGAGTCTCCCTTCTAACAAAGGTACATAGTCTTGGCATCACTCACTTTACCTCTTGGGGGCATTGCGTGGGACACAAGATGAATAAACTCTTAATTTAAGGTATTATAACTCAACCTATGACAAGCCAAATGGGAGCCAACCCATCACAGGCAAAAATATTCTCTTGGCGTACATTTCAACCTCAAAAATAGATTGGAGTCTCTTCTTGTTAACCCCTAAATGCCCAAGCCTTTCCAAGTGTTTTTTGACTATGAAAAAAGAGCATAGGCTCATAGTTATCCCCAAACCCCAAAAATGTTTTTTTTTCAAAATCTAACCGTATGGATGTCTAAAGAGCTTGCTTATTAGTGTGCATACCAATTTTGAGAGCAAAATTGCATAAAAGTTGTAAGATTATAACAAGAGAAATGTGCATTTTCTATTTATAGTATGCTGCCCCTCCCCACCATGTTTCAGAAGTTTGCATATAAGATTTTTTGGGGATTGGAGGTGACATGACCAACTTCAAAGAGTGTTAGCATACTAAAATGCACTTCCAAAAAACTTCATTTCACATGAAAAGACATCAAACTCATTACACAATCCACCTTGCAATTGTTGAAATGTAATTTTTGTTTATAAGTAGAAATTGCAAATAGCTTCAAATAAGCACTTGCATTTTGAAATTTTCAATGGTGAAAATCATGAAAAGACTTTAAACTTTTCATCGGGACCATTCTCAAAGCAAATGGATAAGTACAATTTCTTAGATTTCAAATCAAATGAAATTGCCAAGGTTCCCATAAAGCCGGGAAGTGAAGTAAAATTAGCAAGCTTTACACTACACTTTTAGTACACATATGCATTTGAAGACCTCTCAATAACTGAATATGTACTTTTCTCAATGAAAAATGAAATTTTTCCATAGTTAACCCTCAAAACTGCCCGAAAAAAATTTTAGACTGGTCACAGGAATTTAACTGCCCAAGCAGAAATGGGCCTGAAATTTCAGATCGACCATATATGATCGACTGGGCAGTTAGGGGTTAACTCCTAAATCCTTTCATTGATCAAATTGGGGTTTTGCACTTTTGAGTTTTTGGTTGCAGGGAATTCCAGCATTCCCGAAATCAAGCTCGCTTGAGTGTAAATCAACCTCCGCCACTTGTCTGGCAGAGTTGGATGTTCAGTAAAAACTATCAACATTCGGAGTAGTTTGCAAACACATACAAGTGGGGTTTGGGTGCACCTTTGGATTTGTGCTGAGCAATGTACAAGTGCATGACAATGCTGAATCTACAACTACAACACAAGGTAAGTTAGAGGTTGCAACACATCATCAATTACTTTGCAACATTTGGTTATGTAGCGGTTCTGTAATTTGCCTTAAGCTCACTGTCTACTGCAAACAACTGCAAACAATATCAGAAGTTTTGCAAACTTAATGCAAAAGTCTTGGTCATATCATAACCAATGCATAAAAAGGTAAATGCCTAAACTGCTGTAAAAAATATTGCAATCTCAAATAGTTGCAAATAGATTGCATACGGTAGTGTTATACTCAACCACTGCAAAACCAATAATAGGATTCGGGTTGTCACCCTAAAACCAGTAATAGAATTCTGGTTGTCATTGCAAAACCGTTGCAAACAGATTGCTATCTTAGCCATCTGTACTAGTGTAAGGATGTTAACCAGCTCTGAAATTTTCAGTTGATCCACAGTTTCTTGATGTATTTATCTGCGAGATGCCCTGCCTGTGGTTAATCGCACTGTTGTCCTTGGCGTGGAGCTCTTTCTGGGTGTTGCAATGCAATCACAAGGTTGCAGTTGAACACACAAGTTCTCCGTCTGTTTTTCGGATCCCACCTCCTGTACGTTATTTCGAAAATCTTTTGAAGGCGATAACCGAGTCTGCTAAATACCTGCTATTTAAGTACTTTGTGTTTTTTGTTTGCAACTGTGATGTTTACAATAGCACGTGTAGCATTTATATAGACATGGAAAATCTCAAGGATTGGACCTCCGTAGATGTTTTCTAGCTCGTGCCTAGGGAGCATTTTGAAATGTAGATTCCTTTCGAGAAACCATTGGCAGGTACTAAGATCAGAGCAGCTGCTGAATAACTAGCTTCATTGCTATCTAGACGGAGCTTCGAAATAATTTTTATAACGAGATTCTTATTAGTCGACCGATGCCTTGAATTTCTCCCTGATCTGTGAGTCTCTCACTTCGTTCGTTCTTTTCTGAAAACTGATTGTTTCTTGTTTTGCAAGTACTCTGAAGAAGCATTACAAGTAGGACCAAGATTGGATATACAATCGAATTTCTGGCCACACTAATTGTGCAGAATGGCAAATCGGCTTCTTCAGCAAAATTCGCAGCCATCGTGGGACTTTAACGCAAGAATTATTTATTGAACATATAGTGCATGCTTTAAACAACCTTGACGTTCTGATATGGTAGACTCTAGACAGGCGACTCTTCAACATTCTGAAGTTTCAAGTAGAAAGGATGCCTGATGCCATATTGTGTACTGCAGATTCTTTCAATACATGATCCTTTTGTATTTCTACATAATTTCTAGGTATAACCTTGTGTAGGTATAACTAAAAGAGGATTCACGGAAATTCGGGAAAGTATTAAACTATTATTTTTCAAGTAGCATGCCACGAATTGGGAGACAACTTTGTTTCTTTACAGGCCAATGCAGATCGTGAGCACAGCCTGGTCCACTCTTGCATGACAACTTGCAAACATCATCCGAACACAGTCACGGTAGAAACTAATAAGTTAGAGATGACAGATTCACTACAGTACAGAATTTCCACCTGCTAGGGTTTGGTGTTGGAGGTCCAAGAAGTCTTTCCATTCCGCAGCAGTTTTGGGTGCTCATGCGTCGAGGGTTGTTCTCCTTTTGTTCTTAGATTGCAATTGTTGGGCTTTTAATTTGTTTGCAGCTGGTTGGGGAGGTGTTTTTGCAGTTATTTGAATTAGTTTTGCAGCAATGTGTTTAGAGGTGCAACAATAAACCGTGGATGCCCACCTCAATGTGGTTTCAATTTTTTTGTTCTGTATCCTGAATCCTAAATATGCTCAAGCTAGTTTTCAATTTGCATGTGCAATGAGGCAGCAAATGTCCTACTCAACTACTTCCACCCCAAAGTTGGAATTGAACTGAAGTGCACAATATTGTGCATTTTCCATTTCAATTGGAAGTTATTTGCATTTTTGTTCTCCCCAACTCTTAATGCTTGTTTTGTCTTTTGAGTGGATAGTTGTGGTGAATGTTGACTGCTCTTTCATTTGTTATGTTGCATTCAGAGATATCCTACACCCATGTATTTGTACTTTTGCCAATTTTAATTACTGGCGCTGGCAGTCATGTTTGCTCATACATTTTATGAAGGTTTGTAAATAACTCAAAGAAAAACATGAGAAATCAAAATTTTATACTAATAGGGTAATATAAATGTTGTATCTAAATTTTTTTAATTTACTAATAGGGATTCAAATATTATTACCAATAAAAAAATTTGGGTACTCATGGGCGTGACTTAAATTGATCTGGAGAAGAAAATATAGAGGAAGAAATTACGTTTTTTTTAATGTCGGACCTTGACATGCTCTTGTCTAAGGCCTAGACATTTCATATCCAACTTGGTGTCTACATGTCTTCTTGTACATCTCTACGTCTACTAGGGGTTGAAGTAGATGTTGGAGATGAAAAAAGTGAAATTCACATGAAAAAACACAGTGGTGTTGCTATTTGCATCCACTTTGACGTTGAGATGGTGCCTGACATCATCATGTTCAAACGGTTGCCTGAAAAAACAATATTTGACACGTCAGCAATGGGGAGCCACTTTGACCATGGGTAATTTTCATTTACATTATTATATTTTTAAATAACAACGCTGCCCACTTGAAAAAAAGAGTTGGGCAGCATTTTTTGGGCAGGGTATGTTAAAAAGTCATGACATGGCAGATGACATGGCAAATGACGTGGTCCAAAGCTGACGTGGCAAACAATATGCTGACGTGGCAGGCACTGCCACGTCAACAATTTCTTAATTTAACCATTCTAATGGCCTTCTCTGGAATGCCATGAGCAACTTCAAGACGTCCCAAAAGACATCCACGTAGACGTTTAATGTTGTAAATGATGTCTTAGAGGACCTATTGGCATTGAGGGTGATCTTCCTATTAATATTCGGGTGTTTACATTGAGGCGCATGAGACAAGAGGATGTTGATGATGAGATTAGGATAAGGCAATACGGACATTCAATGGGGCATGGCAATCTTCATTGTCTTGCACATGTGCACTTCAACATAAGGTATGTTTGTCTGAGATGACATGCATTGAATTCACAAGAATTTAGCTTATGCAATGTCTAAAGCATGAAATTTTACTATGATGTTTAGGGTGTTCACCATGGAAGATGATTTCCAACTATAAATGTCCATAGGGGAAGGTTCATGAGTGCTCTTAATTGTCTGATACAAAAGTTATAAGAACAAGTGGCATGGAGGAGCATGATGATGTGGGAAACTATAAAGACATGCATTGCGTAGATGGTTCACATGAGGCACCTTCAATGCAAATTGGCAATGTCATATGAATGTTTTGGGAGCACTGAAACATGCACTAAAACATGCACTAAGACATACATATCGTCTACAGTATTCACATGATGTCTGCACAGACGGCTATGTGTTAGGTGACCCTCTAGGAAAAAATTTGTAGGCCCTTAAAGCCCACTTAGGAAAAAAATGGAGACATGTTCTGCACCCAAATCAAAAAAAAATATGAAAACATGTGTAGGCCTCATAACTTCAATAACCCCAAAAGGAGGAACATCCATCCCACTAAAGAAAACAAACATGAGCACATCTGTAGTATTCCAAATCCGTCTTAGGAAATAACAAAAGAAGATAAAAGGGTCCAAATTCACAGGTCCACATACACTAATTATGTCCACATTCAAAAACAAAGGTCTGAAATGACAAAAAATGGACCAAAAATGTCCAAACTAACACATCTTAATTGATTGAAAGTGTCCAAATTGACAATGTTCATTTGAACTAAAAATATGGAAACATGTGTAGCATCTGAAATCTCTCTACTATTTTCAAGTAATCTCATGAAAGAACTTTGCAAGCCTCCAAGCCTCCTGTTAAGAACTAAAATATGCAAACATGGGTAGGCCTCCAAGCATCCTCATAAAATCAAAAAAAATGTGCAAACATGGGTAGGCCTGCAAGCATCCTATTTGAAATTAAAATATGCAAACATGTGTAGGCCTCCAAGCATCTTCATAAAAAAAAATATGGAAACATGGGCAAGCCTCCAAGATTTTGAAATTATATTATACTACTGTTGTTGTCATCTATTTTGACAGAAATGGTTTAAAAAGGCGTGCCACCTGGGACTCTTAGATGTCTCAGAAGACATTGGAATGGACGTTATGATGTGCTTTTGCCTGTCGCGTGGAACCCTAAAAAAGTGGACGCCTGCTTTTGCCTGTCGCGTAGAACCCTAAGGCATCTTCTTGCAGACTATTCAAAAATTTAGCTTTGGAATTGAGAGCAATCTTTTGTGTGCAACATGACACTTCACTCAGGTGCGTATCATTGACTTCCGTTTCCAAGTGGAGAAGGAGCTTTAACAGAAGGAGATCATGATCTTGACAGGGATAGTACAGGTCTCAGCGTTTTCAAGAACTTTTTGGAGGGGGTTGTGGCCGCATCACTCACCTCAAAAATGGAGGTAGCCGAGGCGCCCATTGTATCCACCCAAAACCTCCGTAGAAGTAGCCGCCTACACAATCCAAGTGAATTTTAGGGTGACGACGCTTGTGTGATGCCACAAATCTGGTCGTTTGATGCTTGGTACGAGGTCTCAGTCTTAGTGCAGCCGTCTCAACGCTGTCTTCGACCCTGTTTTCGACATTGAGTCAAGGCGGTCCGATTCCATTACAACATCTTTCTATTTCTATGTCGGGGCTTAGGGGGGGATGTACCGTCATTTTTTAGATTTCTTACGTAATCTGTTGGGATTGAAGGGGGGGGGATAATCTCAATGAACTTGTTACCTTGATCATGTTGCCTTCATCCTCAACCCTTGTCCTCAAGGAGCCTTTGTCGAGCTTTAATCAGGGTTGTCATTAGTTTTAGGGTGAGAACGCTTATGTGATGCCACAAATCCGGTCATTTGATGCTTGGTACGAGGTCTTAGTCTTGGTGCGGACATGTCAATGTGGATGCAATCACTATTTTGGACATTGAAGCAAACAATTTGATTCCAGTTGTTAACTACGGATTCTCGCCCCTCTGTGGGTTTAGGGTTTTAATAGGTCAGGAAACGTAGTTTATGTTCATGAACATTGAGGCCCCCATTGGAAGCCCCCCTGATGTTTTAAATTCTTTGTATTGACATGGATTGGCTGTGCCCCCCAAGGTGCTTGTGCTTGTGCTTATATTTTTATTGATTATTTTGGTGAGACTACATGTTGCTGTTGATGTAAATCCGTCGTTGTGGACGTCTAAGATGTCTAAACGCCATGGTGAAATTCCAGGACCATGGGACTGTGCTGTTGCAGTCATATAGTGTTCAAATCGTTAATTGTGAGACTTGTGTTGTCATGATCAATGATCAAGGCCTTGTGCGTGTTGAATCTCAATTTCTGCCTACAACAATAGCTATGTTGCTTGAGTCACAGCCTTTTGGAAATCCTTGTACGTAGACACCCTTTTTTATATCTTGAAATATATGAAGGTCAGAGATTGGAGGTCGTCTTGCTGAGATGAATAACTTGATCCATTTCCTTGTGCAATCCTTTGGCCCTGAGAGTGTACAACATCAGATTCTTGCATCACTGCCTGCAGGCCTGGCACTCTTACAGGGCAACGTCTACACCGATATTCCCCAAGTCTTTCACAGTCACAACACTGCTGCAGGTGACGTTGATGGAGATGGAACCAATGCTGTGCAGGCTGGTGAAGTTGGTGCAGATGTTGGCGTGGATGTAGATGAGGACGCGGAGCCTAAGGTTGACTACTTGATGGACCATCCCCCGGACAGTGTAGGAGACATTGATCCCGAACAGATTCAGGTTGATGTTGCTGTGGGTACCACGCTCGGCATTGATGGAGTGGCCCTTAACCCCCGTGCAACACTTGTTGATAACGTAGTGAGCGCTCTCGTGGACGCCCTTGCGGATCCATATTCCATAGTGGCTCAGCCTGCATCCGTCGAGGGAGAGGGTACTCCCATTGTCTTGGTTGGGCAATCCAACCCTTGAGAGGTATTTCTCATATTGGACGGGACAAAAACATAGATGGGAGCTAGACATTGGTGTGTTGTTTTAGACATTGTATTGGACATTCTGTATCTCTCTCTTATTATAGTGTTTTATCATTTAGTTCTAATAGTATGTATGATAGTATTATGTGCAATTAGGTTGAAAATCTTCCATCTACGGGATCGTCGTCTCGCGTCAATTGAGTGACAAGGACCTTGAAGCCAACACCAAAGCCAACAGAAGTGGTCACCACTATGAAGGCTATAAAGGGAACCATGCAGCAAATGCCCAAACCTAATTCCCCTACAGGAGGGGGGCAACCCCAAAAAGGAGAAGCATCATAGAAGAAATGACCATTGAGGTGTGTTTTGATTCTCTCAAAAGCATGGATATGTGGTTGGTAGGCCTTCAGTTGTTTGTTTGTCCATTGTCACTAACATCCAACGTTTGTTTGCAGGACTCCTCCTATCCATGGAGACCTTGCCTTCAACGCTTAGATGTTTGCTTAGACATAAAGGACGCTTCACGCAACATTGTGAGAACTTCTTGGTGGCACTATTTCATGATTATCTAAACCGGTTTAGTGTCTATCATATATTTTGTGGGGCATGTTGTGCTATATTGCCTTTTACAAAAGCTTTGTTCTCCTCATGGAGATTTGTTTTCCTTGCAATACTTTACCGGTATATGAATATGATATTTTTTGTTTGCCTAAAGGTTCCTCCATTCAATGGTGCATGTATTTCAAGTGTTGTGATTGTGCTAAGCTCTCTTGCTATGCAATGTCATTCATTGACATAGTGTAAAACCAACTTTGGTAAATACATGCCATGCCAAAGCGTTGTTTAGGTCTCTTCAAATGTGGGCACAATGTCTAATGTTCAATGTCCTTACGATCATTGCAATGTTGCACCCCATTGTTTTGATGTCTCAATGTCTGTCTACAAGTGCACATAGGAATGCACCATGTGGTTAGGTAGGACTTAATCCTAGACCCCTTCAATTCAGTGTCAATGTCTGTGAAGTCTACAACATGTCTTCATTCACGTCTCATAGTGCACATTGCTATCACATCTAAGCTTGCCCTAAACCTGGAAGCATCAAAAGCTATGCATGCATGTCATTAAACATAGCCCTATACACATCCTGAACATTGTCTACACAAACTTGTGCTTCTCAATTGCCTAACTAGTTACTGTCATTTCAGACATCCCATGCTCAAACCCAATCTTCAAGCACGTTGGTATGAAGCATGCACATGTTGTCTAAAATGATTTGTTACTTGTAAAAATGTTGTACATGTGAATGTTGACATCCAACGCGCCACACGTCTAGTAGAAAATTGCATGAACATGTCCTTAACCATGTCGAATGCCCCACTATGAAAGCCTCAGACGACACAAATGGCGTTAGAATCGTAGTGCTTACCAGCAGTGCATGTTCTGCATAAACATTGTCTTTAACATAGTTGTGTCTAGGACAACATCGTGTTAGACTTTGTGATGTCTGAAAAGACATCTTTCATACGTATGTAGAAAGCTCCAGAAGAGGCTTCTCCACGCACCAAAATTGTCCACGTCAGCATTCGAAGATGCCACGTCATCTGATGTTGACTCCCCGGTCAATGTACACATCAGATGCCACGTCACCAAAATTGGATGGATGAGAAAATTGCCAACCTGGCTGCCCATGCTCACGTGGCACCAAATTTGTAGCCACATGGCAGAGTTTTGGCACCCGTTGACTAGTGTTTTTTTGGATGTCCGGTGCTTAGCATGCCGCTGTCTAGGCTTATTTTTGGATGTCCGACCCCTGTCTTGGGCAACGCAATGTAATTAGACACCTACATTGACATGCCTAATGTCTAATCTGATGTCTGAGTGTCCAAATTTTGTAGTCGGGCGATTGCATGTTTTCTTCTAGTGATAGTCCCCCCCAAAATAACCTCCTCTCAGATGGTACCCTAATTTCAATGCTAAGTGCTTCCCCCCCCCCTCGAGGTAGGTAATTTGACGTGTGGTGAAGTTTTTATACCTGTTGATGGAGTATGGATTGACCGCTATATCAATGTAGATAAATAAAAAGTTGTAGAATTTATATCAAAGGAAATTGCATAAAAAACAAATCCTTTTATCCTCCCAAGTTTGACTATTGCATACCTAAGCGAGGTATATTTAAAATACTTGGGAGAGCACTTATTACATAATTTTAGTAAGAATACATAACAAATTTTTAATCCAAGCATACATTTGTTTTGTAAAATTTGGTGAGCATACAATATAGAGATATAATTGGAAAAGGATGATATGAAAGAAGTATGTTTTGAATCTTAGGTTGGATTCATTGACTTTTTATTGACATTAATAACATGTGAGGAAGTTTGTTTAGAGCATCCTCATTCTGGCCTTTACTTGCTTGGCAACGGTATGCTGTTGTTGTTGTAGTTGTTATCGTGCTCATCACCTTCACAAGCTTTGCAAAATGAAGCCTTTGTAGGGCAAATTCATGCTCTTTATTGTGCCTTTGACCCTAATATACACTTCAATAGTCAATACAATCATGACAACGACTAAGTTTTGCTCCCACACTTCAACTCTTCATAGGAGTAACCAACAAATCATGAAAAAAGAGCTCAGCTCCTGCATTCACGAATATAAGGCAATTGTTTTGAATAGTCATCCAAAGTAGAGTTTGTGATGGTGTTTGCAAGTTTATGCACAAGAAACTGCAACCTTCCCATTAACTTCTAGCCCTCTTCAAATGACCCAAATTATCAAGATGCAATACCAAATAATGTAGTTCAAACTTGAGGATGCTCTTAGGACCTTCTGTGAAAAACAAACTTGAATGTTGTATGGGCAGAGTCTCTCATAGCATAGTTGTTGTCTCTTGGGCTTCATGTTAAGGATATTGAATGTTTTTGAATGGGCTTGTTGGTGTCAAATTTATAGGAGGTAGTTTTGAGGTGTTCAAAATTTGGGTATCAATAGTAACTACACCATAAATGGACCACAAACTCCTCAAAATCAACCCGTATTTTCCTTAAGAAATTGAATAGGGAAGATACCAAAAATGATGTGCATTACAAGGACAAGTACTATTAGGTGGAGTTGGGGGCCATTTTGAGTAGTATATAACTCTATACACAATATTGTAGAAATGACAACCTTACAAGTGGTCAATTTTGGGTACACTTTTTGTTGTTTTAACTTTCTATCTATAACATGTTATGATACTACAAGTGTCATTTCTTCATGTGCATCACCTACATGACACTTTTAGCACCTACACCTTACATTTTTGAAAATTTGTAACTAATTCACAATGTGTCAGAAAATTATGGAATCACTTGCATTTGGATTTATAGTCCAATGTGCAAAAATTGTAGTTCATTTTCTAGAGCACATTGGTTATGCTACAAAACTTATTTGAGAAATTTTAGGTGTATTTACCTTAATATAGAGTACATCACCTTAGAAAAAATTGTCAAGCAATTTTTGAATGCTAATGAATGTTGGTGATGAGTAAGTTCATGGATTGAATGCTTCGAGAATTTTTCTTGTGGGTCTTGGTCAAACTTTGTTAGTTTTTCTATATTAAAACACATCTTTCAAAATTTGATATTTTTCTCTTGTAGTAATATATAGCTAAAATTGAACTTCATTTTTCATAATTAAAGAAAATAATATGAAATTGATAGTAATTTTTTTTAAATCATAGAAATTTCAAAAATCCTTAAAATAGGATGAAATGTTTAAAAGTGGTATGTTATAAGCATTCCAAATTCTACCTTCAAGTTGTCACAAAAACCATAATTTCAATCATTTAAAAAATGAATATATGAATAGAACCGCATTTTCTTAGTTAGGGTTTAGAACATTTAAAATCAAGAACTATGTGAAAATTGAGGTTTGACCCTAAAACCATGCCAAATTTGTCCTTCAATGGTTAATTTCTTACATGTTAGTCTATATTAGTGTAGATACACCTAATTTCCACCGTGTTACCCAAATTTTCCATCCTTGAAATTAATTTTTGTCGAAAATGTAGATCCTTTGAACATGAGAGTCTAAAGGCAATTTCAAAGACACAAATAATTAGCACCTCGAATATTCATATGGTACCTATGAAATACAAGCTAAGAAAATATTGAATTCCTTTTCAATTTCCAACAAGATCCTACAAAAATAAGGCAACTTAATCCCTAAAGGACCAAGACCCTCTTTTTACCAAATAACACTCAAAACTGCCATTTTTATTGCAAAGAGTAAAAAATTTCAAAATTGAATTTTTTTTTTTCACATTTAACTGTAGGATCTTGCACATAACTAGTATGAGAATGTGTGGAATAAATTTCAGAAATTTTGAACTCACAGATTGCAAGATATTTGCATTTAAAGTGAAGAAAATAATTGTTTTTGCACATTACAAGACTAGATTATTTGACTTTGAACCTTCTTAATTTCAATTTTTTGTACTAAAGAGTTTTGAGGTTTAAATCTTTATAGTAGGAAATTGGATTTGAGAGTTTGAGAATTTATATTTTATTTTTAAATTAAGTTTCATTCTTAAAAAAGTTGTTAAATAGAAGTATATATGAGATAGAAGGAAAACCTAAATTATTAATATCTCCAAGATGGAATTAAAATGCACTAATCCCAAAGTTGATATTGTTCTAGCAAGAAAACTAAACCATGTGGAATTTTATTTTAATTATAAAAATTGCATTTAGAAATAAATCCTACATGTTATTTTTTCAAGAAGATGCTTGGCTTGCTCGGAAAACAATATTGTTTGTAACTTTCACATCACTTACCCAAATGAAATAAATCAAGACTTTCCATGTATAAAAAAATAAAATCTATGAGAAAAAATATTCAAATTTTTGAATAATTTTATTGTTGCTCAATCTTTCCTAGTTTGAGACTTCGAGCTTATTTGGGTATAATATATATATATCCACAAAGCTAATCATTTTTTCTATCTTCAAAAAAAGTTTTAAAAAATCATGAAAAAAATTGAGACCATAGGTACCTACCCAAAATCCAATTTGTCCCCTAAAGTAACAATGGTCCTTTAGGGGTTAATAAAAGGCTCCATGCTCAGATTCTTATTATGACAATGTTAAGTGTATGTACCATTTGTGCAATGTTGTCATCTCCAATGACACTTTTCAATGGTTTCTATTTATTTTTATTGAAGTTTAGATTATTTGATGATATAATATCCTCAAGGTAATAACATTCAATTCTTTTAATGAAATCCTCCAGTGCAAACTAGTGTTGTGCATGTATTTGGACATATGAAACCATTGTGAACATTGCACATTAATTAGCAAAAGTTTTTTTAAATATCCACTTTAGATACAGTTAGTCAACACCCATCCAAAGATGGTGCAAATACCCCAAATATCTATAGAGTTGTGTAACTTACACATTTGATTCTATACCATCCACATGCAAAGCTTTTTTTCATTTTTTTTGTGAAATGCCAAAGCAGAGGATAAAATGTTATAATGGTGCTCTAAATTTCAACATTGTTTTACATATTGGATAGAAAATATCACATTAGCACATATCACATGTCTAAAATTTTATTTTCATCTATAATTTGGCAATTTTGTCAAAGATTTTTTTAAAATTTGAAGTTTTATAGCAAAAAACTTCATGGTTTGTTTCTATTTTTTAGTCAAATTATTTCTTAGGGGAGCAATCTGACACTTGAAAGCTAAAAAACTCACCTTGATGCCAAGTTGTGAACTTGTGTGGGTTACTTGAGGTAGAACAACCCATTAACCCCTAATGACCCATAGAGGGGGGATACTTTCAATATGGGCCCAATCTACCAAGAACTTGAGCAATTTTTTGCTCATTTTTCTTGAGATAAAATATAATGTAATTTTAGGATATTGTAGTTTGCATTGAAAGTGAGAACCTGAAAAAGAAAAGTCAAATCAATTGACCGCAAAATTTAGAAGATATTTAAGTTTGAGTATTATTTGAATCAATGAAAAAATAGGGCAATGCACTTTGAGGGAGCATATCTTAGTGAGAATATTTTGAAATGATGAACTTCTTGTGCTTAGTGAGAGATAAGAGAGTTGAAAATTCTTAGGTAAAATTTCACATTATTTTGGTCATTTTACAATTTTTGGTGGAGCTCGCAATGCTGGATGATCATTGAAATGAGAGTAGTGTTTGTAAGAAAAACAAGAATGGGCATACTTGTCTTCTCCTTGAGCTTCTTGAATCTACCCTTTTTGAGGTGGGAAACAATCACATTGCTTGATTGACTTTTCAATCCATGCCTAAACTCAACCCAAAAGTATGAGTTATGAGCTACACTACCACTCAACTTAAAAGAATTCCACATGAGAAACTACCTCGATCCATTGGATTCATAACATAATCTATTTCCTAGACTTTTTTTTCTTAAACTTAAAATTTTGGAACGGAGAGCCCCTCCAAAAGGGGAACTGTTTATAACACGGTCACTTGGGACATTAGGGGTAAACGTCAAAAGACCCCATTCCAATTCAATGTCTGAAGTGATTATATTGGAGTGATCAGTAACTAGAGTAGGAACTTCCACCTTTAAAGTGTGAATTCATCACAAAAACAAAAGCTTTTTTAGGCCTTCATGTTGTGGCCTTATCAAGAAATATTTTGGTTGCTTTAGGTGAGTTAGGTGGGTAATAGGGATTCCCTTTCAGTTGGTTCTTGGGTAGTCTACAAACTCTTTGGTCCATGATAGGCAACACACCTCAAAAATTCATAACAAATTCATACTTTGTTGAAAAATTATACTTTCAATTGCTCTTGCCGTTCTCTCACTTTTCTCTAGGTGGAATTTTATTTATTTATTTTTCAATTCAGCAATGGCTTAAGGGCAAACTCCTAATTCTGACCATGAAGTAAGGACTGTTCTTCCTTAATGGGAGCCCTGCAAGACAGTGTCCAACTAAGATAGAGAGAGGGTTCAGTGCACACACCAGCTTGTTGGTGGTTAATTTGTACATTTGTGCCTCCTCCTTGTAAGTGAAGCTGAAGTAAGATATTAACTTATGTCCATAAACTGCCTGCTTGAGAGCTCATTCAAATTATTCTAATGCAAACTTCTTCTTCTTCTTTTTGAAACAGATGAAACTGACTTCCATTGCCGTAACCTTTGACTGAAGTGTTTGGACCCATCTCAGTTAACATAAGGAGCTTGCCTGTTTTAAGCTTCTCAATCAGGTTTTGAATCCTTTGTCAGTCGGTCACTAAGTGAGCTTGTTTTCTTCTAAGCTTACAGTACTTTCCAGCGATCCCGTAACTGCTTCAGGGAAATTAGCCAAATTTTAAGTTTGGGAAGAATTTTTTAAATTTAACACTGGGGGTATGATGAAATTATGTAGCAACTGAGCGAAATTTAGCCAGTTTGGGGATCGCTGGTACTTTCCTCACCAATGTCAAATGAAAGAAAATCCCTCGTAAGTTACTCCGTAAGGAATCATAATAACTTATACTGAAGTTCCGATGCCAGTGACGGTCTGACGGAGCATGGAGCTTCAGTCTGTTGCCTTTTGTATAGTTTTGAAGAAGTTAACTTAGCAATTCCCATTGAAGTTCCTAACCTAAAGGTACATTACCACTGCATCAGTCAGTCATCCCCCACTCCACTCCACTCCACTCCACGCGCGGAGTCCCGGCCTCCATCTGCATTCTGCAACGGCAGTTTGAGCCTGTGAGGGCTACTTACTTAACATAACAGAAGTTATGACTGAACTGTCGTCCCGTAAGTTACAGGCAGGCAGGCAAGCAGGCAGGCACCTGAGCTGAGTCGACTTGAAGCTTCCTTTCCGATTTGGAGTGGAGTTTCCGTGTTGCAGTCAATCAGTCAGTGAGTCCGTCCCCGCCTGCCCAGCAGGAGCAGCAGCAGCAGCAGCAGCAGCAGCAGGCCTCCCATCGTCATCGTCATCATCAAGTGAAGTGAGCTGAAAAAAAAATAAAAATTTGCTGCTCATTTCAGGGGTCTGGCAAATTTGAGAGTGACAAGTGTGGTTGAGGGTGACAAGTGTGGTTTGGGGAGACAGAAGGGAAGGGAGACAGGGGCCAACGACTGCCTGGTGTGCATGTGAATGCAACTGAATTCGGCCAAACAGGAAGAGGAAGTCAGGAGAAGAAGAATTAAGTTAACACGAGTCAGCCGGGCCGGAAAGCTTGCTTCAATTGCTTGGGAGGAACTCACTCAACTCAGACGATGCTGCACAAACAGTGAGAGGCTCATTGTCATGCAGGGCTGACTCATCCAGGGACCTTCTTCCTGGGACGGACAGACAGACGGACTGCTGAAAGCACCAACTAACCGGTCCAAGATGACCCTAAACTACTGGGTGATGGAAGAGAGGTACCCAAACCAAATGGCATGGTTGTGGGTTCGATACCTGGCGGCGACATGTTCTATACCTTGCATGAAATCAGACTCTCTTCCTGACAGAACCCCTTGCAGTGTGGTTCCTAAACACGCTTGTTTCAGAAAAAAAAACCCAACTAACTTAACCCCTGAATGCCGGGTTGGTGAAAATGGAAATCAGCCATTTTGGAACCGTATGACATCATCCACTTTAAAAAAAAATTCATTGGGAGTCAAACTATTGTAGAAGATCTTCCTTTTCCACCCCTAATTCCAAGGATGAATAAGGTAACTGAGCCCATGACAGTCCAAATGGGAGCCAACCCATCACAAGCAAAAATATTCTAGAGGTGTACATTTCAGAACTAGAATGTACATCACTATTGTAATTTTGCATGTGACGGGTTGGCTCCCATTTGGAATGTCATAGGGTGAGTTACCTTAGTTGCAATTCTGTCTTGCACATGAGAATTCCTTGTCATTCATTGGACACAAAATGTCCGCCACGTCCTTTAAGGGTTAAACTTACTCACCCAACTTGAACAACCCTAGAAGGATGTGGTCCTGCTACCAAGGTATCCGTAGTCCATCCAAAAGTAATAACCAAATTGGATAGAGAGAGAGAAAGAAAGAAAATAGTTTATTCTAAGAAAAATCAAGAACAAACAATGGGAGCGGATTGGATTGGAGGATGAAGTATAGGTGCATTCTTGGTGTTTGCATTCAAGCAAAAAATGAAGAAAGTTGTGCTCCGGACACATACTTGTAGCCTTCCTTAATGTTGCAAGAGTAATATCCTACTATATTGAGAAAGTACAATGTGTGTCTTATTAATCCTTAACCCATAAATGACGTTGTGCCCATTTCCCGGTCAATGAATGATAGAGAATCGTTTGGTGTAGGACAGAAATGCAACTATTCATCCCCAGAATCGTGTGCAAAAATGAGAGATCTTCAACAATATTTTGACCTCTAGTGAGTATTTTTTTTAAAGTAGATGATGTCATACAGTTCTAGAAGGGCTGATTTTCACGGTCATCAACCCAGCGTTTAAGGATTAGAAGTCCTCCCTTGTAGAAAGGGAAATGTTGATCTAAAGCCTTTCCAGGGGAAAAAACTATCATGCTTTGAAAAGAATCCAAACACATGATTTTCATTCTTACAAGTTATCATTTTCTTCCCATTCCTACATGCATGAATTGACTTAGAACCTTACACAAAAAACATGATGTTCAAAGTGAGGGCTCGAACTTTAAGTTAGTTCACATTGGTAGAGGATGAATAAAATTTTTTTTTCAACATGCTTTGAATGTACCTCATCTAGTTTGTGTAACTTAACCCTTAAACCTTGAAGTGGACGTTTTGTGTCCAATGGATGACTTCATTGTTGACTGTAAAAAAAAGCAGAATGCACCTATTGGTTCAATAATCGGAGTAGTTTTGTTGACTACCTTGGTCATGGGGGCTTCATCCTTTAACCCCTCAAGGCCCCAAAAGTTTCTATACTTTTTCACAAGTTTGAACTTTGATTGACACTATGTATTGTACATCAAGCTTGTTACATGATGTCGATTGTACTTTTGAACTTCCATGTTCAATATGAAAATTCTCTTAGATATACTTCTTAGAATGTAGGGAAATGAAGCTATAACTTTGACTTGTTGAACAGGTGAGAGGCCCTTGAGGGGTTTAAGGGTTAATTTAGCGCCCACAAGAAGCTCTTCATGACATCATTTGTAATCCTCCGGATGGAGGCTAATTCTAGTGCGGCCTGGGCTCTGGAGCCTTGGAATGAAGGAATACTAACAGAAACAGTAGACCACATTGTCAGGGGGCTCCTGCATTCAATAGGGGTTAACTTATCTGTCCTTCTCAGCAACATGAAATCCATGTTTGCCTGTAATGTAAGCTTAGTACCGTATTCTGTGATGAACTCTACCACTTTTTATTTTTTTAAATAAAAAGAAAAGTTTGAAATCATGCCAACTTGTGATCATTTTAGTAAAATGAGATGAGATTTTTAAAAACTTCTGTTTTCCTGGCCAGATAAGTTACACCCAACTGACAGAAGTGACAGAACTCAACAGACTGAAGAAGCTCACTGGAGAACAGATTATTTTTCTCTTTTCTTTCCTTTTCTTTTCAAATCATTAAGTTACTGTACAGTACTGTACAAACAGAACTGCCGATTTTTGATATTACGGAACAGGACATGCAACAAATCACTAAGTACAGTACCTTATTTTGAAGTACTGTACAGTACAGCTTACACCTCTGAGGTTACATTAACTTAATTATTGCACCCAGAGCCCGCAGGACGTTAAATCCTCCATTCAAACTGGGCCCCGCAGGTGGCTGGCCGGTATGTATTTTATCCGTGCAATGAAATTCCGTTTCATTTGTGTCCAAAAAAAAAAAAAAACTGGGCCCCGCAGGGTAATTTTGTGGGTTATCTGGGGGTAAAAGTAAAAAATGCCCCCTATTTTGAACCGTGTCTAGGGTATGTTCTAGACTTCTCCTCACAAAAATTGGAGTCGCTGATTGAGAATATGAATTCAGAATTTGCAAAAAAAATAATGTGCAAAAAATAAAAAATTCTTGCATTTTCCCCAAGGTAAATCTATTCTTGTGGAATCCAATTTGAATGGAGGATTTAACATCCTCTGTTAAATACAAGAAAAATCTTTCACAATTCTCTACTTACTCAAAAAATATGAAATTTTTATAGCATGATTTTTTAACATTCATGTAAGGCTACAAAAAAAAATTAGACCCATATAATACATTATATACCACAATGAATGCCTCTTGTATTTTTTGGTCCTCTTTGTATGGTCGCCATATGAACAGGTGCAACCTCCTTTAGGGGGTAAGCTAGAGGTGGAAACAAGAATTTACTTAGTCAGTTTGTGTGTGGACTTTGTATTGTGTTTAACCCCTCAAGGCCCAAGCAATTCCTGTACTTTTTTACAAGTTTGAACTTTGATTGACAATATGCATTGTACATCAAGCTTATTACATGATATCAATTGTACTTTTGAACTTTCCCGTTCAATATGAAATTCACTTCGACATACTTTTGATAATGTAAGAAAATGAAATTATAACTTTGACATTGTCATGACGAATTTCTACCTATCTAGAAAAGCTCGGGGCTTCTAACTGCAATAGATGTTTGTGAAAAAGGAAAAAAATCTCAATGAACAAGAAAACCCTAAAGCAATACCAAGTCCCACTCACAACCCTTAGTAGAACTCAAAAAGAAAGCAACTATCACTAGAACACAAAAGTAAAAGAACAACCTCAATAATAAATATAATCACCTTGGAAAAAAAGAAAATTAATGGAAGAAGCAAGCACTTTAAGTACCCATAGAAGGAACTCAAAGCTACAAACGATAAGGGACAAATGCCCTAACTTCCTACTAACAACTTAAATAGTCACCAACCTTCAATTTTCACCCAACTAGCCTAACTACCTTACTATTTGGAACCAACATAGAAGTAGAAAGATGTCTATCTCTTAGCTAGTAAACGTCCCACATCACGACAACGTGTTGAACAAGTGCAAAGCCAAAAATAGGCTCCTTGGGCCTTGAAGGATAAAATATGACCCTTGTTTGATTTTAGCCTTGGGGAGCATTTTCAAAAACATACAATTCCACAAGAATAGAAAAAAATGTAAACTCATAATACTTGGGGGAATTATGAAAATTTTCTTCTTGTTTTCTTTACATAGCACAGAAGTATGCACTACCCATGTTAAAATAGTGACACATTTCCATATATTTCATCTTTTTAAAATTCAAAATTTTTTACTAGTTTCCATTGTTAAATTTTGTTGTATATAAGTATTCATCAATTTTCAAGGGATATGAATATTGTTGGATTTATATGATATGAATTTTCAATATATATTTTTAATAAAATTTTACTTAAAAGACTCCTTATAGGTCTTTATTTAGAAGACTATACTTCTATGACTATATTTGAAACACCCCTTTCTCTTGTAGTGTATAAATTTTAACTTTCTTTGAATATTTTTAATAAGAACATAGATATCAATACTATTTACATAAAAAGATCGTTGCAAATATTAATGATAAAAATATTCATAAAGAGTAAGAAAATTATAGCATTTTAGAATCAATTAGTGTACATAACACTAAACATCATTATTAGTGAAGTTGTACACTCTCATATTCACTATATTCTATAAACATATTTATCACCAACAATTAGTTTACTAATGACCTATTTATGGCATAGCCATAGCCAAAAGCCTCTTCTAAGAAGAGGTGCTTACCATAAATGTCAATAGAATGCTTGTGATGTTTGCAAAATCATGTATGAAGAAGTGAATGATTATTTAGTTCTCAAGTTGCCTACTAATTATCCTCTAAAAAACCAAGTGTCCATTCAACATACGCAAGAGATCTTGAATAGTTAGACAGGAAGTCAATTGGGGTTGGATGTTAACATAATTTTGATACAAAGTGTGAACATGTACCCTTTTAAAGAGAATATCATATTTTTTTCTCATTAAGTGCTTACACTAAACTTGCCAATCACTACATAGGCAAAATTCAAATCCTTCTACATATAAATATAGAGACTTGTATGTTTTGAAATTTGGCATGATCATTAAATGTCATGTTAAGATTCACTTTCAAAAAATAGAATGCAAAAAAAATTCTTGCTACAAATTTAATTGCAATCTAAAGGCGATGAAACTAAAATCTAGTTAAAAATTCTTTGCAATCCTTCACTGCATAGTGTGCAGTCATTGGGCGGTGATACAAAATTTTGTTCCCATGGCAATTGAATTGGTAGTTGCATCATGTAGTTAGTGTACGATAAATGGCAACAATTGTTGTATGCTTTTCAAATGTGTGTGGTAAATGGCAAGTTTACTCTAGATCAAAAGTTAAGTAGTTTTGAATAATTCAGTTAGCTTAAGTAGCATGTGCAAAACTCTTCCTCTAATTCTGAAATTTGGCAAGTATGTAACTTACATGATATAAGTTGCAAATGTCTAAAAAAATAACCATATGTAGTGTAAAAATCTCATTCTAGGAGGAGTTAAAGTTTGTTGGTTGTGTCAAGTATGGTTGGAAAACAAAAGAAATTATTTTCTGCCTTCAAATGTTATAATCTTTCTATCCATGCAATGAAAGTTTCTGAATTTTTTTTCCACATATTCACATACATAGTCTAAGGTAGGAAGTCCATAAGTCGACTATTTGAGGGTCGAAACCGAATTTCAGGGAGGTGGAACATCTTGAAATATTTTCTAGTAAATTTTCCTAGAAAGACAAGTGAAATTGACATCTATCCCAAGTTGTTTCATTTTTTTTTGAGTTTTGTGGAATTAGTTATGAATTTCTGAAGTTGAAAAAAAGTGGTCTCTTGTGGTCATCGAAAGCGACCACCTCTTGAAATGTGCAAAGTTGGTACATTGCAAAAAGCAAAACGTATCTTTGAGTCTTGATCGCTTTTAATGCCTAGTCAGAGATCAAGCCTCCTACCTTAGTACAAATTTATACCTGGATGAATTTTGAAAAAAAAAAACTTATTTTTTTTCATTTTTTTCTCACTACCCTTAAAAGTGAGAGTTTATCAAAATTCCTGCCCCAAATGTGCCTTAGTCTTTTGCAGATTAACTGGAAATTGTACTCCACATATGTCCATGATGTCGACCATGTCACCCACCATCACCATGTCTTTTTTACATGATTGCCGAGAGGGGGACACTTTCAATTGGTAACTTAATGCTCCTAGATACCAGACATATTATTATTTACTCAAGCACCCCAAGAGTCTGCAGTGTTCTTTCTCCGGTTTACACCAAAACCGGTGGTGAGAGTATCCCCAGTGCACCCCGCCAAATGCCCCTCCAAATAAACTTCTAAGAGCAGCTCCAAGGCATGAATGGAGAAAGAGCTGTGAAATGGTTTTCACAGAGGGACATCGCGGGACAGTTGTTGTTCAGTCTCTGTTTCTTCTGGAACTGCCCCAGTGGAATTCATGGCTTTACCCCTTGGCAACGCCTTATCCAACTCGTTTTCCATCATCAATGATGTCACAAAAGAGAATGATTCCTCTGTAGTCAAAAGATTGAATTGTTGTGTGAGCTCTTGCATGGTCTCAAAACCCCTTAAAAATGGTGTGGACAAAGCCTTGTAGTGTTGCCCAAGAAATCTGGAAACACATTAGTAGTGATGTAGTGGAGCTCTAAAGGGCCGCCTTCAAACAATAGTTTTAGTCGTGCCTATGCTTTAGTGTGCGCTGGAGCTGCTCTAACTATTGACCAGTTTGTAATTTGAATTTGAATTTTTCTTCATCATTGGAAGCGCATTCCAATGTTTTTAGAGTAGGTACAAGAAAATTCAAATTTAGACATTGGACAATGAAAAGAAAACGCTTCAAAGGTAGCTAAAATAGAAAAGTTATAGAAGGGTTGGCAAATCATGGTTACTGTAGCATTCATTTTGCACTCCACTCCAAATTTGACCAAATTTAGGATGCATTGTGCATTGGTATTTGTGATTTTTCCAAACTTGTATAATTTTGTCTTCTAGGGAGATTTTGAAGAGGTTTATTTTCAATGACCAATGTCAAAATTTGAATTTTCTTGTGCATATTCAAAGTACTTTGAGATGCACTTCCAATGATAGAAATTTCATGTTCTAATCATAAACCAATAAAAATTAGAAGTTTATTTGTGTGGACAAATCATGGAGTGCATGAAGGATGCCATGAAGAATGTAATTTCTATTTCAATTTGTACTTGGGAGTAAAAGTCATGCATCCCTAAGCTCAAAATGGAACTTTTGGGGCACCACAAACATAATCACAAAATATAGAAATAATTTTTTTTCAATTCTATTTCTCATGGAAAATATTTTTGCTCGCATGGAAAGATTTGATTCATTTTATTTGGACTAGTGATGAGAAAGTTATGGAGAGTCTTGTTTTTTGAGGAAAGTAGAGAATCTTCTTCCAAAAATAACTTACAAGATTCATTTTTGAACTCAATTTTCATAGGGTTAAATGTTTTTCTAATCCAATCTTATGATTGGAATTAGTATGTATTAATTTCATCTATTGAAAATTAAAATTTTCCTTCTATATTGTACCAATGGCTACTTACCAATAATGGAAAACATGCCCAAGTAGACCAAGCTTCAAGACCCACATTTCATCAAATTTGTGACAACTTGTCTTGAAGCTTGGTCTACTCATCTATGTTTTATACCTCTATAACAATTTTTTAATGTATGAAATCAAGTCTTTTAATTCAATTGTTTTCCTAGAATCTCAATGCAATGATTTTCAAAATTTCCATTCGAATCAAAATTGTGGTGGAAAATTTTTTAGTCATGAATATTCAAAGTTTCATAGTCTAGTCATGCAAGGTGCAAAAAAACTATTTTATTTCCCTTTAAATGCTTATAGCTTGCAATCTATATAATCAATGATTTCAAATTTCTTCCACACAATCTAGTGCAATGTTTTACAATTAGATAAACAAAAAAAAATCAATTTTTTAAAGATTTATGTACCTTGCAATAGAAATGGTACATTTGAGTGATTTTAAAAAAGATAGGTTTGGTTCATTAGGGAGACTTCTTATCTTTAATTTGACCCCTAAAGTCCTAAGGTCTTTTTTTCATCAAATTCTACTTAAAACTACAATTTCTATGGCAAAGTGCAAAATTTTTAGAAATTATATTTTCATGTGTCTAATCATAGGATCTTGCACTAGACTAATAGAAGAATATGTGGAAGAAATTTGAGAAACTTCAACCACATAGACTGCAAGATATTTGCATTTAAAATGAAAAATTGAGTTAAAAGTCTAGGAAAAAGAATTAAGAAAAAAAACTGGATCTTCATCCTTTAAGAGTTGTTAAGTAGAAGTAGATTTGAGATTGAACAAAGAAATAAATTATTAATAGCTCTATGATGAAATTGTAACAGAATAATCCCTATACTACGATTGTTCTAGCAAATGACCTTAACCCCTAAACATCTAGTGTCTTCTCCAAAATTGATGATTTGAGAGAAATCATTATAAAGTGCTATTTGGAAGAAAATTTTGGAAGTGATATAAAAATAAAAGGTGTAGATTTTGAATTGTACATTCCATCCATATGTTAGATTCTCTAATGCTATCACCAATATTTTTTACAAATTTTGAAAGGAAAATTTTAAAATTCCTTCTAAATTCAATTGTAAGTAAAATATTATGATTTTCTAAGTAAAATTTGTTGGAATGGATTTGAAATGAGGTTCTCTTCACATGGTGATTTTTTGAAATTTTTGTGTTCTAAAAATCCATGACTTCATTTTTGCAAATCCAATTTTGAACTAGAGTCAATACAATTTGGGAATTGGCAACCACTGGACATACTTGCACATTTATGACTTTAGAAAGATATGTACTCTAGTAACACCAAATCCAACCATTATATAAGACAACAACTTGATAATGTATCTATACAACTTTCGATAACTTTCATCCAAGTAGTTATAAGGATAAAATTCGAGTTTTAATTTGTCCATTGTCCAAAAAGTAGACATTGGAGCGCTTAGGGGTAATTTGGAAACAAAATGGAAACATATTGGTATGTTGTAAAGATGAAAACTAGAGTAAATTTGCCATTTACCGCACACATCCAAAAACCACACAACAACTGTTGCCATTTACTGCACAATAACCACACAATGCAACTACCAATTCAATTGCTATGGGAACAAAATTTTTTATCACCGCCCAATGACCGCACACCATGCGGTGAAGGGTTGCAAGGAATTTTAACTATATTTTTTCTTCATCTCCTTTAGATTGCAATAAAATATGTAGGAAGAAATCTTTTTGCATTCTATTTTTTGAAGGTGAATCTTAACATGTCATTTAATGATCATGCCAAATTTCAAAACATGCATGTCTCTAGATTTATATGGAGAAGGATATGAATTTCGTCTGTGTGGTGATTGGCAAGTCTACTATACTTCCCTTCTCTTTGCAATTAATTTTGTTTGTTGGTGCCAAAATAAACAATGAAAACTGCTTACTACCCCCCTCATCGCTGGTTTCTCTTCTAAGAAACGAATAAATAATTAAATTCCAAATATCAGTGACCTTTGAAAACATAGTACTCCAAATAATACCCTTTCTTCCTCCTCAATAAATACATACTGTACAAAAAGAAAAATGATTCTTTTTCCTTTTGTTTTTCAGCATTTCACTTTTGAGGTCTCATCATAATTTTCAATTCTTTTTTCTTTTTAACTTTTTGGAATTATTTTGGGTCGATCAGTCATCCTGTGTATGGTTGACATAAGGAATACAGTGTACTTTTCTGTACGTTTGTATAATATCATAATTTGGACATATTCTGAAAGACAATAAGATTCAAACACTCATTTCTTTGAGTGTTGTGCTTCTTGCAGTACCATGCCACACTTTTGTTTTTTTATTTCATTTATTTTCGGCAGGTGAGCAATGATCTTCACTGGAGTGACGAAACTATCTTTTCACCCCCGGATATGGATGAAATATGCAAAATATATAAAATATGGATGAGGTTATAATTATTTGTCCAATGTTTGTTTGAATTCATTCAAAGAAGAGCAATAAGGTCTCAAGATTTTGTAGCAATTTCGCAATTTCATCCACCACGAAAGAGGGAATGTATTATCAAGTAATTATCTCTTCCAATAAATTGTACTCTGTATTGCTTTTGAACAAATTATCATGAAATAAAAAACACAAACTGTGACCATGTACTCACTTCATGTTCTAGCTTAGCAATATTTTTCTACCAATGTGATGATTAACAAGTGCTTTTATCTTGTTATACTACTGTATCGAGATTATTGTAAGAATTTGAAAGGCATGATTTAACCTCACATTAATTTTGGTTACAACCATTTCTTAAAGGTGAAAAAGGTATGAAAATTAATGTATAAATATTTATATTTATATTTATATTCAAATTTTCACATTGATATACATTTCAATGATATTTTAGTCACATTTGGAGAAGGGGAAATTTGTGTATTTG
This sequence comes from Straminergon stramineum, assembly GCA_963920665.1. Taxonomy (NCBI): domain Eukaryota; kingdom Viridiplantae; phylum Streptophyta; class Bryopsida; order Hypnales; family Calliergonaceae; genus Straminergon; species Straminergon stramineum. Next base: position 2,653,667 of record OY987267.1, on the reverse strand, counting down.
TATTAACTTAGGTATAAGATTATTTAATAAAAAATGAAAAATGAAAAAACATCTTCAATACTATAAATTTGTGCCTATAAGTACATTTCACAAATTCATGTAATGCCAACATTTTGAATTCATTAAGAAATAGAAAGAAAAAATAGAACTAGCAAGAAAATTAGGATCTTGTATATAGATTCATTTCAAGTTGTAATTGATTTTGCCTCAAAACCTTCAAAAATATATTATCATGCTCTCTAAAGATACATTCATTCCAAGGAGGCATATTCCAACCTTATAAGTGATAAATTAAGTAAACCCACTACACTATAAGATTGAGATTGGAAGGGAATAAAATTGAATTTTCTTTCTCTTGTTCTTAGTGGGAATATTTTGAAATCTCCCTTTCATGTTAGAAGTAAGCTTAACAAAAACATGGTCATTCACCAAAAAACCCACCAAAACAATATTTTATATGTTACAAAATGCAAGCAAAAAGAAGCTCACTTTGTAGACTTCCACACCACAAAAAATTAACTATTTTTAAAATTCCTCTCCTAGAAAGCTACAAGTCTACTAGAAGACCATCTCATCCAAATTTCAGCTCAAAATATTGTTTTGGGGGTTGTAAATAGTACTAAAAACCTCCAAATTGGCAATTGTGACATTGAATCGGGGTCTATTTTTGGATAGTAAATTATTTTTGGAAATTATGAAAAAATTAGGGAAGGTATATGATAGACATGAGTACCTTCCCTACAAATATTGAGTCATTTGGAGCCAAAACACAAAAGTTATAGGCAAAAAACTAATCAGCACACACCGTGTGATACAAAATAGGACAGGTGTTTCTTACAATCACCCGGCTACATTAGGTTGGGTTAGTAGCCACAATCAGTGCCATGAATGATGGTGATGAAATAATTAGCCAGTGAATACACAAGAGGAACTTCCACCTTTTGAATGCGAATTCATCACACTTGAGAAGTCACTCTTTCAAACCTTCATGTTGTGGCCATGTTAGGAAATCGATTGTGACTATTTCAAGTGAGTAAGATGACCATTCTAGATACACTTTTTCTTGGTTTTAGAGTAGTCGAGGCTATCTTTCAGGCCAATTGAATACCACACTTCCAAAATTCCTATCAAATTCATAATTTTTCCAAAATTTAGAAAAAATTAAAACTTTCAATTTGGTCTCCCCAATTCTCACATTTCTTTTGAGACGGGAAATACAATACTTTTTTTTCCCCAAAACAATGCCAACAGGGCAAACTAGTCATTCTGCCTGTCCTACAGTCATACCCCCAACAAACCCCTTTTGGGACTAATAATTGAACCCATTTCTCAGTCGCCTTTGTACTGAACAGTACCTTACGTGCTCCCACGTGCGGAATCTCCTCCGCCACCATAACGCCGACGGACGGAAGGACGGAAGGACGGACAGACTCAAAGGGTCTGACGAAGGGCTTTCGCCCGAACGAAAACTTATTGGTCGTGCCTTAAGTTATTTATTCGGAATAGTATGGAGAGCTCCCTCTCTCGGAGTGCAGTCGTGGCCTCTCCCCATTGGGGGAATAATTGGAGGGAGGCAAGTGCATAGGCTGAAATGGTAATGGTCTGACAAAAGCAATATATATCATCGCTCAAATAACGAAAAATCATGGGACTCATGAATAATTCCAACAGATATGTGAGGAAGTTACAACGGGAGTATGTTAACCCCTAAGCGCCCAAAGCGTGTTTACCGAAATCTAAACCCTTCTAAATTGATTCTAATTAAACTATCACCCAAAACGAGATTCACAAAAATTTGACCATATTGATTGGCAATAGAGACATTCTCGGAGGTGTGGGAGAAAAGGCAAATGATTTCATCGTATCATTGAAAAGATTATAGTAGTCAAACTTTGTAGCCTTTCATTTTGGGGAGGCCATATTTGAGGCATTGGGGTGCTCAAGGGTTAAGCTTACAATTAGAATAATAAATTACAATTACAATACTTTCTATCTTTGGGCGAAAAAGAAAGAACTTATTATTACCACTAGGAGATCACATTTGGAAAATTTAGATCAATCATATTACAACCTTCAAAGGATGGGATGGTCACTATGGAAATCATTGTTGTGGGTGTGTTATGTGAATGGCTTGCTTAGAATAACCTGAGAGCACTCATTGGTAGTCAAACTATTGTGCAAGACCTTTACCTTTCCACACGAAATTACAAAGATGAACATTTATATTTTTGTCTTATATGGAAGGATTCTTTGTCATCCATTGCATAATGAATGTTTGTTGTGTCGTTTAAGGGTTAAGAAATGAAGAACCTTAATTAGTTTAAAATATGCCATTGCATATAGAATGAAACAACTACAAAATTGAGGCAAGTTTTTATGACTATTTGATATGGGGAAAAATTTGGAGGTTGTGTATCTCGGATTTACAAGTGAGACCAAATGTGATTGAAGTTGTAGCAATTGGTTTCCAAGTTCTTATAGAAATGAGGAATGTTGATATACATTTGGTGAGAGGGTAGTTTCATTGTTGGTTATCTTTTATCTAACTCTTTTAAACAGATAGTGAAGGATGTAGCATATAGTTGGTTCTTTTGAGCTAGATCCCCATCCCACAAAATAAAAAATATTTCTTAGGATACCTACTATAAATGTCATTTGTCATTCCATGACAAATGACAAACAATATAGGACTTGTATCCATATCTATATCCATACTCTTATCCATATCCATATATTATATGAATATGGATATGGATATTTGTAATCATATTGCTTTGGTTGATGTAGATACTAATAATTTTTAACATATAATTATTTTGGAGGGGGAGGGGTGAATTGATGAAGAGACCTAGCTTCCACACTTTTTTTACTAGGTAGTAATGTATTTATTGTTTAGGGCTAATACAACATACTATTTAATAAGTTAAATATTAGTGATATTTTAGCTAGAGTTATTAGGGGCTAGAATAACAAAAAAAACTTGTAGAATTGACAGAAAATTTACCAAAATAATATGAAAATAACATAAAGTTAAATTCAATGAGTATGTTACTCTTTTGCCCCAAAATCTACTAGCACAAGAAATGTTCTTCTGTCTTTAAATGTAATAAGAGTTTCCATTTGCCTATTCAAGAAGTGCTAAAATGTTATGGGGTCCAAAACAATGCTTGATCGTTAACCCCTAAATGCATCGATGTCCATTTTTTGGATGATGAACAAATTGAAACTCCAGTTTCATCCTCCTAACTACTTGGATGAAAGTTAATATAACTTGTGAAGTTTTTGTCTTATCTAAGGGTTGGATTTGGTGTTACTGGAGTGCATGTTTTTCTAAAATTACAAATGTGCAAGTATGTCAAGTGGTCAAATTGCATTGACTTTAGTTCAAAACTAGATTAGCCAAAATGAGCTCATAGATTGGAAAAACACAAAAATTTCAAAAAATCACCATGTGAAGAGAACCTCATTTCAAATCCATTCCAACAAATTTTACTCAGAAAATGACAATATTTTACTTGCAATCGAATTTTGAAGGAATTTCGGAATTTCTCTTTCAAAATTTATAAAAAAGATTGGTGATAGCATTGGTGAATCTAACCATATAGATGGAATGTAAAAATCAAAATCTACAACTTTTATTTGCATTTCAACTCCATATTATGCTTCCAAATAGCACTTTATAATGATTTTTCTCAAATCATCAATTTTGGAAATAAATCTGGACGTTTAGGGGTTGAATTACAACGAAAGTTTGGTAATTAAATTTTATTGAAACATTTCTTATTTTTTTGAATTAAATACACTTCCATTGAAAAACAAAAAATAAAAATCAATTGGTACATTTGAGGTATAGAATTAAATTTATTGATATGCTATAATCACCATATGCCAAGGGCCATAGTATACAAAAGAAGCTACCAACATTTATTGTTATTCGATGAATACCAATGTCTAAATGGATGAAAAAGTAAGTTGGCACTTCATTGAGGAAAAAAAATTTTCATGGAAAGATATATGTGCACACCTTGGGTCAAAATTTCAATAAGTAGCATGTAAATTTAAAATTTTGATGGATGCACCTAAATTTCTAGTTAGTCAATTATGTTGTTGAAGGATCAAATATATACACTTCAAATACTATGGCAATTTACAATATATTAAATATAATGTAAGTACTAAAAAAATTGATAGATTGGATACATATATGGTTTTCATCTATATAGATATTTATATGTATATGGAGGTTGACAAGGATGTGAATTATCCCATGTCTTTTGTTAACAATATGAATTGATATCAAAGTATTTCAATTCCTAGATTTTGATTAAATAATTCGAAAACTAGATTAGGGTGCCTAGCTTTAATTTTATCAATTGAGACTTTGACACATTGATTGATTATCCAATCAAAAACACAAGTGTTGAGGTATTCCATATTATCATTGAAAAGAACGTCAAATTAATCAATTTATCTCAAAGTCATTTTTGGTCTACTTTGTTGGTTTGCAATGAGGGTTGAGAGGGGTTGAGTGTAATTCCATTTTTATTAATAATTACTAATCCTAAAATCCTACTTTTCACTACATTGATAATAAAATTTAATATTATCACATTCATTAATTTGAAATTGCTACAAGTCTTTATTCTTGGTGAACAATAAATTTCATTATTATTAGTATGCCACATGCCATTGCTACAACAAGATTAAAATTAAAAAGAATTTTCTAATTTTTTCATTTGTAAAAGCTTTGATATCCAATATCTTTTATGTATGAAGGAGGGCAAGGGCTTTATTGTGGTATGAGAGGTTGTGTTTTTGGTATGAATAGAAAAGTTTTATACACAAAGGAGTGCAAAGATTTTGTTTTGTGGTGTTTGGACATGCAAAATTAAAAATATTTGGACTCCCTAGAGGGCTGTGAGCGTTTGACAAGCTAGTCTATTTCTAGGGCCTACTGAACTACTTAGAGAGGGAATATCTACCAAAACAAAGATTTTCTTTGTGTGAATATTGGGAGTTCCAAGAAGTATATTTCAATTTTCTATTCCACAATTGTTAGAGGAAGGTGCTTTAGGAGTGCTTTCAAATATCAAAACAACAATTTTCACAACTCTAACTAATAGTACTTGAGAATGAATGCTCTGACATTTGGGAGTGACAAAGTGTAGAAACAGGAGAAAAGTTCCTCATGCAAAATAAATGTAATGCACTGAGGGTCCCTCTTGGCACTTCCTGGCAGCCTTGTGGAGAATCCACAATTTCCCTAATGTGTGAAAGTTATGGATGTTTCAAAATAAAAAGATAATTTACTTCAATTTTCTAATACATAAAAACTTTGAAATTCAATAACTTTCACATGGTAGGTCTGAACGCTGTGAAACAAAGTCCGTGGATCCCTTTCCGCGGAGAGCTTTCAAATGGTTCCAATGCTATGGGAGATTCATGGTTTCTTAGATCTCAACATATCAAACAAAACAAAGCAAAACAAATGAGCAAACAACCTACTTACACTAAATAGTGAAATTACACTATTTTAACAATTAAGTTGCCTTATTCCTCTAAAAGTTACTTTAGAAGCCATCAAAGTCAACAAAAACTTCTATAGATATTTCCATTTGTGCACATAGAGGTTTATGAGTCCCAATTACATTCAACGATAGTGCATTCTTGTACAACTACATAGTGTCAAATATCGAGAAATCAGTGTGGGGCAATCTAATTTCACTATTTAGTTAGTGTAATTTAAGGTATAAATACAGACGGTAGTGTAACTCTACTAATAAAACCCCATTTTTTCCTGTTCCCGAATCCTCGAAACCCGCGCTTTCGGTTGCCTGCGGCGACAAGCCCACGAGCGAGCGAGCTCAATTGGGAGCTCTAAATCCATCATTCCCGTTCTTACTTACACGCAGCGGAAGACTGAAAAACGAGCAACGGCTGAAACGCAACTGAAAATTTATTTCCTTTTCCTCACTTGGGTAATGAACTGAAATCACGCTCCCCAGCGCAATCGCGGAGTGTGTCCGACTCGCTGGCCAGTGAGCGCGACAATGGGGCCCCCTCGCGCTGGCCACGAGCTTGGTTGCCGATCTATGAGGAGAGCCCGGAGATTCATTCCCATTCAGCTTTTTAATCAATAACTCCGTGAGTACTTCTGATTGCGCACTCCAGTTTCACTGCGGAGCTTTTGGGCGAAGCAAGACGTTGAAGAAGAGAGGCGTCAGGGAGATTGTGAGTGGCGCACTAGCAGCAGCAGCTGCAGTTTTCTGTTCCCTCTGGGATTGTTGACATTTGGCAGTCGGTTCCCCTGGCATTCAGTTCTGAGCCTTTCTTTTTTTTTCTTTTTTTCTTTATATTTTTTGGTTTTGGTTCTTGGGACGGAGTTGCGGGGAAGAAGAGTGAGCAGTAACTTAATGGGAGATATTTGGAGGAGAACAAGGAAGCCGTCAAGGCCGTCTGTTGACTGAAATCGGTGGTTGACGGCGTCCGGACGTCGTTTTTAAGGAGCGTCTTCGTTGAGGACTAAGCTTGGAGAGGAATATACAGGGAGGCGATAGTTTGGTTTGGTTTGGTTTGGTTTGGTTTGCAGCAGGGTGCGTACTGATGGGTAGCTTGGGATCGGTTTTGCCGTCGGGGACTATTTCTTCGCCTATTTTTCGTCGCCGAAGTCCGAGACCGTTTCGAACATTTACTTTCGGAGGTACTTTCTTCACCTGTTTTTTTCTTGAAGGATAAATCTTGCATTTTAGCATTGTGTGTTTGTACAGGGACGGAGGCTTTGCGGGTCGAAATTTGTATTTAGAGAAACAGAGTTGCTCAAGGAAAGGTTTTTGAAGAACAGCTTCGGTTTGCGATTCTTGGCGAGCTCGATACACTTGCCTGTCCTGTTTTTGATCTCCCGGCAAAAGATGCAGATTTTGTGTAATTTTGTTCTTGAAGTTCGTGCAACATGCATGGAGCGTGCGCCACTGAATTCCGGGTCGTCCTCTTTGAAAATTATTGAAACCTGGAGATCAACTTGACGTCTGCGCTAATTGTGATCGGAAGCGTTACGTGCGTTGTTGTGCACGCACGATGTTTGTCCAGTCACGGATTTGAACCTCAATTCTTCAGTTAGTGAGCTGGTTTACTACTTCCACCGTTGCAGACGCAAGGTTTACAAAAAAATTGTCGCTACTTTCTGTCGCAACAAATCAAAATTGACGTGGCTACCAGCTGCGGCCTCGGGGTTTTGAGCATTGCTCACTTGAAGAGAAATCTGGAAAGAAGTTTCTTTACAAGATCGTGAACGGCTGCTCACGTAGTAACGTTTTTGCAGGAGTTGATTGCGCAAGTATGCAGCCTCGTTTGTACTTCATCGGGAAGGTGCTGCTGGGAGTGATGCTCACTGCCTTCTGTATGAGTGTCTTACGCCAGTCGGCTACTCTTGCTGGTCCTAGCAAGGTACAGCTCTCTTTCGGAGTCAAAATCATGCCAAATGTGCAGATAGTCGTTGATTTTTTGCGGTTATGGAGAGTAGCTTGACTGTGTAGTTGTGATCCGTGTGCAGTTTGCAACGCATGAGAGAGGAGTGACTCATGTGCTGGTGACGGGAGGCGCGGGTTTTATCGGATCCCATGCTGCACTGCGCCTTCTTGAAGACGGCCACCGCGTTACCATCGTCGTATGTCTTTGTGAACTGCTACCTTGATTACTTTCAGTTCCGCTTTCTTTTTACAGTGTTGGTGAAGCCAATTGCAAATTTAGTGATTTGGCCGTGACGTTGATTGCAGGATAACCTTTCACGTGGTAACATTGGAGCGGTGAAGCAGTTGCAAGCCCTGTTTCCCGAGCCAGGCCGGTTGCAGTTCCTCTACGGTGATCTTGGTGACAGCCAGCGTGTGAACGAGATTTTTGCTCGGAATGCCTTTGATGCGGTGATGCATTTTGCAGCGATCGCTTACGTTAGCGAGAGTATGGTGGATCCTTTACGGTATTACCACAACATTACATTTAATACCTTGACGGTCTTGGAGGCGATGAAGACGCACGGAGTGAAGAAGCTCATCTACTCGAGCACTTGCGCAACGTACGGTGAACCAGAGGAGATGCCTATCACTGAAGAAACACCTCAGGTATATTACATTATGTATTAGTTTCGTTTTTAGTGTGTTTCCTTCATAAGGAGACCATTGTTGGGGTGTCATAGCTGACTGATTGTCTGAACAGGTACCAATCAATCCGTATGGAAAGGCTAAGAAGATGTCGGAAGATCTGATCAAGGACTTCGCAAGGACTGCAGACTTATCTGTGATGATCTTGAGGTAATTTTGCGAATTCTCTTTCGCATCCTCTTAAGCAAATGTTCACTCTATCCTGTTTTTACTAATAGTCCGACATCGTGTTATGGTGCAGATACTTCAATGTCATCGGGTCAGATCCGAAGGGCAGGCTCGGTGAGGCACCACGACCAGAGCTTCGACAACACGCTCGCATATCGGGAGCTTGTTTCGACGCTGCGACGGGAATTATCTCTGGAATACAGGTTAGTTTTCTCGCCATGAGTTCAAGTCCTACATGATAGTCTACGCCTAATTTGCCCTGGTTTCGTAAGATGTACCGGATAGCTGACTTTTTTTCAAGCAGGAACAGGTTAGGGTATTGAAGAAAGCAGATAGAACATTGTGTTTCCAGAGATTGCTTTGTTACAGTAGATAGCACTACATTCATATTTCTGAACCTTATTTATTTTCCCAGGTGAGAGGACAAGACTACAATACTTCAGACGGCACTTGCATTCGTGACTACATCCATGTCACAGACCTGGTAGACGCTCATGTCAAGGCTATGGGCAAGGCAGAGAGAGGGAAGGTTTCTGTATACAATGTCGGCACTGGCAAAGGTACAAGGCCTGTTCTTCTTTTTCCCTGTGTTCGTTTAGTTGAAGCTCATTACACCTCCCGAGAGTCGCCGTGGAACTGATTTCTGTTTGTGTGGCAGGGAGTTCTGTGAAGGAATTCGTGGAGGCATGCAAGTACGCAACCGGCGTGAACGTAACCGTAACGATGCTCGACCGCCGACCGGGTGACTACGCCGAAGTGTACAGTGACCCGTCCAAGATTCAACGGGAACTCAACTGGACAGCGCAACACCTCGACTTGAGAGAGAGCTTATCCGATGCTTGGAGGTGGCGCAAACGGCATCCCGATGGCTACTCCGTTGCACTCCTCTAAGCATGATAGTTTCAAATCAAACATTCTTTTTAGTTGACCACATCAGTTTTGGAAGGTAGAGAGTGAACACTCAGGCGTAGGTAGGGATTCGGCTTCGAGCATTGTATACATAGGGCTCGGGCTAGTCTAAGTTCGCTTACGTAGATTGAATAATCTCATTTTTTCGTTCTGCTCAATAAAATTGCCATTTCCAAGTTCTGCAAGAACTTCACAACATCATTATGCAGCACTACTCATCAATCGCACGCTACATAAGTGCGCTCCATTCATCTCCGACATTTTACTTTTCGAAAAGTGTTCAATTTTACTTTTCAATACTCTAGGGTTTCAAGCTTTTCATTGTTCTTGCACTATGTTTTTGTCCGAGATTTGTGTAATAGTAGTTCCTCGTCTTTGTAGAGTTAGGGGAGGCGCTCTGCGATGGAGTATAGGGGAAAGCATATACTGGCGCCGATGGTGCGGGTCGGGGGCCTCCCGTTCCGCATGTTGGCGGCAGAGTACGGGGCGGACATCACCTACGGCGAGGAGATAGTGGACCATAAGTTTTTGCGGTGTGACCGCGTCGTGAATGAAGCTCTAGGGACGGTGGATTTCGTGGAGAACGGCAGCAAGGAAGTCGTCTTCCGCACCTGCGACGCGGAGAAGCATCGCGTTGTGTTTCAGGTTGGGACCTCGGACGCCGTGCGTTGTTTGAAGGTGGCCAATATGGTGGCCGGCGATATTGCCGCGTTTGACGTGAACATGGGATGTCCTAAGAGCTTTTCTACTAGCGGAGGCATGGGCGCGGCGCTCTTGGCGAAGCCTGAGGTGATCCATGATATCTTGACGACTTTGAAACGCAACGTGAACATTCCGGTGACGTGTAAGATTCGGTTGCTGGAGACTTTCGGGGAGACGGTGGAGCTGGCGCGCGGTATTGAGCAGACCGGCGTCGCGGCCTTGGCCGTGCACGGAAGAAGAGTCGCGGATAGGCCTCGAGATCCTGCTAATTGGGACGGGATTGAGGAGGTCGTGTCGGCGTTGTCAATTCCGGTGATAGCCAACGGGGATGTGACAGACTATTCCGACTTTCAGCGGATCAAGGATGCGACGGGCGCCTCATCGGTGATGGTGGCGAGGGGCGCTGTTTGGAATGCTTCTGTGTTTCGGCCGGAGGGGAAACTGTTTTGGGAGGATGTGAAGAGGGAGTACGTCAAGAAGTGTGTAGAGTGGGAGAACGATGTGCATTGGACCAAGCACACGTTGAAGGAGATGATCATGCATCACTCCTGTTTGGAATTCTCCGAGGGCAAGACGCTCACTCGCTGCAAAACCCTAGCCGATGTCGCGCGCATGTATGGATTTGAGAGCAATTGCAGAGAATTAGAGGTCTCTCGTGGTCAAAGCGAGCTCACATATAGCACAGAAGATTGTCCTTAGGACCTCGTGGAGGTCAGAATTCATTTGCCCTTCACGGATCACTTTCGAAATCTGGAGCGCTAGCTGGTAAGATCGCTTTCGTCAGTAGACACTAGCATATGGTACTATCGGTGACTTCCTGTCCGGTTTTCTGGTGCGTTTGGATTGTTTGCACGATGGGGATTGGCTTCCAGTTTTTCCAAATGTTCAATTGCCTCGGGCTGTCTATGAAATTTCTAGGTTTATTACAGCACCAGAGCAGCATGCAGTTTTCTTCTTGAACTGAAAGCATGCATGTATACATTTGGAGCAGAAGCAACTCAAAGGAAATTGCGCACCAACTCTTGGTTTATCTGAAGATAGAATCTTCTGCACGTGACATGGTGTTTGGGATTGGAGCTTGCTGTCCTCATCTGGGAAGCTCCGGCTCTGGATTTTTCATTCTGCGGGTGGATATCACCAAAAGCCCATCTCAATGAGCAAGTGTTAGGTTCTCCATATGGAGCGGATTTACAGGTTTCCCGTTATCCACTTTGTTTATAAACATATTCAAGCAATTGCTTGATGTGACTTATCAGTAGTAGGCTAAGTGCATGATCGTGTGGTACATGAATGGGAACTTCTCTTCACTTGTGATAATTTTCACCTATGTCCTGGGATGGTTCTGAGCTTTGTGACTTATTAATTATTAAATGTGTCTTATTTGTTAATCGCCGAAATATGTTAATGCATCACTATCAAATTCCCCTTCGGTCAGGTGTGCAACAGTCTGTCGTGCCGGGGTGAAATGCTATGGATGCCTGTGAATATGGAGTTGTATGTTCTCAGATTTTCTAGCTGTCAGCGATGTTGAACTGCCAGAAGTTGGGGTAATTTGGCCAGTACTAATACGAGATGAACTAATACGTCTGACTTCTTATTTCTGGTCTCTTCAATGAATGTGTAGTTCTTGTATTGGTGGAATTTCTAGATCCATTTTTTTGAAAAGACTACGCTGATTCTTTCAATGAGTTGACTTTGGGTGATACTTATCCAAACATAGCTTGAAATATTATTTGAAATAGCGCGTGAAGTGTAAGAAAAGAATATGTAGATTGTTTATCTTTCGTCAACAGTAAAGAAAAACAATCCACATATTCTTTCTTTACTGTTGACGAAAGTTGTTTATAGTGACTGGTAAACGTAAGATCTCGGCAGAAACTGGTAAGGAAGTGCCGGCATATTCGTGCATTTGTTGCTTCGATCCAGAATTGATTTTGAGGGCGAATTCAAAATCAAAGTTTGTTGCTTCGCCCTGTCGAAGAGGCTCAGTGGAACCTTGCGGGGTACTGTCGTTTGACCCTTTCTATTTTATCGAATTTCTGTAGTTGCGATTAGCATTGTCATATAGATACAGCATGATGTCCCGGATTTCCGATTAAATATGCTTTTTTGGAAGCCTGAAGCACTCGGACAGCATGGTAGAAATGACCTTAATTATGAGACAAGAAGGAACATGGAGTTTGTGCTAGTGGATCATACTTCCTTGGGCAGTGAAGCAGTCCAGACAATTCGTGGCATCCTGTAAATCAGCTTCCCAAGCTCAAGCTGTGGAATATCCGATTGGAGCCTCAAATTGGTGGGCAACACAGGTCATCATTTGGGGGTAAACTGACTTTGATTTGAACATGATTTGAGGCCCGGTTTGCTTGCAAGTATTTTCAGATTCTTCTAGGGAGGTATCCCAGCAGATGCTCATGCTACTCTCAACAAAATAGCTCCCCCTCTGTATTGTAGGCTTCGACATTAGGACACATGTATCCGGGCTGTCTCCATCCAGGCTGTCTCGAACCATCTGCTGAATTCTGATTGGTACATTCACCGTTCAGGTTCAAGCAAGTTGATGGAATACGTCGAGGATGTGCAGCGAATCCATGATGGAATTCACTCCAGTAAACTACGCACTAGTTCACCCAACGTTACGAGTGTCAGGATGGGTATTTTAGGGTAATCTTCCAAAGGGGAGTCCTTGGCTACGGCTGGTATTCCAGTAGATCGACACCAGAACGAGCACCAGATTATCCGAGATCAGCACGTATCAGACGGGTTGCACTGGCAATGCCCAACGAAAAGCACGAGGTATGCAGACAGTTTCTTACTAGAACGTCCGCTTCTTGCAATTCCGTCCCTCGTTTGTGTAATTGAACACCACCACAATTGACATGAATTGCAGCTTTTTCACGTTTACTGTTATTGCAGCTTCCACATCATTTGCATCACCTCTGCCAAGTCTTCTCCACGCACCATGCATCAGACGTTGCCGCTCGATTGTAAGCATCAGCAGCGAGGAAGCGTGATGTGCGTAGTACAATCGGAGGCTGATAACTTCTGATGAGTGTCAAATTTTGAATTGCCGGTTGTTCTGTTTGGTGCTGGTCGATATGCCTACTACGTGGCGGTGCCGGTTCACCGGTAGCAATTGGCGGTTAGGTTACCGTTTTAACTTCAGAGGTGGGTTTATACGTGAAATTCAACTGCGGTGTCTGTGTAACTGAAGAGGAAGATGTAGGGATAGGCATAGGATAAGGTGCTATGGCTTGGCATATTTTGGCAGCAGTGTCTCTTCGAATCCATTTCATGTACAGCTTCGAGTCCACCTATTACGATTTCCTCTGCTTTTGTACATGGGTCTCTGCAAGTTTGTTTAGCATCTGGGAAGTTCCTTCCCTCACCTCATCGATCTCCTCATTTATGAGTCCGAATCTCTCCCCTACTCGGGGTCGCAACAGGACGTGTAATCACTCACCGCCTCGTGGCAGGGGTAATCATTCATCACCGCATGGCAAGGGAGTCACTTCAAGAGGTGCCTCCCCCATTGGAGATTTCGATTTCTCGCCAGGTCGCATTTCTCCTGAAGGTGAGCAACATGCTCGTCTCTCTTCTGAGCCTACCCTTCTGTTCAAACTTTTCGCGAGATTCTGGCTATTTGATTTCACTTTTGAAGTTTGGAGATAATTGTTCTGGCAGTGCGTTTTGCGGGAATGTATTAAATGCAGAGTGTGATCCTACTGTAGTTTGATAGTTTCGAGCTTGGCAAGTGAAAATTTCTGCTGGTGGCAAGCATCGAGATATGAATTTAGAGATGAATTATGGGGCATTATGTCTGATCTGTATCGTAGGCACTGAAGTACGATTTTCTCTGATGTGCACATTCTACTTGATCTTTATGTTGGTTACCATTGCTCGGGAGGAGGCATGCTTCGTTGTTGAACTTGTGTTGTGTCTGCGCAGCTGGCAAAAATGAATTGGTGGTGTGCTTTGGTGAGTTGCTCATTGATTTTGTGCCAACTGTGGGAGGAGTTTCTCTCGCGGATGCCCCAGCATTCAAGAAAGCGCCTGGAGGTGCACCCGCGAACGTGGCCGTTGGGGTTGCAAAGCTTGGGGGAAATGCTGCCTTCGTTGGCAAGGTATTAAGCCACTCCAAACTATAAATATTAGGTCTGAGTGATTACCACACGGACCATCAATGTACTTATGAAGTGGATGTTCAATTCTCTAAGATGCTTCCATCGTTATCATCTTTGTTCTGATGGGAAGAACAGCGTGTTTGATTTTCTCAATCAGCAAGAAAGGTCGGTGCCCTTCGTGCTTTCTGTTGAAATCCTTGACTGTCACAACCGAAAATCGTGCATACATGCTAATTTAGCGCCTGCTGATTGCCAAGGTGGACGTAGTCAGTTAGGTGTGTATTTGTGGCCTTCGCATTCTGCTTGGTCACGAAAATTGGAAACGACTCACTGAAGCTAGCTTGATGGTTACAGGTTGGAGACGATGAATTTGGGTACATGTTGGTGGAGGTGTTGAAAGAGAACAGGGTGGAAACAAAAGGTTGTCGCTTTGATCCAAATGCTAGGACTGCACTGGCATTTGTGACATTGCGGGCTGATGGGGAACGAGAATTCATGTTCTATCGGAACCCCAGTGCAGACATGCTATTTGAGGTGAAGGAGCTTGATACTGATCTTCTCAAGCAGGTACTGAATTAACTTCTTTCTCAGCAGAGTGTTCACAACTGGAACGTTCAAAGAGTAGGTTAAGTTCTTTTTCCGTTCTTCTTAATTTTATGTGTCAAATCTTGAAGTTTTTTTTCTGGTTCAGAATGTTTTCTTCTCATGGCAATGAAAATCGCATACCTTGTTGTCATCAACGACTGAGGTGAATGATTGTCGAGCACTGCATCAATATTTATGAATCGATCAAAATTTATCTTCAGGCTTCTATAATGCACTACGGATCTATTAGCTTGATCACTGAGCCTTCACGATCAACACATATGGAAGCTATGAGGATCGCCAGGGAAGGAGGGTGCTTGTTGTCATATGACCCGAATCTTCGATTGCCTCTTTGGCCTTCACCAGAGGCTGCTAAAGCTGGGATTAAGAGTATTTGGGATCAAGCTGATATCATCAAGGTGGGGATTTGAAGGTTATTGTCAGCGATGTACTCTTGTGTGTCACATTCTTAGGTTCTTAAGTAGTTGTTGCCACTTACAGCTATAGCAATTGTCGAAGACAAGAATTATGGTCTAATTTTATTTTTAGAATCCGAGTCCATAGAGTGATCTCCGAATAACTTGCATAGAAGAAAAATTCACTTACTTTTGCATTATAGGAATCCAGTCTGACGGGGTCAGCATTGGTATTATCTATCAGATTGTCCTTGAAATGACTTTCTTACTAATTGCTCAACAGTTTTACGCCTCGAAATTTGGAATTGCATTTGGAGGAACACTCCGTATTCTAAGGGGCATTTTCAAATGTTCAAACTGCTTCCAAATTTGGTGGAACACTCCGTATTCTATGCCTATGGCGTAGGGACTTAAGGCTGTGAACAAAACATGATATGAATTGTTCGGAATATTCGACATGATACATTGGTTGAGAATTTCTTATATCCGAGATGTTTGCATGTGAAATGGTGCTTTGAAGGTAAGCGATGAGGAGGTGGTATTTCTCACCGGTGGGGACCCGACGAAGGATGAGAATAACATGAGAATGTTTCATCCTCGATGCAAGTTGATGCTGGTGACTGAAGGTGGTGAGGGATGTCGGTATTATACTCAGGTATAAATATTTTTCTCGAAGATGGCTTTGCTTTCCAGCAGAATGTACTCTAGTAAGTACGCAGCTCTGCCAGGATTTCTCATATCTGCATTCGTATTTGGAGAGCAACAATATGTAGCTCATGTGCTGATTTTATCCCAATAATTGCGAGAACGCATGGACTCCTTTAGATGCAGAGTCCCTCATCCTTTAGATACAGGGATTGTGATAATGTAGTTGAGAATGAGGTGATATTCGTTATCTTGTGTGAACTTTGGTCACTATTAGGGCGGGGTTTGTTAACCCTCTGATCGGACATCTGTCCATAGATGCACTAATTCTATGAGTATGTTGATGTGAACCTGCAGAGATATAAAGGTAAAGTGGGGGGTATTAAAGTTCAGGTCGTCGACACAACTGGGGCCGGTGATGCATTCTGTGCTGGCATTTTGAGCAGCCTCGTGAAGGATTTCGGCATTATTGATGTTAGTACATGGCTCTTAACGACATCTGAAATTCAAATTTGATGTTTCATGGATTCTATGAGGTAGATAAGATGCAGATGTATTTGTCTAAGTGATTCTTATATCCTATCTTCCCTAAGTCGCAAGACTAATTGGTGCAGAAGTTGCCTCTCTATTTCTACATGAAAAAATGGAATAGTAAGCCCAATTGATTAGCCTTTCTGGAAATTGATGTAGGTTTCCAGAAATTGTTAAATACCCAATGATTTATATGGAGTACAGAGGCACTGTCTGACCCAAGTTACAAAACTCTTGAACTGGGTATATTTTCTAATACAGATTCAGGTCTTGACTTGAAATGCAGAAGTCTGTTTAGACGTTTCTAATCAACGCTCCGAAATTTCAGGATGAACCGCGTTTGAGGGAAGCTCTAAAATTTGCTAATGCTTGTGGAGCTATTACAACCACTGAGCGAGGAGCAATTCCGTCCATGCCTGACAGGGATACTGTCACGAGGATGCTAAGTAAACTCATTGCTCTATGTAAAATATATCTTATACTAAAATGAGTTCCATCTAACTCCATAATACCATAAAGCGTATTTAGGACATCAGAGAACACTTATTTGCATTGCTTACAAGTTTTCCAAGAAAATACCTATGCACATGCATATCATGCAACTTCGTTTTAGTGCATTCTGATTAAGGAAATTTGTACTTCTTTCAGGGAGACCATCTGCTGCGACTAGTGCTCACACTGACCCATCCTGGCAAGGCTACCAAAGATGGAGGTTTCGTAATTCTACTGTTGCATGAAACTCAAACCAGGTGGTGAAACAGTGAAGAATGGCAGGAAAGCTTTCTTGCTTCCTTTTCTACTCGCCCCCATGGTTCAATTCTCTGAGCTAAGAATGGTTTATCAAATTTTAGGGAAAACTGCCTGCAAAAAGTACGTTACAAGATGATGAATGTACTTTGTAGTCCTGATGGGAGACTTGGGTATATGGTTGTTGAGACAAAGGAGTTAAATAGGGCTTAGCCTTTATTTGTGTCAAGGCGGGTCTACTGACCTCTGTGTCAATAATAAAAATTGTAGTCAATCGAATGTCCAATGAATTGGTGGCGAAAGTCGTTTTTAATATTTTTTACAATAGGGTTGATTAATAGCACTGTGAGTTAAAGGTTACTGTAAGGGTAATAGTTTTAGAAGTTCACAAGGGAGTGTTTGGCATTTGTGTTCCATAAGGAACATGTATTTCATGCAATACATTGGAATGCCTTGCTGTTTAAAGAACAACTCATATTGTTTTTCACCAATGGAGGTGGGGTGAGTGCCATTTCAGTCCCTGTAAAAATAAACAATTTAAGTTGACCAATATTTCAACATAAATTAGAATATGGTTCAACTTGTTGTAGTCTTTGTCTTCTCTCTTGTGTTAATGTGTCAATGTTTGCTTCTTCTTCATTCATATTTACACAGCATACATTACCCAAGAATGAAAATATTTTATTTTCAATAGATTTGAACTTGTTCTTCGGTTGATTCCAATCATGTTCTTTGCAATTTTATCTTTATGCTTTGTGGAAAGTAGTAGAATATTGTACAAAATAGTAAAATTTCTTCTTGTTCTAGTTTAAAACATTGCAACTTGTAGCAAATTAGGGTGATATGGACGAATATGAGAAATCAATGTATCCAACCAATTTCTTCTACTTTATCATTAGTAGTCACTTTTAGTAGAGTCTTTTGTACCAAAGAATCCATTTAGGTAGTGTTTTTGTATTGGGCAAAATGTCGCCTAGTTTGAAAAATTCTAACCTCTCTAGCTTTGTCCCTTTCCAAATTGACTTGTGCAATGAGGCCAATATAGGTGATAATATTTTGGGTGAAATTTTGCTTTATCCCTCCCCATATTCACCTCTACAATGAAGCCAACACAAGTGGCATTATTTTAGGTGAAATTTTGTTTAGTCTGACAAATTCTAACCTCTCTCACTTCATTCCTTTGAAAATTGACTTGTCAAGTGAGGCTAATAGAAGTATGACTAGTCCAAAATAAGAACATTCCTTTTATAGAAGGGAAAAATGGATAGAATCATCTATATATGTTCATCCATAATGCTATCTAAGGTAAACGAACCTAGCAAAATGATTGGTTTGCATTGTTCACATTTAAAAAAATTTTGAATTTTTTTAGCATATAAAGACAAACATGAGAAATGGAGAGAGTAATTGAAATTTAATTTTTTTTTGACAAAGTATGAATTTTTTCTGAATTTTTGAAGTGTGTTGCCCAATTAGCCCAAAACAATCCATAGACTACTTCAAGACCATCAAAAAGTGTATCCATTATGGTCATTAGACCACCTAAAGCAGTAACAATATTTCCTAACATGGCTATAATATTTTCTAACATGGGCATGACATAAAGGAATAAAAAATTTAATTCTTGTAATGAATATACACTAGAAAGATGAAAGTTCCTAAAGCAGTTACTAATAACTCCATCACCATCACCTTAAGCACTAATTTTGCCCATTAACCTACCTAGTGAAGTCCTAATTTCATTTTCTAGATAAAGTTTGCCATGAATTGATGGAAGACTATATTGGATGGTTTTGTAGGTGTCTGTATTAGAGAGTTGGCTTGTCATGGACTAATTTACCTTATTAGTAGTAACTTTCATCTTTATACGAGTGAAGCTAATTTTATTTTAAGAAGAATCTTGAGATTATTTCATCCATTTTGTCACCCATTTTTCTTGTTATGCAAGCAACCATGCCAAAATGAGGTAATACTCGGGCGAAAACATTGGCCAAGAAAAGAGTCAGAGAAGAAGATTCTTTGCCCAACCCTGGATATAAATAGGTGGATGAAAGTTTGGGTGAAAACTTGATTCTCAAGCCTCGTTCTAGGTTTTCGTCAGCTGAACGTCTTCCTCGACCCTTGTCAGCACTATCATAAGCGTTTACATAGTCGGCATGACGCGCAATCCCCCAACCGACAGTTCCTTCAACCTGATCGGTAGCACTTACTGATGGTAGAGATCGAAGTACATATATTCATAACTGATCTCTGCAACCTGGGTTTGTTTTATATTCAATTTTTTTTTCTACTTCAAGCATGTTATCTGCGTCTTCCTCCTTCGATTCCAAAGAATGTACTCTTTTTGTAGGCAAATTGCGACTGGTCCTTGTTCTGAAATCTCTAGTTGCCAAAGTTCGCTTAAGTAGAAACCTGGCGATCGTGAAGACGGGTGGCAAGCAAGGCGTTTTCATTAGAATAATTTGCGATTGAGAAGTACTCTTGTGGATTCAATTCAGGTATGTGCATTCAATAAGCGTCCGAATCTACCTGAAAGCGTGCTTTCTGTTGTTTGATTGACTTGAATTTTTTTGGGTTTTGATAACTGAAAGGTAGAATACTGTAGCAACAAGCTATTTTTTCATTAAAACTGTTTTGAATTCTTGAATGGTAGACTTTTATAGCAACAAGCTATATTTTGTGTGGTGAGTTCCAGTTAGAAGAAAGATTTATAGATACGGTCTTTGAGTTCTATTCTGTTCGTATTTAAGTGTCCATCTATGATTCAAAATTTTTCGTAGCAAGGTATTTTATTGTCAAGTAGTGCAATTGTTGACTTTTTTCCAAGGGTCGTGTAATAGTGAATACATGGAACTAGAGACCAAAATGACGATGGAATTTCATTGGATGCTCATTGGACTCCCCACTTTGTGGTCTAGATCGCCCACCTGAAAGGTTTTGTTTGAAGTTGTCAATTGAGGAACGTCAATTTCGCACTAGGCGTGTGCTCTGAATCATAAGCCTCTACCAAGCATAGTTTTTAGAGCTTTATGCAAATGAATTTCACAAGTTGTGGACCCAGAATTGCTCCAAATTTAACATGTAAGCGGTCCGAAGTTCATACTCTTGATGATGAACGAAGGGCTTCATGTCAATATTTAGTTTAAATTCCTTCTCATTCATCCAAGGCAGTATTTGAATCTTAACGTCAATGTTTTGTTCAAATTCCATCCCAGACAACATTTGAATCTTTAAGAGAGATCCTTTCTTTTTGACCAGGTTGATGTTATTGAGATGAATAATACGAGTATATATTCGTACAATGACATAAGCAAAACTGTACAAATATTCGAAAAGGGATTCAGGCGATAAAGGGTTAACGAGATTGACGATAGGTCAAGTTTGAGATCCACCAAAACAATTGGCAGCATAAGTTGACAGACTCAGTAAAGCCAATTACTAGCAATTTGTTGGTTGTGCACGCACTTCGGCAACACCAACATTAAAACTGGTTTGCTTGAAGGCCCAGTGGAGCAGTGGCCTATAACAATGTCTTGTGATGGTGTGCAGGAAGAGAGCTACGACGTCGTGGTGCAATTCCCCCAATCACTGAGTTCACGCTGTGGAAAATGTGTGGAAGTTCTCTGCTGCTTTTGTTACGGTAGCTTTTTGTCACTCCTTTTCATAGCCTTCATCTCTTTCAGTTACGTATGGATCCCAGTGCTCATGAGCCGCTGTCACAAATCACCTGGAATAGGACTTGCGAATATAAGCATCTTCAACATGACTCTGCAAGAGAGCAATAACACATCCACTCCAGGATGGCTGGTGCATGCCAAGTTCAATGTCACATTTTCAACGTGGAACAGAAACACAGTTGCCAAGTGTTTCTCAACGTATCGCACCATGAACGTGGATGTGAAATTCAAGAATAGCCTCATTCTGCGACAATCAGTTCCACTTGGATTCTCTCTGAAGCCGAAAGCGGAGCGGTCCGTGCTGATGGATTTGATAGGGGATCAGTTCACGATGAAGCAGGATTTGGGGCCAGTCATGGAGGATGAATTGCGGACTGGTAATGTGACTATGGAGTTTTTTTTCCATACTCGGTATTTGATTGCAGACAGACGGTCCAAGTGGGATCACTTTGGATGTTTAGTGGTTGTGAAATCACCTCTGGTGCAGTCTAATGGTTTGGACACCTTGGTCGACCAAAAATGCTATTCCATTTGATGGATCTGGTCACTGAAACTTAGACAGTTATAAATTAGTACCCACAGTTGTGAGGTTTGTTTGTACAACATGCATAGTACTGTTTCATTGATATTCTCCAGAAAATTGTGGTCACTGAAGCCATGAAAACTAAGTTACTCGGATAATAGCTTTGTGATTGTTATGTTCCTTATCCTGTTGGTGACGTTCTGCTTCTCTTTGCTGTGGAGCAGAAGTGATTTCCGTACCTGAATCTGTTGCTATTAGAAAATAATTGCTACTAGTTCTCTGTGTCCTGGCTTGTTATTTCACAGGACTTCTCAGGGCTTATGCAATCGCCTCTCTTCATGACCTCAATGCTGTGAACGAAGAGGGCGGAATTTTAAACCTTTTAAGGTCCAGGCAACCATATATGGGTTGCTGTTACACAGCAAAATGTTACATCATGAACCTTAATGGGTGAAGCTACTGGTTTGGGTTGCTAATACATGTTGATATGACCAAATGATCCTGAACACTTACCTTGGACACGATTAATTTTTTTTCTTCTGCTTGATCTACTTTTTCTTCTTCCTGATTTAAATGCTTGACATCAAATGTGTGCTTCACTAAACAAAACTGGATGCGAGGTTGATGAATCCAGTTATATCACATTCCTCAGGGCATTCCTCAGGGTATTCCTCCACGTACACATGATTGATCTGTCCACGGGCTCTCCTCTCTCTTGGGAGCTTGTGTGGATGTTGTGAAGCCTGCCATGGCTACTGCACAGTGCCTGGAAACAGCAGATCAAATCATGTGCAATTCACTTAGACGGCGCTCAGATCTAAACTTACCGGCAGTCATTTCATTGTAAGGACGAATGACAGGAACCTTCAGAAGAAATTGCACCAGTTAATTCTTAAATTGCTCTATTTGGGGAACTATTTATGGATCACCAAATTTGACTCAAAGATACGAATTATGTACTAATACATGGTAAGATTTGCCCCATTGGATTGATAATTTAAGCATTTAGATGTCATTTTAAATGATTTATCCAAATATCTATGGTTTTCTCATCAAATTTGGTTGTTCAACAAAAATTTGAATCATGCTTATCATCATCTTTTGAGACATCAACTTTCAGTAAATTATAGAATTCATATATTTATAAGTCATTATAAATGTATGCATTTTTTCATATTTTGGAGTGCAAAGTTGCACAATGATATTGCTAGGGGCAAAAATGTAGTTGAAGGAAAAATTACTCAATTTATTGTTCTTAAAGTTGGTTTAAAAAAATAGTTCATTTATTCATGATCATTCCTTGTTTTAAGTCCAATTGGTCATTATGGATAACAACTATAAAATTTTATTTTCCATCTTGAAAGTAAACAATTTACTGTTCTTGAGAAAATTTTCCAAAGCTACCAATTGTAATTGTAGAAGGAATTATAGGAACACTCAATTAATTGATTAGCTAATTTAGGTTCATTTCAACTAACTAAATATAAATTTATCTTACTTGTGTGAAAGATATTAAATCTTGATTTTTGAAAGAGCATACTATTTGAGAATACACATAAACAATAGTCTAGACTAATTCTTGCCTAAGGATAGTTGCTTTTTTTTAGCACAAGTACATTGATTAGTTCTAATAGTGTGTTCTGATACTAATTTACCAAAGGCACATTATTTTGAATTAGTGTAGGTTGAAATATTACTATTTTTTACAAATTTCCACAAAAACAAAATATTTTGAGTGACACTAATTCCCCCTCACTAAACCGTAGTTACCGTACTGTAGTGAACTGCTCTGACACTACCTTTAAAACCGGTAATCACCAGTTGAACGAGTCCCCAGGACCGCGGATACCCGGTAAATGTAGGTTCATTTCTCCTATTCGAAGGGTTTTAGGTTTTTAGGGTTTAAGGGTCCTCGGCATGTGCAGATTGTTGGTTTCGCAGGGAGCCCGAGGAGTTGGAGGATTTTCGCAGAGTGTTTTTGGTTCCATAGCTTTAGAATCATGAAGAAGGACAAGGATGTGCGCGACAGGCCTTCGCCGGCCGCCATAGCCGACCCTCGGTTTGCCAGGGTGCACACGGACCCACGCTTCATGCGCATGCCGAAGAACAAGACCAAAGTGTCCATTGACAAGCGATTCTCCCACATGTTTTCGGACAAGAATTTCTCGGATCCGCTC
Organism: Straminergon stramineum; assembly: GCA_963920665.1. Lineage (NCBI taxonomy): Eukaryota > Viridiplantae > Streptophyta > Bryopsida > Hypnales > Calliergonaceae > Straminergon > Straminergon stramineum. Next base: position 2,630,310 of record OY987267.1, on the reverse strand, counting down.
GGTGCAGACAAACGAGGACGTGCCAAGAAGAAGAAGGAGAAGCACATGTTGCAGCGCTACTACAAGGTTGGCGAAGGCGAGGACGCTGGCGGAGGTCTCGATGACAGCACTGAAGCGCCGCGGAAGTCGAAAGGGAACGAAGCGGGGACAGTGGTATCCAAGGTTGTGAATGGCAAAAAATTAGGGAAGGGGAAGGAACTAGGTAGACCTAAGTTTCCAGGGCCTGTCGCTCCTTCGAAACTTGCCTTAAGTGAGAGCGACGAGGAAGACGTTAGTGATAAAGAAATTGACCTGAAATCGGAACTGAAAGGGAAGGATTCGGGCAAATTAATGGGGAAAACTCTGCAAGGGGAAAAATTAGGGTTTAAGTTTCAGGGTCCCAAATTAGCTAGACCTGAATCTACAGAGCCTGTTGTTGTTGAAGAGAGCGACGAGGAAGATGATAGTGATGAGGAAGATGACAGTGATGAGGAAATTGACCTACATTTGAAGCTCAAAGGGAAGGATTTGGGAAAACCAGCGAAAACTAGCAAGACTGTGCCAGGAAAAAAGCTAGGAGATAAGGGTAAGGGGAAAGAAATTGCTAAACCTAGAACTGTAGAGCTCGCTGAGGAAGAGAGCGATGAGGAAGACGATAGTGATGAGGAAATTGACTTGAATAGTGACGAGAGTGAAGAAGAATTGGAGCGAGATGCAGGTGTGAAGACCAAGAATCGCATTGCACAAGAGGATGGTGATTCTGAGGACGAGGACGATGAGGATGCTAGTTCTGACAGTGACGAGGAATCGTCGTCTTCGTCTTCCAGTTCGTCGTCGGAGAGTGAGGCTGAAGATGACTTGGACGATCCTAGGGCCGAGGAGAAGATTCCAACAGCACCAGGTGCTGAGACTCGAAGGTTTGCGATGATGAATATGGATTGGGAGCATATAAAGGCTGGCGACTTGTTGATGTTGATGCGGTCTTTCCAGCCGAAGGGTGGACGTGTTGAATGTGTCACTGTTTATCCGTCGGAATTCGGCATCGAACAGATGAAGGCAGAGCAGGTATGTACTCTTTTGAATGATCAGGCGACATTAAAAAGAGCTCAAGGGACTGGAATTACGTTGAAATTTTGGATAGGTTCCTCATGGGTGTAAGCTAGAGGATTCTACTTGCGTCAATTAAGCATTTTAACCAATATGTAGAAGTTTAATTTTAGAGAGATTAGTATAGAGCTGTGGAGAGGTCTTTGGGTACAAGGACCAAATCAGTCGAGATCAAATAATTCTCACCATGAATTTCTTATGCGATTTCGAAGTGAGAAAGTGTAGCGCACTATAAGTGATCGTAGATCGTAGATTGATTTCCTATGCAGACTAGGAGGTTGTAGAACACTTAGGCAACCCCATTTCCATTCAAAGATCTGTGGCTAGAAATTTGCTAAGTTATGCTTACACCACTTTCTAATTAGTGCAACCAAGTATTTGAATAAATGAGTTGCTGTTGGTATCAGGAGTAAGTCAATGGGAAACGGGATTAGCTCCCGTACAGTTTTACTATCCCCTACCTTAGATTTCGATGCTGTGGTTGGTTGGGAGTAATGGCTCGTTAGGAACTATTCACTGCTCATCAAATCGTGCTTTATAGTGATATGCCTTGATATGCCAAAATTCTTATGGCAGTTTAAATTCCCATATTTCTCCATTTTTTCAGAAAATTCAATATTTATTTATTTATTTGTTTCTGTTATTTGGAAAGGTCTTTCAGTGAGTGCAATCTGACTCTCGTATGTGACATCGATTCCAGGTGCACGGTCCCAATATGATCTTTGAAGATGATGACGACGATGAGGATGAAGACAAGGAAGTGAATATGGAGAAGCTACGTGCTTACGAGAAGAACAAGCTGAAGTATTACTATGCCGTAGTAGACTGCGACTCAAAGGAAACTGCCAACCATCTTTACACACAGTGTGATGGAATGGAGTTTGAGCGGACATCGAATACTCTTGACTTACGGTTTATTCCTGACGACATGACGTTCGTGAAAGATCCTCGTGATGTTGCCAAGGAGGTGCAGGATGGCTACAAGGCTCCTGAGTTTGAGACTCGGGCATTACAACATAGCACTGTGAAACTGACATGGGACGATGATGAACCGACACGAGTCAAAGCATTGCGCAAGAAGTTCAACGCTGACGAGTTGAATGAAATGGATTTCAGGTTCTTGAAAATTCTGGACAATCTGAGCGGTTCATTGTTTTCGGTTTATTTAAACGCTCTGAACAGTAGAGTTTCCTTTCTGCAACTACTAGTTGCGCTTGAAGATCTGAGATTCTAAATCTGCATATGTTCTTTTTGCCAGAGCCTATCTTGCGTCAGGTTCTTCGGAAGAAGAACTTGATGATGACGAAGATGAAAGCCCAAGCAGTCCGGAAAGAGGGGATGCGTCCAATTTAGAAGGAGCGAACTCGAAAAAGGACAAGTATCGCTCATTATTGCTCGGTGATTCTACTGAGGAGGTGGAACGTCCTGGACAGAAGAAGAAGAAAGGGGACGTGGATATGGAGGTGACTTTCCACACAGGATTGACTGAGCTGAGTGAGAAGCTAATGCAGAAAAAAGAGGCCAAAAAACGTGGTGATGAGACTGTTTGGGAGGCTTATTTGCGCAAGAAGAAAGAGAAAAAATCACAGAGAAAACGAAGCAAAAACGCAAAGTCTGATGATGATTATTCTGAAGAGGAGGTTGCCAGTCCTCCCACTGGACAGGGAGAGGCAGATCCATTTTTCACGCATGATGATAATGGTTTCGATGATCCATTTTTCGCTGAAGATGCTGACTTCCCAGATGAATCGAAGGCAGCAGCAAAGAAGAGTAGCAAGACGAATTCAAAGGACTCTGACAGGTTAAAGAAGAGAGAGGAGAAGGAGCAGCAGAAGAAGGAAGAGGAGAGGAGCAAGGCTGAACTTGAGCTCCTTCTCATGGATGACGAAGGGGTACAGGGCGCAGCTCGGGGTTTTAACCTCAAAAGTAAGGACAAGAAAAAAAAGGAGAAGGGAAAGAAGAAGAAGGTCGGGAAGGATGAAGATGAGCAGGAAGAGGAAGATAAATTAGCCACGGCAGATCTTACCGACCCTCGTTTTGCTCCGCTTTTTTCAAACCATCACTATGCTATTGATCCCACCAATCCGCAGTTCCGAAAGTCTGCAGCGCAACTGAAAATTCTTGCTGAGTCGCAACGAAGAAGATTGCAGAAATCTGATGACGGTGGCGACTCCAAGGGAGCCAGTGTGGTATCCGACGGTGTGAATCCTGATGCTACAGATGCTGCTCTGGGATCCCAGGACCGTAAGAGAAAAGCTGAAATCTCTTCTTTAGTAAGGTCACTCAAAAGGAAAGCTGGTAAGCCAGGGTCTGTCAATAATAAGTGAGATATACGTTGGGAACTGTATTAGTTCTTTCTTTCGGGAATAGGTAGTAACAAGAGTGTTGGTGACTGTATTAGTTCTTGCAGTTATGAAATTTTGACTTGAAAAGAGAGGTGAGATGAGAAGTGATGCCCATGTTTTTCTTCTTTTCGTTGGATCCTTTCTGTAGAATTTTATTTCAGAACTGAGAGGTGTTATTTTCAAATGAAATTGCCCTTTCGACGCTTTTAGTGAAGGTATCACGTTGCTTGGGTTCCTGGAAACTCTACAGCAGTGGAAACCATTTTTTCTGTAGACCAAGCATTAAGACTGGTGTGCAGGCGTAAGTTCACTCAATTAACATGAGGCTCATTGGGCCCTCTTTCACAATGCATGTTCACGAGGAATCTAATCTTGCTTTGCAAAGATGTCCTGGACTCACTCTTTCAAGGTGATTCCTGATTTCACTCACATTTTACTGGGGTTATCATTTATGATTCATTCACTCAAAATGTATCCCCATAGCTGGTGACAAAGTTTGCAATTGTGTTGGAGTGAGCCTCACTTCAGATGTTGCATTGGTGGATATCGAATCTCTAGTAGGTTGAGCGTGACTTGTTTTTGAGAAATACTAAGCGAGTTGCCAGCAAGCTTGGATTGATTTCTTGTGTTAGCGGTGGTTTTGGTGTTAGCTGTGCCTTCGTGCATTGGGAATACTGGTTTGTATCCCACAGTTTTCTTCTACCAATAGGACTTCGAAGGAAACATAACAATCAAGTAATGTTGAATTCACAATAGTTTCGGAATTCGGTACAAGGTCCCCAAATGTATCAAAAATTCTACCGTCCATTTCCAAAACTGGAATTCAAAATGATTTCAAAATTCAGCAATAGGTAACAAAAAATGTATCAAGGAACGTAAAACCCCTCCTTCCATTTCCGAATGACAAGAACATGTCTGAAGCTACTTCAAATATAAAGCTGGCCGGTCTAGAGCCAAGTAACAGCAAGAGGATTTGTACAAATTATGGCATGTGTGCAAGCGCCAATCTTCTTTAACCCCACAAGGCCCGGGGGCCTTTTTCGGTTCAAAAATATCATTGCTTTTGAAGAGTTATAGTTCAAAAAGTCACTAAGGTATAGAAATCGCAACTGTATAGTCTTGTAGTGTGTGTTGTAGATGACGCGAATCTAATTTGGAGTCATTTGGCCGTATAGATTGCAAGATAATAATATTTTAGTGGAGAAAAAGGATGTTGAAATTTTCCTAGCAACAAATTTGGAGGTGAAATTCGATTCTAAAGCTACTCAAATGAAAAAAAATTAAATTGTAAAGTGCTTCAAAACCATCATACAAACACATAAGAGAAAGAAAATATCATTCAATTGAGTCACTGTGTTTGCAAAAATGACTTTGAAATGTCAAAAAAATAGCAAGAAAAGTTGTGAAAAACACATCTCAGATTAAACCTCCATCTACTGAAATGCATCTTAGTCATTTGATATGTAACTTCAATTACACAAACTAGACTAGTATGAACAACTTTCCCTCAAAAAATTATTGGAAATAGACATTGTATGAAGGGAAAACAAGCTATTGAAGTTCACTCTAATCCAAAAATGTCCAGATTATAAACTTCGAATTGCTCCCAAACATTTAAAACACTTTAGATTGGCATGAAAATTTTCTCCTAATAATTAGAATTCAAAGGGAACATAAAACAACAAATTTTATTGAAACTAACATTGGATGAAGGAGATACAAGCCCCCAAAGTTGCAGCCATCAAAATATAGTTTGGTGAATTCAAATTGAACCCAACTTTGAATGGATCGAAACAAAACATCATTACATCTTGTAGTGATCTGAAAATTTTACCACCCAAACTAGAAGAGAGAGCGCACATTTCCCAACAAGTTCTATTGAATTCGTACATTGAATGCAAAAGTTACACCACTTTGAATTCTACTTCCAGACTATATGAAGACACCTTTGGTCCCCTTGGGCGGTGAGGGGTTCACATACTTACTCCCTCGGGATCGAGCGTTGTGTTTTAGGCCTGATTATTTCTTGTTGAATGCATCGGAGAAGTTGAGCTGCCCTGCGAAAATCTCTACAACGCGGAAGATGTGCACACAGAAGAGGAAAGCGGGCATGGAAACAGCTGGCTTGGAGTGCAGCAGCTGGAACACACATACATCGCCTTCTTCCAGGGCGTGGTCCACCGCAAACTTGGCCCACGCGTCGTGGTCCAGCAACGGCAGTTCATAGAAGTTTGGCCTGGTCCAGTGGGTTTTGTACAGCGCCTGCTCTCGGTCCATCAGCCACACCTCCACTTTGGTCGCGCGCTCCGTTCCAGTCGCCTCCAAGATCTTCCCTGGGATGGCCTGCATGCAGGCAGGGACATTGAACCCCAACCGGGAATCAAACGCAAACAGTCAGTCATTAATTAAGTTCACACACTTGAAACCTCTCTCGGAGGGAACAAGAGGTATTATGTTAAGTTCCCAGTTTCTTCTACAGATTCACGCCCGACCAGGATTCATGACAACAATGAGCATCGAAGTACAAATGCTTACATCGTCCGTTTTCTCACATCGCTCAACGATTTTCTGTTTGTACCATTAAACGAAAAGAGAGGGAGGATGGACATCGACAAAAGAGTTTTGAGAGATTATGGAGGGATATGAAACCGAGTTTACAATTGCGATTGAACCATTACCAAATTCTAGCCTATTGTAAGTACTAGTTAACCCCGTTTCATAACCATGCACTGAGAAACTCTTGAAACTCTCCTTTGATCACGGATACATATTAAAGATTCAAGAAATCATGGAAAATCCCTATCCAGTGAAATCCACTCAAGGCTCCAGACTCCCCAAAGAAAGATATGGATCCACTCAGGCAATCCATTTCCTGTTTTCACGAGAACCATATATCACTTTCTGATCGAGGAACATTGCAAGTTCAGCTCGATTTTCCTTACCAGACGAAACCTGTGGTAGACTTGCTCATCCCTCATCACCAACACGAACTTCTCATTCTCCAACGCAGAAACAAATCGCCTAGCTGCCTCCACAACCACGCGTCTCTCTTGGTCACTCACATCACGTCGTTCACACTTCAACACAATGTCTGAGAATCGCATACAACCTTGCTGCTGCAACACACGAATCGCTGGGCTGCTTCCGGAGAAGCCTCCTGCCTCGTGGTAACTTGCAACGGGAGTTGAAACTGGCGGAGGACGCATCAGAGTGACTGGATTCTTCTGCTGCATCTCCGGGTAGAACTGGAAGGGAAGTTCATCGCCACTGGAGGGGGAGCTGTTGTGGTCTTGGATCTGAGGAGAACGAGCTCGATTGTCAGGGGTATGGAATTCAGATTGCTTGCCGCGGTAGAGCTCGTTCAAGGTGGGTATGTTGCGCTCTGGTTTTTCCAGGGGCTGCATCGGTGCTGATGAGGGGTGAATGGGAACTTCGTCGATATCACTGCCCTGCCAGTTGTAACTTTCGGCCTCATCAAGTTCTTGATTCTCGTCATCCTCTATTTCCATGTCGTCTGAGTCATTCCTGCTCATGGTCCCAAGCCAGTTCCGTTAGCTAGGCTTTTTCTACGTTTGCTTACATTGAGAATGCATATTCTAGCTCGTTCAGAATTTTTAGACGACCACTTTCAGGATTCTTCTATGTTGACAATAGAAATTCTTACATGTGCGCATTATCCAGTCTTCTATGCTCACAATACAAGTTCTCACAACTGCACAATATAAAATCTTCTATGCTCACATTGTACGTAAACATGATTGAGAATACGTTCACAACCAGAATATACGATACTCAGTATGCTAACGCTGGGGAAATTAAATGAATCCAATCTTACATACTCCCAATTCCTAGGCATACGAAACAAAACTTTACACATTCGTAAGTCACTTATACTGTTGTGCATGTGTGTTTGCGTGTACCCATTAGAATCCTGTTGAAAACAGTGACAAGCTCCACACTCATTATTCATTAAAATTCACTCCAAAGTCACAGAAATAAGGTTCCTACCCAGCGTCGAAGGTCTGCTCCTCCAGTTCTCTCATCTGCTTGGGGGGTAAGTCTGGTCCATGCTGGCGAAGAATGACATTGTCCTGGACGGAATTCAGAGGAACTGCAGAATTGACGGGGGTTCCCATCAATGGAACGGCTGCTGATGTTTGAACCTCACTGCCATAGCAATGGGATGCTCGTTCTCCACCCACCACTTGCTGTGAACCGGGCTGGAGATCAGGCTGGCGCTGAGTCTGTGCAACTGGCTGGGACCCTGGGAGTGGTGGATAGCTGGTGCATCTTTTGCCCAGATGGTCGAAGAACTGGACCAGGAAACGGAACCTCCCCACCAGAGTGAACAGCAGCTGGTAGCCTTCCCGGAGATGGTTTTCTACGGAGAATTGGCGCCAGCCTCTGCCGAAGCGCACCATGTGGTAAGACTCGCGTATGACCGTTCTCCACGTTTGCCCTGTTGGACCCTCCAGAGTTACGCCCTTCTGGAACAGATTCTTGTAAGACCTGGCGAAGTCCGTCGGGATGACCTGCCACGACAGCAAATCAACAAACATACGTACATGTTCACAGATCTGAGCAATATGTGGACAGAAACAGTGAACCTAACATCAACAGTCAGTAGTAATGAAACCTACTTGCTGATATGGCAGGGCAGTGCCGGTTTTTCCCATGCGAATCGTGAAGGAAGCATCTTCTCGGCGGTTGCTCTTGTTGATGGCAACTTGCATGTCGGTTTTCCCAAACTCGCCCAGCTTCACTCCGTACCAAAGGATATTCCCGTCTTCATCCATGCTGTGAAAAATCCGCACGCGTGTTAGGGTAATAGCTGGGTGTTGGAAAGTCGGGTAGAGAACTGCTTCACGAGTTGACTAAATCTAGGTATGCAAAACTCCAAGAAGTTTGGGAACACCAAGACCTCAAATAAAGAACGAGAATGCACAGACACCTGCATCAGCAGTTGAGCACGGTATACACAGCAAAGACAACAAAGATCTGCAGTTGCATAGCCTGGGTTCCTTACCTGGAAGAGTTGTACCGTGGCCGTCGAAGGTGCATTTTTACTTCTTGTTTCTCACACCCAGGGACCCTGTTGTAACAAGCATGATTGGTTCAGTTACACTATTTCGTAGCAAAGCAAAAGGATAGCAAAGTCTGCAAACTGTCGCTCCAAAACAATATACCAAAAGTAAAGTTTTTGTTCGTTTATCGTCTTACCAAACTCCCTGTATGCGTAAGACGTGTCAAGTATGCTTATGCTTAGAATAAGACACAGTTTAAACTCAAAACCACAATATTCCTTATCCCTTTCTAGCTTAAGTCGTCTTCAGAACAGCCCAGGGTCGGCCGGGTTCTCTCAAAGAAACCTGCATTTGCAACCACAAAAGCATGAGTGCCATATTCAAGTTGTAATCTAAGCTTTGCGAGTTCGGTGGAGGAAGCTAGGGTAGATGTGCAAGAAGAGTCGAGGGCCAGGAGAGTGGACGAATTGAGTAACCAGATAAGGGAATTGGCATTTACACAAACAGCACTCAACTAAAACTCGCAGAGCTCACTCTCACAGTTCCAAATCTCTCAAACAGTATCAAACAAACGCTGTAGTCAACTGCTGTCAGTGTTTTGAAACCACAATCCTCTACCGTTTCTTGCGAAACCAGCGTCTAGATTCCTTCCAAATCAAGCCGCGCCGGATACTTTCCTACAGAAACATAGGCTGCATTCACAAACACATACAAGTCTGGATGCTGTGGACGTGGAAGTTCTGCAGTATGGAGGCAGTCGGTCGATCGAGTGCAGCAAGCCAAGGCGGCTGTCAATGCTCGAAATGGCCAGAAGATGAAAGTCGAGAGAGACCTGTGGACCCGGGGAAGAGAAGAGTCCCGAAGAACGACAGTAATCACCAACCCTGAGTCAAGTTAGCGGAATGAGTACGAATCCGGCTGTTTAAACGACTTGACATTCTAGACTGTAGAAGGACGTAGTCAGACTAGTACAGTATTCTGCGATGGGAACAACGATGGGAACAGTGGGGAACTTCTTTGGTGGTCAAGTTTTATAGGGAGCGTAATACTTGCTTAGCATGGCTCCCGACGAGGTCGCCCTATTAGTGAGTGATTTTTTGGTATGAATATTCCTTAGTGATTAGTGATAGAAACTTAGAGTAAATTGATGAAAATAATGCTTTTTAAATGGGAATGGATTGAGGTTGTACATCTAAGGACTAAGGTAAGTAAAGTGTGTGCACTTACAATCAACACAAATGCGATTGAGCATGCTTACGATTATAAAACCAAAACTCAATTTTTATTGGGTCTTATCATCCGATAGTTTACTCTAGTGAAATTGTGTAAGAGGATTCCAATGCACTTTGGAGTCCAATATTTGAACATTGTATAAATAAGTTAAAAATTTCAAAGTATTTTTTTCATTGTACTAGAAATTGACACGAGATAGTCTAGGCTCTTTTGAGGTCTCATATACCCGTGTACGTAACTTCCATATTATATGGCCTTGGTTATAATCACTTATAGTGCATTTTAGTCCAATCTCAAGGGATTTCATTTATTTTAATGTAGAAAACTCTTGTAGCCCTCTTAACAAAGAATCCAAAAATGTAATCATATACATAAAATGAACATTCTTTGAGGACAATAATAGCATCAAAAAACTAATTATGTGAGTTCTTTTAATACATGTATCGTAGGACAAGCTACCCAACTTTTTGGACTTTTTAATAAAAATTGAAGATTTTATTATTATAAATAAAACACTATGAATGAACTTGAATTTTAATTGGAGAAAAATTCTTGAATAGATTTTTTGAAAATTAGGCATAGAGGTTTAAATTCTTCATATATATTGTGAATTTTTTCTAATATGTATGTAACCCAACACTTTCTACATTCAATTTTTTTAAATTTGGTCTTCATTTAAGTTTTTGATCTTTTTAATTTGATATAATTTTTGCAAAAGTTGTCTTCTAAGTCGTTTTAATGCTAATGATCCCTGCGTATAATACAAGAGTTGCGTACCTAAGCTGATGTATTGACAATGCACATATTGTGTCTTCAATATCTAGGTTTTATTAGAGGGGGATTGGTTGAAAACTTGAAATGTATGTGCTTCATTTTAGATGTTGCAACACTTGATGATTATAGGTTCACATATCTTTTAATTGTTGGTAATCCTACTGACTATAGATTCTAGCTATTACATGATGAATTTTATTTTTGAAGGCCTTATTGTTAAGTGAAAAAGGATTCCAACAGGCATTTGTAAGTATTATTTTGATACCATATGAATAAGTGATGAATTTTTAAAGCATTGAATACATATGTACTATTAATTGTCACAAGGCTTTGGTGTTTAGTAGACGGTGGACATCATCAAAATAATTCATGTGTTCATTTTCAGTACAATCTAGAAATAATGGTTTTTGGTTCCTCCAAGACATGATTGTCACGACCCTCATCAAGAGGCGTGCCCGGCCACCTTGGTGAGCAAGGGGGACGTTGGGGGTGACTCCCCAAGCCTTGCAAGAGATGAGGTGAGGGGGATTAGGGGTCCCGAGCGATCAGAGCGATGTAGCGCTTTAATCCGGACGAATGTGGAGGCGTGTCGCACATGCTTTGAAAGCTTGTGAGAAGACGCGTCCATGAGTCTAAAGAACGCGAGAATCCAAGTTGGGAGTCAAAAGATATGGCTCCTCAAAGATGGCAATGTCCTTGCCGCGTCTCGAGGCATAGGGATGTGGGAAACAAGGTTTGGAAGGGTTCCTTTGAGCCAAATAGGGCATGTCGCATATCATTGGAAAGCTAAGGAGACAAGATTTCTAGAATGATAAGGCTTATGAAGAGATGAGATGTGAGCTAAAAGTTATGGGCATCCAAAGAAGGTGGAGTCCCGGAGAACTACAACTTGCGGGGGACTCGTACCTTTGGAAGGCCATAACTTCCTCAATACTTGTCGTATTGAAGAAAGTGAATAGTGCACGGTGATCTAAGGAAAATTTAGATCACGAAAATGGGCTTGCACTTGGGATTTGGAGCTCAGAGATAAAAGTTATCCCGATGGGAAGATCGGGAGTCTTTTGGAGGTCCGGTTTGGGGATACCACTTGAAAATGGGCGGTCTTCCAAGATGAGGTGCATTTTAGGGGTTCCCGGTGACCTCTAGTATGGGGGAGGGGCTTCCAAATCCCGCAGAGAGTACTATGAGGAGGGGTGGTCTCCCTCCTCCCTCTCGGATAGTGCTATGGTGAGCCTAAGTAGCCGTAGGTGGTGAGGTTAGTGTTGAAGCCTCACCACCACTTGTGTGTTACCATGGAGTGCTTGTACACTCTTTGATACCGGTTGGGTGATGTCTCACTCCACATTAGGCCATGGTATAAGTCCCATTTGGTGAGTCCCGATTAGTAAGTCCCGAAATGAGTTGGATTGGGCCTAGTGGGGAGTTGGGTCCCATGCAAGGGCGGTTAACACCGGTGGAGAGTAGTGCCTCCACCGAGTACTTAGACATCAATGGAAGTTCCGCCCCATGTCATCAAATGACATGCCCGGTGTCTTGTGGGAGTTAAGTGTTGGTAGGAAAGGATTGGGAGTTATAGAGGAATGGGGAACCCTGTGACTCGAGTTGAAACCTAACATTGTGGGTGCATAGCATGTGCAGTGTTAGGAGAACGTGAACCTTAGTGACACTAAAGTATTAGGTGTTTGGAAAGTGAGCTTAAGGTGGTAAGTATCACTAAGGGGTGCGACATGATGGTTTTAGGAATTTTTGTATAGTAGTATCAGTAAGAGATGATGGTTTTGGGTTTCTCCAAGATGTGATGGTTTCCAGTATGCTAGTATGTACAAGATGTGATGGTTTTGAATATCCATATGGAATGATTTTTGATACTTAGAATCTAAATTTGATGGTTTAGATTTTCGATGGTAACAGTTTCGAATGTGAGGGTTTTCAAAATCTATGAGATGTGATGGTTTTTAGAATCTAGATGATTCTAGATTTCTACTATTTAGAAGTAAGGGAGTCCAAAATTTAGATGTGATGATTTTTTAAATCTTTGTATTTAGATGTGATGATTTTTGGTTTACATTGAAGATTCTCAATGTACTTACTTTATATCATTTTCTTGGCACATGTTATGACTCGTTTGTAAAATTAACCCCTAGAGATTAATCAGATTATGCCCTAAATATACAACCCCTAACTCCACATTCATGAGAGTTTACTAGTATAGGGTTCATTATAGATACTCATGATTTTCATATGGCATTCAATAATTATATACTAAGAGAATCTAGGATCCTACTTTGTCTCCATCAAGATCTAAGAAAAATTTAGATAGCTTAATGATGCAAAGATTAAAAACTTGCTTAAATGCTTATATGGACAATTTTAGGCATAGTTACCTTGATGGCATTGTTTTGCAATGTTGTCTAGGCTTTTTCTTCTAAATTATGATTTTAAACTAGATTAGTGACCAAATGAGCTTATACTTAATAACCATAGTTTCTATAATTCTTTAATTTATTTGGATTTTATTTGAAAATTGAAAGACAATTCAAAATTCTCTTAATTAGCATGTATTGTTAGGACACCATATAAAATAAACAACAAATTTTCAAAGTATTGATTATTAGTGCCATCCAAAATGATTGTCAAGTTTGAAGGATTTTTATTTATAGCGGTTAATTTGCAATACTTTTGATTTATAGCAATCAAAAAATTACATTAATTCCTAAATGCCCAAGGCTCTATATTTTGGTGACAACAAAAATTTGAAGTAAAACAATTTCTTAAGTACCAAATTCTTCTTCTTAGGAATTTCTTTTAGATGAATCATAGTTCAAGTTTATTTGCAATGTCAAAAAAATCATTGTGAATAAGAACTTTTTCGTAATTCTATTCAACTATTCAAGGTTCTATGCAAGGGGGCCCTTAGTTTATAAAACTTAATTTTCTGGTGTCGAAAATTCTTGGAAGTGAATCTCAAATACATTAGAACTTGGGAATTTTTCACATTCTAAATTCATTTAAAGAATTGTAGAGTAGATTTTGAGATGCTCTGCATAAATTGTATTTGATTTAACGTGATATCATATTGAAACTCATATTTTTTAATTACCATAAAAAAAATTGAGATTTGTCATGCCTTCATATAAAAAGTAGATTAAAAGACTTCTAATCACTTTCATAGTTTTGACACCCTCATGATCCAATACTACAATCTTTCAATTCATAAGTGATATTGTTGTTCTCTCTTTTCCTACATGAATCCTAATTCATCTAGTTTAAAATTATATGATTACCATATAAAAAAATTGTATAAAAAGTATCAAAGTTTTGAGGTTTTGTTTAGTTTAGAGCAAATTCCAAGAAGCTTAGAAAAGGCTTTGGGCATTTGGGGGTTTAGATAATTGCACCTAAAAGCATCCAAATGAGCCGACCTTTGAACACGGTCCTTTATATTAGATTGTATCATTTAAGATGGATCTTGCTAGCAATTGAAAAAAAATTTAGACTCTCTTCTAAGTGTATATGCGTATATCATAATTATTTTTTAATACTACATGAATAAATGATGATTTTTTGAAGTATTCATTGAAGATGTACATACAAAATTGACTTTAAATTTTCAAATCATAGCTATAATTAGAAAGTGTAAATTTTTGGCAAGAAACTTTAGGAATCAATTGGAGAATTGGTTTTACAATATATCAATTTAGCAATGTATTATTTTACAATAACTACACCTACAAACATCCAATTGAAATAAGCATCTAGGGATGCTTTTTTAGTTTTTATTGTTAAATTGTTGTACTTTTGTTGCATTTTATTTTCAATTAGAATTGACAAGTGAATTCCTAATTTTTAGAGCAAGTATTTTGAGGACACCATATGGATGAAATGTGAATTTTGAGTGTTTGATTTGATTGTATATATTCAAAATCAACCTTACACTATTCTGTTAGGAAAGAGCATATTTTAGGTCTAAGAATGGTGTGATCAATTTTTCAATAGGATTGTAGCTAACATTGGTATAACAAAGGGGCCAAATCAAGTTGCCTAAAGGATCTAAATCAACACAATTCTCAATTTCAAAATTAGAATGAAGCTAACCAAACCAACAAATCTTACTAATTTGTTCATTGTTTTCTACTAGTGTAGGTTTGGTTTCCTTAACCTCTAAATGCCGCATTTTCCTATTTTGGGACTATTTGAGGAATTTTGGACTAAAAATCCAAATATCTTCAAAAAATATCATTGTGAGATCTTACGATGATTGTATAGATTTTTGGATGTTTAGTAATGATCCCACGTATTGATCTCAAGATGTCTGGCATAGATCTCCCAATGTTTGGATTATACTTCCATGACCATTTTTTTCCCTCTTGATGACCATTATTAATTTTAGACTTTCAAAAGTCCAAAATTAGTTAAATATTGCATCTAAAGTCCCATTGTCTCTTGGAGGATAAAATGGATTTGGGGAAGATTTTTATAGTCTCTATGTTCATTGTAATTTTTTGAATTTCTTTTTGTGAAGATAAGAAAAAACAAGGGCTTTGGAGGAATATAGATTTTATTGGCTTAAATTAGTATGTAGGGTCAAAAGTTATTGCACAATAAGTCTAAATTTTAGTTTGACAAGCAAAAAAAACTCAAAAAATTGAAAATAATTAAATAAATTCATAAGTTATATTTTTATGTACATGGGGAACTTTGATTCATTCCATCTGGATTTGTGCTGCAAAGTTAATATGGACAATCTTGTTCTTTAAGCAATGAGAGAAATATCTCAAAAAAAAAACTTACCCAAGAATTCATTTTTTGACTCAATTTCCACAATTCCAAAAAAACACAAATTACATAAGGTTAAGGACTTTTGCTAAAACAATCTCACCATTGACATTAGTGTGCTTCAATTCCATCTTAGAGCTATAATTGGTTTATTTTTTCCTAAGATCTTGAATCTAAATAAACTTAACAACTCTACAATGGGTGAAAATTAAGTAAGTTTTTTAGACTCAAAAGTAAGAACAACAAAAAAAAAGGAGAAGGGAAAGAAGAAGAAGGTCGGGAAGGATGAAGATGAGCAGGAAGAGGAAGATAAATTAGCCACGGCAGATCTTACCGACCCTCGTTTTGCTCCGCTTTTTTCAAACCATCACTATGCTATTGATCCCACCAATCCGCAGTTCCGAAAGTCTGCAGCGCAACTGAAAATTCTTGTCGAGTCGCAACGAAGAAGATTGCAGAAATCTGATGACGGTGGCGTCTCCAAGGGAGCCAGTGTGGCATCCGACGGTGTGAATCCTGATGCTACAGATGCTGCACTGGGATCCCAGGACCGTAAGAGAAAAGCTGAAATCTCTTCTTTAGTAAGGTCACTCAAAAGGAAAGCTGGTAAGCCAGGGTCTGTCAATAATAAGTGAGATATACGTTGGGAACTGTATTAGTTCTTTCTTTCGGGAATAGGTAGTAACAAGAGTGTTGGTGACTATTAGTTCTTGCAGTTACGAAATTTTGACTTGAAACTTGAAAAGAGGGTAAGATGGGCAGTGATGCCCATGTTTTTCTTCTTTTCGTTGGATCCTTTCTGTAGAATTTTATTTCAGAATTGAGAGAGGTTATTTTCCAATGAAATTGCTCTTTCGACGCTTTTAGTGAAGGTATCACATTGCTTGGGTTCCTGGAAACACTACAGCAGTGGAAACCATTTTTTCTGTAGACCAAGCATTAAGACTGGTGTGCAGGCGTAAGTCCACTCAATTAACATGAGGCTCATTGGGCCCTCTTTCACAATGCATGTTCACGAGGAATCTAATCTTGCTTTGCAAAGATGTCCTGGACTCACTCTTTCAAGGTGATTCCTGATTTCACTCACATTTTACTGGGGTTATCATTTATGATTCATTCACTCAAAATGTATCCCCATAGCTAGCTGGTGACAAAGTTTGCAAATTGCAATTGTGTTGGAGTGAGCCTCACTTCAGATGTTGCATTGGTGAATACCGAATCACTAGTAGGTTGAGCGTGACTTGTTTTTGAGAATTACTAAGCGAGTTGCCAGCAAGCTTGGATTGATTTCTTGTGTTAGCGGTGGTTTTGGTGTTAGCTGTGCCTTCGTGCATTGGGAATACTGGTTTGTATCCCACAGTTTTCTTCTACCAATAGGACTTCGAAGGAAACATAACAATCAAGTAATGTTGAATTCACAATAGTTTCGGAATTCGGTACAAGGTCCCAAAATGTATCAAAAAACATGTTTTGAGCTACTCGGAAAGTATAGTGGGCTGGTCCAAAGTCAAGTAAGAGGAAGAGATACTGTACAACTTACGGCATGTGTGCGCAGCAGTGCAGACACCACTCTTCCTTAACGTACTTACTCCCTCGGGATCGAGCGTTGTGCTTTGGGCCTGATTATTTCTTGTTGAATGCATCGGAGAAGTTGAGCTGCCCTGCGAAAATCTCCACAACGCGGAAGATGTGCACACAGAAGAGGAAAGCGGGCATGGAAACAGCTGGCTTGGAGTGCAGCAGCTGGAACACACACACATCGCCTTCTTCCAGGGCGTGGTCCACCGCAAACTTGGCCCACGCCTCGTGGTCCAGCAACGGCAGTTCATAGAAGTTTGGCCTGGTCCAGTGGGTTTTGTACAGCGCCTGCTCTCGGTCCATCAGCCACACCTCCACTTTGGTCGCGCGCTCCGTTCCAGTCGCCTCCAAGATCTTCCTTGGGATGGCCTGCATGCAGGCAGGGACATTGAACCCCAACCGGGAATCAAACGCAAACAGTCAGTCATTAATTAAGTTCATACACTGAAAACCTTTCTCGGCGCGGACAACAGGTGTTATGATAAGTTCCCGATACCCTTAGAAATTGGCCACTTTGCGAGACCGGCAGTCATATGAATTAAGGAGTAATGACAACCATGTGCATCTAAATGCTTACATCGATATTTTGTACAGCGCCTGCTCGCGGTCCATGTAACTGTCAATGCTTAAATCGATATTCGATATTCATATTCGATATTTTCTCCCACCACTAAACATTTTTCTGTTTGTACCATTAAACGAAAAGAGAGGGAGGATGGACATCGACAAAGGAGTTTTAAAAGTTTACCATGGAGGGATATGAAATCGAGATTACAATTGCAATTAAACCAATACCGATTCCTATTGTAAGTGCTAAACTCCGTTTCATTACCATGCACGATCGATGGAAAGTAATGAAACCCCCTTGGGATCACGGATACATACTAAAGATTCCAGACATCATGGACAACTCCGATCTGATGATATCCACTCTGGGAGTCCAGGCTCCAGGCTCCCGAAAGAAAGATATGAATCCACTCAACCAATCATTGCAAGTTCAGCTCGATTTTCCTTACCAGACGAAACCTGTGGTAGACTTGCTCATCCCTCATCACCAACACGAACTTCTCATTCTCCAACGCAGAAACAAATCGCCTAGCTGCCTCCACAACCACGCGTCTCTCTTGGTCACTCACATCACGTCGTTCACACTTCAACACAATGTCTGAGAATCGCATACAACCTTGCTGCTGCAACACACGAATTGCTAGGCTGCTTCCGGAGAAGCCTCCGGCCTCGTGGTAACTTGCAACAGGAGATGAAACTGGCGGAGGATGCATCAGAGTGACTGGTTTCCTCTGCATCTCCGGGTAGAACTGGAATGGAAGTTCATCGCCACTGGAGGGGAAGTTGTTGAGGTCTTGGATCTGAGGAGAACGAGCTCGATTGTCAGGGGTATGGAATTCAGATTGCTTGCCGCGGTAGAGCTCGTTCAAGGTGGGTACGTTGCGCTCTGGTTTTTCCAGGGGCTGCATCGGTGCTGGTGAGGGGTGAATGGGAACTTCGTCGATATCACTGCCCTGCCAGTTGTAACTTTCGGCCTCATCAAGTTCTTGATTCTTGTCATCCTCTATTTCCATGTCGTCTGAGTCATTCCTGCTCATGGTTCCAAGCCAGTTCCGTTACCTAGACTTTCGATACTTTTGCTCCCAATGATAATATATGTTCTAGCTCGTTAAAAATGTTTCGACGGTCACATTCAAGATTCTTCGATGTTCACAACAGAAATTCTTACATGTGCGCATTATCAAGTCTTCTACGTTCACAATAGAAATTCTTACATGTGCACATTATCCAGTCTTCTATGCTCACAATACAAGTTCTCACAACTGCACAATATAAAATCTTCTATGCTCACATTGTACGTAAACATGATTGAGAATACGTTCACAACCAGAATATACGGTACTCAGTATGCTAACGCTGGGGAAATTAAATGAATCCAATCTTACATACTCCCAATTCCTAGGCATACGAAACAAAACTTTACACATTCGTAAGTCACTTATACTGTTGTGCATGTGTGTTTGCGTGTACCCATTAGAATCCTGTTGAAAACAGTGACAAGCTCCACACTCATTATTCATTAAAATTCACTCCAAAGTCACAGAAATAAGGTTCCTACCCAGCGTCGAAGGTCTGCTCCTCCAGTTCTCTCATCTGCTTGGGGGGTAAGTCTGGTCCATGCTGGCGAAGAATGACATTGTCCTGGATGGAATTCAGAGGAACTGCAGAATTGACGGGGGTTCCCATCAATGGAACGGCTGCTAATGTTTGAACCTCGCTGCCATGGCGATGGGATGCTCGTCCTCCATCCACCACTTGCTGTGAACCGGGCTGGAGATCAGGCTGGCGCTGAGTCTGTGCAACTGGCTGGGACCCTGGGAGTGGTGGATAGCTGGTGCATCTTTTGCCCAGATGGTCGAAGAACTGGACCAGGAAACGGAACCTCCCCACCAGAGTGAACAGCAGCTGGTAGCCTTCCCGGAGATGGTTTTCTACGGAGAATTGGCGCCAGCCTCTGCCGAAGCGCACCGCCTGGTGGGACTCGCGTATGACCGTTCTCCACGTTTGCCCTGATGGACCCTCCAGAGTTACGCTTTTCTGGAACAGAGTCCTGTGGTACCTGGCGAAGTCCATCGGGATGGTCTGCCACCACAGCAAATTAACAAACATACATACATGTTCACAGATCTGAGAGTGTTCAGTTGATCTGAGCAACATCTGGACAGAAACATTGAACACACAATGTCTGAGCATAAACATCAACAGTCAGTAGTAATGAAACCTACTTGCTGATATGGCAGGGCAGTGCCAGTTTTTCCCATGCGAATCGTGAAGGAAGCATCTTCTCGGCGGTTGCTCTTGTTGATGGCAACTTGCATGTCGGTTTTCCCAAACTCGCCCAGCTTCACTCCGTGCCAAAGGACATTACCGTCTTCGTCCATGCTGTGAAAAATTCACACGCTTGTTAGGGTAATAGCTGGGTGTTGGAAAGTCGGGTAGAGAACTGCTTCACGAGTTGACTAAATCTAGGTATGCAAAACTCCAAGAAGTTTGGGAACACCAAGACCTCAAATAGAGAGCGAGAATGCACAGACACCTGCATCAGTAGTTGAGCACGGTATACACAGCAAAGACAACAAAGATCTGCAGTTGCATAGCCTGGGTTCCGTACCTGGAAGAGTTGTACCGTGGCCGTCGAAGGTGCATTTTTACTTCTTGTTTCTCTCACACCCAGGAACCCTGTTGTAACAAGCATGATTGGTTCAGTTACACTATTTCGTAGCAAAGCAAAAGGATAGCAAAGTCTGCAAACTGTCGCTCCAAAACAATATACCAAAAGTAAAGTTTTTGTTCGTTTATCGTCTTACCAAACTCCCTGTATGCGTAAGACGTGTCAAGTATGCTTATGCTTAGAATAAGACACAGTTTAAACTCAAAACCACAATATTCCTTATCCCTTTCTAGCTTAAGTCGTCTTCAGAACAGCCCAGGGTCGGCCGGGTACTCTCAAAGAAACTTGCATTTGCAACCACAAAAGCATGAGTGCCATATTCAAGTTGTAATCTAAGCTTTGCGAGTTCGGTGGAGGAAGCTAGGGTAGATGTGCAAGAAGAGTCGAGGGCCAGGAGAGTGGACGAATTGAGTGACCAAATAAGAGAATTGGCATTTCCACAAACAACACTCAACTAGAACTCACAGAGCATACACTCACAGTTCCAAATCTCTCGAACAGTATCAAACAAACGCTGTAGTCAACTGCTGTCAGTGTTTTGAAACCACAATCCTCTACCGTTTCTTGCGAAACCAGCGTCTAGATTCCTTCCAAATCAAGCCGCGCCGGATACTTTCCTACAGAAACATAGGCTGCATTCACAAACACATACAAGTCTGGATGCTGTGGACGTGGAAGTTCTGCAGTATGGAGGCAGTCGATCGATCGAGTGCAGCAAGCCAAGGCGGCTGTCAATGCTCGAAATGGCCAGAAGATGAAAGTCGAGAGAGACCTGTGGACCCGGGGAAGAGAAGAGTCCCGAAGAACGACAGTAATCACCAGCCCTGAGTCAAGTTAGCGCAGTGAGATAATGAAACCCGCGAGTACGAAGCCGATTTTTCAAAATACTCAACATACTCGAGTGTAGATGGACGTGCTCAGTCAAGTACAGTATTCTGCGATGGGAACAACGATGGGAACAGTGGGGAACTTCTATGGCGGTGAATTTATAGGGGGTTTAATGTTTGCTTAACATGGCTCAAGCTAGGTCGCCCTATTAGTATGGGTTTTTTTGGGGGGGGGGTTCTACTTTTTTGGCATTCTAGCTTGTCTATTGGGAACATCGCACAAATATGCTTTAAAGATCTTTAGCAACTTAGAGCCTTAGACAATTAGACCCTATTAATGAAAAAAATGTTTTTAAAATGGGAATGAACTTAGGTTGTACATCTAAGGTAAGTGAGTGCACCTACAATCAACACTAACAACAATTGAGCATGCTTACTATTATAAACTAGGAAGTATTTTTTTAGAGGATGTTATTATCCAATAATTTATTGTAGGTAAAGAGGGTTCCAAGTTCCAACGCACTTTAGAGCCCAATATTTGGACATTGTACAAATAAGTGATGAATTTCAAAGTATTATTTGTAGGTGTACTAACAATCGACAAGAGATTATCTTGGTTCTTCTAAGGTCTCAAATACTTTCAATGCACATGTTGTGCCGTTAATATCTAGGTTTTATTGGAGGGCGTTGGTTCAAATGTAGGTGCTGCATTTTAGATTTTGCAACACTTGATGATTATGCCATTATAGGTTAACATAACTTTTAATTGTTGATAATCCAATAGAGCATAGATAGCAACATACGTTATTAAATATTATTTGGACACCATATAAATATATAATGAACTTTAAAGCATTGAATATAGGTATACCTCAAATTGTCATGAGGCTTTGGTATTTAATAATCTATTAACATCATTAGAATAATTAATCTATTCATTTTACACACAATCTAGATGTGCTGGTTTTTGGTTCCTCTAAGATGTGATGGTTTCTCGCACCAAATGTAATGGTTTACGATGTTTTGAATCTAGATGTGATGGTTTAGGACTTCACTACTTCAGAATACTCGATGTGACAATTTCCAATATCTAAATGTGATGGTTTCTATAATCTAGATGATTATAGATTTCTAGTGTTTAGAAGTGATGGTGTCTTGAATCTAGATGTGATGGATTTTTGAATCTTTGTACTTAGATGTGATGGTTTCTAGTTTATACAGAAGATTCTCAATGTACTTAATTTACATCATTTTTTAGGCACATAATTATGACTTGTTCTCAAAACTAACCCCTAGAGATTGTACCTTAACCCCTTGAGCGCCTAGCGCCCCATATATGGCCTCCCCAAAATGAAAGGTTGCCATGTTTGACTATTATAATCTTTTCAACAATATGATGAAGTCATTTGTCCTTTCTCCTACAGCTCTAGACATGTCTCCACTACCAATTTGTACAGTCAATTTATGTGGATCAAGTTTTGGGTGACAATTTGATTAGAATGAGTTGAGAAGGGTCTCAATTATGGTAAACATGCTTTGGGCACTCAAGGGTTAAATATTCAACCTCTAATTTCTTGTTCATGAAAGTTTAGGGTTCATTATAGATACTCATGATTTTCATATCACATTCAATAATTGTATACCAAGAGAATCTAGAATCCTACTTTGACTCCCAACTAGATCCAAGAAAAATTTAGAGCTTAATGATAATTATGATACAAAGATTGGAAACTTGCTTAAATGCTTATATGGATGATTTTAGACATTCTTACCTTGATGTTGTTGATGGCACTATTTTTGTAGTGTCTTCAAGGCTTCTCCTTTTAAATGATAATTTTAAATTGTGCTAGTGTCCAAATGAGCTTATATTTAATGACCAATTGACCATAGTATCTATACTTAACCCCTAAAGGACCAAACGGTGTTTTTTGGCAACATAGCAATTTCAGGTAGCTCACTATGAATGGAATTTTTATTTTTTTTCTTTGAAATTTTCACACAACATGTGCCCGAGGAGTACCTTTAAGACCCAAAAATTTTCATAACTTTTGAATACATGGTTAAAAAGTTATTGTACGATATGTTGTTTTCATTGCTCGGCAGGCAACCCAAGCAACAAAAAACACTTCTTTAAAAATAATTTTTTTTAAAAATAAAAATTTGAAATTTATTTTCCTGATTTTTATATACATGGAAAGCTTTGAATCATTCCATTTTGATTTATGAGATGAAAGTTATGAAGAGTTTTAGTTGTGGGTAGTTTGTGGGTAGTAATGGAATCTCTACTCTAAAATAAAATTTGAAGACCTTTATTTAACTCAATTTTTCACATATTTTTGGAAAAAAATAAAATGGTGAGGTGTAGATTATTTATTGCAATAATTTAACCATTGGGATTGGCATTTTTCAATCCTATAAATAAATTATTAACAATGTAGTATTTTGAATCATTCTCTACTTCTTTCAACTTACTATTTTTTTTCCTATATGTTGTACAATTCCAAATGATCTAAAATTTTTCAAGCATGTAGCCAACATGACTTGAAGAATGAATCCAAAGAGTTACAACCACTTTGGACATTTTTTCATAATGATCTGACCTTGTAAAGTGCAGCTGCCCGGATTTTCGAAGGGCCAAAAAATGGCTTTTTGTCACTTCAAATGCTAATATCTTGCAATCTAAACAGTGGAAATTTCTGAAATTTTTTCTGCATCTTCCCAAACCAGCTTACCATCATTCTACAAGATCCTACGGTTACATTTGTCCAAAAATGTATTTTTTCTAAAATTTGGTACTTGTACTAGAGATGATAGTTTTGGAGCATTTTTGGTGAGAACATAATCAAATACCTTTAGGCATGGTTGTTTGGTGGAACAACTCGACAACACGACAAACACAACGTCCAACATGTCTAGTAGATCCCCTTGTCCGCCTAATAAAGTCAACTTTAAGGTTGACTTTCAAATAAAGCAATTTCTATTTCCAATCTTGACATATTTGAGTTTCATTTTATTGAAGTGTTTCAATTTAATAATCACTTATTACATTCTAAATTATGGATCATAAATAAAGGGAGATTTCAAATTGTCTCTGCTACTAGGATAAGGCCTTATGCGACAAAATTGTCTAGTGTATGCGACACTCGTCTTATACGACACCCAACATCAGATGAACAACTCGACACCCGAACCCCAAAATGTGTTTGACAGAACAACCCTGCCTTAGGGGTTAATTAATTAATTTATGTTTTATTTGAAAATTGAAAGACAATTCTAAATTCTCTTAGCATGTATAAGTAGGATACTATATAACATAAACAACAAATTTTTTCAGTGTTGATTATAATTGCATCCAAAATGGTTGTCAAGTTTGGAAGATTTATATTTATAAGGGTTAGTTTTCAACACTTTTGATTTATAAGAAATTACATTATTCAATTATTTTTAAATTCCCAAGGCATCATATTTAATATTTTGGTATCAACAAAATTTTGAAGTTGAATAATTTTTTACCAAATTAATCTTTTTAGGAATTTCTTGTATGTGAATAATACTTCAAATTTATTTTCAGCATCAAAAAATAATTTTGAATAAAAAGTTAAAAACTTTTTCAGTATTTCTATTCAAGGTTCTATTTAAGGGGGCCTTTGCAAGACTTGATTTTTTAGTCTTGGGAATGAAGCTCAAATACATTATCTATAACTTGGAAATATTTTCACATTCTAAATTCATTTTATAAATTATAGAGCAGGGTCATTGCAAGAAACACCATCCATTTCTTGTAACATTTTTCATAGTACTCTTGTTTTTTTCGGGAGTACTTTATAATTATAAAAATAATTTTTTTAAAATGGAAAAAATATTTTTAATGTATTAAACTTTGAGAAAAAGGTACTCTAGGAAGGAAAACCATAGAAAAATTCTCTAGGTAGGAGACTAGAAAAGTACCAATTCTCATGAAAATTCGCACTTTCACATTTTAATTTGTAATAAATAGGATTTTTTTTAAATTAAAAAATTTTATATATGGGAAAAGTTAATGAAGATGATATTTCAATAAAAGAATGATATTAGAACCATCTTCAATGTTCAAAAATTGTGCACGATGGGAGTGTTGTTTGCACTCATGTGGAGGACATAAAATAATATATTTTCAAATTTCCTTTGATAGATACATGCTTTCCTACTATACAAATAGACCATGAAAGTTTCAATTCTAGATCATAAAATTTGGGGACTCCTAAAGTAGTGAAAAACCCTAAATTGCACTTTGTGACTAATTAACAAAAATGATTTTTAAATACAAAATGATTTTTTTTTTATTTCTAAAAAATAAGGGATATGATTACCATCAAGTTAGACATGTTCATTGAACTTGAGCTTCAAAAGTTATAGCAAATAACAAAACCGTCACTCTCATTGTGACAGAAAATAGGACCAATGTTTCTTGCAATGACCCAATAGATTTTGAGATGCTCTATATAAATTGTATTTAATTCAACATGTTATCATATTTAAAATCATATTTTTTCCATAACCATAATTTGAGATTGGTCATGCTATTATGTAATAAGTGGATTGAAAGACTTCAAATTACTTTCACATTTTTAACGGTACTAGTATGTGAGCATGGAAATGTGAGCATGTTAGCCTTGAGTATATGTATAAATAGATATAATACAACTATAGAAGGTGCTTATAAATTAAACACCTACTAGTATGGCCTATATTGTTGCCATAGTCAAAATAAAAGTAAAAGTATTTTTAAAATTTTTTTATTCAAAAAAACTTTGAAATTCCATAACTTTCACACTATAAGGGGTGATTGCAAGAAACCCTTGTCCTATTTTTTGTCCCCTTGCCCTTGGGCATGTGGTTTTTTGGTCATAACTTTTGCATCGTAAGTCTGCTCGTCTTGAAATTTGGAATGAAGGTACACATAAAAGTTTCACACATTCTGTATCTTTTTAAAATTACTTTACTATTTTTAGAGTGCTCCCGATTGGGTGTCGACTTTGGCCATTTTGGAGGGTTTGAGCCGAAGTTGTACCCAAAAATGCGAACTAGAAGCCACAAATTGGAGAAGTTGGAGGTGTACTTGCATTCCAATGAAAGACAAAGAGTTTTTTGCAATTTTTTTTTGCATGGGGTGTCTACATGGGGCTAAATTGACCATTGTTCGCGCACATTGTTGGGGTAGGAGAAAATTTTCTTTGAAGAAGTTTTTGGTGCAATGTGAGAGTAGGCTTGTCTACAAAAATGACTTTTTTCTAGGAATTTTTTGAATTTTTTTTGAATTACTAAAAATGAAAAGGTCCATAGACCCCCTTTCTGTTATTTTCTACTCCTAGTGGCTTCTATAGTATTCTATAGTATTGTATAGTACTGAATCAACAATGAAAATCTATAGGCACCTGAGATCGACCATTGAAATTCGCAGACACAGTCTAACATGCAAAATTGATAGTAGTCCATAGTACTACTAGTCCTATGGCCAAAAATTGGGTTTTTGAGCCAAAAACATGAAGTGTTTCTTGCAATCACCCTAAGTCCAAACACCATGAAGTAAAGCCCATGCACCCCTCCTTGTCAAAGGCTTTCCAACGATACCATAAACTAGACAGGGGGAC
The DNA here is from genome assembly GCA_963920665.1 of Straminergon stramineum. Taxonomy (NCBI): domain Eukaryota; kingdom Viridiplantae; phylum Streptophyta; class Bryopsida; order Hypnales; family Calliergonaceae; genus Straminergon; species Straminergon stramineum. The sequence goes on along the minus strand of OY987267.1, from coordinate 2,603,799 downwards.
GCATAGTTTGAGAGATCTCAACATAACAAACAAAAGAAAAGAAACAAACAACCTATCTTAAGGTATGGATAATATAAATACCTATAACATAACTATATTATAATCATAGAAGGTTTCTATTATATAGACACCTATAACATAGGTGTATAGTCTTCTAGGCTTGTAGGCTCAAGCTTATAGGCTCACATAATAGCAACCCTCATTCCCATTACGTCTAGTTTAAAACTATATGATTACAACATTAAAACATTCCTTAAAATTTATTAAAGTTTGAGGTTTTGTTTAGTTTAGAGCAAATTCCAAGAAGCTTAGAAAAGGCCTTGGGCATTCAGTGGTTCAATTAATTGTGCCTAAAAGCATCCAAATGAGCCACCATTTGAACACAATTTGTTTTATTAGATTGTTTTATTAAAGTTGGATCTTGCTAGCAATTGAAAAAAAAAATTAGACTCTCTTATTGTATATTTTCATTATTTTTTAACACTATATGAATAAAATATGAATTTTTGAAGTATTCATTGAAGATATACAAACAAAAGTGACTTTAAATTCTTTTGTGACTATGATCAGGAAGTGTGAAATTTTTTGTGAGAATCTATAGGGATTGGTTTTATAATACATCAATTTCATATTGTATTGTCTTTTGGTAACTACACGTGAAAGGTTGAAAGCATCCAAATAAACGTTTGAGTGTGCTTTTTTATTGTTAAATTGTTGTACTTTTGTTGCATCTTATTTTCAAGTAGAAGTGAATTCCAGAATTTTAAAGCATGTAACTATTTGGAGGACACCATATGGATGAACTATAAATTTCCAGTGTTTGTTTTGATTGTATATATTCAAAATCAACCTTACACTATATCATGTTTAGGAAGAGTACATTTTAGGTATAAGAATGGTCTGATCAATTTTGCAATGACATTGTAGCAAACATTGGTAAAAAACAAAGAGTCCAAATCAAGCAACAAAACTTATCTAAATCAACTCAATTCTCATCTAAAAAAATGGAATCAAGCTAACCAAACCAGCAAATCGTGTTGATTTAGTCATTCTTTTCTATTAGAGTAGGTTTGGTTTCCTTAACCCCTAAAGGACCATAAGGCCACCACGTGGCTTTTGCAAGTACATTTGTAGAAAATTTGGAATATGAACCTCACTAATAGTTCGTGACCAACAAAGAGACCCTAGATGATTTTTTTTGTTGAATCCATCGGTACAATCTGATCGAGAAATGATTGACTGAGCGATTATTGGTGAATTTTTTGAGAATAGGAAAAGTACTCTGGGCTATCACTTCATGTGCTCATATCTTTTTTTCCTCACCTCAAAATGATTTGAAAAAGATTACAAATCTAAATCATAATGCTATGTACTTATGGAAAAAAAAATCAGAGTTTTTGGATCACTTTTGAGCATTCCGATTTCAACATTCCAATTTCAACGCATGTACAAAGTTCCACCAAATTGGATATCTTTCATCAATTTTGTCAACAATGGCATTTTTTCATAAAATATGCGATTTTGTTGACTTTTTTTCATAGAAAAGATACATAAGTCTTCTTTCATTTCAATGGTGGCGATCATCAAAATCATATCACACATTTGTGAAATTATGCTTGTTACAAGAGCTAGTCAAGAAATAAGAGCTTTGCTCAAACACCCCTAGTCCTTTAGGGGTTAACCCCTAAAGGACCATTGTCTCCTCAAGGGACAAAATGGATTTTGGGCAAGTTCCTATGACCTCAATTTTTAGTGAAAATTTCTCATTAGATAGAAAAACTTATTAGCTTCATGGGAATATAATTTTTCTTTCAATCGGTACTAGGGAGCAAAATTATACCACAATAAGCCCAAATTTCAACTTGATGGGTAGAATAATAAATTCACAAAAACTAGAAATGACATTTTTAATTTTTTTTTCTTATAGGTTATATTTTTGTCTACATTTGAAGCTTTGATTCCGTCCATTTGGATTAGTTATGAAAAATCTTGATTTTCTTGGGAATATGAGCATTTTTTAGAAAATATAACTTATAGGATTCATTTATGATTGCAATTTTCACACTGTTTTAAGAATTTTTTTTGACAAGGTTAAGTTTGCTTGCTAGAAAATTTTTACCATTGGGATTATTGTATTTTAATCCCATCTTAAAGTTATTAACAATTTAGTTTTTCTTATAATCTTGGATCTACTTCTACTTAACTATTTTTTAAGGAAAGAAAATTAAGAATATTTTGAAAAAAATTCTGAGACTTTCAACTCAATTCTTCAATAAATTTAAAATTTAAAATTCGTAATGCAAAATATTTCAACAAAAGGCAGCCAAAGTCATTTGAAAATGCAAACCAATGTTCAAAAGAACTTTCTTTTTCAACTTTGAATGCGAATATCTTCCAATTTGTTTGGTCAAAATTCATGAAATTTTTATCACTTGGTTAGACAAGTAAAGTACAAGATTCTATAGTTAGATTCTAAAAAAAGTTTTCTTTTTTTGTGTGTGTGTTTTCCCTTTCTTGGGTGAATAAAATTGAAATGGTAGTTTTGAGTGGTTTTTGACATAAAAATAGCCTTGGTCCTTCAAGGGTTAACCCTTGAAACCTTTATGTCCACTTGGAGGATAAAATTGATTTGGAGAATTCTTGTGTAGTCTCAATATTCATTGTAATTTTCTGAATTTTTTTGTGAAGATAGGAAAACACATAAGCTTTGGGGGAATATAATTTTTACTTCAATCAATGCTTGGGGTCCAAATTTAGTTCAAGAGGCAGAAAAAAAATAAAATAAAATAAAGTTTTATTCTTATGTATAATATTTTAATCTACATAGTCAAAGCTTATGAAATTTCTTCCACATATTTTTATAATAGTCAAATACAAGATCCTATGATTAGATATTTAAAAAAACAATTTAAAATGTTTTTTTGCTCTTTGCAATGGAATTGGCAATTTTGAGGTTTTTTGATGGAAAAAAGACCTTGGGACTTTAGGAGTTAACCCTTGGGGTCCAAAGGTAGGTTTGGCCACAATTAAAAATCAATTCTTTTTAGATAATTGGTTCTAGAAGAAATCTTGGAAAATGTGTACAATTCCACCTTATAAAATAGAAGAATTAGTGATGGACAAGTTGTGTGTAGATAATGATTGATTATGATTTATTATTTGCATTGAATAAAAATGGGATCAAAATGAGTGTAAATAGGATTTGTTTGTGATGTAGGAAAAAATGTGAAATTCAATGCCTCAAAGTAGTTACAAAAAGAAAAACTAAGCAAGATTGAGACATTTGGATTATAAACATTTGAACATATAGTGGTAAAAGTGTGAAATGAAAAATTGAGAACCACATGCAAATACGAATATTGCGTCAAGAAATGTATACAAGCATTATATAGGAAACAATTAAACACTACAAGAAATTGGGCACATTTGTGACTACCAATAAATGACTTTAGGTCCGGTTTCACTAAACAATGACTGCGTCCTCTGTAATTGCACCAAATTAGGTTTTGCTAGTTTCTTCAAGACATTTCTTAGTTGTTAGTGCGACTGCAAGATGAAGACTTGACGGAGTGCCGAATGACCACAGTCCTTTTCATCCAGTCCATCGTCAAGCTTTTGGCAGGAGAAGCCTGAAATCCTACATAGAGGACTCAATCATGACCTAGTTATACATGGTGACTGTCACGCAATTGCATTGCAACTAGAAAATGACTGTAGGGTCTCATGTTTAGGGATTCTCGGAAGTTTTGTTTTACTAACATGGACGTCAACACCTTGACGTGGACAATAACCGTTCTCCCATTACTCGGTCGCAACTTTGTGCTATCATAGAGTTGCATTGTAGTTAGGTAGGAGACACAGATCCACAAACATTGCAAGTAGGGGTCACTCATAGGCGACTACATCAGGACTACATTAACACTCACATATGGTGATTTTAGAAGGCCTTGGGGAACGAAGGTGCAAAGGGTGCCAATAGGTTTACGGGTTACATTTTTTGCTATGTTCTGGTACCATTGTAATCAGTACTTAACAAAAAATGGAGGTTGAGGATGACTAGATGGGATATTGGTCTTGCAACAACATTGTACTATAGGATGAATGGAAAATGATAGTGGCTTCACATGATTCACGATACTTAATGGACGGAGTTTACACATGGGCGCAATGACTACACCACAATTCTAATGTCCTTGTGCCTTCATTGGACAACTATAGGGCCTCTACAATATTACTAAAAAATGACTTGAAGTGACCATAATTAGTGATGTGCAAGTCATAGATTCCAAAGCAACGACAAACCGACATTTGGGGTGCATTGAGTATTGAAATTTGGTCCCCAGTTACACAATTAGATTGCAACGCTCATGTACTATGGATTTCATCGGTAGTTCACAAAGACATTACATAAGTGTAGAAGGCAGCTGAAACCTCCAATTTCAATTAAAGACTCTAGTACTCTTTCTATACTAGTATGTTGTCTTCCACTAACAATTCAATGGCGCCAACTAAATTAACTCCCTCCGATGGAATGGGCCATCGGTGGGAACAGTCAGCCCTACAACTACTCCTAAACGACTATTATATAAAAAAAAATGATGACCTTCTAGTATGCTTTCTAACTATGTTGTTCACATAGAACCTCCTTGGGATCAAACTAGCTTGTCAATGAACTGAATCAAAAGATGCCAAACAACTACAATAGCACATATATGTATTGTTATAGTCGACTAACATCTTTTTCTTTGAAATCATGCATTGTCGGTGGCTGGCCTTTCCATTTGTTGGTATATATTGTCTTTGTCCTTAGGGTCCAAATTCCTATTGATATGCCAATGATGATTTCTTAAAACTTGCACCATTGCCATTATACTACTTTTGAATACTTCATGTGATTCACATTTGAATTACTAGGGTCCCAACAAACATATACTAAAGTATTTAGATGGAGTCAACAATAGTTGTTGAGTCCCATTTCTCCTTTACACAAATGACAACATCATAACTCTAATGCCATTATAGAATGACTTCTTGTGACTACCAAATCACTACTCATAAGTCTTCGACTATTGTGCACCTATTCTACTACTACTTCGGTGCTTTGTACACTTTGATTCATTATGTAATTTGTGAACATCTTGTGTAGTCATTATCACACATTCCTTGCATGAAGTGAGAAGACCTAGGACAACTATATACTTCCTTATTTTAGGAAAATTGAATAGGTGACCCTAATATTGATCATGTTCTAATCTATTCTAATTCCTTTAGCAAATTTGTCTATAACTTTTGATTTGAGGCACAAAATCTAAAATGGATTTTTGGAGATGAAATGGAAATTGATTTCCCAACTTTTATTAGTACAATTTTTTTTGAAAAAATTTAATCTCTTATGTCTCAATGAGGTCTGAAATTTTACTTCTAACACAATTCCTGCGTTTTTCCTTATCCCACATGGTTCGTCTTGCCTCCTACTATCGTACTTCTATAAAGGTCTTGTCATTTTACCTCACCTTACTCACACATTCACTAGTTGTGGAAGCCATCCAACATGTATGCAAAATATGATGTATGGTGTATTGTGTATGAGGTATGGTGTATTGTATATGGTGTATCATTGTGGAAGCTTGAATGTACTCATATGTGACTACAAAATGACTACTCTCCATGCAATTGTCATTATAGTCTTTTTTGTCCACATCTCAATGAATTGAAAATGATAAGAAAATGACTTTTGATGCCCTTGGAGAGAAACTTGAACCTTAAATTCATACCACTTGAGAATGACTATAGAATGACTTCACAATGACTTACACATGACTCTGACATGGATTTCCACATCAACAGTGCTTGGACTGCGAAATGACTATGTAATGACTTATAGATGACTTTGACGTGGATGTCCACATCAGCTACCCTCAGACTCCATCATGACTGCAAAATGACTACATAATTGGCTGACATGGACATCCACATCAACAAAAAATCCTTCAAAAATGGGCAGTTGCATGACCTTTCCTAAAAATTTGCTTGTCCACCTCATTAGCCATGTAGACCCTCTCATCCATTCTTCATCCAACGTTGAAATGGATGGTGATAATATAATCGTAGTCATTTCAAGAATGACTTGTCCGTTATGACTTCAAGGCCCCTAGTCATTCCGAAGTCAAATTTGTCGAGAATGACTTCTTAGTAGTCATTCTTTGCAGTCATTTACACCCCCATTTTCTTGTAGTGAAATTTGGGGGGATATAATCTTTTATTGAAAATGCCTATAAGTTCTTGAATGCAATATTCTTCATAAATCAAAGCCTATAATAGTAAAGGTGTAGGCTCCAAGTATCATATTAAGTGTAAGTGGATAGAAAAATGTCATAAAATGTCACAAAAACTTTGATTATACATAAAAATTTGTTGTACAACAATCAAGATACCATATTTCTTTCCAACCATTTTTTTTTGCGACAATGATATTGGCAAGCCATATAGACATTTTTCTTGTCATTTTGCCCACAAAAGACCCCTCTACTTGTTTATTGTTCCCCTTAGGTGGACGGCAACTCAGAACATGGTCATATATAAGCTTCTAACACTTCCACATGCATTTGTATTTTTTAGATTAAATTTTTTACATATGATGCTCTATAAAAAATTCCAAATAATGATTCCCAATAAGACTACAAATTCTTCTTGGATTTTCATTTATTTATTTTTGAATTTCACAATTTCGAAACTACTTTTGGATCTCAAAGGAACCAAATAGTTAATTCTATAACAAGTTGGAAGACTCAAGTGTCCATTGAATGACTGTAGTGCTGTAAATTTTTTAATTTTGTGTCAATTTGATTTTTCAAGTGTAAATTGGGTTGTCAATTCTCCTCATTTTCATTAGTAAGTCAATTAGCAATGTAAACTTTCATTAGAATTGAATGGGTGGATTTGCTGGGATTTGAAGCAAGGCGAATTGATAAAGATTTAAAAGTCAAATTGAATAGTTGTAGCTCTTTACGAAAAGTCATCTTCCCAATTTTGGGACTACAAGTCTAAAGGTCGATTTGATTTTAGTTTAGTTCATACAAGTCGTATGACTCACTGTATTCTTGTGACTAAGTTTTGTAAAAATTCTCAAGCCTTAAAATTTGTAATTGTCAATTTGTTTTTGTTGAGAAAGTTGTACTTGTTTATTTGGTTGAGTGATTCAGCTTGTGTTGCTGTGGGGTGAACTGTGGAGCTGAAATCTAGTCGACTTGGAGAATTGGTGAATTGCATGGAAGTCTAATTGATGTGTAGTAATTTGTGTGTATGTGTATCCTTGATTATTACTAAATATTTGCATGTATGTGTATGTTCTTGAATTTACAAGCTAATTGATTGTGTACTAATGCTTGTGTTAGTGGACTGTGAATATGGTCAATTTGATTGTGTGCTTTGGTCTGTTGAAAATTATATTGGGTCAAATTAGAGGTGAGCCATACTTGCATTAAGATGTGAGTGAATTATGTCAAGTGGAGTGAATTAGCTTATAACTAATGGTGAATATGTTGTGATTAAGTCTTATAGTGTTGTGTGGTTGAATTGATTGAATTGTGAAATTGGAGAAATTAAAATATGGAGTTAACATGAAAATATTTGGATTTAGTATCTGGCATTGCAGGATAAGTTGCATGAATTATTGAAGTCCATTGGATGATCAAAATTAGTTGAGAATGTATTCGGGCATTCACTGTGAAATACCAGTCTAGTTGACTGTCTTAGAATGTCTGAGTAAGGCCAGACTATTCTTTTCTTGGAAAATTGTGAGTTTCATTGGATAAAGTAATGCTGGTCAAATTGATAAATTAGAAGCAAGATCATGTTGTGTTGCTAAGGCAGTAATCAAAACAAATTAGTGACAATAGAATTAATCTAGTCTTGTGTAAGAAGGGATTTAGGTCAAGTCAATTTGATGATGTATAAAATCAGATACTAATTGTAGTAGTTGTGAACAGAAGAGTGAATTTTCGTAACCTGTTAACTAGATGGAGTAATGTGTAAAATCAATTTGTCTAGTCCATATAACTATGTTCAGTTGTGTAAAAGTCCAATTGATTGTACTGAGTAAGTACTGGTGTGTGAGGACTTTATGGTAAAACCCCATTTGTGATCCAATAGTGATTTTGTATGTGAAATGTCTATTAGCTTATTGCAGTGTGAAAATGTTTAATTGACAATATTGATGTGTAGGTGTATAAAAATAATAAATAGCAATGCATGCTTAACAAACTTGAAATTGTGATTTGGGGACTAAATGTTAAGGACAAGAAGTGTGTATTCTATCAAATTGAAATGAAACAATGAGCAATCCATTTGATAGTTGTAGAATTCAGTTGGCTACACTAGTTGTGTAAATTTACAATGCATTAATCCGACTAACCAATTAAGTCTAATTGACAAAAAGTTGAGTAAGTCTATTTGCCATTTCTAAATAGATATGGTCTAGTTGCAACAAGTGTAGCATGTAAAGTAAATCGATAAATCTAATTGAGAATTAAATTAAGTTATATGGTTCAAGCTAAAAGTATTATAATTGAAATCTAAAAAGTAAGTCAAATCATATATAAAGCATATCCAATAGAAGAGATTTGCTTTGATATAAAAGAGAGTCAAGTCAATAGTGTAGTTGGAGGTAGGTGGAAAGTCAATTGGGCTTTGTATTAGACCTTGTGCACGGTGATAGGTCTAGTTTCTTGGTTGTATGGCTGTGGATTGATATCAAGGCCAATTGACTCAACTCCATACAAGCTCAAAGATAAATTGACTTCAAAGAAAGAATAGAGCGAAATGGGCTGACGTGAAGAATTACTCAAGCCCCAAGAAAGAACTAATTCCTTCCTTTGAAATTTTTGATTGCACGGAATTAGGAGACCGAATTATTTTATAAAATAAAAGTTGCAATTAAATTAATACGGTTTAGACGGATGAGAGAAAGAAAAGAGGATGGAATTTATGTGCAAGTTAATTGGTATTTGGTAAATATTTATACAATATTAATATTAAGTGGCTAGAGCAAGCATAAAGACAAATTGACGATTCCCTGACAAATTGACTTGAGAATTGACATGAGCCACACATTAGATAGGACTGTGACGTCATCCATTGAGTCTATAATATAGCATCGGGATTTTGGACAGTGAAAAATTGACATTGAAAGTATTTCCATAGGTTATTTCAATCAAACCGTAAAGATATGTAGGTAAATATTCAAAATACGAAAACGAGTGACCTTAGTCACGCAAACGTTAAACTTATTGACCTTTCCATAGGAATTACCTCCCTATACTATATTTCCTTGGGTTTTGTAGAGTAGGCAAAATCTACATTACAATGACTTTCAAGGTACTTATAGATGCAGGGTTGCTAGCAGGCAAGCCTGTGAGCGTGAGCTTGTGAGTGGGAAACTTTTTTTGATGAAAAAATGGATGAAGGACCTATGACCGTGGGTTTAGGGAAGTCGAAGAGTTCATAATTTGGAGGTCATTTTGTGGAATTGTGAGGCACTTGCAATTAATTTTTCCAAGATTTTAGCAACAATCAAATTAAATTTCTTTTTGTTACAAATGAGATGATACAAAGTGTGAATGGACAATAGAACACCGAAGATGTAGCCATAAAACACACAAATCCAATAATAATAAAAATCCATACATAATAGTTTGACTCCTGAGATTTGTCAATCTCAGGAGTCTAAGTGGCAGTGGACTCAGTTGCAAAATCCTCGTTTGTAGATGAATATGAAGTCTCTCTATCCTTCGATGCTGACCTATCTATGAACTCTAAAACATTCAAAGCGTACGTCTCTTTCTTGCGTTTTGGTTTAGAGCAACCAAAATCAACAAAAGCAGATGCTATCTGCTCGGCATATATTGGAAGTTGAAAAGGCTTCTCAGGACTGCAGAGAAGACTTTGATTCTTCATCATCACATCTGCCGACATCAATCGTCGTTGACTGCAATAGATACATGGATACAATGTTAGAATTACAGAATGTGAAAATGACCATGCAAAGAAAGAACTAAAAACTTTGCAAACTTACTTACTGAATTGTGTCTTCCGAGTAAACTTCTTGGCCACCACGGGTGCAATGTCAGGGTCTTGGGATGCCACAACTGGTGGAGGTACTTGTGTCGTTGCCACGGTTGGAGTAGCCCTTGTCATTGGTAGGAGGAGGGCATCAAAAATGTCTTTATTCTCCTCTAATGCCACAATGTGGCGTCCGCTAGCACGACAAGCAATAATTGAGGCACCTAAAATCAACAAATCAAATGTATTAGTTGATTGACTCTTTCTTGCAATGGGGAATTAAAAAATGAAAGAATTAAATTTGATCCTCACCAGTAGATGCGCTACAATCTAGAACCAAATCTCCTTCGACAGTCGTAGCTTCAAGAAGCATCTGTAAAAAACGTGGGTCCTTTTCACGACCCGCCCGCCATGGTTTTGAGCCATTCATCGCCATGTTATCCTCGAAAGTGTAGTTTGTCAGCATGTTGTTGGATACAAGGTCGATACTTGCCTTCTTCATTACGGCTGTGCGTTTGAAAGAGAATTGTGATTCCCCTTGGTCACGGAGGTTCTTCACCATGATATTGATTCCAAATTTTTGTGTCTACAAGTCATGAAGACAAATATATGTATCAGAAATGAATATAACAATATGGTTTAACAAATAGCAAAATTAGGGTAAAGAGGAGTAGAAAATTTACTATGGTATTGTTGTCAATAGCCGAGGTCAAGAGGAGACGATTCACGCCCATCAATTCCTTGATCTTCACGAACGAATAAGTTTCATACATTCCGGCAATATCTCCCTTTGAATCCGCGCACCATGAGTGAAATACTATGATGCAACCATTGTCCTGAAGATGCTTCTCTGCAAAAGCACATGCCGAATTTAGAGCCTCTTGCTCTTCGTCCACATTCCATGTGGGCACCTTACCTTTTGGACAATCCACTCCTGGCACAGGCAAATTCTCTGGGCAGTCATAAATGATGAGGTCCACTCCCGACCTCCGATTCACTTTTCCATTATACATACGTGGCTTCCTTGTTGAAAGCTGCAAACATGTGATATCTCCACATATTAATCATAGACTCAAATCATGTTAATGTCTTTTACCTCTTACATGAATATACATTTAAAAATGAAAATTTTTGTACCTTCTTCAAGAATTCCATCACCTCCGTATACCAATTAGGTAGGTCGGCTTTCATGTTGTCCACGAGGTCTTCAACAGAATTGTTGAGGATTAAATCCTCAGTGTTGCATGCCTCATCTTTGCTAAGAACAATTGCTTGTGTACCATGAGTGATTACATCTTTTGTTAGTTCCAATACTTCTACCTTTCTCTTCACACCACTCTAAGATCCGCCTTGCATGTGAGAACTTTGGTCCACAGTCAAAGATGCTGGGATTGTGCCACTTCCATTGACTTTCTTCTTGCCTCTCCCCTTTCCCTTCTCTTCCTTCTCTTTCTCTTTCTCCTTCTCTACCAACTTTGCCAACCGCTCTGCCTCTTTTTTTTCCTTTGCGGTAACAATGTCAGTGAAATGAGCTTCTTTCTTTTTATCATTGGCCTCCCTCCGAGCAATAGCCCTCTTCCTTTGTCTGTCTGTCAAGCCTATAAACTCATCAACCTCCAAGTCAATAGCACCTTTACCCTCCAAAGATGCCCATAGCTGCAGCTCCTGAGGATGAGTGAAGGTGAGGGAGCAATCTAAATACCATCCTCCGGCATTGAGGTGAGCTGTGGTGAAGGTGCGCAATTGATTTGGTGTATACATGCAATCCACGGAACTGCGGTCTAGCCATGTAGACAAGAATGGAGGCAAGTCTTTTCGAGCGATTGCACCCTTTGCTTCAAGTTCATGCTTGAAATAACTGCAATCCAAGAGCACATATTCATTAGTCAAAAAGTAGAAACTGAAAAGCCAAAGTAGATGAAATTCAATATCTTCATATATGGCACAAAGAAGCCATCAATTGAAATAGTAGTATCCATTATTATATACAAGAATAAAATATTACCAATATTTGGAAAACCTAACAACAAATGAATAATGTCATAAAAACAATTTGGAAGATCATGAGAACTTCATTCGGATACCTAAATGTATCTACAAAACCATAGTCGAATCTATGGGCAGTTTGGAAGATACTTTTACATATTCCAAATTCTAGTTATCTCAATTCATTTCATGTACTAATTTTAGTTCATTAATGGCTCTAAAGACATAATGTTAATTCACTCTTAGAATGCGTGGTTCATATATAGAGAAAATCAATTTTTTGATCCTTGTCAACTTACCGAAAAAGAACTCTTCGAACGGCCAAATTTGACCCCTCATAATTCAAAAACGAATCTCCCTTCTTGAAGTAATTCGCTCCTTTGAAATATGGTCCGAAGCCCTGATCCCATATCTTCCTTCGCCACCCCTCCACGTACTCCGCTAAGTACTCAAGCTGCTCTGGAACTTTGTAGTTGACGATGATGTTGTCTTGCCGGATCACTCCCTCGAAGTACTCGACGGCTGCATCTTCAATCTGCAAAATGAATAGCATTGTAACCTTTACTTTTTGTGAAATCCTATATTTTCTTTGTATTATCCAAATACAACATTCAATAGTACACATCACTAAATGAAATACAACATGAAGACTCAGTAACTTAACCCTGCGTACCAAACACACTTGTTCAAGAATGGACCAAGATATGTCTCTGAAACACGTCGTGCAGGAAATTTTCTGGCTTCACGAGATGGTAAGGAGGAGTTCCACTATTGTAAAAACTTTATCTTGTGAAAGGATGTAGTGTTGCAACTTGTTACCATTTGGAGTTTCTCCAATGTCATTTCTGGGTTCTCATTGTTACTCCAATGCTTTTCAACTTACAAAAGAAACAAAACTATGAGATCCGTGCAAAAAAAGAATGCATATCTCACCAAAGTAGAAGTCATAATGATCTAAAAGAAAGCATAACAAACCTCTTGCAAGAATCCAAGTCCATTGGTAGGATTAGCCACCGCCACCAATTTAATCATCTTTGCATACAACTTTGCGTTCTTTTCTTTTGCTCCGATGCACATGGCCTAAGCAACACCCTCATCACTTTTATCTTCGAAGGGTGTGGTCTCATGGTACTTCCTTACCGCAGCATCTGCTGCCTGTGCAATTTCTTGCTGCAAGGGACCAAAGGCTTGTCAATAAACAAAATTGAATAAGAAAATCCAAATAGTGGAGAGATGGAATTATACCACACAACAAGAGAGACGAATTTTCTTACCCGGAAAATAAATGAGGTGAAGATCTCAGCAGGCATAGAATACCATGATTTTCTTGTAGGTTGTATCCCACATCGTTTCATTTCTGATGGGCGTAACATCTCTTTAAACTTTTCTAGTGGTTGGAGGCCGTACTTTTGCACCCGGTAGAGAGTATGGACTAGATTTGTCTTCACATGGGAGTCCTCTATTGATCTGCATTTCAAACCATGTTCTCAAATTAATCACTCACAATGATTTCATCATAGGAACTTCATGAAGAAGGGTGAAACAAATAATTTGGAGAGGCTACTTACTTGTTGATGTCATGCATTACTTGCATGACCAACTCAATTTTGCCCTTTGTATCAAGGACAATGCAGTCAACAGCACAATGAAATGTGGGATTTAGGAATTCGACCCTCGAGATGTAGTTCATCCATGCTTACAAACGGTGATTTCCGTTGCAAACGAAGAACTTCAAATTCTTCAAGTAATTCAATGGAGCGACGGATTGGACATACTTGTTGAAGGTGTCATTCTCTTTTTTCCATAGAGGATCCCAAGCATTCATCTCTTCCTTTGTGAATTCCATTGACTCACCAGCCTCGTTCGTTGTGGACACATAAAATATTGCAGCACCTTGACGATATCCAAAGACAAAATCAGTCTCAAGCTTTTTGATATCACAGGAAAGTGTAGGCCTCACCATGGGCATAGCCACGAGTCGACACAAAGGAATTGGAAGTCGAAATAGCTTTTCTGGTTTCACCCTCAACATCACAATTGTAGCCACGGAGTCCACTTTCTGTAGATGGCGGAGTTCATCCTCAAGCAATTCCTTCTCTTCGTCCTCTTCAACATCGTCTTCCATCAAGTCTCCCTCTTCCTGAACTTCAATATCAGGTTGAGTTGTATCATCAGTTCCAGGAGTCTCTAGAATTGTCTCCTCCTGTGTTTCATTCATGGGCGATACATCCATCTGGGAAATAAAAGCCAATAGAATATGAGATCCACAATAATAAAAATCATAAATGGAAATTGAAATACAAAGCCTTAGTGACAAGAAATAATGCAGTAGAGAAACTTTAAGGTTCAAAAACAAAGTTATAGAACAATATTGAGAGTTACATCATGAATGATTAGCCTTACTAAAGTTGTTTATGAGATATGTAGATCTCACATCTAAGGCAATATATATACTCCATACTTCAATCAATCTATGTCAATGGAGCAGTCTGAGTCAGAGCTCAAGTATATAATAACCACTTCTTGCTTGCCCACAATACCGCTAGAAGCACAGTTGCACACCTCCTCAAACTTTGGACTAGCAACGGAGACTGAGGATTCACTCCTAGAGGTGCATTCTTGGTTAGAAGTCTCAGGTGAAAAAATTGGCTATCGTTTGCTTTTTCGGATAGCTTTGCCACTAAAACGACTACCATGGGGTTGCTCGACATAGTCACAAGCCTAGTCACATGTGTCCAGTATGTCTCCAAGACTTACCAAGTCTTCTTCTCCACCATCTTCAACATTAGACTCACTAAAGATGCCAAGGTGGTCAATGGCAGGGGTTATGGGCTCAACGTGGCCTCCAGGCTCAACAATTGCAACCTCTATGCTTGTTGCCCTTGATGAAGTTGCCTGACCTTCATTGCGAAGTGGAGTTGGCATCTACATATCAAAGAAGAGAAGGTCAGAAATATATTGACCATGTAAGATTATATGACAATCTAATAAATATTAAGTATTTTGCAACTTAAAAATGTCTCTAGGATGAAGTAGGCATTCAATAATTTGCAGTGTTTTCAACTATCCAAGACATTGTTAGCATGTGTCCATGTATCCAAAAACTTAACAAAGACCAGAAACTCGCCTTCAACCCACTCCAAACACCCAAAATTCCCAAATAGAATGAGTTGTTAAATCACAATGCAATAAATGATTACACTAAAAATCACTTTAAGATGTTTCTATTGGAGAACCTCAACAATCTTTCATTACATAACTTTCATTCCTCTTAATCTACTTTAGAAGTATAGGGTACTACATTTAGGGGTAGCAACAAGTACCCCTAGAAGCCCAGTCGGATCCGACTGTGCTTCCAGGGATACTTGATGCTACCCCTAAATGTGGTGCCCCATAGTAACATATGATTAATTACTTTGTTTATTTTACCATCATAAGAAAACCAATATTCACCCTATGCGAGAGAAAGATGACTATTAGAAAAAAGATTAGATTATCTTGAGGGCACAGAAAGTTTAAATTTGGAAAAATGTTTTTTGTTTCTTTTGGTGTACCCAAAAGAGGGGTAGCACCAAGTATCCTTGGAAGCTAAGTCGGATCCGACTATGCTTCCAAGGGTACTTGGTACTACCCTTCTTTTGGGTACACCAAAAGAAACAAAAAATTTTAAAGCTTCCAAAGAGTTTATTTTTTTCCCATCAATGTGGTACCTTTTTTGCTTTGATTAAAATCAATAGATATTTCCTAAAACCTTTGGCAATAAAGACAAAGAAAATCAAATACTAGTCCATCTCCAAATCAATTTCTAAAACATTTGAAACATAAATTCCTCTCCTTTTTGAGTTACATTTCCTAGCCTTTTCAACTTATAAAAACAAAAGGAACAAATTGAAAAAAACATATCAAGCCTATTTGTAAGAACTAAATTTTTTTGAGTAATATCCTAGTGGTACCATTTTCAAGGGTAGCACCAAGCATCCCTGGAAGCATAGTTGGATCCGACTGTGCTTCCAGGGGTACCTGGTGCTACCTCTTGTTTTGGTACATCAAAAGAATCAAAATATTTTCAAGTCTCCATGGAGATTAATGCTTCCTCGTCAATGTGGTACCCCTTATACTGTGAATTGATATTTGTTCTTCTCTTTGGGGGACACTACTAAAGAAATCAATGAGGTACCAGTAAATCTTTTAATCAACTTTCAATCCAACAAAATCAACTTCTAATACTATTCTACTTAAGTTACATTGTCGCCTTCATAATTGATAAAAAGCTAGGAGGACATGTTCAAAAACCTATTGTGCTACTAATTTGTAATTGAAGGTGGGTCAATAGTCAATACACCATGTCTTAACTAGAAGTAAAATTGTTTTACTATTTTAGTAATACCTGGTGGTACCATTTTCAGGGGTAGCACCAGGTACCCCTGGAAGCATAGCCGGATCTGACTCTACTTCCAAGGGACCTTGCTTCTACCCCTAAAAGTGGTACCACCATGACATAGTTAAAAAATATATAGACAAAGAACTTCATGAGCTGAAATCATGAAAACATGAGCTGAATTTGGCTAGTCTCTACAATGAATTTTAAGCAATGAGTCTCCTTAAGAGAATTCGAACAAAAATACAGTCTCCTCCAAAGTTCACATAAATTTTGACAATGACTCTCCTTCCAAAGAATTCAAACAGCTAGTCCTCTACACAGGAATTCAAGCAGACAGTTTCCTTCAAAGTTATTCAAGCATAATTAGTTTAATATAATCGACGTAAAGTCTTAATGGAAAATCTCACAACAAATCTCTAAAGTAATTCAATCCCAGACCACCGACCAAGATCTCAAGAAATGTTGAACACAAATCGAGAAGTTGGTCACTCACACAGGGGTTCAGGTCGATAATCACACAAGGGTTCAGTTCGATCCTCACACAGGTTTCTGTTCGATACTCACAGGGGTTCAATTTCAAATTCGCACAGGGTTCAGTTTCAAATTCACATAGGGTTTAGTTCGATCCTCACATAGGGTTCTGTTCGATCCTCACAAGGGTTCTGTTCGGTAATCATACAGGGTTGAGTTCGATACTCACACAGGGTTCTGGTCGATACTCACAGAGGGTTCTATTGGGTATTCACAAGGGTTCTATTCGATACTCACACAAAGTTGAGTTCGATACTCACAGAGGGTTGTATTCGGTACTCACAGGGGTTGTGTTCAGTACTTACAAGGGGTCAATTCGATACTCACACAGGTTTGAGTTCGATACTCACATAGGGCTCTGTTCGGTACTCATAGAGGTTGAGTTCGATATGCACACAAGGTTCACTTCGACACTCACACAGGGTTCAATCCGATACTCACAAGGGTTCACTTCGACACTCACACAGGGTTCAGTCCAATACTCAAACAGGGGTTGAACTCACCAAACTAGATTTCTCTCGCTCAGTTACCAGAATTGGGAGTAGTGACAAATACACAGGGAAGTAGAGTCGGATCCGACTGGGCTTCCCAAAGTACTTGTCACTACTCCCAATTCCGGTACTTGTGCATATTTAGCTTCACAATCTAGTTACTTGTTTGGGGAGACCAATACCTGATTCTTAGAAGGTGGAAGAGTTGGTTGTCCACGATCTACCTCCAATGGCGCTTTCCCTTCTTCCCTGGTATGACTGCGCAAGTTCCTCATGCTTGATGCTTGGTCCTGCACGTCCGTCACAATAATTCAAAATTCATAACCTCACAAGGATGTCTCTAGACAAGGCAGAGCAAAAGAAGAGTTGTGCGGGATGAGGATGATCTCATTTCAAAGCCCGAAGCAATTGTTGAGAAATAATAAAATTTGCACAAGAAAATCGGATCACGTCGACCATATGTGGAGAACTGGAGATCTACATTCTCACCGAAACTCAACAGTCTTTTCCCAAATTTATGTAATTCTAGAACAGTAGGGTGCTGTCATCAAAGAAGCATATTGCTATTCCGAGCATGGAAAGTGAAGATTCCAAATTTTATTTGGAAAGCAACGTTTCGAGAGATAGCTGCAGTTGTTTTTAGAAAAGCAAATGAATAGTGAGTTCTTAATTTCAGCGATGGATTTAGTATGTGCACACTGTATAATCTAGCTTTTTAATCAAGAAACCGAGATTCAATATCAGCCGTCGAATGACCTTCCATTATTGATACAGTCCTATCGGCACTCAGCAGGCACGTTTTCTTGACAGTTTATACTTCTTCCTGTGTTGAGTCAGAATCGGCGATTATGTGCTACTTGCAGCTGATGATCTTCATCAGGTAGGGATGGTGTTACAGGGTATTTTGGATAGAAATATTTCGTATAGTATTCAAGCATTTCTATATAATATTCAAGAATATTCGTATAGTATTCCTTTTATAGTAAAGGAAAATAAGTCACTTAATGCAATTGTAATTGTATTTTATAGATGTATTAACCTACCCACCTTCAAGAATATATATTAAACGAAACAGTGATGTATCCTAAAGGCAATTACTTAGCACTCTAAGTTCCTTAAGAATATCTTGTTCATCTATGATAGTAGATGCAAAGCCCCTACAATTGAGGAAGTCTTAAATAGATACTATAGAATTTCGTGATTCTATGCACTCAGATACTTCTTTCATCTGTTAGCTAATTTGGTAAAGCCAACTACCTCCTGGGACCCTTCCCTCATAGTGGTCCCATAGTACTCTTAGAATGCTGAAGCTCAAATTCTTTTGCTAGGGTCTTCATAAAGTCACCTTTCAAATCTGAGTTACACTAATATGGTTACCCTTTTGTCTCAATGCAATTGGCCTAACACAAATTTCAACTATAAAGGCATCCTGCAAACTGTAAACCCTCTAAACTCATGAGCTCTTTAGTGTAATTATAATGAGCCATTTGCAGACCTGAACCAACAGTTATTTACTTAAATGAAATCTATAGCAGTAATATACAATACAAACAGAGAAATCCATTTAGCAATCACCCACAAATATATGAGGTACTGAAACCACATGTTATAAGCGGAGATAGTTAAGTACAACATCTACATCCTTTGCTACTTCGGGATCCCTCACTAATTGATTTCAAATTAAATGTCTTAGTGTGCTCCAAGTATATATAGATCTAAATTGATTCAGCCTCACTCAATAGTATTGAAGCCTAAATGCAATAAAAGAATACCTTAAATGATGGAATGAAATCAATGAAATACAAAATAATGGAAAGTGGCTTACATTGGAAACATTGTGCAAAGCTGTGACTCCTCGGGCAGTTGCAGTCTCTTCATTCCGTTCGAGTAGTGCATCAACATTGTGGCCTTGAACAATGTGTTCTTCATTGCTACCTCCACCTTCAAAGCGCAAAGATTTGCGGAGTTCACCGACAGACCCTTGACCTATTTTAGACATTAACTTCTTCCCCCAAGTCATCCTAGATCTCTTCAGTTCTTTAGAAGATGAAAAATACAAAGGACGCCGCTTTCTCTTCTTGATAGTGTAGTCCTGATTACAAAAGTTACAACTATGGATATCTAACAACATAAAGAAACGGAACTCACACCTGAACACTCTTCCTAAAGACAACTAGTGTTGCACTAGAGAAAAGACATTGAAAGGACTGATTCATGGAGAAGGGGCCAATATGTACTCACTCAAAAGTAGTGTTCAACACACTTATACAGTTCCATCATGAAGATTTCCGACATTGGTCACGTTGTACGAGTAAAATAAGAATTCAAAAAAGTTGTTTAATGTGCTGAAACACCGTCAATCTCCTTGAACTTGGTAGGTGGTGCAATGGTGTCGTCGTGGAAGTAAAGTGAGTCTGACAATGACTGTTCTCGAGAAGCACCACTAGAAGTGCCAGATGAGAGCATTAAACACTACAATGCCACCTTCATAATACACGTGCTAAAATATTATCTGACATAGCCACCTAGTCTCATTATCAGATTAAATGGCTCTCAACAATATAGTCTTAAAGAAAGTAGTGGAAGCCAATATTAAAAGAGTTGCCAAAAGTGAAGATGGATGACAAATCTATACCGTATAGTGTATTGGCTTTCTTCATATTTGACAGCAACAGTAATGAAACATTCTAGTATTTGATGAAGCTGTAGAATTCGCTAGTGCATTCTCACGACCCATTTCTTTCATTGTGCCTTTCTACATTGTATGTGTTGTAATCATGGCTTCCATTAGAGTAGATGGTCATGAGGTTCCTCTAGTGTTTCCAGTAGACGAAGGAGGGCATGCTAAAGTATTCAGCCACCTCCTTTACGTACGATTTTGATTTCTAGAGTCGTCAATCTATGTTGAAGAGGAAAGGAAGTCCGAATCTGGTCAATTACAACAGTCTATCCCTGTTGTGAAGTCTATCGCAGAAGAAGGTCATTGTTGGTACTTGCCTATAGGAAATTATAGAGCCTACGGGCTTCCATTGACTATGGTAGTTCTATCCAATGAGGTGGTAAGTCGTCAATCAAATAATTCAACAGTAGACATGCCTCATTGCCCTCACATGCCCCGAGCGGTTTCTCCCAATCTAGCTTGCCAATTTTTACCAGTGCTCCCAAGCAGTGAAATTCTTCAGAAAGTGAAGGTTGAGATATTGGATCCTATCATAGAGTTGTCTAGTGAATCAGAAGAGGAATCCCCTAACTTCACACTTAGAGAGAAACCTCGCAAATTTCTACCTGTGATGAGTGAGAAGGCACTTGTAAACTCTGTATCAGACACCCCATCCAATAGTCATGCTCAAACTACTTTCTCATGACCTCCATTGCACCCAACTCCACTTGACCGAGGAAGTATAATGGATTGCTTGAGAAGACTCTCCAATATGTATCGCTCGAGGAATGAATTGTCAACAATGGATCTCAAGAACGTCGAGCATCATCATGTCCAATTTCTTCCACCAGTATTCAACGGGGACGTCATCTTCGAGTTGCCTCCATGTCGCTCCTCTTCATCTTCCTTGGCGGCCAAGAACTTAGAAGGAATGGAAAAACGGTACGATGGACACCCATGGTGCAAGTTGGTGACAACAAACATTCACAACTCTGACAATCTCAAATTTCGTAAGTCTTACTGTGCTGGGCATCTTTCTTGTGAAAATCCGGAGTGTGACTTTTTGAAGAGGGCTTCAACGAAAAACGAAACAGAGTGGAGTGGTTATACAATGTTTCCATTTATTGTAGGGGATGGTACTCCTAGAGACTCTACTTTAGTTTGCAAACTTTGCAAAAAATCACCTACATGCTTGAATACTTGTGATGCTAGGATATACTATTGCTATAGTGGTAATCCCAATATGAGCAGGGCCGCAATTCACTTTGGGCATCATGCTCACCCTATTGCAAAGGGCATGTATAGAGATTCCACAAAGGAAATCTGTGGGCTCATTGCAGAGCAGTTGACCAAAACACCAACAGCCACCAACTCCGCCATTGCTCTCTTTGCTAGTAAAGAATTCTTAACGAATTATCTATTTCGCAACGGAGAAGGAGAGAAGGAGATGCTGAAGGGGGATGAAATGGAGGAGGTCATGGATCGATTCCAGTATTTGAGTAGTCCAAACATATGGAATGTCATTTCTTCATTTCGCTCAAACAATCGAGGAGGTGTCATTGACAACATTATGACTACGAAGAAGGAGTCCAAGTTTGAATTCATACATGATAGTGTCTTTCCTGGCCAAGGGAAAGAGAAGGTATACATTTTCAAGATGCTCATGGAAGGACCTAGAAGCGGTGTGGACCTAGTGAGGCATATGCAACTCGGAGGTGATCTCCAAAATGCGTGGTTGATGTTCGACCACGTGAAGCGTGTGAAGGAGTGGACCACCATGGCTTGCCACGTGTATGATTCGGCATACAAGAAGGTCATGACCATTTCAACATGCGATATGCAATGTGAAGATATAGAGATTCAGGTGCAATTTTGGAGGTGCTTGAATGCCGTTATGGCACGACATGGAATTGACCGCCCGAATTTCAAGGGATTTATGGCAGATAGCGCCATGGCCAATTGGAATGCTGTTCGTATAGTTTATGGCAATGGTTCAGCTAATGACAAAATGGAAAATCGTGAGAGAACTTGCTTGTTGCATTGGACTACTTCTCTTCACCTACACACGTAGAAGCATATCAAGGAGGCATTCCAACAGCAGCATAATTTACTATGCAAACAATATAAAGATTCGAAGACTATGGAAGAGGCAGAGACACGTTACCTCGCAATTCAATCATGGTGGTTTTCATTTGGGTCTGCAAGTGAAGAAGCATTTCATCACTTGGACCATTGGTTGGCATTCTGGCATTTCCGGTATCGACAATGGGGAGGCTTCATGCAAATTGTAAGAGCATTTTTTATTCTAAATTCTATTGTTATTTTCGTCTTTGGATGGATTGCTATTTAAAAGAAATTTTGTTTAGGGTAGTGTATATATGTATGAGACATTTTTTTCTTAGAGCTTAGAAATTTGAATGTTTATTTATAAGTTGACCCTAATTTCTAAAAATTTTGTGGAGGTACCAAAACGAAGAGTACCAAGTGACACTAGTCATACCCCAATCGGATCCGATTGGGGTATGAAGTGTGTCTCTTGGTACTTTGGTTTTGGTCCCTTCCACAAAAAAATCAAAACTCTTTAGGCCTGCTTTTGGAAAGTGCCTCCATGTCGTGACTAAGAAGGTTCCTTCTTCATTGAATGCTCATTTTTAGAGAAGAAAATATTTAGACACTATAATGTCTTTATATATACTCCACTTAATGTACCCTAAACCTAAGCTAGGTCATTGTAATTCACAATTACTATTGCCCTTTTGAGTAAACAATTAAAAAAACTAACTCATATTATTCTATTTTTTGAAATACTAGGAGTTGAATTTGGAAGAGATGGTAGACATGCCCTCATGTAACTTGTCAGAAACAGTCCACAACAAGTGGCTTCAAATGTCGAGAAACTGTGGAAACAATTTGTTTGATGCCACTTGTGACGACAGTATCCGTGCTTGGATGCAAATGACAAACTATCGTGCATATCTAAGAGGCCATGCTTCTGGATCTGGTCCATCAAAGGGGGAGTTGAAGTTGAGAGCTGCTAGGCGAAGTGAAGACCCCAAGAAAATGGCTAAAGCATTGAACACATTGCCTAGATCTAAGGGGGTTGGAACTCGAGTACCACATTTGGAAGGAGAAGAAATCTTTGGAAGTACAAAGAGGAAGTTGGATGTTCCCATTGGAGACGCAAGAGACTCCCACCGACCAGACAAAGTAAATTTCTCTCAACCTCGCATTCGAACAAGGTCAATAGGAGCTTCTACGCAGTCTTTGGAAGGTAAAGGTAAAGAATTTGAGTCAACTAATTATCAGCATGTTTCAATTGCATATGAAAGTGATTGTGATACATCAAAATGGCACATTGCAAGGATCAACCACAAATCCAACGCAAAATGTCAAGCTCTACAACGTAGGTCAAATATGAAGTGTATAGCCAGAATTGCAAGGGGACAGAAGGGAACCCCAGCTCCAAAATATAATGGTAGAAAAGAAGATTACGGGAGTAAGCGAGAAGTGTTGGCGGACTTCTGGTTCTGTGGGGATGACATTGAACGATGTGTAAAGGGTACAAAACGTAAGTGGGTGATAGATTGGCCAGAGGTCCCAGAGATATGGCTTGTTTTGACTGGGAAAAATCTCAATCGAGAAGAGACCTTGCTCCTACAACATGCTAGCTTTCGTCTCTAAGAAAGACCAACATTGTCTCCCCGCCGCCTTTTCAACATGTCTAAGATTTTCACGAGTGTTATTTATGATCAACCGCCGCCTTCAAATCCAGATGTATATCCAATAGTGAGAAACAACCGGACTATACAACGAATTCCAACTGCTTCAACAGTAGAACAACGAAACAAGTGGGAGAGTGCAGGCAACATTACAGGACAAATTCTTGGAGTGACATTGCTTCCTTTTCCCGGGCTAGGTGCAATTGTATCATTGGAAACTGGGGCAGACCATAACAAAAATGTATATCGAATTACAGTGGGTATGTTCCCCATGTGCACATGTCCAAACTTCGTGAACATGGCTATTTCCACTATTGGAGGTCGTCATCACTACGTCAATTGCAAACACTTGAATTACCTATACCGCTACTTTTGTAAGATGGACATTCATGATGACAAATTTATTCATGCACCAAGTTATAGCTTCAACGAGTTGAAGCTACTTTTAGTTCGAGCAGGAATCATCACAATTTCAAAATAGGCATAGCCACGTAATCCATGTACTTCGCTCCTATTGTATTCATTCACATGCATATATTATGATTGAAAAGATTTGAAGCTTATAGAACTATCTAGTAAATGCATTCATTAAATATGGAAGCATATACCCTCACTCAATTGTTTGAAGTTAGTTCATATAAATGATTATAATGTACAACCCTAAACCCTGTTTGAATAAGGTAGATATGTTTATGAATGAAAATTCTTCCTTTTCTTTCCCAGAGTTCTTCCATTTTTTAAACTTCTTCATTGAATTTTCCATTCCATGGTTTCCCCCTTCATTTTCCCATTAGTTTCTAGGTTTTTTCATTCTCCTTTCTTTCTTGTTATTCTTTCCCATTTTTTTTCTATCCCCATTTTTTTTTCTTTCCCTAACTCCTTTTTTTCCATTTTTATTTCCCATTTTTTTCTTTCCCCATTATTTTTTCTTTCCCCACTTTATTTTGTTTCCCCCTTTTTCTTCTTTCTCCTTCTTTCCCCCTGTTTTTTTTTCCTTTCCCTATTTTTTTTCTTTCAAAAATGTTTTCTTCTTTTCCCAGTTTGTTGCTTCCCCCTTTAGTTGGTTATTTTATAGTATTTATTTTAGGATGTCAACATTTGGCAGTACTAACAATCATGCCAAAAAATCAATTTTAGATTTGAAAATTACATATAATAAAACACTTCAAGATTATAGTGAGATGTCTACCACAAATCCACAATGGCTTGTAGTCATCATGTCACCCTACCCTTTAGGTTGGCAACTTATCCTATACATGTCCACCTATCATAGTGTATGTTGGAAATCCCAATTGGAATGGGATATTCACAAGTATATGTTCTATGTATTCAATCTAGGTAGTTGAGACACCGCAACAAAGTTACTCCCAAATGACATTTGTCTAGCATACTCACAATGTCTACCATATTTTCTGTTGTAGTCAATGAACCAAGTGCTCAAACTTTTCAATAAAGTTTGAAAGTCTTTTCCCATAGTGAACTAGTAATTAACAATTTTAAGACAATAGAAAATGACTCATATCCCAATCCACGGTTATAGGGGAAACGGTCATAGGTCACTAAATTTACTATAAATAACAAAAAAATTCTATTTTCTTCTAGAAATAGTAAATTTTTCGATTTTTTGGAGGATAAAAAAAATTTGGGCGAGTTTTTTTAGAAAATAATGTTTTCAAGGCTCCACGCTCACAAGCTCCACGCTCACAGCTCACAGGCTCGCCGCTCCAAGCTCGCATGCTAGAGTCGTTGCTTATAGATGGACTATTGATCATGTTATGATGTCGTGGATCATTTGCCCCAAAATTCAAGGTCTTTGTTCCCTAAAGGATATTGAAAATATTTGTCCTTGTAGTGTATAATGTGCATTTTAGGATACAAAGATGTATTTGAAGATGCAAGGACATCCCAATTGACTAGAATTTTTCTTAAAACTCCAAAAGTATCAATGGCCAAAAATGTTGTATAAAATTTATCATTTTTTTCGACTTTGCTTTGCAATTAATTTTCATAAAATGTAGTATTCATAGAACAAGAAAAAATGGTGTAATTCCACAAATATTGTTACTTTGTTAGGATTTAGAATGTGAAAATTAATTTTGGATTTTAAATTTGCATAGGTAGGTCAATTGTAAGAGCAGACATGTGTTTTCTTTTGTAATAGACAATGTTTGAATTTGTAGCAATTTGTATGTATGGCATGGAATTTTAAAAGACAATGTGCTTGATTTATACAAGGGTAGTGGAATGTGCATACAAAGAGGTGTTGATTGCATGTGCGAATAGTGAACTTGCGGCACCTAAAATTGGCCTCCATTTCCTGAGTATGGCATCTATTTCTTTTGGTTTTTAACTCATGAATTGGAGAATGACCTATATATATATATATATAGAGAGAGAGAGAGAGAGAGAAAAAAAAATGAAGAAAATGAGTGGATTTGGGGATGGAATTGGTTAGTAGGTACCAAAATGTACAATAATTATGGGCTACACTAGTCATCCTTTGGAAAGATACTCCAATATTGACTTGGGCATGTGGTCATGTCTTGATATTTGAATTTAATAATACCTAATCTTATAAGTTCAGTGAGTTATATTTTGTTTTACCCAAAAAGACATGCATGTATAATGGACAATAGAATACATCTCATTGCTCACGGGTTTTTTTTCAAAAATGAGACAATTTGCATCAATTGACTAATGACAAACTAATCATACATCATGTCAATGTCCAATATGATCATTTTCTTGGTAAAATGTGAATTTTAATACATTTTCAGGACTCCAATGGTTCTCTAATTTTTTTAGGGATTAGAAAGTACAAGTAAACCAAGGTTAGACTATATAGCATGACTTTTGCATTGGTACAAGGTTGAGCATGTGAAGAGTATGACATTATATGGAGAAAAATTAAAGGATTAAAATGGAGATGGAGATTGGGAACAAAGATATGACACATGACTAAGATAACCACACTAAATTTACAAAACTCGTTCCAAATTAGCTTTGAGTTCTTTTTGCTTAAAATGCCTAAATTTTACACCACAACAATTTGTCTAAATGAAGTCTAACAAGTTGACATGATAAACTTGTATCCATTGAATATATAGAAGTTTTATATACACCAAGAATTTTGGAAAATATTAAAAGATAAATCCAAAATATTTGAATATATTTTACAAACACATCAAGCATACAAGACACATGTTCAACATGACACCATTCAAGAAATATCTTATAAGACAAAATTGAACCAAGTCATGTCTAACAAGACAACTTTGCTCTTGAATATGGTAGGGGTTTTACCTTATTGTATTTTCAATTTGAGGGGGCAATCTTGTAATTTTTTCTTTGTTAAGTTTATGTAGAAGTTTGTTAGTTTCCTAGTATGCTACAATGCACATTTGTGATGCCTTTAGTAGAAAAATGGCCTTCCATTTTCAAGAAATAGATATAAGGGTATAATAGCATATGTATGTGCATCTAGGTATGTGCATTGATTAAAGTGTAAATTATAAAACTTACCTATTGAAAAGACAAGGAAGTGTTAGGTTTTTTTATTTGATTCATGGTAAAAGAGCCTTCTTGGTGGTTGCTCTTGCAAAATGCAATTTGGATATATTATTTTTTCCAAAGCTCCCTAGACTTTGCTCTATGGTAAAGTATATGATTGTCTTTGTCAACACATTTGTATATGGTCTACCCTCAATATCTAGAACCCTAATAGCAAGTGTTAATTCTTTTTAAATTATAAAAAATAGACTCCCCTCTTCAATGAAATCACCTCAATAAGTGTTCATTTGGATGAAAGTGAAGCTAGGAAAATTTATAACTTCAATCGGATGAAATTGAATTAGTGTATCATCACTACAAGAGAAAGGAATGTTTTAAGTGTAGTCCTAGTAGTATAGTCTTTTAACTAATGACCTATAAGGAATCTTTTAAGTAAAATTTTACTGAAAATACGTGCATGAATTGTACGTACATGTAGTGCATGGACTCTACAAATTATGTTGTAATTGGCATTGATGGTATTGTATGTAGCTCACAATATCTTCATATACCATCCATTCTACATCATGCACTGCACATCCCACATTATGCAACCAGTATTGGCTATAAACTCCATCAACTTTTGTAGGATTTAAAGTTCAAGCTCCCTTGCATCAACCTTTGTGTATTCTAGTGTTGTACCATTTGAGGATTGACCAATATTATAATATTATGACAGATTTGTGATTTGATCATTTAGATAGTCTCTAAAATTTATTCTACAATGGGAAAGGGCTCTAAATTTACTTTGATGCAAAAGAAAGGGATCCTTCAATGTGATCAAAGATTGGTGTCTAGTAGATAGAATCTTATCGATATGGCTTAGATGTATGATGACATTCATATTTTATGTATTTTCCTCTTTCATTTATGTATATGTTGTTATTAATTTCAAAGTCATATAATAAGTGTTATTCATGTAAATGTTACAAATTGTCTACAATACCTTAATAAGTCTTAGTTTCAACACCATATAGGTGTTACAAGTTTCTTTGCTTTGAATATTAACAAATATTGAGGGTGGGCTTTATGTGGATACTATACAAAAATAGTCCCATGTGTCATTAATATTGATATCAAGTTTCATAAATGTCAAAATGTTTGTCAAGGACTATAATTAGTTTAGAGTTATTCCTTTCAATATAAATTATGTGTGTATTTAAATGAGATTGTTGAATTGTCAATATTGTAGTGGAAAGTGTTGGAGATGGGCATACTCCAAGTTTGAGACTCATATATTGGAATGCAAGCAATGGGGTCATTGCAGTGGAACTAAAGATAAATCTTGGTGGTCAAGTCCAACAAATATAATTTAGTAAAATATGTCAGTTTTTAAAATGTTTCTCTCATAATCAAACAAATATTGGGAGATAATTAATCTTTTTAACTACTTGGAGTACAATATTGCAAACTATAGAATTGCTTTAATTTGGTTCCTCATAAGGTAGGATGCCCTAAAAGCACCCACTTAAGGTTTGGTCAGCCTTTCTTATGGGCTTCTATGAGAAGATTTTTTCTTATTTTTCAGAGAAAGACAAAAAGAAGCAGCATGCAGCAAAAGTGGTTTCATAATTTTTGAAATATTATTGAATTAGTTATGATTTTTCAAAGATGTCAGCTCTAGGCAACTATTTCTGACAATAGATGTGGCAAAATGCACACAAATGTGGTGTGAGAAGTATCATGCTAACTTGCAATAAAAAACAACTGAGGGGCATTTATGCAACCAATGGCAAACTTAAAGGGACCATATCTATATCAATTTGATTCTCTAGATTTTGTTTTTTTATAAGAAGGTAGTTGGCTAGCTTGCTCGTATTTTATATAAGTGAATGCACATTTGTCATTAAATTTCAAAATGGACCACAACATATATTGCACCTATCCATACTAGAAGCATATACCAAAAGTTGACATACTTGATTGCGCCCCAACCCACTTCATGCTCAATCCATTATTGTTTATTACAGAGCCATTTTAGAACAACCTAACATCCATTTAATACCTAATTATAGGATTTATTTGAAGAAAGTGGGTGATTTTAGAGCACACTACTATATAGCTGAGCTTGTACAAATGATATTAAAAAAACATACTTCTATCATATTATTCAAGAATGGATCTATGGAGGTAGGGTGTCCTTTCAATCCATGCAAGAAAAGACTATCACTATTTCTTGTTTTGTTAGGTGATATTAACACCTTCATTTGTTTCCATTTCTTAAGGTTGTTGTTGGTCATTCTTCTCATTTTCCAAAATATTGAGACCTAAAATAATACACTCCAGAAGTTATGCAAATAAAATGACAATTTCCTACTATTTTGTTTAAATTTTTAGAAACTAATGAGAACAATAAAAAAATGTATATAAAAATAATCTATTTAATAACTCAATGGAGATAAGACTTCACCAATTTTTTTTTATAAAAGTGTACTTTTGAATGCTTAGAAATTCATGCACAATAGAGCCTTCTTTTATCTAAGTAGAAGGCAATAAATTTATTTATTTATAATTTCTTTGGAAAATTTTGGCAACTTTAGTAGAGGAATATGGTGTCTAAATTTTGAAGTAAGACTCATTACAATACTAAACCTATAAATCTAGAGTGTGAATAATAAATAATCATATTTTTTTAGAAATTACACAAAACATTGATTGACTTAGGCAATGTACCATTCACCTTAATATGAATTTCAAGTATAATGAGCAAAATCCATAAAAATTATGCTGAATTTTGTATTGGGTGCCCAAAAAATGATGCAAAATAGTACAAATGTTTCATGCTTTCACCTTGAGATATATTACATGTTCATACTAACTTATTAATGTTGGCTGTTGTTTCTAACAATCTCAACTTCCTAGGTTAATTTCTACCAATGTCTAGGGGCTAATGGGAATATAAAATGTTGTCAAAGTGTCAATTGATTGTTCATACCCTACTAGGCAATTGTGGCAATCAAGCCATTTCAATATTGAAGATTTGAGAGCTAATCTATTGATATAGTACTATCAATAAATAGAATACACAAAAACTCATGTGAAGTGCCAGTGACACAAAATGTCAAGTATTGTATATGTGAATATATTTGTTGCAATGTATACTAGATGTCAATATAATTGTCAAGTATTACAACTCTTTTAGATTAATACTTTTAATTTGATGGAAATAAAGGCAATGACAAAGGAAGAATTCAAGAAAGATGCACCTAGATAATTTTCACAAGGCTAACTCTTGAAAAAGCGAAATTATTTGCATATTTGAAGCCAACAAAATGCCTAAGTGCATTGTGAGTACTTGTTTGTATCCTTCAAGTTTGCTTCTACTAACAAGAGCTTGAAGAAAATATATCAATAAAGTAAACTTGAATTCAAAGTAATTACAAAAGTGACTAAATGTATCAATGGAAAGTAAAAAAATTGTACCAATGGATAAAAAAACTTCTTCCTTTTTGAAATGATACTAATATGTACTAAGCTTCTAAGAATATAATGCTTGTTCAGAGCCAAGAAACAAAGAGAGTTATGTGCATTGTGAGTACTTGCACATATTCCAAAAATTGCTTCCACCAATAGGACCTTCAAGAATACATAAATTTTAATTAATAAAAATATTTAAACATTTTCTAGAAGGAAAAAAATCTATGAATTTTAGGAAAATCCTTTCCTCTAATTCTAAGCGTTGAAAATATGTTTTGAGCTTTTGAGAATACAAAGCCCATCTACAACTAGGTACCATGAAGAGATATAAGTGAGGGCAAGTTCATGTACAAGTCTAAATAGGAAAAAAAGGCAATAATAGAGAAAATTTTAAAAACGATACGTGAAGTTACATCATTTGTAGCAAAGCAATCAAATGATAACAAAGTGCAAAATCTTGTTCTAAAACAATATATGAATTAATTGTTTTTCTTTGTTTATTGTATTAGACATTCATATATGTGTAAGACATATCAAATATGGTTCAATTCATTATCTTCATGCTTCAAAAGTTGTAGCAAAAGACAAATTCATCACCACCAATTGTAAAGCCAAAATCAACCACCAGTTGTTGCAATTACCCCATGGTTTGTATTATTAAGCTATCATAGTTTGGTTTGAATGGTATTATTGGTAATTGAAAAATGATTCTAGATTGTCTTTGAGTAATTTAGTATAATTAATTTTGAATTTTCACAAATAGGTATATCTATAACCAACTTTAGGTCTTTATATTCCAAAGGTGTAAATTAGAAAAGGATCTAAAGTGGATATTTTTAATAATACAATCAATTTTACAAAAAGTGACATGAATGCTAAAGAATGACTCCTAATCAACTTTTTATTTATTTTGGAACAATAACTGACAAATACTCTAACATCATTGGCTCAAACTTGGAAAGACTTGACTTAATGGCTCAAAAACAATCAAACTAAGTAATAAATCACTAAAAAAATCCTATTCCTAATGCTTGGAAATGAGATTTCAAATGCCAATTGTAGTAGTCTAAAATTCATCTATAATCATAAGATATTCAATCTCAACAAAAATTCATACATGGTGACATTGCATCAAATTTCTCTTGTGCCCTATAATCTTTCCACAATTCCATACGTCTCTCCAAATTCACTTCTATATATGGTATAAATAATAGTGAGTAGTTTCCTCTACCTAACCTTTGCATAATATTTGATTAATGTAAACCCAAAACTATTTGATTATTCTATAAATCTATTAACATTTCTAATTTAGACCATTGGATATGACTATTGAATGAATTGCTAGGAGGTAGATTATGTTTAGTGAATGGAATGTAAGTGTCATTAATTATAAATGTGAGATAATTTTTAGTATAGGTCCATTAGGGGGTGGAGGAAGTGATTGGTTGTTTTCTAATTTACACTTGCATAATAATACATAATTGAAGTGTTTTCTAATAATAAATTAAAATATCTTATATACAGTAGTTCATCATCTTTTTAGGTGTCGCTTACTTCTATGAGATCAATAAGACAATTCTAGGTAGTAGCAAGCTTTGTTCAAAAGAACCAATACCACCTAGGAATGAATGTTTGGTTGAATAGTATTCAATCAACTTTTTATTATTTTGTTGCAATGATAAAATTTCTTTAAAATATTCAAAAAAAATTTGGGAAGTGCTCTAGGGACTAAAACATGAGGTTTGGATGTATTAATAACAAATTTCTTAAAACTTTTGAACTTTATTTTGTAAAGAATTTTGGAAATTAGGGAGAGCCTTTCGTAGAACTTTAATTGACCAATAAGCAATTTCAGTGACTTTTAGTATATATCATTTTGAAATCACCAAGTATTAAATGGAACCTGTTTTGGCATCACCACCTTTTCATGTGATTTTTGGAAGGTTTTAAAGGATTTTCATCTTTGAAAATGATAGGAATCATAAGTATAGACATATAAAGGTCTCTTGATAAAATTTCATTACTAAAAGCATATCATTGTTCCATTGAAGGATTTGAAGCAACAACCTAAGAAAACATGGATGTGATAAGACTATAAAAAATTCATTGATAAATTCTAAATACTTTTTAAGGAACTTCATCACTTCAATGAATAGAAATTTTTAGTTTTGGTCCTTGATTTTCACATATAATATTGTAAATGGAACACATTGTCAACAACTTTTAGGCCAATGATCGACATAGGTCTCACTACCTTAGATTGTTAATGACTTTCATACTAAAATAATTTTAAACAAAATTTCATTAAATCAATAGATATAGAAAAAATATGATGGGATCACTAGAAGAAAACAAGGGATTTTGCGACTACAGTTTGCAACTAATTTTGTAGTTGCATGAGACGTTTGCAACTAGGTGACAAAAAAGAGACTGCACTTGTAGTGGACAAGTTGCACTAGTTGCAAAGCAGTTGGAAAAATTTCCAAGGTTGTTTCTCACCCGACAACCTACTTGGAAGTTCGTTGATGAACTCCTGTGACGTGATTGTTGATGTGGAAGTTATTTATATGTGACTAGATTACGACTGATGTGCAACTAGTATGCAACTAGTTTGCAATTGGTGTGCAACTAGTGTGCAACTAGTTTCCAACTAATGTACAACTTGTCTATAATTCATAGATATGTAGATTTAGAATTTCGTATCTATCATTTTTTTACATTGCCAAATCCAAAAATTTCTTAAAATTTTAAATATTTGTAGATTATAGGAATCTACAAATTGTAGAAATCTACAATTTGTAGATATCTACAAAGTGTAAAAATCTACAACATGTAGAAATATTAGAATTTCATAATCAAAATTCATTACACAAGATTGCTATGACTTACAATTCTTATATGTCTAACTTAATTGTATTCTTGACAATTGATATGGGACAATTAATAAAAGACTTAGTAGTAGTTGCATTTTAATTGTTTTGTAGTTGCAAGCTAGTTGTTTTCTAGTTGCATGCCAGTTGTTTCGTAGTTGAAGTATAGTCATTTTTTAGACAAACTTTGGTCGAATTGTAGTTGTAGTCTATTTGTAGTCTAATTGTAGTCTAGTTGCTTTCTAGTTGCAATCTAGTTGCACTCAAGTTGCACTCGAGTTGCTTTCTAATTGAATTGCTATCAAATTTAGATCATAAGCAATTGTAGATAGACATATAGGACTCTACAAAATGTAAAATTGTCCACGTCGACAATTTTGATGAATATTGGATGTAAAATACCTCACATCAACTCTTCTGTTACATTCTTGTAACTGTAACTACATTGTGCAACTACTTCGCGACTATTTTGCAACTGTAGTTTCACTATGTCAAAGTTGGTGCAAATATAGAGGATTGTAGTTGCAGGGTAGTTGCATAGGACCGTAGTTGCATTTCAGTCGGTTGTAGTGGACGTGCTTTTCTTCTAGTGGATCCGATGGCATCTAATGGAATATAGTGAGATTTTGTAGGATATGATGAGATTTCTTGGGGTTGATGACATCCCAAAAGACCTATTCACTTCTGTAGGACCTATTGACTTTCCTCTATGACCTATTGACTTTATGTGAGATTGGATGATTTTTCTAAGGATCCGTTGACATCTTGAAGGATCCAAAATGAATTTTTTGGTTTCATAGAATTAGACAACAACATGGGTGAAATCTTGACAAGTTCCAAGTTTCAAGCTCTAACTTTTGAAAATAGTTTTGATTATTTTAGTGATAACAAGAAAATATATACAATATTAAGCTCCGACACACAATAGACTACTATAACTTTGTAGGAGTATTGACAAAATTAATGAATATCAAATGATTTATAAAGAAGAGAAAATCGAGGTTCAACAAAATGAAATTTAATTTTTTTTAATAATTTAACAACCTTTCAGATGTTATTAGTGGCATGATTTGCATCCTTTTATTTTCCATCATCATCAATATCTCAATTCATTGTTGTTTTAATTAGTGAGGTTGAAACTAGGACTTATTTTAGTTTTGCAAGTCAATATTAGAATATCCTAGAAATAATTCTATATGTGGTTCATTATTAATTCCATTTTGAAAATATCCAAAAGTGCATTAAAAATGCACAAGGTTTAGATGGTTTACTCCATCATTTCTACTATTGGAATTGGTATATTCAAATTCCATATATTTGATTCAATAGCAATTTAGGATATTATATATATTTTTTATTCTTTGACATACTTCAAGTTGCAAAAAACAATCTTTTTTTCTTAAAACTTCACCATTTAAAAGGATTGAGAATGCCTATTAGACTACTTTGAACATGGTGCTCTTGGAGACCCTTAGGAATTAAGTAGACTCTAGAAATTGATAGAGAAATAAATATACCATATAGGTTCAAGATCTAATAACTAGGAGTTACAAATTTATATTTACTAGTCAAAGAATGTATTCATATTTTTTGGTGAATAATATTGTAGTACACTAAAAACTATATTTAGTGTAATATGATATATCAAGTCACGTAGAAATCTTTTCAAGTGGATATAAACACATTGAAAGGAACCACAAGCTATTATTTTTTTTAAAATGATGCACATTATTTTTGGCTAGTCCTTAAACCTTTGAATCTATCAATTACACTAGTATTGTCATTCATGATAAATTTATGGATGAATGATATACCACTACATCCATTTAGGAAATTGAAGATAAAAGTCCATTGGAAAGATACTCAAAAGGAAATAAATCATTTGCTATAAGGCTGAATATAATGTGTACATTACAATATAAGTATTTTAAAGAATTTTTTTCCAAATTTTTCAGATCTTTCAAGTATGCACTTGTCTTAGTTGTCTACAAGGATTTTTAATGATTAACATAGTGGAATTTTTTAATAGATTATATAACACATAATAAATTTTTTATTTATTCAAATAACAAATTTAAAAAATCCATTTCAAAAATAGTCTATACAAGGCCCTCTACATGAATAATATACACATTCTTTTTGAATGAGCAACATTGGATTGATTTTTATGTTAAAAAGAACTTTCAAAATTCAAATATTTTTACTTTTGAATATTGTACAAAGTATGAAAATGTTTAAATTGTAGTAGAAAAGTCTTTTCTTACTCTATCATATGTTTCTGTATTTACATAATTTTTTTGGAATCAATCACATTGATCTACAATAGGTAATAGTCACTAATTCTACCATTGTGAGAGCTATCATACTCATATTCTAACACTCAATTGGAACTTTAGTAAAGAGAATACAATTTTTTGATGAAAAAAATCATGCCTATCTTATGATATGGTAAAATACTAGTAGAAAATAACTAAAATAACTATAATAAGTGGATTAGGTTTAGAAAAAAAATAATTGAATATTCTTAAGTGCAAATTGACATTGCTTGACCATTTCGGGGTCTTTTTAGTTTGAATTCATCTTTAATTCACAATGTGGTACTAACTAGTTGCTCATAACCATATGTGTAATGTCTTGCAAATTTTCTTGTGTGTTATTGACAAAATTTGAAGTGGAGGTAAAAATATTAGCCTAACTAAATATATTACTTAATAAATATATTGATGTTTACAATACTTGACAACTTGACATTTAGTATCTATGACATTGTATACAAGTTTTTGTGTAGTATATTTGGGATAGCACTATACCACTAGAATATTAGCCTTCAAGCCTTAGAAGTCTGCTTTTTGAGTATTTGTTGGTTGACTTGTTATATAGTAGTATAGTGTCCATTCAACAATCTCATTATTTTCATACATACATGATTTAGGTTTTAAAAATATAAATATAAATTAATTATAGTAATTCACGAACATGTTGACAAATACAATACCATAGTCCAAGGTCACCTTTGATAATTTTTTTGCCGAATAATTATATAAAATTGAAAGAATTAGCTTAGTGGTTCATTTTTTCATTGATAATTTATTTGGCAATTATTAAATACTCCATAACTTTCTTAACATTTGTTAGTCCTTCATATAATCTTGGCAATTGAATGCTTTTCTTCATTGCATAGGAAAGCAATAGTCATGGCTTATAATGAACTCATTACTTTCAGCAACCCTTCAAATAATCTTAGAAGTTGAATGGTTTTCTTTATTGCATAAAAAAGTGATAGTCATGGCTTTTCAATGCAATCATTATTTTTTATAGTGTCTTTGCTTTGTGGTGTGGTAAAGTTAGAGGAATGAATTTGGATTCTACATTATCTAGTGGACAATTATGCCTTGGTATCATATTGTACATGTATCTTTTCCAACATTTTGACTTTCTTTATGTTTAATTTTCCTTTGATTTGGCAAAGTATCTAAGTACCAATTTTCAAAACCATTTAGCTTCAAAAATTTTAATTATTTTTTGCCAAAGGTAGGCTATGGTACTTAGGCTATCATACTTGACATGAAATATTAATGACCTAAAAGATGGACTTCTGCCTTGTATCAATATATGTTAAAATGTGTTATGAACTCTAGAAGAAAACAGGGTTGATTTCAACGCAATCGACCTAACACAAAATGCAATTTTCTGTCCAAAAACGCAGAAACTGT
The DNA here is from genome assembly GCA_963920665.1 of Straminergon stramineum. NCBI lineage: Eukaryota > Viridiplantae > Streptophyta > Bryopsida > Hypnales > Calliergonaceae > Straminergon > Straminergon stramineum. The sequence goes on along the minus strand of OY987267.1, from coordinate 2,566,424 downwards.
GTGGGCCACCATTTAGTTTCTGTGTTTTTGGGCAGAAAATTGCATTTTGCGTTAGGTCAATTGCGTTGAAATCAACCCTGTTTTCTTCTAGTGGAAGGTAGTTATAGACTTTACTATAGAGTAAAGTTTGTGAAGGAATTATGACAAATTAATATTAATAACACGAGCAAACTTAGTCTAAAGGCTCTTTTTTCATCATTCAAATGAAAAATTTCGCACTTTTTTGTTTTTTTAGCAAGTAGGTTTTATTACTTACACCTTGATTTGTATATAGTATAAGTATTTAATTTTATTCCTAACCATTTTTAGCTTAAGTAATTTGTGAGTCAAAATTTCTTCAAACAAGTCCTAGTAGAATAGTCCCAGGGTTGGATACTCTCCTCTAGAGTCTAGACAAAGAAACCTCAAGAGACTCCTACATTTATAACCACAAAGGCTTGAATGCCATATTCAAGTCAAAATCTAGGTTGTATGAGTTAAGTGCAAGAGGCTAGGGTAGACATACAAGAAGGGTCTAGGGTCATGAGAGTAGACAAATTAAGTAACCAAATTGGCTCTAAGTCTTGACAATCAATTGGCTCTAAGTTTCTATCACTAAAGCATATTCATATGATGTTCCCAATATACAAGCTATGTACAATGCCAACAAAATAGAAAAAACAAACTTACTAAAAGGGCGAGCTAGTTGGGAGCCATGCTAAGCAAATATTAAGCTCCCTCTATAACTTGATCACTAAAGAAATTTCCCATTGTTCCCATCGTTGTTCCCGTCGCAAATACTATACTTGACTAAGCATATTCATCTACAATCAAGTAAGTCAAGTCTTTTGAACAGTTGGATTCATACTCATAGGTTCCATTTTCCATTTTCTAATTGCACTCAACTAAAATTCATAGAGTGCAATCTCATAGTTCTATGTCTCTGAAGGACATGACGTACTTGAATGTAGAGGGTTGTACTGAGATGTGAGGGTGCCTAAGCAATGGGGACAATGGGGACAATGGGGAACTTCCTATCATGTACAATGAATTTAAAAATATACTTTGCTGGTCAACTTGGAAGGGAGCTTATACATTTAGCATGGCTCCTAGTTAACTTGCCTTATTAATGAGCCCATTTTTCCATTTTGTTGGCATTGTGGCTTGTGTTTTGAGAATGTTGTATGAACACGCTTTAGTCATAGAAAATTAAAATCAAGTAATAAAAATATATATTTTTAAATGTAAATGAGTCAAGGATTTATATCTGAATGTTTTAGTGAAAGAAGGTTTTAGTATACTTTAGTATACATTATTTGGACACCATACGAATAAGTTATAAATTTTCAAAGCATTGAATATAGGTCCACCATTAATTGTCAAGAGGTTTTGGTGTTTAGATGGTATACATCCTCATAATAATTAACATCTTTATTCTAGAAAAAATCTAGATGTGATGATTTTTGTCAAATATCAGTTTAATGCATGGATTAAGAATGAATTAATTGTTGAGAAACAAAGTGCCAACCCTATCTTCAAGGTAGGCTCCATAGAAATTGCTTGAAAAAGTGATTGCTAGTTAAAATGACCATCACTTGAAAAAGTGATTGTTAGTTAAAATGACCATCACTTGAAAAAATGATTGTTAGTTAAAAACTTAAAGTGACTATCACTCAAAAAAGTGATTGTCGATTAAAGTGATTGTTGCTTAAAACATGTAGGAAAGTATAAGGAAAAAACTTGATATGTATGTTGATGAAATCCAAAAGGTTGACATATGGGCTCAAGGCATTGTGTGTGAATACATGAAAAATTGGAGGGCCATTTGATGTAGAAGGATATAATAGACATGTAGTTGTTGAAGCTGACAACTTTTGACATGGAAAGACACATCAAGTTTGTGCATAGAACATTCTCACACATGGAAAATTGAACAACCTTTTAACCCCTAAAGGACCAAATGGTGTTTTTTGGCAACATAGGGATTTCGAGCAGCTCACTATGAATGGAATTTTTATTTCTTTTCTTTGAAATTTTCACACAACATGTATCCGAGGAGTAGCTTTAAGGCCCAACAATTTTCATAACTTTTGAATACATATTTAAAAAGTTATTGCATAATATGTTGTTTTCATTGCTTGGCGGGCAGCCCGGGCAGCAAAAAAACTTCTTTAAAAATCACTTTTTTTTAAAATAAAAATTTGAAATTTATTTTCCTGATTTATATATACATGGAAAACTTTGAATCATTCCATTTTGATTTATGAGATGAAAGTTATGAAGAGTTTTAGTTGTGGGTAGTTTGTGGGTAGTAATGGAATCTCTACTCTAAAATAAAATTTGAAGACCTTTATTTCACTAAATTTTTCATATTTTTGGAAAAAAATAAAAATGTGAAGTGTATATTGTTTATTACAACAATTTAACCATTGGGATTGTCATTTTTCAATTCCATAAATAAATTATTAACAATGTAGTATTTTGAATCATTCTCTACTTCTTTCAACTTACTATTTTTTTTCTATATGGTGTACAATTCCAAATGATCTAAAATTTTTCAAGCATGTAACCAACATGACTTGGAGAATGAATCCAAAGAGTTACAACCATTTTGGACATTTTTTCTTAATGATCTGACCTTGTGAAGTGCAGCTGCCCGGATTTTTGCAGGGCCAAAAAATGGCTTTTTGTCACTTCAAATGCTAATATCTTGCAATCCAAACGGTGGAAATTTCTGAAATTTTTTCCGCATCTTCCCAAACCGGTGTACTACAAGATCCTCATCAGGAACTTCAAGGCATGTGAACATGGTGCCACTATGGTGCATTGAAATACAATTAAGTTAATTTGGTGCCAACCTCCATACCAACTTAGCATAGATAAAATGACACTAAAATGACCTGAATGCAGCCTTTGGTGTCAAAATGGCACCAAAACAATCTGGCCCAACTTTTCTGATGCTATAGTTAAATTTGTCCAAAAATGTATTTTTTCCAAAATTTGGTACTTGTACTAGAGATGACAATTTGGAGCGTTTTTGGTGAAAACGTAGTCAAATACCTTTAGGGGTTAAGTGACCAATGTTTTTGAATATGTAAACACATCTAAATAAATATTGCATTTTTGACAAACACATGATTTTAGAACAAGCAACTCCATTGTTCATGTCTTAATGGCCTATAATTGTGGAAATATTATCATTTCAACATTGAGGATTTGAGATTTTGAGGGCTTCTACTCCAAAGATGTTTTATTGTTTGTTGCATATAAAATATATTGTCATAGATTGAATTATTTATGTTATTGTATGGTATGATTGTTCTTATTCATTAGGAAAATTTTGAGGTGAAGGGAGAGCTATGAGTTTTAGATTTCTGGTACCCTATGGTGCAAATACAAAATAAATTTAAAATTTAAAAAAAATATTAATATATGAAAAAAATAAAAAATGTAAAAAAAACAGTCAATCTAATGTGGCTTTGGCATGGCACAAATAGTCTCATGTTAGATTCCAAATTTTAAAAAATAGAAAATAAATTAAATTAAAATTTTCCATAATTGCACTATGGGTGTACAAAACTCGTAGCCTTGTTGAGACTTGAAAATTTTCCTAATATATATTCTATTGTTGAATTTTTAGTATATTAGTGAAAATGTATTATATGACATTACTAAATTTTAGTGTTTTGATATTGAAAGCATAATACTTAATGATTAGAATATTTTATTTGATGAATTTTGTATCTGGTTCTTTGATCTTGATTTTTGAATTTTCCCTAGTCTTACTTATGTCTTTTGATAAATTTATACTTAATTTTTTGTTGACTTGATAGACATGGATACTCAATTTCTTTTCATGCTTTACTTTGCTTTACCTCGCTTGCCTACTATTATTTATATTGTGGGAAAGACTTTTATATTATACTAGACCTTGAAATGGACCTTGAATGTTGTGGAAGGTAATCATGGTTTAGATTACATACTAAGCTAATGCTAGAAAAATAGAATGAAAACTGGATGCTTACATTATATTTCATTTGTGCACAATGTACCTATAGAGTGACTTCATTGTTTTTCTCTAAAATTGACTTTTTTTTTTAACAATGTTCTCAAAATCAAAATTATCAAATTCTAAAGTCAAATGGTTTGTGTGTTTGTAGGTAAATGACTAATGCTCCGATGAATGCTTTTGTGTCAACATAGACAATGGTTGGAGTGCACAATTGCCCTTTATTTTATAGTTGTTTGTTTTCCTAGTCCAATGGCAGTTATTTACAATGTTGGACAAAAAAATATCTCAATTGAGGAATGGAATTCAAATATCAATTACAATGAGTCAAAGTAAAAATTAATAAATTTAATTTCTTTAATATTATTGAATTGAAAACCAATATTCTTTGATTTTGTTTTAATGGTATTAACTTATCAATATTGGTATCCTCTTCATTCTTTACTTGGTTGAATTTTCAATAATTGTCCATGGTAGAATATCCTACATGACTATTTGGATCATCCATCCTTGCTAAATAATGATCATTATGAAACTTCATTATTTCTAGTTTTCTAGATGAAGATTTGTAATTAGGTTAATTTGTTCTATGATGGCTAAGCAAGGGGGGAAATTTAGCATCACCTAGATATAGGTGTCACAATAAAACTATAATATTTCAACCTAAACTAACTCAAAATAGTGTAGCTTTAGTAGACAAGTTGTGTCACTCCTACTATTTTGACAAATCAATTGACATTTAAAGTTTTTACAAAAGACACTTGACTTGAAAAGCATAAACAAGTGAAATTGGGTAGCAAGTTTGGGTAACTTGGGTAGACCAAAAATTGTGGACAAGTAAGGGCAACTTGGATAAAGAATTTAGGAAGAAAATTTTTTATTTTTATTTTTTTTATCCTTGTTTTTGGACATTCATTTTGATGTATTTTTCAACACCATTTTCAAGTCTCTTTCAAACTCTTTGTTTGACACTTCTAATGTACACAATATAATGAACATATCTAGTTTGACACTCTTTTAAATACTTTTTTTGACATGTAAGTGATGAAATCTAAGATTACTTACAACATATTTTCACACTTTATTGTCAAAAAATGTCAAAAAAAACATGATTTCATAGATGGGTCTAATATTCACTTTATAAATGGAAATTTTGCATAAAATTTTAGGACAACTCTAATCATCACAATTGACATGTAAAGCTTTGTTTCATACTTTCACTTCAACATTGTATTAGTTATAAGTTTTTTTTAATTTCAATGTCAAAGTGGGCAACAAAAAATAGATTTAAAAAATAGATTAATAAAAATTACTTGATTTGATAGATTGATACCCTTACAAAATCATTTGATTCATCCTACTTCAACTAATGAGATGGAAGTTACTTATCGTGAATTTTATGTTACAAACTTGCAAGCAATGAAGATTTTAAAATGTATAAATTTTTTTTGAACTCCATTTTTTATCATTTCCATATAATAACAAAAAAAGAGTTTATGTATCTATTGTATTGCTTACTAGAATGTTCTCATCATTTAGATTTAGAATTCTCAATTTCTTGTCATAGTTATTATTGATTTAGTTTTTTTTATCCTTCAGAAACCACCTTCCACTTTATAATTTTCTTAAAGATGAATATGAATTTATTTTTTGGTTGCATATTCTTTTGGTTCATTTCTTTTTATGTGACCTCTTACCTATCCTTTTTTAACTTTTTTGATTACACATACAAGCTATAGGACAAACATTTTTTATTCTTAAATTCTTGGAAGTCCAAACTTTGACTTTGAAAAGAGTATGAACAAACTCATTTTGAAGTCTAGGTTGCACATTGGTCTTCCATTAGGGGGTTCACTATGAAACATTGGGAAGATGTATTTGAAAAGCTTAAATAAAAGTCCTAATATGATTGGGTTTCTATAAAAATGAATTTAGATGATGATTTTAGACTTGCATTAGATAAGATGATTTAAATTAATTTTGGATCTCAAATCACCACAAAACTTTATACACTTTCTACAAAATTTTAAAGTGTGAGAATATGTATACCCTAAAGTGATCCACTGCTATCATAAAGAGGCAATATAATCTAGGCAAAAATTTGTTAAGGTCAATTTAGAAATTGTGGGACACACTTAGTGAATTAGCACTATAACAAAACTTGGTAAATAAAAACACACTCAAAATTGGATGAGGTTATTTTGACAACCATTCTTTATAGTCTCTAAATGACTACAAATATTGCAATTTTGAGAATTTTGGGGCATGTAATATATCATTGGAAAGGTATTTCTTAACTTATTTATTGATTTTATACATGAATGTGTTCTAGAATATTTATTTTAATCCACAATTCAATGAATTTCTAATTAATTTCTATTGAATCTACCTAAGAGATAGGATAGATGTTTTTTTGCTAAATAATCAATTCATGTCTAATGCTTTTTATTAAGTAAAAGACTATTTATGCATTTTTGGACAAGTTTCTATAAATGCAATTTTTGACGTCATTTCTTGACAAAAGCTACATGTGAGGAAGTTTGAATAGGATCTTACTTGAAATGCCTCCTTGCACTACACCAACAAAGCTTCTTGTATTATGCATGCAAGTCAACTTTGGATTGAATGAGAAGAGGCTTTGAATCATTGGAAGCAACAATGACATAATTTTATAGTTGTGAACATTTGTGCCAATCTAACAAAATTGATTTTTGTGATGATTCTAATTCCAAGGTGTCACTTGAGACCTCAATCTAGACAATGTTGTCAATATTGAAGCAATTCAATCTATGCAATTTTTATAAGGATGTTAACAATTTAAAGGATGTGAATGAAATTTAGCTTCAACTACTGAATGGAAACTTTGGAAAAAGAAGGGAAGAAGATAATGACCCACCTATCATGCCCCTCTTCATCAAAAGGATTGTTAACTTTGTACATATTTTCACCTAGCACTCTTCATGCTTTGTGAAGTAATGTGTAATAAACAGACATGGAAATTTAGTCCTATATTCATTTCTACATGTTCTAAGATAGTAATTTTAACTAGCAATCATTTTTCATTAAATCTATTAGAGGATATCATATTGTTTTTTGAATTCAAAGTTTTGCAGAAGATAAGATTCACACCTAAAAGCTTGTAAGTAGGCTTCATTATTTGTCTCCTATTATGTATATGTGTGACTAAGAAAATACTTCATGTTCTCTCCAAATAATTAGACATTTCATAAAATACATATGAATTTTTAAATTATTGATTAAAAATGTATTGAAAATTTATATTCAAGAAGTGCTTATTTTCTAGGCATTTTAAGCAAAAAAAATGTAAAGACTAATTTGGCAAGAAGGTTGCCTAATCTAGTGTGGTTTCCTTGTTCCATCTTTCATATTTCTAAATATTTCATTCCTTTAATTTTTCTCTATTCAATGTGATTTTCTTCATGTGCTCAAATTTCTATCAATCCGAAAGTCGCGTTATGAACTACCCGTGGTTTACTTCCACTTCTTAATAACCTTAAATTGTTAAGCCTACGACCATGATCACATCCATTCAATTATATCTTGTCATGACGATAGAATAGCTTGTCTACAAGAACCTTAAAAGTCATTCAGTGGACACTTTGAGCCCTTGCATTGTTACAAAGATAACCATTTAGATCCCATTAGATCCCAAAGTGGTTGCAAATGAATTTTTATAAAACAATATAAAAATCCAATAAGTATTTAGAGTCCTTTTGGAAAGTGGTTGGTATTTTTGAAGACATAGTAGCTACTTATGTGCTCAAAACATCACCCAAAGTTGATTTTTTCTAGACCACTATTGAATGCATTTTTTCAAATGCAAGGATGAATTAATGGATGATATGCATATGTCTATATGCAATTGCAACAAATAATTTGGGATATACAATTGTATGTGTACATATGTAGATATCTCCATATATCTAAATATGTATACTCATATCCATTAAACCACATTCATATCCATATATATATGTATCTATACATCTACTGTGGATTGTGAATCATGAATTGTACCTAAATAATTTACCTCCATGGGTCCCAAATAAATATCTTCTTTTATTAAATAAGACCATGCTAAGATTGTGAAGGAGGAAGAAGTAGCTAGTGTTTTTGAAGGGATAGTGCAATGGGTGGTTTCAAGCTAAGGTCCACTATAGTCCTTAAACAAGCTCTTTATGCACTTTTGCATAATTAACACAAACTCTTGTAGACTTGTGCAATCAATGTGCACTCTTGCTGATTTTGATAGAATTTCGGTTTTCAAACCATTGAAGAAGTTTTTTAGCATTATTTCATAACAAATTTTATAGGACCAAGTTTTAAATTCATGTGTAAATAAAGAAAAGATTGAAGTTTTGATTTCCTCAAACAAATTATCTTGAAGATATAGAATTTTGAAACCTCTCATTAATAATAATTTGACCAAAAAAAACAATACTTTGAAGTTTAAAAAACACCAATTTGAATTATGTATTTGAATTTTCAATATAAATTCCTCCTATTATAAGCATTTGGACTCTAGACCATATTTCAAAACTAAAATCATCAAAAACGATTTTAACTTCAAAATATAGTAAATCATCTTCAGAATATTAATGTTAAAAAATCAAAATCAAAATACTATATGATTTCATTTATCCCCTAAATGTATTTGACTATGTTTTCACCAAAAATGCTCCAAAACTGCCATTTCTAGTAGGAGTACCAAAATTATATAGAAAAAATTTATGGACATATATAACCATAGGATCTTGTAGTACACTAGTTTGAGAAGATGTGGAAAAAATTTCAGAAATTTCCACTGTGTAGATTGCAAGATATTAGCATTTGAATGGACAAAAATCCTTTTACTTGCCTTGCAAAAAAATGGGTAGTTGCACTTTACAAGGTTACATTTGTACAAAAAAATGTCCAAAATGGTGGTGCTTCTTAGGATTCATTACTCAAGACAAGTTGGCTACATGCTTGAAAAAATTTAGGTCATTTGGAATTGTACATCATAAAGGAAAAAATAGTAAGTAGAAAGAAGTAGAGAATGAATGAATGATTCAAGTTCACTAAATTGTTAAGAATTTAGTTATAGATTTGAAAAATGCCAATCCCAATGGTTGCAATGTTGTAATAAAAAATCTACATCCTCTGATTTTATTTATTTCCAAAAATATCAAAAATTAAGTGAAATAAAGAACTTCAAAGTTTATTTTAGAGTAGAGAATCCATAATTTTCCACAAACTAAAACTCCTCATATCTTTCATCTCATAAATCAAAATAGAATGATTCAAAGCTTTCCATGTATTTATAAATCTAGAAAATCAATTTCAAATTTTTATTTGTAAAAAGGTGATTTTTAATGATTTTTATTAGGTCTACCCGCCAAGCAATGAAAATGATATATCATAAAATAACTTTTTAATCATGTTATCAAAAGTTATGAAAATTTTTTGGCTTTAAAGTTACTCCTCAAGCACATGTTTTGTGAAAAATTCAAAGAAAGAGAGTAAAAACTCTGTTTGTAGTGAGTTGCCCAAATTGTTTGGGCATTTAAGGGTTAATATATTTATTTCATAAGAAGAACTTAGAGTTAAAAGTGTCAATCACAACCTTCAATTTTTGTCTTTTTTTGGATTTTGGAGTGCATTGAGGCAATGCGGCAATGCACTTGTCATTTACTACATGGTTCATTTAATTTAATTTTTTTAAATTCTAATTTTTTTGAAGTAATGGATAAGATATTCTCTATTATGTTTATATTTTAGAATAGAAAGTCATAATTTAGTGGGTGATGTTTAGAAAATTAGAAAATCCTTTTAAACAATGAAAAACAATGCATTGTACCATGTAAATACAATAGTTCATAATTTTCTTGGTAGAGCATCATTCTTAAATGTGTGATATAGAAAAATACATATGTGTATGCAAAGTTATGGAGGCTTATACATGACCATGTAAGGAAGTCAATATAGTATTCTAGTATGCATTGAAAGATTGCAAAAGATGTGAGGTATATGGGGAGGTATATGAGCTATGTGTGCACCTAGGGACCAAATAACAAATTACAAATTGAGGAGCATTTTGGGGGGAAAAGTGAAAAATGAATGTATTTGACTTACCAATCTTCCCCTTTAGCAAAATAGAAGGCTCTAATGAAACACGGTGTCTTCATCTTTGTACAATATAGTTTTTTGTGCGTAATCAAAGTTTTGTAGGATTTTACAACCTTTTGTTATCTAGTAGTTCCTAATGGAGTACTTGCAACCTACATATTTGTTGTTGTTATAATGAAAGAAAAAAATTGCATTCAAGAAGTTGTATGTACTTTCAATAAGATATTTTATGTACCCAAAATCTTGTTGTTTCTTTTAAAATGCTCCAATTTCTTAGTACAATAGATGTATTGACATATGGTTCTTTCTATTTTACAATATTACTATCTTGTACATTGTTATTATGTAGCTTTGGAAGAAATTTCATGGCAATTTAAGTAGTACTCAAAAAGTTATGTAGCTAAATTTTATTGGCCTACTACATGTTACACAAAATAGTGCAAGTATTTCTTAGAATAGCCCTTGTTCATAATCCAAATGTCTCATTCTTGCCTTATTCTATTTGTGACTGTGTTGAATAATTGAATTTTGTATTTTTTATACACCACAAAAAAGACCTATTTATATGCTCACTTTTAATAAAAAAAATTCAATACAAATGGTGGATCATGATCATTTTCTACATGCCATATGTCCATTGCAAACTCCATTTTATATAGTAGGATTCTTCAGATCTACCTAGATGTCTTCTAAATTTGGTGATCTAAAAAAGATTCCCTCAAGGTTTTTGTTTTAGCCAAACAAACCTTGGAACTTCAAAGGTTAAGGCAATCAAGCCTACACTACTAGGGAACAACGGTAGAATTGGCAAAATTTGTTGGTTTGGTCATCTTCATACAATTTTTTTATATGAGAATTATTAAAGAAAATTTGAACTCTCGAATAGAGAGTTGTTTTCCTATTGGCCAAATGTGAAAATATAACAAGTGTATTTATTTATTTATTTTACCATACCATATGATTGCTTCAATTGTCAAATCAAATTGTGATTTTAAAATTCATTTTTTTTCATAAATATTTTCCGAAAAGATAATGAAGTTTTTTAATTTTATGTATTTGTGCATTTGAATGACATGTCTCAACCTATAGAAAGTCCAATTTTTTTTTCTGAACTCTGTTTCTTTGGATAAGTTTTGTTGCTTTTGACAACTTTGATTATAGAGTTGCCCTCTCTTGTACTAAGGTGATTGCAAGAAACACTTGTCCTATTTGTTGCGTTTTTAGTTTTTGCTGCGTTAGTCCTATTAGTACTGCGAGTCCTGCGAGTACTATGAAGGGTACGGGAGATGAAACGTAGACTGTTGATTGGAATCAAGATGAAACACTGGGAAGATGTGTGGCTGCATGGTAGTGGATGACAGTAGGAGATGTCAGGGAAGGCTGATGTTTTGGGACAATCCCTGTCATCCATGTTGGCAAAATTGTAGGCGTAGTGGGCCCCGCCTAGTACTAAGGAGTCCTACACTATACCCTGGACTACTATTTTCTGACAGTGTCTTCGATTTACCCCAGAAAATGAAACTTTCCCATTTTTGAAAAATAGTTAATGATTTTGGAAAAATAAATTTAAAAGTGGCCATTATTGCCAACTGAGAGAACTACTGAATGGAGCAAGAAGAAATTGGAAAACATTTTGTATTACTTAGAAAATGTTGTGTAAACGTCGCACACATTGGAGCAATGCCAAAGGCAATTGAAACATGATTTTGCAAATCCCTCTCCACAAAAGTTGTAATTCCACTACAGCAGCTCATTGTCTAGTTTTGACGATGTAATCCTTCAAAAAAGGTACTCGATAGTACTAAAAACTATCAAAACCGCAAATGTGACATGTAAATGAAATTCAATTTCACACCCTAAGATAATTTTGAAAAATTCAGATTAATTTTTGTTCATTCATCAGTGCTAGAGGAACCTACATTTTGAATTTCATGTTCATTCAATCATTTCTCCAATAGTTATGGCACAAAACAACCACCGCACTGAAAGTGTGACGCAAAATAGGACAGGTGTTTCTTGCAATCACCCACTAGTGTTAACTACAACCCTATAGCAAAACTGATCACACCATTCTTGTACCTAAAATGTACCTTTTCTAATATGATAGTGAGATAGTCGAAGTTTGATTTTGGATATTTACAATTAAAACAAGCACTCAAAATTCATAGTTCATCCATATTGTGTCTCCAAATCATATGCTCTAAGAATGTGGAATCCACTTCTAATTGTAAACAAAATACAACAAAAATACAACAATCTAATAACAAAAAAACATGCTTAGATGCTTTAGATGTTACCTTACTCAAGATAACGTGATGCAAGATTGATCTATTGCAAAATCAATCCTCATGAATTCTTGTTTTTGAATATGGATATTTTAAAGTCAAATTTATATACATCTTCAATGAATACTTTAGAAATTCATATATTTTTCATATAATGTTCAAAATACAATCTAAGAAAATCTATAGTCTTTTTCAATTGCCAACTTACAAGATATTTAAATAAAAAATGTACATCATCTTCAAATGCTTTCTAGGATGCTTATAGGTGTGATTATCTTCAAGTAATTTGTTGCAAACTACTTGACATGGTTGTGAAATGACTCTAAGTACAAACATCAATCTTTCAAACTTGAGAGCCTAAGATCCATTTTGGGTGCACCTATAATCAATTCTTTCAAAATTTAGAATGAATTTATGTGATGTTCAAGAATACATACTAAAAGAATCAAGATTGGTCTTTCAATTTCAAATAAATTCCAAAAAAAATTATGTATAGGAAGTATAGTGAAATGCTCATTGGACTCTAACAACATTCAATATCATGAGTCAAAAGAAAATGCCCAAATTACATTGCAAAAACAATGCTATGATTGTGGTAACAATACCTAAAATTATCAAAAGAAGCATTTAAGCGTAGTTCCTATCATTAAAGTATCTAACTTTTCCTATCTCTCTTGTGGAGACACAAAACAAGATTCCAAATTATTTTCATATACAATTATTTGACACCATATGAAAGTAATTAAATGTATACATCCAAAATCAACCCTTAGCTCTCATGAATGGAGGTTGTACATTGAACATTTTAGATAGATTGAATCTACAAGTGTTGGTTTAAAAACATGTCATGATTATATTCTAATTATGTAAAAATTTCTAAATCAATCATGTACTTAAGATATACTCATTCAAAATTAACCATCACATCTAGATATTAGAATCATCTAGAGACAAGAATTCATCATTCACCTTTGAATATTTGAAACCATTACATCAAGATTCTAAACTAGAATGAAGATTGTAAATTTGTAATAATTATTCTCAAGATGTGTACAATCTAAAATACCAATGAAACTATGAAAGCCTGATGACAATTCATGGTGCACCTATGTTTTGAACTTTGAAAATTCACAACTTAAATTCATATGGTGCTCAAATAATAATTTGCATTAAAATCCTTTAACACTTATCACTATAAGGCTCAATAAAAAGAAAATTCATCATATAATAGGTAGAATCTACCATCCTTTGAATTACCAATGATAATGTGGGGATTGGGGAATTTTGTTAAAAAGGTACTACTATACTAGGTAGTCATTTTGCAACTTTGGCACTTTTATAGTTTTAACCGCACGGTTTGAAATCTATACCTCTTCTAGATAATTTAGATTGTGTAGTTTGAAAATGTTGTATGGAATATTTCCATTTTAATGAAATTCCCTATTTATAAGATATGTGCATCCATAATCATCATTGCAATATCTAAAATACAGCACCTACATTTGAACCAAAAACCGACACTAAAGACTAAATAGTCATGAAACATGTACACAATCAAACCATGAGAACTTGGGGGAGCCTCTAGAGAGTTGATTTTTGGTACACTTGCAATAGATGGGTACTTTAAAAATTCATAACTTATTCATATAGTATCCAAATAATGCACACCCTCCAGTGCCTTGGAATCTTCTTTAGTGCACAAAAAGATCCAAGGATAAATGAAAGATCATGTTTTATAAGAGTGAGTAACTACGCTCAGTTACTATTAGTGTGAATTGTGGGTGCACTCACCTGTGTTGCACAACCTCATTTCATTCCCATTCACAAAAGTTAAACATTCAGTCGGTTCCAAGTGTCAATCAATAAAGCGTGTTTACACGACGTCCCCATTATGCTTGTTAGCATACCCCAAAAAAGGAAAAAAAGGAAAAAATAAAAAAAGTTTACTGACAAGGTGACTGACTTATCAAGGAGCGAGGCTAAGTAAGTCAAATAAGCTCCTCATGGACTTCACCACGGAGCAAAGTTTATTTCGGTGATTCACAGTACATGACAGGACCCCCATCGCTTGTACAGTACACTCTCACGTATGAGTACGTCCCTCTCCAGCTCCCACTACAGTTGGTAGTCCTTTCAACAATCTGATTCGTACTACTGTTATTGTTAGGGACTCTTCTCTTCTCCACGTCCTCAGGTCTCTCCCGACTTTTTCTTCTTCTTCTTCTGGCCATTTCGAGCATTTTCGAGCATTGACAGCCTTAGGTTGCATGCTGCACTCGATCGATCGACTAGCTCCATACTGTAGAACTTCGACGCCAACAACGTACAACCAGGCTTGTGTTTTGTGAATGCAGGCTCTGTTTCTGTAGGAGAGTACCCGATGCGGCCCTCTTCTGAAGACGACTTGATCTGGAAGGAATCTTTTTACACTAGTTTAGCAAGGAGCGGTGAGGGATTGAACTTTCAAACGACAGCAGTTTTTAGATTGCAACCTTTGTTTCCTATTGTTTGAGAGATTTGGAACAGTTTTGCTCAATTGTATGTATGCCAATTCTGTGTTATTGTTGGGACTGTTTACTTCTGTCCGGCCTCAAGTTCACTCTCTTCTTCCACATCTAGCTACCCTCCTGCGCTCAACTCGCATAATTTGGATTTCAACTTGCAACACTCAGGCCTTGTGGTTGCAAATGCAGGTCTTTATTTTCAGGAGCAGAGTACCCGCCCTGGGACTGTTCTCGAGACTACTTGCCGGAAGGATTGAAGGACTTCTGAAGCACAGATTAAGCTAGAAAGGGTAAGTTCAGGATGTGGTTTCAAGTATAATCTCTCAACATTTTGTGTTTTGTCCCCGATGATGGGGACGTGACTTCAATGATGTTTTGTTGGAAGAGTGTTTGGCAAGGACTTTGTTGCAGTTGGAAGCTGGAGAGCATATATTGTTGTTATTGCTGAACTCCAATGTAAAGGTTTGGCTTCAGGTGCTACCTTCAGCAAACTTGGCACGTTTTACACGTGTAGGGAGCTTTATAACTAGATTAACGAAAAGAAACAGTTCATTGCTTGTTTTAGTTTGCGGACTTTGCTAGCCTTTACTTCGCTACGAAATGGTGTAACTCAACAAATCATGTATGATATAACAGGGTCCCTCGGTGTAAAAGAAGCAAACATGGGCGTTGGAAGACCACGGCGCCACTCTTCTTGGTACGGAGCCGAGACTATCCAACTGCAGATTTTGGATGTCTGAGTGAAAACACAGGCATTTGTTGTGTATAGTGTGCTAATGCAGGCTGGCTTTCACATTTTTCTATTTGAGCTTCCAGTGACCACAAAACAGATAGCTTGTGCAAACCTAGCTTTAGTGAACTGATTAATTAAGGAGATATTCTAAGAGACTTTCCAACTTACAGCTATTACCCTAACACCAGTGCGGATATTTCTCAGCATGGACGAAGTTGACGAAGACGGTAATGTTCTGTGGCACGGAGTGAAGCTGGGCGAGTTTTGGAAAACCGACATGCAAGTTGCCATCAACGACAGCAACCGTCGACAAGACGCTTCCTTCACGATTCGCATGGGAAAAACCGGCACTACCGAGCCATATCAACAAGTAGGTTTTCATTACTGTTGAGTGTTTATGTGTACGTATGTTCAAACATGATTTGTTCAATGTTCTTGTCCAGATATTGCACAGATCAACTGATCGAACACTCCCGGTTAGTAAGTTTATTTGCTATTGTGGCAGCCCATCCCGATGGACTTCGCCAGGTACCACAAGACTCTGTACATGGAAAGCGTAACGCTGGAGGGTCCAACAGGGCAAACATGGAGCATGGTCATACGCCCCTCAAACCAAGTGGTGCGCTTCGGCAAAGGCTGGCGCCAATTCTCCGTAGAAAACCATCTCCAGGAAGGCTACCAGCTGCTGTTCACTCTGGAGGGGAGGTTCCGTTTTCTGGTCCAGTTCTTCGACCATCTGGGTAAAAGATGCACCAGCTATCCACCTCTCCCAGGGTCCGTGCCAGTTGCAGAGACTCAGCGACAGCCTGATCTACAGCATCGTTCACAGCCTGGTTTTCAGCAAGTGGTGGATGGAGGACAAGCATCCCATCGCCATGGCAGTGAGGGTCAAACATCAGCAGCAGTTCCATTGATGGGAACCACCCCCAATTCAGCAGTCCCTCTGAATTCCGGCCAGGACAATGTCAGTCTTTGCCAACATGGACCAGAGTTGCCTCCCGAGCCCACTTTGCGACACGAGCATCTGAGAGTACCGACCTTCGATCCCAGGTAGAGATATTCGTGCGACTTTGAGTGTTTTTTAATGAATAATGACTTTGAGTGTGGAGCTTTTCACGTTTTTCAATAAGATTCTAATGTATACACGATAACACAGTGTCACATGGAATTTTATTTCCTTAACTGTACGTATAAAATTGCAAATGTGAAAAGTTTTGGCTCATAAGCCTTCAGAACTGGGAGTAATCTTGGATTCAATCAATTCTTCAGCTTTGTCATATTCAGGATATTCTTGTTGTGAACGTAAGTTCATTCATGTTTACATTAAATGTGAGCATATATAACATAATTCTTGATGTGCATTTATAAGAAATTTTAATTTTAATGTGAACAATCAAGAATCCTGAATGTGGCCTTATACTGTAAGACTCTGAATGTGGCAATATAAGAGTTCTTCATCTGAACAAAGATACTTAAGGCCCAGATAACGGAATTGGGATGGAATCACACGCAGGAACGACTCAGAGGATACAGAAACAGATGATGACGAGGCTGAAGCACTTGCAAAAGACAAAAAATATATATTCCTGGAGAGTGACAACGACGATGTTCTCTTTTGCCACCCACTAGCAACGAGGCCACCCCTCGTAAAACCAGAGCGTAAAATGCCCACCGTGGACGAGCTCTTGCTCAGAAAGAAACCTAAATACAATCAAGCTAATCCTACTCGGTTCCAATACAACAACTCCTCCTCCAGTGACGATGAACCTCCTGATATACAGAAGAAAGTCAAGAAACCAGTCACTCGGAAGAAAGTCACAGAGAAGCGTCGGTCTTCAGCTGCACCTCCAGTTGCAGGTTCTCACAAGGTTGGAGCTTCCTCACGAATCAGCCCAGCGGTATGTTTGTTGCAGCAGCAAGGGTGCATGCGATTCTCAGAGATTGTTTCGAAGTGCGAACGCCGTGATGTGAGTTACCGGGAGAGACGCGTGGTTAGGGGGGCAGCGAAGCGATTTGCTTCGAAGTTGGGGAACGAGAAGTTTCTGGTGGTGATGCGGGATGCTCAAGTCTACCAGGGCTTTCTTCTGGTAAAGAAGATCTCCATATCACAATCTTTCTCTTGTTTTCACGATGGCTACAAATTAAAGTTCTCGACTACTTGTGAAACCAGGAAATGGATTGATTGAGTGAATGACTTTCTTCGGGAGCTTTGTGACGGCTTATCTTGGAATTATGTGTGTCTTGAGTCTTACGCACCTCTATTGTCTATTCTGCAATTCTTCGTGTAATTAAGGGTACAATGAGAGGAATGTTGAGGGATATATGTGAGAAGAAAATGAACGATTTAAGAATACATGGATGCTTATCGTTGTCGTGACCCCGATCCTTATTAACTCGTATGACTCCCGATCTCCCGAGAAGGCGGATCTCAATAAGTAACCGGGAGCCTGTATAAATTATACCTCTTGTTCCCTCCGAGAATTGAAAGTTTTCCACTGTGCCCTCAATTAATGACTGATTGTGTGCGTTTGATTCCCGGTTTGGGACCATTGGCCCTGCCTACCTGCAGGCCATCCCAGGGAAGATCCTGGAGGCCACTGGAATGGAGCGCGCGAGCAAGGTGCAGGTGTGTCTGATGGACCGAGAGCAGGAGCTGTACAAAACCCACTGGACCAGACAAAACTTCTATGAACCGCCGTTGCTGGACCGAGACGCCTGGGCCAAGTTTGCATTGGACCACACCCTGGAAGAAGGCGATGTATGTGTGTTCCAGCTGCTCCCGCAGCTGCTGCAGTCCAAGCCTGCTGTTTCCGTGGCCACTTTTCTCTTCTTTGTGCACATCTTCCGCATTGTAGAGACTCCCGTGGAGCAGCTCGACTTCTCCGATGCAATGGACAATTAATTAATCAGGCCCACAACAGAATGTACTCTCCCTAGCTTTAGTTAGAAGTAATTGAGCTGAGGAAGACTGGTGCATGCCCCGACTTGTGCACACACATGGTCTTTACTTGCACCTCGTCCAAGATGGTGCTTGAAGTTGGAACTATTTTCAATTCAAGTTTACTTTCTTGTTACAGTGTTTTCTTCAAGGTTCTGTTGGTAGAAGCAAACTGTGGATACGCGCCAGTACTCACAATGCACGGACTTCATTCTGTTACTTGGTTCTGGACAGGCTTTATGTTCGTACAAACTCTTTCAATGATTCCAAATGGAGGGGTGGATTTTTTTCTTCCATTTTTTCCATTTCGTCACCTTTAATTGTAAATATTTGAAATTGCAGTTTACTTTATTGTTGTGTTTTCTTCGAGGTCCTATTGGTAGAAGCAAACCGAGGGATACCCAAGAGTACACACAATGCAGTTAACTTTGATACAGTTGCATCTTTTCTGCGTCTTTCCTGACGTTTTCTCTGTCAAATTCTTTTTTCCCTTAAAAGACCTGTGCACAAACATGTCCTTACAGCGTAGTTCCGTATTCACCCAACCAGACTTGTTTCCTTAACCCTAGAAGGAAAAGCCCTTTGCAGCCATATAATATACTATATGTATTTGGTGGTATTTGATCAAAGAAACATTGACCAAATATTTTTCATTACAAAGTAAATTAATGATCATGATAATATGTACATAAAAATGTTTCATAACTCAACTATTAACCCCTAAACGTCCAGAATCATTTCCAGAATTGACGATTTGAGAAAGATCATTATAAAGTGCTATTTGGAAGCATAATTTGGAATTGGTATACATATAAAAGTTGTAGATTTTGATTTTTAGATTCCATCTGTATGGTTAGATTCACCAATGCTATCACCAATATTTTTTTTATAAATTTTGAAAGAGAAATTCCAAAATTCCTTCAAAATTTGATTACAAGCAAAATATTATCATTTTTTGAGTAAAATTTTTTGGAATGGATTTGAAATGAGGTTCTCTTCACATGGTGATTTTTTTTGAAATTTTTGTGTTCTTCAAATCTATAACCCCATTTTGGCAAATCTAGGTTTGAACTAAAGTCAATGTAGTTTGACCACTTGACATACTTGCACATTTGTAATTTTAGAAAAATATGTACTCTTGTGACACCAAATCCAATCCTTAGATAGGACAACAACTTCATAATGTATCTCCACAAATTAGAATAACTTTCATCCAAGTAGTAAGGAGGATGAAACTTTAGTTTCAATCTGTTCATCATCCATAAAATGAACGTCAGAGCACTTGGAGGTTAAACCACAATTGAAGAGTTATAAAGCTAAATATGGGTTGTATAGAGGGACCCCAAGGGCCTTTCAAGGGTTAATATAGTTTCACTTCAAAAATGTCTAAGGCATATATTGGGAAATTTAAAAGCTAGCCACTTCCATATGGAAGACACAATTCTAAATAATCTTGAATAGTGCCCCATCTCATCATAATGCACAATCATGAATGTAACCAATATTTCGTTAAAATGGTGGTATTCCACAAACTTGGCACTTTCACATTTAGACCATGTGATCCGCAATCAATTCATGTCCTAGAAATGAATGGAAAAATGGCATATGGAATACCAACATTTTGACGAAATTTTTCATGTGTTTAATATAATTTTCAAATCATAAATATGGACTCTAACTTGTGTCACAGTGAACAAAAAAAGCAAGTTGGCAGCACAAAATATTTGATGAGGTTGCCAAGGAGAGATGGCAAGCCGGATGTTTTGGAATGCTTGTCAAATAATGATGTGTTGACATTTCAAGTCTAACAAACAAACATGGAAGAGGTCCGACCTCCAACAAATTTGTAGGGTCCGGTGAACATAGAAACAAGTTCTTCCTTGTACCTCTAGACAAGCTTTGCATTCTTAGGTCACATGATAATTTTATTATTTCAAAACAAAGAGTACATGAAAAATTTCATCAAAATGGAGGTATTTTGTGTGCCATTTTTCAGACCATGCATTGGATATCTAGGATGCCCATTGATTTCAGAAATCTAGAACAGGTGTAGATTTCAGACCACGTGATCTAAATTATCTATGGTTTATCTAGATTTCAAACATGTAGGACATGTTTAGATTTGCAACATCTAGGAGAGGTTTAGATTTCAGACCATGTGGTCTAAACCTTGAAAATGCCAAAATAGTGAAATGGTCCACCATTTCAATGGAATAGTGCCATTTTAATGAAGTTGACTATGTAGGATATTTTCTTCCATGGAGACATTTTGTGACCTTTAGATTAATTTTGAAATTGTTTTGAATTCAAGTTTACTTCATTGTTATGTTTTTATCAAGGTTCTATTGGTAGATGCAAACTATATTCATAAGTATGCACAAGTACTCACAATTCAAGTATGTATGTTGTAGGTTTCAAATGAGCAAAGAATTTTAACTTGTTTTCCCATTCTTTTGATATGGTTACCATGAATACTAACCCCTAAAGGTTTTTGACTAAGTTTTCACCAAAAACACTCTAAAACTACAATTTCTAGTACAGGAACCAAATTTTAGAAAAAAAACATTTTTGGACACAATGACATATGTAACCATAGGATTTTGTAGTAAGCTGATTTGAAAACATGAGGAAATTTGTTTAGAAATTTCCACCATGTAGCTTGCAAGGTATTAACATTTGAATTGACAAAAATCCTTTTTTTGTCCCTATGAAAAACCAGGCACTTACACTTCACAAGGTCAAATTTGTATAAAAAAATGTCCAAATAGATGTGAGTCTTTGGATTCTTGAAGGCAAGTTAGCTATGTGCTTGAAAAAATTCAAATCATTTAGAATTGTACAACATATAGGAAACAAATAGTAAGTAGAAAGAAGTAGAAAATGATTCAAAATACTAACTTGTTAAGAATTTAATTATGGAATTGAAAAATGCCAATCCCAATGCTTGTAATGTTGTAATAAAAAATCTACATCCTATGATTTTATTTTTTTCAAAAAATATTGAAAATTGAGTTAAATAAAGGACTTCAAAGTTTATTTTAGAGTAGAGAATCCATATTTGCCTGCAAACTAAAACTCCTCATAACTTTCACCTCATAAATTAAAATGGAACAATTCAGAGCTTTCTGCCTATATATAAATCTAGAAAACCAATTTCAAATTTTTTATTTCTGAAAAAAATGATTTTTCTTTATCTACCCGGGCTGCCCTAATTGGGAAAGAAACTACATTTCATACAACATTTTTTAACCATGTAGTCAAAAGTTATGAAAATTGTTGGGCCTTAAAGCTACTCATCATATTGTGTGAAAATTTCAAAGAAAAAAATTGAGAATTCTACTCGTAGTGAATTGCCCAAAATATCTATAATGCCAAAAAACCTTGTTTGGGACTTTAGGGGTTAAATGTTGCATCTTTAACATTCCATCTTTCTTAACGTTTTCATCTATCATTATCTTTTTTTTTCCATCAATTTTCTTAAAATCAAAAGTAGCAAAGTCCAAAGCCTAATGGCATGGATTTAGTGTACATTCTTGAATGACTCTAGTTCCAATTGAGTCGGGGGGGGGGAGGTAGTGAGTGGTTGGAGTAGCAACCTACATGCGAACAAATGGTAGGGTATTTTAAAAACATGGGGGCTAATAATTATAATTGGGTTTAGAGTAATATAGGGTATCAAAAATGGCATTGGACGTCTTTAACATATTATAGGATATAGAATAATAGGTCCTATTAGAAAATTATAGAATGATAGCATGTGAAAAAAAAATTTTAAAAACTCATACCCCCTATAAAATAGTGGTTGTTTGCACCTATATCCTTATTTTTTTTAACACACTGACCCCCTTGAGAATTGAGTGCTTTTGAGTCAACATTGACAATATAGTGCAAACTTACCCTCTATTTTATGGTTGTTTAAAAATTAGAAGTATTTTAGATTTGACATATAAAAAAAGGATTAAAAGACTTCAAATCACTTTCACAATTTTAATACCCTCATAATCAAGCATTATAGTAAACTACCCCATTTCATGCAAAATGAGAGCAAGTCCATTGTGGGCAAAAATGTAATGGTGGTGTACTTTTTAGAACTTGAATGTACACGACTAGCAATTTTGCCTACAATGGATTTCCTCCCATTTTATTTGTAATAGGGTAGTTTACCTTATATTCTTTCAATCCATGAGTGATATTATTGTATATTCTTTTTCCATGTGATCTCTAATATGTCTAGTTTGAATTTGTAGAGTTACAAATTTTAAAAAATTAATAAAAATTATCAAAATGTTGACTTTTTGTTAAATTATGAACCAAGTCCAAGGAGCTCAAAAAAGGCCTTGGACAATTTAAAGTTAACCATGGAAGAATGTTGCAAACCTAAAAAGTTTGATGAATGACTTCACTATCTATAGAAACAAAGAATGCACCTATTGGTCTAATAATTGAAGTATTTTAATGACTACCTTGGTCATGCGTGTCACATCCTTTCAGAGTTAACTCCTAAACGCCAAGGCGGACATTTTTCGTCCAATGAATGACAAAGAATTCTCCTGTATAGGACAAAAGTGCAACTATCCATCCTCAAAATTAGGGGTGAAAAGGGAAGATTTTCTACAGTAGTTTGACTCCCAATGAATATTTTTGATTTTTTAAAAGTAGATGATATCACACGGTTCCAAAATGCCTGATTTCCACGGTCACCAGCCCGGCGTTCAAGGGTTAAGTTCTTCACATACGACATCCTGCTAAGAAATTGGGTGCATGCATACACCGTTGGCCTCGAAATATATCCCACAATATTTCAATTTAATACGTAACATTTATCTGAAGATTTCTAATTTATTTGTTGAAACTTTCAGTCAAAATCATTTCAACCACACAACTTTCGAGGATTCAACTAATTCCCCCAAACCAGCTTCGGAGCAAATCACATGCTTGAGTCAATTTCTGACCAATGCTCTGGCGCAAAATGTGACGAAATTTGCATTACCAGTGATCATGCCCTATTTCAGGAGAAGTCATCACCTCAACATTTTCACCATATAATCCTAGTAAATGCACCCCAATCAAAATACGAGTGGCAAAAAAATTGATGTCAATAATGAAGTAATCATTTTACAAACTCCTGCATCAAGAGACGCACTACGCATCTAGAGCAACATACCTATCCCACTTACACTAACGGAACTCACAGTAGGATTCGGGACAGGCAACGGGAGTCCCGCTGCGAGTCCCGTCTCGCGCTGTGAGTCCCGACTCTCCCGGCGCGAGTACCGACTCGCGCTGCTTATTCCGCTGCAAGTCCTGAATCACCCGCTGCCTGTCCCGCCACGTATTCCTAGAAAATGCGCCCCAATCAAAAATATGGGTGGCAAAAAATTAATGTCAATAATGAAGTAATCATTTTACAAACTCCTGCGTCAAGAGACGCACTACGAATCTGGTGCAACAGACCCCTCCAAATTACACTAACTTCCACGTGCAAACTAAGTCGCTATTAGATCATGCCTGCTTCCCAGGAGCAAAATGGCTGATCTACGCTAATCACCATTGATATATGTTTTTGACTGGTAGTATTGTTTCTCACTCTCCACCTTCTTCTCGTTCCGCTTCTGCAACACACAACAATCACAATAATGCCTTTCAGTAGCAAGTTCAAATTAATTTAGGTGGCACAATGTTCACCATTGAATGCTTCCAACATTGGAATGGATAAAAGAATAAGGGCCTCAGAAGTGGTTGGTACTTCGAAACTCCATCTTCTACCCATTTCCTAATTAGAGGAAGATGAGTCTCCACTGTAGGAAGTTGGATTAGTCTTCTCATTTTAGGGAAGGATCTGTAGAGGACGATTTTAAAAACCGGACGCAATTGGGTGCAGCTACCTAAGTCATTCATAACTCCCTCAAAACAGCCTAACAAAATCATTCCTAACAGAAACAGTCATTTAAGTACCTTGTAAGCTTCATGATTTGCAAGTATGCGACTTATAATAGTGGAAGTAGTAATATCTCGGGAACTTTGTATAGATCGAAAGATTCCCGCTTCTTTGGCGGCAACATAAGGATTATTTTCTCCCTGCCACAAAAACAATAAATCATCAACATTATCAATTGATAAGATCAATCAAAATCTGAGAAAAACACCAAATAGTCGCAAAGCAAACTTTGCAGAATCTCCAAAAAGAGGATCTCAAAACTAAAACACAGGGTTTCATTGAGTTCTAAATAACAACTCTTGGTTTCTGTAAAAGCAAATAGGAGTTGAAAATTAATGCCATGTCTCAGCTTTAATACATACATTCTTCAAATTGTTCTCCTCAGCACAGGTTCCATGAACAACCAAGGAAATATTGAAAGTTGTTATCTGCATTTGCACACCAGCAACCCACACAAAACATCCGTATCAGCCAAAACAGTTACACAATACCTGGTCACTGGAAGATATCATTTGCAACTGAAAACCCAAAAATCTCAAATAATGAAGATAAAATGACTCAAATCAGAAGGTCATGGTCGCAAGAATGTACCATGTCTTTACTAACTTCCCATGGGGCACCAATAATGACTTCGTCCACATAACGGCAAGCCAATACGCTGAGGCTGCGCTCATGCAGGTGCATGACTGGATGATTTGGTCCACGGTGCGCACTGTTTTACCAAAACAGAACCCTCTCAACATGTCAGGTACCATACAAAGAATATTCAAACTGTCCTACAGATTTTACTGCTAATGTTCTTAGGTTTCATGATATCCACATCGCGGAAATCACAACATGCATGCCAAAAAATCGAATGAGACAATATAAACCACTTCAAACCCTGATAAAAAATTTGGCGAAAAAAGCAACCTGACTATTTGATCACTGTGGATGCCAACAAGCAGGAAGTCACCCATCGCTCTTGCAGCCTTCAAAGTCTGCCAACAAACCAGGTCCAACAAGCAACCAAAGTTTGAAAGTACTAAATAAAAGAACTACAGCATACACCGTCAGAAAGGACCACATTATCAAGTCTGAGCTCAGACAAACATGAATCAAGTTTCCCAAGTCAAACAGCCTGCTCAAGTATACAAGAACAACCAGAGAAAGCAATCTAATCAAGATTCGGCACACAGAGAGAAGAATCAATACCTCAACGTGTCCAGCATGGAACAAATCGAAAGCACCATCCATGTACACAATCTTTGCATCAGGTCGAGGACCCTTCCCGTTTGAAAACTGGACAATGCGGCGAGAAGTGGGCAGGAAATGTGAAACCCGGGTAGCAGCACCAGCTGTGGAGCCATTCTCATGACTCCCGCTGTAGCCATGGCTGAACTGTCTTTGAAGGGAGGCATGCGCCGGTGTTTCATTCGGTCTATCCCTCACACACAAGAGCATCCTCCCTGTGTCCATCAGAAACTAGAATCAATACTCAATCTGTGCAGATAAAAGTTAAGGACGCTGAAACATTCAAGGACCTAATTCCGTCTCCTACACCGACCCCTGTTACCAACAGCGACTCATCTATTAACACAATCGGTTGGCCTTCAATTAGCAAGTTGGGTGTAAGCATGATTTGGCTAAACGTCTATCGCCACTAGTCTTTGAATGAAAATGGGGTTGCCTATAATCACAAAATGTGGTGTGCAACCTCCTACTTTGAAATTGCATAAGAGATAGTGAGAAAAAGTCGATCTCAAGAGAGTTCGGCTACTGTATCCAAAGTGATCTCTCCACAACTTACACTGATCTCCCAAAATTCACAATCCTACATATATTCAATGCTTAAAAGTGACGCAATTGGTATCCTCCACCTAATTGCAAGAATAAATTAAGATCACACAAACAATTTATAATCTCCCATAAACTCTACAAACAAGGTAGATTATCAGCAACTAAACCAGAACATTAAAGTGATAATATTGCAGTCACACTATCAGGGGAGGGAATGGGCACTATGATACTGAAATGTGGTGTAAATGGATGAAGAAACATACCTACGATATCCGTGCTGGAGACACCTTCCGTTCGCTTAATCTGCTTATAACGGCCTGCTTTCTTAGCATGGGCATAGGCATCCGAGCCGTCAGGAAGCAGGCACGGATCATCACCATGAATGATGTAGTCAATTCTATGTTCGGTGAACAACTTGTTCATAAACTCCTCATTGATTTCGTAAGGAGCATCCGGAATGATTTCATCCACCCACTTGACTGAGCTCACCATCACTACCCTGCAGTCCAGCTGGATCCCATCAGTTCAAAATCAATGTTACCCACTAATAAAAACACTCATGACTTCTACCCAGAACAGCTCAGAGACGCTGACAACAGCCCCAATCACACTCTAAGTCCACATTATATGTGCATGTCAGCAACGTCCCATGGGTTAAATCACAGCAAACAGAACTCCATAAATGAAACCATCACAAATCCAAACCACTCCAGTACAGAAAATCAGAATGCAGTTGCAACCATAGATCTTCCCCTTGCACATCCCCACCAATGCTCATGAGTAGAAACGAATGTTGACCACACCTTAAAATGTTTAGAGTTGGTACATTCTCTCCCTAAAACGTCCACTGGTTGCCTCCTGAACAGCACTTAGCATTCCTTATTCCACTAATTCTGTTCTGAGACTAAAAAAGGCTCAGTCTTCAGGACTTAACTCGAGTTTGCAAGAATTAACAAATTCAAGCCACAGAACACCAGAATGCAATTGCAACCATCAAGGTAACTCTGCCCCTTGCACACTCTACCAATGCTGATGCATTGAAACGAGTGCTGGTCAGGTAACACCACCCACTGAAATGTACACCACTGGTACATTTCTCCATAGAACATACACTGGGTTAGCAATCCAGCCTTACGAGGTTTCATGTAGCACATTCCGCCAATTGTACACGAAGTAAAATCAAGAGGTTAGGTTTTCAGGGCTTAATTCAAGTTTGCGAGAACGTTAGGACATCACAAATTCAAAGCATCTCAGTACAGAAAACCAGAATGCAGTGCACTTGCAACATCACGAGCGCTCTTCCCTTCCACATTCTACTGAAGGTGATGTAAAGGGCGCGTGCTGCACCCCCGGAAATGTACACCTCTTGTACATTTTCTCAATCGGACACACTCCACGCTTACTATGGTTTACACTCTGTGCTCCACCACTTTTTATGTGACGAATAGAGGAGGGCGTTAAATCTGAAGGGCTTGACTCGAGCTTCCAAGACAACAACAACAATACGAGAGACTAACTGTAACAGTACCTTTCATCCATGGACATGACGGGCGGGCCTTTGTTGGCTTTGATCTCCTCGTCACCAACCACCCCTACCACGAGCTCGTCGCCGAGCGCCCTGGCCTGACGCAACGCATTGGCATGGCCATAGTGCATCATGTCGAAGCACCCGTCCATGTACACTCGCACCTTCTTCTTCTCCTTCTTGCCATTACCTTTCAACAAAATATCAGGCAGCGGGGACAATCCCATCACGTTCCCAGCCGCGATCATGGCAGCCGCCATAGCCATCGCTCCCAACACCTTCACTGTCACTGAGCCCTCTGCTGCACCTTGACTATCCTTTTGCCCCATCTACAAAGAAGATATACACCAACGCTCGACTCTATCCTCGTCCAAATCCAACAACAAAGAATTCTCACGTCACTGCTCGCCCCTCAACATCGTAACGCCCAGCTTCTTGGCTGTCTTCTCCTCTACCTCTTCCTCTACTTCTTCTGATTTTTCTTCGCCGTCGTCGTCTTCTTCACAACACAAACTCGTTAAATACCAAAGCAACCGATAAAACACTAGCTCATGAAAGACTTGTGCGCAAGGACTAGTGAAACTATGTGGGTTCCTTCGAATTTGTCTGAGAATGGAATCGATCAGGAAAGGAGAGGGAAAATGGATCGCAACCGACATTGGTTAGCGTGCCAATGACAACGATGATGACTCCCAATGCGCCAGGTCGAGCAGGAGCGCAGCAAGCGCACACGACCTCGGAAAGTAGCCTTGGGAAGCTCCATCTGTGAAGTGGTCCAGCGAGCTACCTACCTACCGGATGGAATTTACTACCTACCGGAATAGCAACCGACCACTGTGGGGCCCACTGGCTGACGGTGGCAGAGACCTAGTGGTCGGCATAGCTGGAAGTTTAGTGAGCACGAGCAGAATACTTTTTCGACCGTGATTTCGGGTCTGCCATGTGGCAGGCGATCAGCCTCTCTTTTTGGAAACCGACCTGTTCCACTCTGTACCTGCGTTACCTAGAACTTTCCCACTTAACCTTTTTTACGTTGTATAGTACTCCGTAAGAAACTATCTGAAAATTCAATGGAAATTGTACGTTTGTTTTAAAATCTGATAATTGTGAGGAAATAGGTTTTTGCAACAATCCAACAAGGAAATCCATTCTATTTGTGTCCATTTTCAAGTCCACACTTGCAAATTGAATGAATGTTGACCCTATTTTATGGTTGAGTAGGGTCTCTCTTTTTCCAAAAGCAAATAGCAATTGAACTTAGGAGCATGAACAAAATACACGTGGAAGAAGATTACTTCAAAAGTTGTATACACTACATTGTAACATTCTATATTAGGGTCCCAAAACATTGTAGAACTCCCCCAAAGAAATCTTGCAAAAAGATATTCTTTTTTATGTCATCCACATGCCTTCAACCATTTCATTTCATTGAATTCTCTCTTTTGATACTTGGGTTTTCTTTGGTGTCACATAGAACCTCTAATAAACTAAGGGATAAGAATGTTGTGATTGAGGTTAGTTTTATACACAATTAATTCTAACCATGGCATGATGTCAACAATGGAGATTGTTTCTAATCCTACTTGGTTGGCAACTTAAATAATAATCAATTTGTCACTCTTGTGTCTATAATTAAAAATAACATATAAAACACCACATTATATTAATTTTATCTAAAATACTATGAACTTTCATATTGGTGGCCAAATAAATTTACATTATATCCAAACTGACTCAAAATTAGTGTTATTACTATAAAGGGCACAAATTTATTAGTTTGAGTAGTATGAGTTCTAATCCATTTCAATTACAAATATATATATTTTAGACAAAATCAACCATAGTATTTGTTCTAAAAATTTGACCATTTATCAATTTCCTTTAATATGTAGTATTATTCAAGAGTAGTATTTGCTTACTATTTAAATACATGCTAAGAAGATGATTTAAGTTGGTCCATATTCCAAGACAAATTAGATTATGGTCTAATTTTTTTGGTTCCTTTTCAATTGCATTAACTTGGCAATGTTCAATTTTTTCCTTAGTCTTCAATTATTTTTTGAATTTTTTTCCCTTGATAAAGATAAAATATTTGCTTCTTGAGCTAAGTTCATGAAACTTTCAACCTTTGATAAAAATTGAAGCTTTCCAAGTCTAGATCTACATTGCTTGGAAACTTTGAAAACTTTGAAAAATCCTTGAAATAAATATTTTGTTGTTGTTTGAAGTTGAGGGTTCAAAATATTACCACATTTTGAACTAGAATGACACTGAAATTTGGTCCATATTATGATTTTCTCCACTATTATGCATACCATTGGTGAATTTTTTAGATTTTTTAATGATTACTTTGTGTGTGATATGGATTATCATCAATTATTTTCAAAAACTCATAGTAGTTAAAATCTCACAAACAAGAATCTAAAATTAAAAAAAATAATAGAGACTTGTGACTACATCTTTGCAAAATAAAAATAAAAATTTCATTCATATGTAGTAACAAAATGGGGCATTCATATGGAAGGTTTTTGAAGTTTGACTAAGGTAAACAAATCTATGACAAGCAAACTACCTAATGTAGACATCTAAGAAATGACCCATCATAGTCTAACATCAATCCATGTTAGATATTTTCTAATAAGTGAGATTAGGACTTCATTAGAATGGTTAGTGCCAAAATCAATGCTTTGGATGATGGTGATGGAGTTATTAGTGATTACTTTAGGAAATTCTACCTTTTCAGTACGTGCAAATCCCTCTCAAGAAGTGATTTTTTTAATCCTTCATATTGTGGCCATTTTAGGAAATGTTGTAAACATAATAGAAAACATTGTGACTGTTGTAGGTGGTAAGATGACCACTATGGGCATACTTTTGGGTGGTTTTGGGGTAGTCTAGAGACTATTTTGGGTGAATTGGACAACATGCCTCAAAAATTCATAACAAACTCATACTTTGTCAAGAAAATAAAATTTCAATAGCTCCCTTCATTTCTCACATTTGTCAATGTATGGAAAAAAATTAATTGTTTTTTAGTAATGTCAACAAGGCAAACCAATCGTTCTGCCTATCGTAGACTTGTTTACCTTATATGAACCAAGACCATACAAGATTAACTTAAGATATTTTTGCATTTAATGTCAAGGATATTTTAGATAAAGGTCATAAAAATACATTTCTAATATACCTTTCAACAAATTTCACTTTGCTATCACCAATCCTACCAACAATTATCAAGTAAACCCATGAATATTAATTGAAACCATTCCCCAAAAATGGAATTTTGACTTTTTGAAATTGAAATTTGGTATGTTCGATTGGGATTGCATAAAAATTGAATGTTAATTATGCAAAACAAAAAATGCTATATGCATTCCAAACTCTGCAAAATTCTTTGAATGGCACAACGTGGGTGTTCATAACATTGTTGCCAAGTACCTTACAAACACAAATTTAGCAAAAATATCAAAGCCAGCAGACCTTGCGATTGGGAACAACCAATTGAGTACGTTGATTAGAAAGCTGGCAAAGTGGCAGGTGATTTGAAAATATCATTCCCAGGAGGTAGGTTAGGTTACGTTAGGTTCTTATAGTCTTTATCTTATTGCGTAAAAGTTGTGAACCCTGAACTTTTACGGAGTATTTTTATTTTCATTTTTATACCTATTGATGGGTTTCAGATATCTGATCTTACATCACATGTTTCACTCCGAATGATGACACAGCATTTATAAGTGCATTTTTGTGAGTGAGTGACACGTGGACAGTGCACATAGCTTCTAATAGTAAATTAGACAGAATATCTTACCAGGAAAGTTTATTTCAAACAAGCAGCTACACTACAAGAGGCTTATCAGTCTTGGTAAAGTGAGTAAGTTACACCCAGAATTGCACCTTCTTTGAAAACACCATCATCACCAAGGTAGAAGCACCCAAATGTGACACTTATCCTAGATCTCTTGATCTTGAGGATGCATAGAGAGAAAAATAATGTGGCGTGTGTTATGAAATGGATTAGGAAACCAACAAAAGTGGTTTTGTATTTTTTTTGAGCTTGTATGAATATTATAAGAATTTTTGGAAAGAACTTTGTAGATGCACCTATTGTGGACATTGGTCTAATACCAAAGTGGATACGGAAACACCCAAATGCGACACAAGTCATTGTAAGTTTAGATCATGTGAGGGGGATTGGACACTTTTTGGGAGAGTGACAACTTCTTGGAACCCCCACATGTCTACTTTGGATCCACTTGCACTTGGATTTAGGTAGTTATTTAGGTGTCAAAGAACAACTTGTGTTACATTTAGGTACTTCTACTTGAGAGTGTGTACATCTCCCAAATCAATATGTATGTATGTTGAAGAAATGATTTTAAAAACATCTACTGAAAAAAAACTTTGTTTCTTTATGACTTTTGCATGTAAGGTAGTACCTACAATTTGTGTTCTTTAGTATGTTGGAACCTCCTTTCACTTGCCAACAAGAGAATGTAAAAATTTAACTAGTCTAATAATAGTAATTAGGTGCATTAGCAAAAAGTGGTAGTTTGGGGAATACCTACCTTAGAACTAGGAAAATAGAACATGAAAATAATGACTATTTTTTTTTTTCATTATTTTGTTCTTGAGTTTTCAAATAAGGTACTACTCAAACTTCATACCAATAATTTTTGTCAATGCAAAGCCTCCTTAAGTACTATTATAGCTCAAAGTGACCATAATTTTGTCCAATAGTTTGTAATATAATTATTACTATTCATGTATAACAATTTTTTAATCATATAATTGTACAAAATTACACATATCCTAAAGATATAGTTTGCTATGATTTTTTAGTGATCATTGGATGGTGCATGTTAAAGATCATAGTATTTGTACAATATGTAAATGAAATTATTACATGTATTGTAATTGAGTTTGTAATATGTGAGACGGAAAAAATTCATAATTGTGAACAACTTCACTAAAGCTTAAACTTGACATCTCAAGAGTGACAAATTATATACATGCTCAACACTCTATACAATATTTACTCTCTATACTTAGAATTCAACTAGTCATAATTAGTTTATTTCTCATGACCACACATTGAAGGGATTGAAATTTGTATTTATAGGGATTTAATTAGTTTAGAATTTTGGGTTGTATAATATTGATTATTGAATACACTACATATAGGATATTGGGCCAAAAAGACTTAATATAAAAACAAGAAGTAGAATTTAAGAGTAAAATTATCGCATTTAATTATAACTAGTTTGCAAACAATCCCATCTAGATACTTGACTAAAATGTATAGCTTCCATATATTCTAAAATACTAAAATGAGTTAGTGCCTAGTATTAATTTTGGTTATTCTTATTTTCAATACTTAAAATTTTTCTCATAATTCATACATATGGAGTCTTAAAAAGATTTTTTGACATTATCTAAAATCCCCTCTTGACTTCTCCAAAAATACAATGAAAGCTTTTAGGATTCAATATAACATTTAATAGCCTTAGGGTGGGGCTACCTTTGGTCCACTTCAAACAACCATCCTCAATATTCATCTAGAACTAAAGCACCAAATTCAAAGTCTTTATGACTTGACAACCTCATTATTATCATTCAGATTTCAAGGCAAGTCCACATTGAAGCAAGGCTAAATTTTGATCATTTTAAATGTACATGTCATATTAAGGAATTGCTTCAATATTTTATTCAACAACTTCAAGGGGAGAGTAGTAATGAATACTAATACAATAATTGTATTGATTCCCCAAGTTAGTTGAATAAATCACATCAAGTCCCAATTATTTAGTATTTTTTGACAATTCTTGAAATGTGTCCTCTTGGCTACTAATGGGTATAGAATATTCCACACTATATCATCCAGAAAATGAAATGATGTAAAATATTCCACATCATTATGTTCAAGGGAGGACAATCCTTTTCATTGCTACTGAATGTTATGACTGATAGAAACCATGCTAAAACCCTTAAGTTAAAGTTAAAGTTATTCGGACAATTTTAAGTGCTGTTCCCTGATCAAAACTCACTTCTAATGCAAAGTTTCATCCGACGCCGATGAACGAGAATAACAGGATTACGCACATGAGTAGCACTGCATTGCATCAATACTGTTGCAGTATTGTTATGATGGTTGAACAGTCCAATATGGAAATTGGACTGTCGCAATACTGCAAATAGTATTGCAACAATACATTTCAGTACATTTTCTGTAGATTTGCTGAAAATGTACTACTACAGTACAATTGCAATTTTGTTGCAGTATTGCAACAGTCCAATATCCATATTGGACTGTTCAACCATTGCAACAGTACTGATGCAATGGGGGGTTAGTTTCCTGATGCAACTGAACGAATGACTGACGGAGAACACTCACATAAATGGATGAAGTTAGGTTTCTGTCCCATCCTTCCGCCCAGCATTCAAGTCTCTGTTCTGATTGAAGCCCTTCAGCTCCGAGAAGTGTTTCGGCAATGAGCTAGGCATTTTGCTGGATTGTGCTGCAAGGCAACAGAGCCTCCATTCGATTTCACGATTGTAAGGTATACTATCGGAGGTTGCGATTGACTGAATGGGAAGAGTCCTCTGGTCGCCATGGGGATCATGCAGGTTTGTTCCGTTTTTCCATGGTTGCGCAATTATCTTTGCTCCCCTGTTTCGATTTCGCTACTGAATTGTGTCAATTTGTTGCTCTGAAACTGAAAACAGAGTTAAATTCTTATCGGATGGCTATTGTGATCTCGATACTAATGCATGGATTGTAAAGTTTTGTGGATTGATGATTATGATTGCTAGAGATATAGCCTGCTTTCACTTCGTTCATCCTCATGTAAGGATCGTCGTCGAGGTTTGGTGTTAATAGGGTTAATTTGAATGCTGTGATTTAGTATTTCTTTATTCTTGGTTCTCGTGATCGAAGTGATGAATTCGTGATTGGAATTTTGACAACAAATGATGAAAATTCTGTCGCTCTGAAGTTGGGGAAAGAGTGTAATAGTTATGTTCTGGGTGGATCGCTATCTTGAAGTTGATGTTGATGTGTGAATTGTAAAGTGTGTGGAGTCATGGTCGTGACTGCTAGAGCTTTGGCTGGCTACTGAAGGCTTCAGCATTGTTTCCTTCTCAGATGGTCAACATTGTTGTAGATTTGGATCGTTACGTTCAAATTGTTATTTGTGAGATTGAAGGTTGATTGGAAAGTTGGAGAATTGTCAATCTGTTGGCTAAGTTGCCCCGGACAGCTATTGATGACGTTAGATGCTTGGGATAATTTTTTTGCTAATTTGTAGTGAAAAATGTGGATAGTTACTGGGTTATTGCTGCATTATTAGATTGTAGGGTTTAGGATTTGAGGACTGTCTTCGATGCTTCAAGTTTCTTGGAAGATATTTCGGAAATCAATTTCCTTGCCCACATGTTCACTAGCATGCCTCGTGTTTTGAGCTTGTATCTGGTTGGTACTGCAGAGGCCACGATTGAGCACCACCGTGCGATCGTTCGCCAACTCAGGAAATTACCTTGATATCGATAAGCTGTATCTCGCAAGAAAACATGTTCTTGAACAAAGGCGTCAATCAAGGTGATTCTGTCTGATTTGCTTCATGACGTTTGTTCTCATTAGAAACGACGTTTATTTTTTACTTTCTCAATATGGGATTTTTTTCCCATGTCGTACTTATGATTAGTCGATTCACGTGTTGATTGCAAATTGATATTATTAAGACTATTAAGTGGATATGATCCATATCCACTTGCTGCAAACAACGTCATGTCAAATGGAATGTTTACCCTTGGCTAAGATGATAAATGATCTGGTTCGAAAACAGGATCGGAGTTGCTGCTGTCGGCTCCTCAGAATTGGCTCGAAGACTGGTGCCCTCTTGGGACGAGGGTATGTTCCTGAATTCGCATTGATTTCTCCCAAACTTTATGAGAATCTGTTTTCACTTTCTGGTTGTATTCTTGTGTGTTGGCATTTTTGTTGTGGTATTTTATTTGTAATTATGATGTCATTTCAGCTGTAGAGCGGATTGGAGCTTATTTTAGCTCCTCCATTTGTGCCATGTTGTATAACCTGCTGATAACATGACCTTCTTGTCCAATACAGCTCCAGCGCAAATTCGTCACGCTTATGAGCAGTTTTTGGTGTCTGTTTCGGAGTTACTAGATGGAGAAGTCTCCTCCGACGAATTGCAGCAATCTGCCAGTCTGATATATGACGTTATTTATGATCTGGACGTTACGAACGGAGGGCCTGAATCTGTCCAGAAACGGTACAATTTATCGGTTTTGAGATGCTCAGCTCTTTTGCTAGTTTACCGCTTAGGGTACTAGTTTTCTGTACACCTCTGACTTGGCAAAACGTCATGCGTTTTGATTCATATTATTGATTGGCCGCAGAGAAAAGTTAGCAAATATCTTTGGTCGAACATTCTCAAATGATCGATTGTCTAAAGCTGCGGATCTGGCTCATCAGATTCACGCCTGGCAGCTGGGTTTGAATCAAAATGGAAAGTCAGGCAGCAAGATAACTGGAAATATATCGGATGAATTCGGTTCAAATCTGAGCTTCCAAGTGCCGTCTGCCAGTGCTGATGATTTTGAGGATGATAGTGATGATGACGAAGATGATGCTTGGGAGGATATTGAGCCATCTTCCAGCTTGGCAATCATTCCATTCTCTACTACTCATGCATCTGCCGTGTTCGAACAAACGGACGGACGAAACTACAAAAGTAATAAAGAAGAGTGGCATTCGCCTGCAAGTGATGGAGTGGGGGGAATTACCTTACGATGGTTTTATAAAGCGTGCGGGAAAGCAGGCCAATTTTCAGGGTCTGATTTGGCCATGGCGGTTTATCATGTTCTTGAATCCGAACGGTCTGGGGATGAGGTGAGAATCGGTATTACAGATGGCAGAAGGATAGTTGATTTTCTATACTCGTAGAGATGAAGGATGTACTTTCTATACAGCAGTATTATGACGCTTCTACAAGCTATGCTGCTACGCACTGAAGGGTCCAGATTTATTATTTTAAAGAAAGATAATTCAGCGGAATTCGAGAGATTAATATTATAGAAGACTTTTTTATATTTCTCTGCACTGACATGCTAATTAATCTCTCATTGTCATCACACTGCTTGTAATTGTAGCCTGGAGTATAATATCAAAGTTCTTTCAACTTGCCTGTGGTTTTGAGGATTATGTTCCATACCTAACTTACGTGTGACCACTTGTGCAATTGAAGATTGCAGGAGAGTTGTTTGATCTTGTTGGAGACGGGGGATTTGAGCTAATTCAGGAACTTTTGCAGGTATTGTTTACTTTGTATAGTTACATTTATGAACTGCTTAGGACAATCACCAACCTGATCTGGTTGACTCTCAATGAGGCAAACGTTTCGTTTTGTGATTATACATTACTCTGAAGTTACCTCTGGCGCTGCGACTGCGAAGAGTGAATCCTTGGAGTCTTTGATCGTGTAGTCTCCAAGATGTAAAGGTTTTCATACTAGTTTGCAAACTCCAACTTGCTTGCGCAGCATCGTAAGGAGCTTGTGGACCTTGTACGTAAAGCCATTTCCATCCTCAAGTCAGACAAAGCTGGCCCTGGCCCTCAGTCTCGCATGCCCAGCTACGGCACACAGGTTTGTTATATTCCATGAACACTCAGTGTGAGAATAGTTGGGTGAAATATCAACAGAGGAGACGGTGGTCATAGCTATGGACTTCTAATAACTGTAAATATTGTCCTTACTCTTTCTTTGATGACAGCGAGAATTTCCTAAAGGATATACAAATATTTTGAAGGAAAGTTAGAAAAGAAGATAATCTATAACAGTGACTTTATCTGGAAATTTTGGTTCAACAGGTGAGTGTCCATTCCGGTCTAGACAAACAACTGGACAAACTCCGCAGAAAGGAAGAGAAGAAGCAAGCTAAACGAGCTGCCAATGGAGATGGTGACGCAGAGCTCGATTGGTTGTCGGGGTTAGGAGGTTTCTATGCTTTGGTTGAGGCTAGTGAAAAAGGCGGTGGTGTGATCGACAAACTGGTTGGTAAAGGGGATGATACGCTGTTGACTGGAGCAACTCTACCACAAGGCTCAATTCGGAAGGTTTTTAAGGGTTATGAGGAAGTTCAAGTTCCAGCTACCCCCACTGCTGTAATGAAGCCTAATGAGAAGCTGGTAAGAATTATCTCATAATCTCAGTAGTTAAGTTTTTTTGCTTCCTACAATAGATGTGTGTAAGGAACTGAAGATTAATATCCTATTTTTGATTGATCAGATCAAAATATCAGAGTTACCAGACTTCGCACAACTTGCATTTGAAGGATACAAGACACTAAATCGCATACAAAGCCGCATCTTTCCTACAGCATACAACAGTAATGAGAACTTACTTGTGAGTACTCTTGACCCCCACATACGGTAATTGAATTTGGAACTTTTCTTTATTTGTTTGAACCGAGTGAAGTGACTCATTGAAGTGAAGTTTGCCATTGTCCTTCACGTGGTTGTTTTTCTTAAATAGGCATTACTGTGGCTTTTTCGGATCTCTGTTCTCACGTGCACGAAAGACTGACTCTACCGCACATGGGTCTTTTAAAAATAGTCTGATGTGCTCGTCTGAACAGGTCTGTGCTCCAACTGGCGCTGGTAAAACAAATATTGCTATGATCGCAGTACTGCATGAGGTATGCCTGCTGGAATTGTCAGAGCTGTGTCCTCAGCAAGTTGAACTTTTTCCAAGTTTGGACACTTCAAGTTGTATCTTATTGTGTCTATTTTGATGATATATATTTGTGTTTGACTAACTTTTGTGGAACTCGGTGTGCAGATTGCACAGAATCTGAAGTATGGCGTGCTGCAGAAGAATGAATTCAAGATTGTATACGTAGCTCCCATGAAGGTAATTAATGCTCTAATGGTGTTGTACAGACGCACATGTACTTCTTGTTCTTCAATTTTACATTAATGATCAACGGAGATGCAGATAATTGGTTTTGTTCACGTCTGGAGTTCGATCTGGGACTGAATTTGTGTATCCGGCCTTGCTTGCGACGTTCAATCTGATGTGTCCGGTTGGCGTTGTGTTGAGTGCAGGCACTTGCAGCTGAGATGACAAAAGCATTCAGTCGCAGGCTTGAATCCTTAGGTGTTGTCGTGAAAGAGCTAACCGGGGACATGCAATTGACCAAACGTGAGCTTGAAGAGACTCAGGTAAAGCAAAGGGCCTCTATTGTGACCATTTTCATTTTTGTTTCGTTTCAGGATATCTCTTTGGTGTACTGGTGTGATAATCTGCAAGCTTGGATCATGTTTTTCAATTCGAGTAACTTGAACGTCGCTGGGGTTCTTTGGATCTTGTTGGTTTAGAAGACAATACTGAATTGCTTCATTTGCTCCTTGTTTTCTCTGAAGATTGCAGAAGACTTAGTTATTGAGATTTTATGGACCTACAGAATTGTAACGCTATCTTGGGTGTATTTAACAGATGATTGTGACAACACCTGAGAAGTGGGACGTAATTACCCGTAAGAGCAGCGACATGGCGCTGGCTACACTAGTGAAGCTTCTGATTATTGATGAGGTCCATCTGCTTAATGATGACCGTGGTCCTGTAATTGAAACGCTTGTGGCTCGAACTCTTCGGCAGGTACGGTTTGAATGATGGAGTCCTTGTTTTCAAATGCCGAATTGCTGTTTGAGGTTTTGACGTCCCGTGGATGAAGACGTTAATTTTGAGCCATAACGTCTCTTGAGCCATGTGAACCAAACTATGTTGTATGAGCATCCCATGTAATGGTTGGTACTAAATATTTATTCACTTGTGGCCAATCTTTTATGTACAACAGCCGTGGGTGACTTGTATAGCAGCAGTACTGTGAGGTCCTTTCGAGTCGTGTAACTATGATCTGTTTAAATTAGCAAGGAAAATAGCTAAATATAAATTCTCACAATGTTGTGCTGCTGGGCTGAAATTTACATCCTTGAATACTCTGCAGGTGGAATCAACACAAAGCATGATTCGCATTGTTGGCCTTTCTGCCACTCTCCCCAATTACTTGGAGGTGTGATGCTTCCGCACTAATCGAGTGTTTACTTTCATCTCGAGATGTCAGGCGCTTGAATGTCACGAGTCTTGCTATTTAACAGACGGTAGTTTTTGTGAGTAACTTGTTTGTGTTCTGTCCCTTGAATTGTAATTGTAATTTCTAACTTATTGCTCTTCATGAGCTATTCCAATATCTTGATTTGTTCCTTTCTTCTGAAACCAGGTCTTTGTTTGTTTCGTAGCGTTTGTATTTAGTGACTAGGCAACAGACATTCAAGTTAGAGAAACCCATCAGAACGGTTACAGATTGCATTGATATTCTGCTGATTATTTTGTCCCTATGTTTTAATCCTGCAGGTAGCACAATTTTTGCGGGTTAATGCGGAAGTAGGACTATTCTACTTTGATGCAAGCTACCGACCAGTACCGCTTTCTCAACAATATATTGGTATAACAGAGCAGAACTTTGTCCTTCGCAATCAGCTCATGAATGAAGTCTGCTATGGCAAGGTAGGATGTCACTGAAAATTATATCTGGTGGTGGTCGTGGGTTTTTCTTTTTTTTTCCTCCCATTGTAAGACTCTTTCCAAATGAACTAATTTGCTTGTCTGCGTGATTGAGAGGCGCTTTTCACCCTCGTGCTGAGAGAGAGAGAGTTGTGGGGAACATTGGGCTTCTGATTGCCGATCAATCTTCGAAGTCGATGTTGACCATCCGTATTCTAAAAAATCTCATGGAACATGAGCCTATTCTTGATTGTATGTATAATGTAGCCTGAACCTTCCAACAGGTTATTTAGTGCTTTACGATGGTGCAAGCACAAGTAGGAAGTAAATAACTCTGATGCGCGACATCAATTGCAGATACTGGATGCTGTCAAGCGTGGGCAACAAGCAATGGTTTTTGTTCATTCGAGAAAAGACACTGTAAAATCAGCCCGCAATCTGGTAATACTACCTTGATTCTACGCCTTTATTCTTAAATGCTCTCAAATTAAGCGATGTTGATACCGCACTTCAGTGTGCTTGTATCATTGTAAATGGAAGAGTTAGGACATCAACTCTTCTTGTGGGCTCACGGATATACTTGGGGCCTGGGGTAATCTATGATTGTTTGTATATGAGTTACACGTTGCAGTTTGTGTTTCTAAAGCTGCTTCAAACCTACCGTAGGTGGAAATAGCACAACGCAATGATCAATTGGGACAGTTTACAGACGTCACCGAGATTCCACTGTATGGGATGATGAAGGTACGCAGTTTTGGGCATTTGCTGGAGTGTGCATTATTATACTGCTATTTTTTAGTCTCTTTAGCCTTTTCTCAAGGATTTATTCATTCTGAATCCGAGTGATAGTTATAATAGGAATTTGACTGAAATAATAATTATGTGGTTTGGTTGTCTATTACGGGATTGAGGTTGGAGGGTGAAGCTCTTTGAATTCGAGTTTAAATCTGTTTGTTTGAGATGTCGAACAGAAAGAGGTGTCAAAGTCAAGAAATCGGGAGCTAGGAGAGCTTTTTCAATCGGGTTTCGGCGTTCATCATGCTGGGATGCTAAGGTCGGATCGAAATCTTACTGAACGGCTCTTTTCAGAAGGATTAATTAAGGTGTTTTTCTGCAATCTTCTGGAAGCTCATCCTGTCCTTTCTCTTCTCTTTTTTGGTTTGTTCGATACTGCTTCTGAGACTTCTGCAAAATTAAGAGCTCCTGAAGGACATGCTGCGAGGGTGGAGGAAGGAGTCATTTTTATGTATTAGTAAATTGATCGTGAATTGAAACTATGTGCTAAGTTCTGCTAAACTAATCTAGTAGGGGCACGTGCTTTTCACCTTATTTTTGTGCCTTTACAGGAGTAATGGCTGTTGGAAATTGAGTTGTGTCGATGGGATTTGCTTGAAAGGTTTGCTGGCAAACTCACTTTTTTAATTTGACTGACTTATCTGAGGTTCCAAAAATTTCCTTTGGCAGGTGTTGGTTTGCACAGCTACGCTTGCATGGGGAGTGAATCTTCCAGCGCACATGGTAGTAATAAAGGTCAGTATTTCCTCCACTTTTCTTGTGAAGCACTTGATGAAGTGTGGGGAACTGAATAAGCTGTCAGTCTTACGTCACCCTATTACAATCCTCTAATTGATAATCGCACGACAAGAACCACATTCCTTATACGTGGCAATTTTGTTGATGTTTCAGGGAACCCAGCTGTATGATCCAAAAGCTGGTGGTTGGCGTGAACTTGGTATGCTAGATGTTATGCAGGTGATCACCTCCCCATACTAATGTTTGGAAAAGGTGGCATTGTTTGGAAGTGCCTGGGGTGTTTGCTTTAACTATACTGTTTGGCGAGGCTGTCTGATTTGTTTCATGATCCAACCTTCAGCGATGCTTGTATTTGCATATTTGTTGTGATTTTTAGCATGTTTGATATGCATTATGTTCACAATGCTTGATTTCGGATTGAGTACTCTTCTTGCAGTCTTAGAGAGTTTCTGACTTGTATGTGTCCCAGTGTGATCTGAATCGATTATCAATTGTGTGATAGATCTTTGGACGAGCAGGGCGACCACAATTTGATACTAGTGGTGAAGGCATTATTATTACAACCCACAACAAACTCTCGCACTACCTTCAACTTCTTACTCATCAGTTGCCAATTGAGAGCCAGGTTTGTCCCTCATGAAGTACAAATTTATTTCAAGAGGATGACGTATTATACATTATCATGAATTTTTGTACCTATTGACGTCCTTCTCTCTCGTTGCTTGATACTATTTTTCGGTTTATGACTTTCTTGGAGTTTCATAGCTTTGGGTGAAGCGTTAAATATTTTTAATGAGTTAGCAATGACGATTTTTGCGTAGCAATAAGAAGATAATAAACTTTAGAGTTTGACCAATAGAGCATCTCTGTACTCTCATCATGTGAAGTATTATGTCCTCCATTCATTCGACCTATTATTGAGAGTTTTTTGTGCCAAAGTCCAATCTCTTGTACACCACAAAATTGAAAATTCAAGCAAGTATTAAGAACAGCTCACTTTGAAAACCGCGAAGTGGTGCCAACAAGTCGTGCATTAAAGATGTAGATCGTGCTGCCAGTTGTTTGTTGTTGTGATCCTTCTGATATAGTACATGGTGGTGCACGGTTTTTGCAGTTTGTGACTTCCCTGAAAGATAATTTGAATGCGGAAGTTGTATTAGGGACTGTGACCAATGTTAAGGAAGCCATTACTTGGCTGGGTTATACTTACCTATTTGTTCGCATTCTAAAGAATCCCCTTGTGTATGGCATGAGCTGGGAAGAGGTACGCATCTTTACCACCGGCAGTAATTTTAACCCTGTCATAGTCTTTTCCTTCCTTTCTTCTTTTATAAGTATCACATTATTATAATCAACCTGAAACGTTCGCTGACAAGATCTGATAGTGTCTGTTTAATTCTTCTGTGTGCTTCTAATTTTGTTAATATTACAGGCTGTGATCGATCCAGGCCTTACAGCCAAACGCAAAGCGCTCATTACAGATGCTGCACGTGAACTTGACAAAGCAAAAATGATGCGGTTTGATGAGAAAAGTGGCAATTTGTACGTTACTGATCTTGGACGAGTTGCCAGTCACTTCTACATACAGTACACCAGTGTGGAGACATACAATGAGATGCTAAAGCGTCACATGAATGAAGCTGAGGTAATGAATTTCGTCTTTCATATCATTGGTATGCTAATGTGAGGTTATTTTTTTGTGAACTACTAGTGTGTTTGCAGATACATTGCAGTTAATATACAATTTCCGTATGATACTGTAAACCTTATTCAGATTTTACTGTGAGTCTTAGCGTACAATTCCCTGATGGATGCAGTTAATCCACATGATTGCTCATTCGTCTGAGTTTGAGAATATCATGGTAAGAGAAGAGGAGCAGCAGGAATTGTCACAGCTTGTTAGGCGCTATTGCCCTTTTGAGGTCAGAGGAGGTCCTGAAGATAAATATGGGAAAATTAACATCCTCATTCAGGTTTTTCCTAAGTTCTGAGCTCAATACTATGTGCTTTCTTGTTTTTCCTGTTTGTGGGTTTGCACGTGTCAGAAAGAACCACACATGATTTCTAACTCTAAATTTGTACTAGGTGTTTCTGTCTCGAGGGTTTCTGGATGGATTTTCCCTAGTGGCAGACAGCTCCTATATCAATGCGAGTTTAGGTCGCATAATGCGAGCCCTATTTGAGATTTGTTTACGACGAAGCTGGGTGACTATGGCAGCACTTCTCTTAGAATATTGTAAGGCAGTTGATCGACGGCTCTGGCCTCATCAGCACC
The DNA here is from genome assembly GCA_963920665.1 of Straminergon stramineum. NCBI lineage: Eukaryota > Viridiplantae > Streptophyta > Bryopsida > Hypnales > Calliergonaceae > Straminergon > Straminergon stramineum. The sequence continues at coordinate 2,522,216 of OY987267.1, read as the reverse complement.
CTCTTCGCCAATTTGATACAATGTTGTCGCCAGATGTAAGATCTTCTCAAGCTTTGATTCTGAACTTTGTAATTTCTGCCCAAATTGTTTTCTGGTTTGGTGAACAGAAACTCGTGGCTAAAGTTGTTTGCACGCAGATTTTGCACAAGCTTGAAGATAGAGATGTACCGATGGAGCGATTGTATGACATGGATGAGAAGGAAATTGGAGCTTTGATCCGGCATCCACATGGCGGGAAGGTGCATAGTGTGACCTTTCATTTAATAGCATTTCTCTGAATCTCAAGTTTGTTTTTCTGCCGACTTCACATACAATTTCGCTCCAGTTAGGATATTCAACCAGAAGGTCTTTTTAAGTTTCTCTATGCAACAACTTTTCACTGTGCGTTGGAGGTTCATTTTCATGAGATTTTCATACTTTAATTGTTTATTGCAGCTTGTTGTGCAATGCTTGGAGTATTTTCCACGCGTTCATCTTTCTGCCAACATCAGCCCTATCACGCGCACTGTATTGCAGGTACTATTTTTTTCGCATGAGTAGGATTTTCTGGCTCGTTAAAGCAATGTGAGAGTTGGTCAGTTGAATACACTTTTGTCTCTCATTAACGACTGAACCTTCTATTGAAATTTTAATGCAGGTTGCGTTGACTATCACTCCGGATTTTGTGTGGAAAGAAAAAATCCATGGTTCCTCTCAACGTTGGTGGATATGGGTTGAGGTCAGTAAGTTATTCTTCTTTAACCAATCTCTTCTGTGCATCCAAGATTTTTTTACACTTCTTCGTCTTTTTATAATCTCGTTGACAATAGAGTGTCCTGACGAGCTGAGGTGGTGGATATCAAACAGGATTCTGAGAATGAGCATATTTATCATTCAGAGCTCTTCATCATGAACAAAAAGATGCTCAGTGAGGGACGACAGATTCTCACTTTCACAATTCCTATATTTGAACCTCTGCCGAGCCAGTATTACATTCGAGCAGTTTCTGATACGTGGATTCAAGCTGAGGCTCTTCTTACAGTCTCTTTTCAGCATCTCATTCTACCCGAGGTAACGTCTTTGTGAGTGTTCCGTCGCTGAAGCAGCGGGTTGATCAATTGCATGGAGTCCAACCTTGTGATTGAGTTGGAGTGATTTTGATTCATCGCTTTTATGTTTTCTACTTTTGTGATAGTAAAGCTTCTTGTAGTTCTGAAGTTCAGTATTTGTTGTTTGGGATGACTGAACAGCAACACCCACCACATACGGAGTTGCTGGATTTAAGGCCTCTTCCTCTTGCGGCACTTGGCAATAAAGCTTATGAGCAGCTTTACAGCTTCAGCCATTTTAATCCCATTCAGACTCAGGTTTCAATCTTGCTTAACTTCAAACGTCCAGAAAATGTTGATCGTTGTTATCATCTACAGGCTTTGACTGTAAAAAATAATCTTAGAAGCACCTGAAATTTTTAGTTCTAGGTAAACAAATAATTATCTTCAATACCGTCCTCACAACTAATGTTGAGTATTGCTATTGCTGGTTGTTCAATTTCAACTGTTCATGCATAGAAATCACGAAGTGGCATAGAAATACAGCAATCTTTGTTGATGGATAATAATCTATGAGTACGATAATCTTCATTGGCCCTATCATTGTGCCAACTGATTTTCATAACCTTAATTTTTATGTGTTGTTGAAGATAAAAGTGAGAAGTTTTGTGCAGGCTTTTCACACACTCTACCACACGGATAACAATGTCCTTCTGGGAGCTCCGACGGGTAGTGGAAAGACTATCTCTGCGGAGTTAGCCATTATGCGACTTTTCAATACGCAACCTGATATGAAGGTGCCATAATATGAACAGAGTTTTCTTTAGTTCAATTGCTATGCTGCTTACATTTTCCTTCTTCTTTTAAAGTCCTAGGATTGTGCCTTAGCTAAATTGCTGACAAGATTTTGTTTATGCAGTTCGTGAGAGTAAACTGCTGATGTTTATGTACCTCAGATTTCCCGCCCTAACTCTTCCGTCAAACTAATGGTGAAGTCGCTAAGTTCTTATGCTTTCTTTTCAGACTTTGAGACGTGTTTCTGTGTTATGGCAGGTTATCTACATTGCTCCGCTTAAGGCACTTGTGAGGGAGAGGATGGAGGGCTGGGGAAAAGGCCTCGCGCGCTCGCTTAACAAGAAGTTGGTTAGTAATATTGATTGCAGGATAAACTGACGTTAGGCCCACATCGAGACATTCTTTGAGAACCTGAAATTTAATGACATAGGAGCTAATTCACAATCGTGAGGATTTTTGGAAATTCTGCTAACTATCAATGATCACCCTGATTTATGGATCGGAATTTGTTCAAGAATTATTCATTTAAAAAACTCAAAACGTTCAATGATTTGATGGACAGAACTATACCTCACAACCTGAGGACTAGATGAATTTTTAACACTTCTTTGCTCTACAGGTGGAGTTGACAGGAGACTTCACACCTGATATGAGGGCCCTGCTCTCAGCTGATATCATCATCTCAACACCTGAGAAGTGGGATGGCATCAGTCGAAATTGGCATAATCGTAGTTATGTTACAAAGGTATGTTCGAGTGATGTTGAAGCAGAAACCTCGTCTGATTTAGTGTCGGCTTACATACTTTTAATCATCATTCCGTTTCAGCACTTTGTCTGATGAAACACTTTCCTTGGCTAATGTTTATTACCATCGTCATGAAATCAGGTAGGACTAATGGTGATAGACGAGATTCATCTTCTTGGAGCTGATCGTGGACCCATTCTAGAGGTAAGCTTGCTATTAGAGTTTGATGGAATATATTTGTTAGTCAAGTGATGCTAATTGTACGAATATCTATGGGTATATGGATATGGATACATTCTTTCTTGTTGTCTCTCTTCAGGCTAGATATGATTCTCAAAGACTCACTTTTCTTTGGTATGATATCCTATCGGTAGGTTATTGTTTCGCGAATGAGATACATATCTTCTCAGACAGGAGCTCCTGTTCGCTTCATCGGATTATCTACAGCTCTTGCTAATGCTCGGTAAATCCTGTTCCCGTTAGATGATAATATTGTTGCAATGAGGTTGCTCAAGGTCCCAGTTGAAACACCAAAATAATTATTCAAATTTCTTTACATAAAGTGTTCTTTGTGTTTTACAGAGACTTGGCAAACTGGCTAGGAATCGAGGAAATAGGGCTGTATAATTTTAAGCCCAGCGTTCGTCCTGTACCACTTGAAGTGCATATTCAGGTATTTGATGATAACCGTTGGTTGATATGATGTGTCCACGTCTTTTTCTACTTCAATTTTTTTATGTGGTTGATCCAATTGACTTATATGCGAACTTCTTTCTCTTTTACTGTCAACTTCTTCATCATGGCACCAGTATCGTGTTCTTTGCATCGGAAGCATTCATACGATATGGAACCGCTGGTTCCCTCAACCCCTTAAACATCCCACTCTTGAGCTTTTTATTTTATCCAGTGATTTTTTTTCTCATTTGATTGCTCGGGTTTCCAATGGGTTTATCGTATATCTCGTGAATTCTTCAGAGTCTTAGCTGAGTCATTAGTGGGGTCCTTACATGTGAACGCGGTCTGTGATTTCCCTAAGTATCTGTGGCTGTGACAGATATACTATCAGGTTTTTGATAAAATTTGGACATGTCCACATTCTGCTCTTGGGTTGATTAAGTGGTGTTCTTGGACAGGGTTACCCTGGTAAGTTCTATTGCCCAAGAATGAACAGCATGAACAAGCCAACGTACGCAGCCATAACAACACATTCTCCTTTCAAGCCTGTTCTCGTATTTGTGTCATCTCGACGTCAAACACGTTTGACAGCACTGGATCTGATTCAGGTAAGTTTCTTGAAGGGGCTCCTCAAATTGAAAATATCACGATCCAAAGTTTGGTCTACTTCCTCCTAGTTTAATATTCGAAGTTTTTTCTTTTTTCTAACATGCAAGTTCACTTTGCGCATTCTATCCAAACGTGAGTATTCAGCGTGTCTTTATTCTCAAGCGTCATATTAAGTGTCAAACGCTTGATATAACTCAAACTTAACTCATTACGTGATCTGAAATGCAGTATGCCTCAGCTGATGAACGACCACAACAGTTCTTAAATATGACAGAGGCTGAGATGGCCATGGTTGTGTCACAAGTAATGGATGAAAATCTGAGGCACACTCTGCAATTTGGTATTGGATTGCATCATGCTGGTTTGAACGACCGTGATCGGTCTCTTGTTGAGGAGTTATTTACCAACACCAAAATTCAGGTTTTTTTTCCCTTTAAATGCTTTTATCCGGACTGAACCTCTTGTTGCCACTCTCACGAATGTGATCCTGGAAGGACTATGTTTAACAAACAATGTGCTTTTCCTCCTGTTCTGTTAAAACACCATCTGTATGTTGTTATGGACCTAGAAATTGCAGTAAGAATGGATTACTTTGGGGGCATTAGATGTAGTCCGGCTATACATTGCTTGCTTGCATTATTTTTTTTAACCAAACTTTTGAAGATTACCAAAACTCTGAGATCATGACTTGTAGATTTGGTCTGGACTTCCTTCCTGTCATGAATAGCCACGAATGCGTTCATGATCTCTGGTTTTACTCGCTCATCATTTGTTTCCTTGGTGGTGCAGATATTAGTTTGTACAAGCACACTTGCCTGGGGCGTTAATCTTCCAGCTCATCTTGTTGTTATAAAGGTGCAACCTTTGCACACATTGATCTGCTAATTAATAATATTAATCATGTTGCACATAAGTCCTGGAATGTTCCCTTCTAATGCCATCTAAGATCCGCTTATGTTTTAATCTCCGGCAATGAGCAACCCAAATGCTATGTCGAATTAGAGCACCTCATTTGGATGAATATCCTTCATATCCATGTATTGAGAATCGCATTATGGGTTTTGACAGGGCACTGAGTTCTTTGATGGCAAGACCAAACGCTATGTAGACTTCCCTATTACAGATGTTCTACAGATGATGGGACGTGCTGGTCGACCTCAATATGACCAGCATGGGAAAGCGGTAATTTTAGTTCATGATCCCAAGAAGAGCTTCTACAAAAAGGTACGACCTCTATGTGTATGGTCATGTGGCGAGCATAGCTGAAAGATTCGTTTAGTCAAGCTGCTGGTTCAAGTGGCTGTGATTGCTATACTAACGTTGTTATACCTGCACAGTTTCTGTATGAGCCTTTTCCGGTGGAAAGCATGCTTTCGCAGCATCTTCATGACCATTTTAATGCTGAGGTGGTGGCTGGCACAATATCAAGCAAGCAAGACGCCATCGATTATTTGACCTGGACATACCTTTTTCGTCGCTTGGTGAGTTGATCTACCATTCTATTGAACATTAAGCTTAACTCGTAGTTGACTGTTTGCATTTGTCGCTTCAGTTATTGGAGCTATCTATGGCTTTTGTTGATGTATTCATCATATTCACATTGAACGCGTGAGTGGCTCAAACTGGGTCTTAGTTACGAATGTCTTATGAATGAGAATCAACTTACTTGCTCTAATTTCATTAGTTTTTATTTATGTATAAGTACCTGGTGTTTTGATGAATTTCAGGTCATGAACCCAAGTTTTTATGATCTTGAGGACACCAGCAGCGCTTCAATCAATGCATTCCTATCAAAGTACTTTACCTGATTCTCTTTTGGGCATTTTCTGCTTCATGAAATTGGACTCGGTCTCTGTTTACATGAACTGAAAGGAAAGAAAAGCATAGTTGACAGAAAATCAAATGCTATTTCAGCTTTGAAACTCGCTAAAAATCCTAGTCCAGCTCATCTTACCTTTGGTTACGGGGATGTTATCTTATAGTAGTCTTTTAATCTCTGACTGATGCTAGTTTGGGGATGCATTGTTTGTTGAACAGTCTTGTGAATGACACTTTGCAAGCTCTTGAAGATGGAGGTTGTTTGAGAGTGAACGAAGATAACACCGTTGAGTCACTGGTGATGGGCGCTGTTGCATCACAGTATTACTTGCACTACACAACTGTCTCCCTATTCAGTGCCAATATACGTGCGGAAACCTCTCTTGAGGTAAGGGTTGTCTTGAAGGATAGCTCGGGTTGCCAGTACTTCATACATGGTTTGAATTCATTGTCTCTTTGCTAGGTGAAATCGGTCTTCTATTGAGAGACTTGTTTCCTGGCATTTTGAGTCTGACCGGTAAGGCTCACTGATTCGAACTTTAATTGAGTTCAATAGTTGCTGCACACATGGGGTAAACCTGTCCATGTTTGAAAAGCGCTATTTGGGTTTATAGTATGCATTTAAAACTAAATGTCTGTTTATGACATGGCAGGCTCTTCTTCGTGTTCTAAGTGGGGCCGCGGAGTTTGATGAGTTACCAGTTCGGCACAATGAGGTCAGATTTTGCTCCTGGTTCTCACTTAATTTATCCATGTTGAATTTGGACATGTCATGATGCTGTAGCTCTTTGATGTCACTTAGCTAGTCATTTCGAGTTGCAGACTGTCATTCTGCTCGTAGTTACTAACGTTATGAAGCACGACTGTTCAGGAAAAACTCAATGAGGGTTTAGCCAAAGAAGTACGCTGGCCAGTCGACATGCGTGCCCTTGACGACCCACACGTGAAAACCAATCTGCTTCTGCAGGTACATGCCGAGTCCAAATCCAATCTAGCTCTTGTAGTTTTTATAACGTGCTCAATGGAAGCTTGTTGTGAGCATGCAGTGTTTAGGTCTTCTATATTTTACCAACTGCATCTGCTATCTTATTGGTCCTTTGGGTATTGGAATGAGCAGGCTCACTTCTCAAGGATTGACTTACCTGTAAGCGACTACATTACTGATACCAAGTCAGTGCTAGACCAAAGCATACGTGTCCTGCAAGCCATGGTAGACGTCGCAGCCAATGGCGGCTGGCTCGAAACCGTTCTCTCGACCATGCATCTCCTTCAGATGATCATGCAGGTTACTCTCGGATCCTGTGACATGAGTGAGAATGGTTGCAGATGTTTATGGGCTTTTATCGGTTGAACTAAACTGAGAATGCTGTCATTTCTTGGGTTGTCTTTAGTGACAGATTACCAAACGCCCTCACCGTCATGTCTCGACCTTACCTGAAGGCTTGATGTTGTTTGTTATCGAGATCATAATTGTGCGAGACACTGTAACCTGGATTGATCTTTGGAGTTGATGCTTCGTTCATTTGTACAGGGCCGCTGGTGGGAAAAGGATGAGCGGTTGGCGCTGAACATGTTGCCACACGTTAACGCTGACGTACTGTCTGTTCTAAAAGAACGTGGCTTAGTTACTGGACACGACTTGCTCTCAAGCTCAGCTGATCACTTGAGAGGGGCTCTAAGGACTGTTATCGGGCCCCCACAAGTTGCAGAAGTTATGCAGGTGTGTAAAAAATATCTAAAGGGCTGAGCCTGTCTGGGAAGATTTTAGACTGCATCAGTTCCTTTGAGAACAGAATGGATTGCTTTTTCTACATGGGCGCTCAGTTGCACATCTTTATCATCAAAAAGTTCATAGTTAATCAGGTTGAGAGATTCAGGTAATGAAAAGCATTGAAGAGTTGAAGCGTAATGAATTCTTCAGGACATCAACTTCTGTTGATTAACTTATGTGAGTCTGATGATGTAAAATTTATGTGTCTCCTTATTCTTGTGCTTGATTAAATGCATGAGGATGTTCTTACCAGTTTTCAAATTCTGTAAAATTGAGTTATTTATTTAATGAACGTATTAAAATATGTTGTGAACAATGCCTTGAAAGATTCTCTTTTGGTAAAGACCTTAGACCCATGTGAGTAGTTGATTGACTTACAAATAAATGACTGTAACAGGTATGGATGAGGTTGCCTCGTGTGGAAGTAAGATGGAGGCTGGAGCCAAGCAGGGAAGAGAAGAACCGGGAGTGGGTACTGCGAGTTGAGCTCTTCCGACGCGTCTTGAAACGGATGCCAAATTTCCGGGCTTATGTGCCTTACTTTCCAAAGGTTCGGTCCCTTTACTTAAGTTCTCTTGCTCTGCACGTCTGGGAAGAAAGAGAGCTATACTTAGGACACCATATGCTGTGGACCACAGTAATTCCGAGAGGCAGCAGTATTTATATGTTTTCTAATATATCGTAGCGCTATTGACCACCTTGGAAGCTGCAAATTGAACACCTACATTACATGGAGTATTTAGTGTACTAGCTATTGCTCTATTACTTTTCTCGAGGTATGTTCTCAATGGTGTTGAGAGTGGTGTTGGCAAGGGTCTTAGAAATGAATTTAGGTACTCCTTCAGACTGGATACACTTTTTCTATCACTACCCAACACCAAGCGTGAATATTTCCTTAAGTTACTCCCAGTCTAGTAGTTCGCTGTTTTGTTTTGTTGTGACTTGGCACAAAGCAATCTTAGTTGTACTGCTACGCTGGTATCTTGAGGAAGCACAGATTACAATTAGATGACCAAAGCATTCAAAACGAAAAGACTCAGGAGTATTCTGATACTGTAGGTCAAAGACGAAGGCTGGTGGCTGGTAGCTGGGAATCCGAAGACGCGTGAGGTCTTTGCCCTAAAACGAGTCACCTTTTTGGAGCACCTGAATGCCAAGTTGGTTCTACCAAAGCATTTGAAACCTGAATCAGAGGTGAAATCTTCGCCTGGACTTATGTATATGTTTTTTGATCCGATTGATTTTCTAGAGAGATCTCTGGATGTTCGATATGTTGAAGTCAACTTCCATTGCATTAGTAGGGCTCTGCTTTGTAACTCATTAGATTGAATTTGATATCCTGCCCTTTCACGTGTATTTGCAAGGTTTGGGATTATTATTACAACTAATTGCTCTAACGATTTTGAGTTTTGAGGTTTAGTGTTCTCTTCTGAATTCTAATGATGCGGTGTTCGTTGACAATATTTATTGTGTCTCTGTTTGTGCAGCCTATTAGACTCTATTTGGTATCCGACTGTTACGTTGGGCTTGATCAAGAGTACGAAATTCGAGGTGCAGCTTGATGTGAAGAGAAGCCGTTGCGGGTTAGAACAGAAATGTCGAGCAGAGAACTTACTGTATGCAGCCCTAATGTACTGGCTGCTGCATGTATACATGGAAGTTCAGAGTTGGGAGAATCGGATTATATAGAAAACTGTTTATTTTCTGTAGCTAATTTCAGCCACTGTTATATTCACATCAGTCGTCAATCATGCAAACTTCTGATAATTGACGCCTAAGATTCCTAGTAAACCAAGATGTGGTTTTTAAGGTTTCAGTCAACTGCTTAGATTTGTTCATGTGTGCAAATTAATTTTTTGGATGTAAAGTTTTGTTTTAAATCTGGGAATATACACTGACAAACAAAACTGAGTACAAATTTGAAACATTTTCATTCAAACATAAGCATCAATGGACAAAGTCCAAAAATGTATACATGAAACTTGTAGTGTGACATACTACACATTACCATGGAAGTTTGAAGAAAAAATTAGTTGTGATTTGAAGGAAAATTAATTTCAAAGTTAGCCTTGTCTAAAACTTAGTTTTGTTCAGTTTTGTTCCATTTTTGGAATTACCTTATCTTTTGTCAATTTTTTCTTCAAACTCTAAAAATATTCTTTGTGCATTGCCATGTTGGTAAACATTATTTCAAATTGTTGTACACAAAAATTGAAGGAAATTTACATTTATAGAATTCAAAATATCAACAATTTGATAAACATGCAAATGATGTTGGTTCTCACAATATTTTAATTTCTTTTGGAATTGAAAGCATGGGATTGCATTAGCCTTCATAGAGAGAGTATAGGTTGCAACATGGACCATTGTTATATCTTATTGCCCTTGCATTTGAAATATTTGTTGAAAAGGGCGATGTGTTCAATTTATGTTTTATAGCCATATAATGAATTTTTAGATTCAGTATTTTTTGTCAAAAAAACTAGAGTTCATGATGCATATAATTGACAAAAAAAATTCAAAAAAAATTCAATGATGACTACCGATATCATCAAAAAACAAGAAATTGCCAAAAATTACATTGGCTTCCTTAAATTTCCTATTTTTTGGTTGGATATGGTTGGAAGTCAAAAGAGTATTCTAGATTCCCTTCTTAGCATTTATTGGACATGAGATGAATAAAGTATGAATTTTCAAAGTGCTGAAAACAGTTGTTTTTAAAATCAACCCTAGATTCTCATGAATAGTGAGAATACATTTTAAGCAAGAATATGTAAGTGTCGATTTCTGAAAGGGATCAAAATGAGTTGTAGTTATTGAATATTATATATGAATTTCCAATGAATTTTCTAGTGGTTTGGCTTCAAATTATTAAGTTAAGGCCATATTTGTTATATTGAGACCTTTCGTAGTCTCGATTTTATCCTTAACTCGAGGATTAAACTGTTTTATCTCTTTACTGGTATTTTTTTATAAATAGGTAACAACAACAACTTTTAAAATTTCATTATAGGATCACTATTTGAGCATTATTTATTTTTGGTTTCAATTCCTAATTTTTTAAATGAATTTTCCAATAACTAGCATTCTGTCTCAAAATCTACGAAAAGTCTCAATACAACAAATATGACCTTCAGTTTTGTAAGTATTGAAGATCCTATAAGGAACTACTATTTGGCAATTTTTTAGCTACTCATGGGATATTAATAGAACTAAAATTGTCCATCAAACATCCAAGAGTATGTAATAAAATGTAAAAATTAAAATTAATAAATGTCAAATTCTCTTTTGAGGATTAGATCTTGCAAATGATTAAGAGTTTGGCTCTAAAACCTTTGTATATATTGAAAGTGAAGGTTAGATTAAGATCATATAGATGCAATTTTCATATTTTTCAATCTCTTCCATCCAATAATCCTTCTCAAAAAAATAAATTTAACTTCGTTACCTATTTATTTAAAATAATAATTTAAAAAAAGGAAGTCTAAAAATTGATTCCATCATTTCAAATGGAAGTACACTTGGTAGTATTATAACGGGATAAATTTGCTATGTATCCAATAGTAACTCTTATAGTTGATCAAATTCATACTATATTAATATCCAAAAAGAAAAACCAACAAATTCTATTATAGATGCTATAATTTACACACAATAGTACATTATCTTCTATTAGAAGACATTGTAATACATTATTATATTTATCACATATAACTATTTTACATTTTTAAACTTGGAGACCTTTGTCACCTTAGAATGCAATAATGCTTGTGCCATTGATTATTTGAAATGAAACTACATTGTCTTTCTATTTGTCCAATACTATATACAACGTTTTTAGCCACATTAGTATCAAAGTGGTGAGATTTTCACAAGTGTAATTACTAATTTTCAAAAAATTCAAGAGTGATTTTAAGCAACAAAATAGTTTTTTGATGAGGGTCCTATTACCTTGGAATCAAAACCCTATTATTTTTTAATGAGAATTTTGAAAATGAGTCACATGTATCAAATACATTGGGAGTTCACTTTGGGTGGCACTTAATTTTAACCCTTGAAAGGCCCCTGGGGTCCCTCTATACAACCCGGTGTATTTAGCCTTATAATTATTTAATTGTGGTTTAATATATGAATTGTGATACATTTTTATTTATGTACTATCTTGATCATTAATTTACTTTGTACTGAAAAGTGTTTGGTCAATGTTTTTTTAATCAAATACCACCAAATTCATAATATACTATGTGACCGCAGAGGGCTTTCAAGCCCTTCAAGGGTTAAAGCTAACTAGAGTTTGAGGTATTAGGTGGGAGGGTTTACTTGACTTGGCATTCTTTGCTAAATTGAATTAGTTGTAGAATTTGTAGGCTTGACTATGGCAACTTTGCCATGATTAGTAAAGTGTTTTTTTTCCAATGCTTACACTATTGGATTTTCCCTTCTTGGGGTGAGAGGTAGCTCGACTTCTGTAACTCAAATCTTGTATCTATTCTTTTAGTGTCTCTTTGTTATACATTCTTATTTATTTCTTGCTTTCATATTTGATGTGGATTTATGCTTTTGGATATGTTGTCAGATTAAGATCTTCATTTACAAGGCATCTACTTTCTAAGAAAAGTGATAGTCTTTTTTTGCCAATTCTTCTCCACTTCTATCTAAAAATATGGATGAAGCCACCACTTTTGAATGAAAATTCTATGAATATAAATAAAAATATATTTTTGATCCAAAAGATCAATGAATGTAAAAATATCATGCTTCATCAAATTACAAGTAGAGGATCTACATAGTGTCCAAAAAAAGTATGTGCCCACTATTTAATAAATTGCTAATTTAGAATTTTATAACTTTCTTTATCTAATTGGAGACCTCAAATGCCAAATATTAACTCAAAATTTCCATTCACAATAAAATATGTACACCCAAGCATTATCACCACTACCTAAAATGCAACCCTACATTTGGACCAAAGAAGAACACTATTACCTAAATATTGATGCTACAAGATGTATACAAGCAAAACATAAGAGGCTTAGAGATCTTAGTGTCAATTTTTGGTCCACTTATAACCAATAGTTTGAAATTTCATAATTTATATATAAAATAATGCACACAAAAGTGCATTGGTGAATTCTCTTTCACTTGCCGATAAGATCCAATAAAAATAGATTTGAGTTTATCAATAATAAGTATATAATAAAAAAGACTTCACTAAGTTGTAGGGGTTCATTGAAATTTTGTTTGGATATCATTTGAGTTTAGTGAAAATCATTGAGCAAACATTGTGCAAAAGAGAGTGTGACACAATTTGCATTTAATATAACAAAATATGGATGCACTTACGTGAATCTAGAACAAAGCCCAAATTTGTTGTGATGCAACAACACTAAAAAGGTTTCATCAAGCTCTAAGGATTCATCTTGAAGATGCTTCAATATTACTACACAAAATAGTGAAATTAGATTGCCTTAACAATTAGGTTGCCTTACTTGGAGAAAGTTACTCTACAAGCCATCAAAGTTAACCCCTAAAGTCCCAAACATGGTTTTTTGGCATTATAGATATTTTGGGCAGCTCACTACAAGCGGAATTTTCCATTTTTTACTTTGAAATTTTGATACAACATGTGGTCAAGGAGTAGCTTTAAGGCCCAACAATTTTCATAACTTTTGGCTACATGGTTAAAAAGTTATTGTATGATATGTAGTTTCTTTCCCAACTCAGGCAGCTTGGGCAGATCAGAAAAAATCACTTTTTTCAAAATTAAAAATTTGAAATTGATTTTCTAGATATCTATATATGTGGAAAGCTTTGAATCTTTCCATTTTGATCAATGAGGTGAAAGTTATGAGGAGTTTTAGTTTGCAGGCAATTATGGATTCTCTACTCTAAAATAAACTTTGAAGTCCTTCATTTTACTCAATTTTCAATACTTTTTGAAAAAAAAAAAAATCATAGGATGTAGATTGTTTATTACAACATTACAACCATTGGGATTGTCATTTTTCAAATCCATAACAAAATTCTTAACAATTTAGTATTTTCAATCATTATCTACTTCTTTCTACTTACTATTTTTTTCCTATATGTTGTACAATTCCAAATGATCTGAAAATTTTCAAGCTTGTAGCTAGTTTGCCTTGAAGAATGATTTAAAAGAGACACATCCATTTTGGACATTTTTTCAAACAAATATGACCTTGTGAAGAGCAGCTGCCCGGTTTTTCACAGGGACAAAAAAAGGATTTTTGTCAATTCAAACGCTAATATCTTGCAATCTACAAGGTGGAAATTTATGAAATTTTTTTCACATGTTCTCAAACGAGCTTACTACAAGATCCTACGGTTACATGTGTCCAAAAATGTTTTTTTTTTCTAAAATTTAATTCTTGTACTAGAAATGGCAGTTTGGGAGCGTTTTTGTGAAAATATAGTCAAAAACCTTTAGGGGTTAACATATATTTCTACAGATACTTCCATTTGTACATATGGAGGTTCATAAGTCCCAATTACAACAATAACTGAGTCAAAAGTAGTTCATTCTTGTACAATAACATTAAATATTTATGTAATGTCAAATGTTGAGAAATTAGTGAGGGGCAACCTAATTTCACTATTTTGTGTAGTTAGGTTTTATCAAGAACAAATGAATGACAAACTGTGCAGATGAGAACGGGACGGATGAAAACGTGTCTCATGTCGCATTGAATATAACAGATAACAAATTTCAGCTTTTTTACCAGGGTTGATCCTCCCTCCCCTGATCAGTCAGAGTAACCCCAGTAGAGTTAACTGTCGGCATTCTCAGGCCTGCTTGCTTTCAGGCTCTGGCACGTGAACCCAACCAGCTCCATCTCTCGCGCTCAGTCGCTCTTCTCTCTCCCCAGGCCAGCTATGGCGTCCCTCGCATTCATTTCCTTACAATACTCACCCAGAAACCAGATTCCACACTCTCGGCTCTAGAATGGCAGCATAAACATCACTCTTTTACGATGACAGACTTCACACTTTGGCTCAGAATCCCTCTGAAGATGAGCTTTTAAGGGATTGACAACATTGGAAACAGAGCAAGAACATTGATTGGGATTGAGATTGGGATAGTGAATAGCAATAGTGATGGTATTAGGAAGTTGGGTGTGGCGTAGAATTAAAAGGTAGAGAGAGATGTCGGCGGAGAGTGTCACTAAGCAGGCTAGAGCGGAAGTGGAGAGCCTGCGGGAGCAATTGCACAAGAAGAGGGCGGTACTCCGGGATGGCGATGGTGGGTTCTGTTTTCTTTTCTTCTTTTTTACCGATTTTTCTTCTTTGCCGAAATTGCATCGAGCTTTGCGCAACATTCACCAAAATAGTCTCAGAAACATATTCTAACATTCGGTGTAGAGAGTATTCTTGATCGATAGTGAGTGACTTGTCTTCTTTTGATGATGTTGGAATCGAACTCAGATTCGTTTTGGCAAGGGTGTTGAGAATGGCATCTGTTTACGAATGGTTTTCTGGAGATGATGAGTGTGGGGAAAATTTCTTGGGGCAGCTAGAATTTGCTCAATGTTAGATCGTGCCCCGGATCGCAGCATAGGTTTACAGTCTTGAAATTTGGGATGTCAGGTTAGGGCTGACCAGTTTGGAGACTGTATTCGGAATGTATGTTTGGTTAGTCATGGAAGCAATGGTATGTAGGGGTTGTCAGAGCTTGCGATTGCGATTCCTGCTTGCAGGTTTATTGTCAAATTGGGCACAATGACAAGTGCTCCGTTTGTGAGGTTCTCTAGGGATAGCGATGAATCTTGTGAAAGTGGAACTTTAGAGGTCAACCAATTTGTAGAAGTGTGGTTTTGGGGAAATGCATAGAGTTGTTGAGAGATTACATAACAGTATTAACCCATGTGGATGGGTGTCTTTGGTTAACTGAGTAGCTGTGATAGGTGTAGCTTGTTGGTCTCGATTTGCTGGAGGTTAAGAACCTTGCAATTGCAGAATATTCTGCCTCTAGCCATTTATTGGGAGGAATGTCTTGACTTGCTTATTAATGTTTTACACCTTGGATAGAAAAGCCAAATGTTTTTAGATCATAGGTTTATGAGTTTGTATGAATTATCATGGAATTTCGATTGCATTGGATTTTTGTTATAATTAGATTTTTCAATGATTTTGGAGACAATGGGGAGATGGCGATTGAGTCGGTTCATTCTTTTCTTTGAAATTGTTTGAAGGTTATGCTTTAATAATGATAGATTGTGATATAAACATCTTGCAAGTAGCTGAAAGTAGATCATTCTAGGGAGAACTCCCTGTGAATCACGGAGAAGTCCTCCCATGAAATTCATCATGCTCATCTTGTTTCCCTTACGATTTTCAAGAATTTCTTGAAACAATGTAATTTTATTGAATACCATGTAAATCACTTGTGCAACTTCAAATGGGAAGTTGTAGACCACTAGTAGACAAACCCATTTTCATTCAAAGATAAGTGGCCTTAGACATTTAGCGAAGTCATGCGTACTCCACTTACTGGCTGTCCAACCAAGCTTATGAATACCGGTAGCTGAGTTGCTGGGAACTAAGGTCACGGGATCAGGTCTCCAACGGTTTCGTAATCCTCTACCTCACTTTTTACGTGTTGTTTTAGGAGAGAGTTATTACTTTCTTATTAGTAATTGACATGTATTGAATTGTTGGGATCGATGGGTTGAGCAGTGGCTACATATGCGCAAAGTCAGGGATCCAAGCAGGTGGAGGTAAATAACAGCTCTTTCAAATGCTGTCGAAATTTGCAAGGACACACAGGCAAGGTATACCCGGTTGCTTCACTTCTGTCTTGTTCTTTGCTTAGCTCATAACTTTGTGATTGCAGTTAAGATATGAACTCAACTTTCTCTGCTTTAAACCTGCGTGCCCTAATCGTCAAAAAGTGGTTGCCTTCATATCGATATGAGTTGAATTAAAACCGTGGTGTTGCTTCAGGATGTAACAAAACATATCAATAGAAGAAAGAAATCATATCGAACATTTTGAGTCCTGAGAGTTACTATAAACTATAACTATTAGATTTTAATGCAAAATTTTTGTTTTTAGCCGGGATTTGCAGCTCTTGATTCATGAGTATCATACTGTGTTGGATTATGCGTTCTTTTTGGTCTCAAGAACTCTGTTATAGGGACTTCACCACAGCTTTACTCGTGTTAGACGCAGAGGAATGAATCGTATGTATGAAAGCATGAAGTTTGACCTCAATTTGGTAGTGGATCATCCTAAGAGACAGATAACATCTGTTGGTTTTATTACATAGAAAGGACTAGAAGGGGCTCATGAAAATGAAATATTGGAGACTGAGCCTTTGAGAAACTGTGCTGGAACAGATATACTCACTAGATTGGTCCTACCGAGAAACCTCACGAATTGTATCAGCATCGCAAGATGGCAGGCTCATTGTGTGGAACGCCATTTCGGGTCAGAAGACACATGCATTCAAGTTGGCATGCGCGTGGGTCATGGCAGCTGCCATTTCACCGGCAGGCAACATGGTGGCCTGCGGTGGTCTGGACAATGTTTGCTCCATTTTTAACCTCAACTCATCTCCTGACAAGGAAGGGAACTTACCCGTGTCAGGTTCACTGACAGGCCATACGGGTTACCTCTCTTGTTGTAAATATATTCCTTCTCAAGAAGAACGCATTGTTACGAGCTCGGAAGACCGCACTTGTAGGCTGTGGGATGCAGACACCCAACAATGCATCAGTATTTTTGGAGGTGACATTATCACTGGTCATACCGGCGACGTCATGAGGTGGGTGTTGCTATTTTTATAATACTAGCGATATAGAAAACTTTTATCTGTCACAACGCAAAATGAAACCTCTTCTTTTGTTAACTTCGCGAACGTCATTGGGGACTCATGCAGTTTAATTCAATTTTGACAATCATTTTCACCTATTTGATTTCAGTTTTTTCCAGAACCTCTTCTTGGATATATAGATCACACCGATATGAAGCCAAAATCTAAGCTCTCCTCAATCGAGTAGGTTGTTGAATTTCTGAACTTCCAAGACGAGGTGCCATATTTCCTATGTTCGCGCTATGTTTACAGTCACTTTCGAGCTAATTGCAACTGACTAACGAAAATGATGGGATGATGGCAACAGTATATCTGTGAGTTCAAGCAAACCCAACATGTTTATCTCAGGCTCGTGTGACAAAACCGCCAAGTTGTGGGACGTGAGGTCACCTGGCCGAGCGCAACGCACCTTTCATGGGCACGAGGGTGACGTAAATACGGTGCACATTCTTTCGGGGGACCGCCACTTAGGAACCGGGAGTGACGACGGTAGCTGCCGACTCTTTGACATTGGCACGGGCCATGAGTTGCAGCAATATTGGGACAAGCAGGCTCTTGCTCGGGGTCCAGTCAATGTTACTTCCATAGCACTTTCACGTTCAGGTCGCCTTCTCTTTGCAGGCTACTCAAACGGCAATTGCTATGTCTGGGACACTTTATTAGCCAAGGTATGAGACGTAACTCACTCGGATGAATAATGCTCACGTGCATCTTCTAATTACTATATGGAAGACGCTACAGTTGTGAAAATTTAGTATTCACTAAAAGTAGATCGTCTTTGGAATGTTTAGACAGAAATATCAAGAGAATCATTCTTCTCCATAATTGATGGAGAGATCTCCCGCGGGTCACACTGATCATGCAGAGGCCTCCCTTTTGTCTCTTCTAGAGGCTTCTGGATGATCATTGTCACCATAGGAGACCTCCCTGTGTATCTTCGAGAGGCTTTTGTATGATTATTCTGACCGTAAGGGAACCTACCCATGAATCATGACGAAGATTCTCTCTTATAAGCTTTCTAAAAGTTCTTGAAACAGACTAATTTTACTTCAAATTCTGTTGAAATCGGTTATGATAGTCCCAAGCATGCTAACTAGTCCGTTCTAGTCAACGCCTGGTTCTCGTTATGAAATGGCGAGACTTCATTCTATCTCGTTGCTTTTGAAGTTGTACAGAGTCAGGTTTCGTGTGCTTATATAATTGTCCCGTCTGCAGGTGGTGGCAAACTTGGGTGGAGGACGGGCTGAGGGGCACACCAATCGCGTAAGCTGCCTAGCATTGGCGGCTGACGGTGATGCTCTTTGCACTGGAAGTTGGGACTCCACTCTGAAGGTTTGTGTGGTCTACAATACGATTTTTTTTTTTTTTTTCCTGGCTTTGACAAGACTGGTTGTATGTCACTAGAGGAAAATTTTTCTGGCTTGTTCCGTGAGTTCCATTGATATCCCAAGTAGTTGAGAATCCATAGAAAATAAATACATATGGCACTGAAATCCTAGTTGCTTTTGTCCTTTCAGGTGTGGTCTTATGCTGCTGGAAGATAGTGTTATTTCGATGGTTACTGTGGAGAGCAACTACTTCTAGTCACCTCACAAAACCTCTCTTGCCGTTCGACTTGGATCCTTTTGGATCATTACGGAGTGTATTTTATGGACGCATAACCCGCTGTATTCCAAATATGAAGGTGGTTTCTTGACCAAACGCAGGTCAGTGTATGGATTTTCCAAAACTTGCGAGTAGGTTGTGACATAAGCACTCTATATGTAGAGTTAGAAATTGGTTATTACCCGGGGAGCTTATAACACGAACATGAAGCCGACCACCATCTGTATTGATTCTTTACGACTCATTAAAGTCATGCAACTTTACTGCGTGTTCAAAGGTCGTTCTGTGTTGTGATTATTTGGGATGATACGAGATTTCTCTCCAGGATAGACATGCTCAATTAGTTTGCATTGAAAATTGTTCGGCCAACAAGCTCCTATACTGTTGCATTTGGGTTGGTATTTTCTGGTGGTGGGTTGTAAGACCCTGTTTTTCAGTCCAGCCATTAGACTGACTTCCAAAGACTTCCATTATGGCTGGCATTGTTGAAACTTCACACTTGTGGTTACACAGCCTCGTCTGTGCACAACCCTTACGAGTTGTTGCTGTTTGCCTCGGGGGAGTTGCGCACTTTAATTTAAAGGTAGGGACAACCCAAACCGACAGTTTTTGCTGCTATCCATAGTTCCTATTGTTAGATTATTATTTATTCGATCTTTTTGGCTTGGACCCCCAAAGAATCAGTGTCCCCCAAGGGTACAAATGAAAGTTCGGGTAGGTTCCTATGATCTCAATTTGTTGGAGTGATTTTTTTAAAACTGTTTTTGTGATAGAAAAACTCATTAGCTTTGGGGGAATATAATTTTTATTTCAATCGATGCCTAGGAGCAAAAGTTATGCCACCTTATGCATTGAAAATGGAGTTTGCCAGGTAGCCAAAAAATACATAAAATTTGAAATAAAAATATATAAAAATTAAATTTTTTTTCATAGATTATATTTTTGTCTAAATGGAGAGCTTTGATTTATTCCATTTGGATTAGTGATGTGAAAGTTATGGAGCATCTTGTGTTTTGGGGCAATTGTAGAGAAACTAACATATTGTGTTCCTTTTTTAACTCAATTTTCACAATTTTTCGAAAAGAAAAGTTCCACAAGGTTTTGTTTGCTTACTAGAACAATCTTGTTGTTGGAATTATTGTGTTTCAATTGCACCTTAGAGCTATGAACAATTTAGTTTTTCATTCTATCACGCACCTAATTGGCTAATTCCACTTAACAATTTTTTGTAGTATGAAAATCAAGTGAGTGTTTTTTTAATTTTTTTCCTAGACTCTTGATCCAGTTCTTCAACATAAAAATTATGAAATCAGCATGTTCAGTACAAAAAATTTATGTTAAGAAGATTCAAAGTCATATAATCTAGTCACACAAGGAGCAAAAAAACTTGTTTTCTTTGCTTTATACCCAAATATCTTGTAATCTACATGGTTAAAATTTTTTAAATTTCTTTCACACATTCTTGTACTAGTCTAGTGGATTGCAACGCATCAAAAGAGGGTTTTATTTGTATATCATGTGCACAAGTTACAGATTTTATAAATCCACCACTTGATCAGAGATGTTGAGGCAATTTTAGGATGTTGCTTTTCAATCTCTACCTTACAACTACGATGATACAAGTTCCTTTTGGATTTAAGGACCTTGTGTATCACATATTAAGTAGAGTTACTTGATTGTGACATCTGTGCAGTTGCGACACTCTATAACATTGATTCTGAACACCAAAACTAGTATAACACTTCAATTCAACATTGAACCCTCATTTCCATTCCTGCTTGCAGTAAACTGGCATTTTGATCATGTCCTAATAATGCTCTCTGCAGTTCAAAAAGTTTACAAGGTTTGTCTTCCTGCTCGTGAAAGGAATGCTCAAGAATGTCTTAGTGCATGCCAGATCAAGAACATTTATCATCTCATGTCTTTGATCAAATGCCAAAAAATGTACATTGTTTCGTTACTCTTTAAAGACTACCCACTTACCAAAAAAAAAGTTTTGCACATCTTCAAAATTTTAGGAGAAATTCATTTTGTGTTAGTATCGTTCAATACACATGTTCAGATTCTAAGCCTCAGTTGGTTACAACTATGTATGTATTGCAGATAAGTACAGTGAAAGGATTGTCATACTCAAGAGTGATTGTAGGGTTTCAAAAATATATTAATAATGAAACCAAAGAAAAGTCATGACAATTAGGAAACATTACAAATAACTGTAGGAAGTTCTTCCATCACTATTCTTAAAACTTCGCATTATGCATTTGATGAAATAACTCGCACATATGTAACATTCTTAAATAGTCCATGGACCATCTTCTAGAAAATCTCTCAACTCAAAGATGTTTTTTGGTTCCTACAATTATTCTCTCACCTAGCCGATTGATTGTTCCACCATCATCTCAATCATTCCAACGGCTATACATAAACCTATACATATTCTTGTCCTGCAATGATGGTCTTCCAACTAGCTAGATCCATCAGAGGACAAGTCTAATTAACCAATCAAAGTGATGAGCTCAAGCTCTCGTCTCAGTTCACCAAGCTTCAGCTTAAAATATTCGGGAGGGATCTCACTACATACCTCCAAATGAACATTTTCCAAGGATCTATATTTGTCGCGGAGCTTCTTTTGGTATTTTGCAAAGATGTACTCCCTCAATTTAACTGAACTACCCAAGTCATGAGAAGGACATTTCCATGTGGGAAAATGATTTGCCCAATTCCGGTATGAGACTATCTTGTCAGGTGAACCAGGCTCTTCCATGTAATAATTTAATTCAATGCACTTCACACATGAAGGCCATGATAGTTCCACCCGCCTGCCTCTAGAAATATCCCAAAAGCTTTGGATTAATTGTGTTGACAACCGTCTTTCTACTACTCCAATTCCACAAAGACCTTGGGGTTGGTGAAGTGAATCATGATCGCCAGAATGATGGATTGCATTCATGCAAGTAACCCCACAACGAGGACACATTGCATCACAGCGAGGTCGGGCAGCATCTAGCTTGGAGTCGACCAATCTCTCACGCACCATGTGAACCACTTTTCGGATGTTGGAAGAGCTTATTTGGATAGAAATGTCGCGTATCTTCTCCTCCACATCATCCCGGATTTTGCCAAAATCAATATCATTCCCATACTTTCCACACATTTTATCACTCACGTTGATGGAGATTAGCCGAGCAAGTTCCAGGGATATATGACTAAGAGATTTGACGATGCTTCGTTGAAAGACAAGAAGTTTTGGTCGTGGAGCAGCTGTAGGACGCTCCGCTTCAATAACTGCATTTTTCACGGCTTCATAGATTGCACCTTTCAATTGGGTCTGGTTATCGTAATTCGCATTCTGTTCCGTAATCTCACTTTCAATGAACCTGTCCAGAACAATTCTATAATGCCAAGCTCCATCAGAAACACACGCAAGAAGATCTTTAAAGTTCTCCTCTTCAATTAGATCAATCAAGTGAAGGTCCAGATGAGCCCTCATTACCTTCCCATCGGACAACCATTTCTCACTCCGAATTTTGTCCGAGACAACTCTTGTGATTCGTTCCTCGTAAGCACCCATCAAGTGTTGTTGCTGCAACATATTGCAACAGAATGCCATGGATAACATATTGGTTCCATCGACTCTATTTGCAAGGTTTTGGAAAAAAGCCAAAGATAATCTCGTTGAGTCTCCAGTCGTTTAGAAACATTGTGAATCGAATCCCATCGCTCTTGAATTCTTTGGAATTCTTTCTCCAGTAGTTCCTTCACAAGTTTGTGCATCAGACCTTTCACATGATTTGTTTTTCTTGTTGACATAGCGATTGTCACTTGGATCATCTCTATCACAAAGTGATCTGAATACTGCTTTACACCTTCAAGACAGAAGTGCACCCTGGATATCAAGGTCTGAAATTCGAGCTCATGAGCCTTAGCATCAGAACCAAGTAAACTAGAAATATTCTTCCATGCTGCACTCGCAACATTCTTCAAGATTCCTGTAAGGAATTGATTGTTGTTTTTACTTTTTTCATTAAAGTCGATTTTCCTACTAAGCACAGGATGCCCCTCATATATCTTGTGGATTTTTTCCTTCACCTGCATTGCCATGGTTGGGTGCTTGCATGCGGCATCTTGCAGTACGCGCTTAAAAATCGATTCAAAATCCTCATTCATCTTTCTCTTTCTATCATCCGAATCAATATCTGAATGATGCTTAGAGCCAACGAGAGAAATTTCCTGTTGTATCTTGTTCGTATAATCCTTAACAACAAGATCAAATTTCAACACACCATCAATGAAACCTTGAAGCTGGAGCTCCCAGTGTCTCTGGTACTCCAGACGATCGGCTTCCCATCTCTCAGTTTCTCGGATCTTCCATTTCTGGTGATGCTTTTGAGAAAGAATGTGCACCACCTCCTTTTCTTCATCCATCACATTTGCTTCGACTTGGATCTTTAAGAGGTTCAGTAAGGTTGATGATGACACTTTGTCATCAAATTGTGCATCTGCTTCAAGTCTCCTTGTTAGGAGCTCAAACTCATCCTGCCATGTCTTTCCCACCTTTTGTCGGCAAGTTGCCAATCTCATTTGCATATACTGATAGTTTGAGTGCTCAATATGATTCAAAAAGCTCAACTCAAAATCTGATTCAGAAATCATGTCCCAAACGGTTTCCAAAAAGGAATTCCAACCCATCAACTCTTGAGCACTCCAAGAGCGGCTTTTGTCCAAAACACGCTCATGGATGTAATATCGCAACTCTTCCACCTTGGATCCGTAGTCAAAATCTGGGACATCTCCAGGAGGATTAGTTCCTTTCTTGTGATTTCCAAAATATTTCACATCACTCTGCTTCTCATCTTCAATATTAATCAAAAAGTTGCTTAGAAGGCTCTCGTTGTTGCATTCTGACTCCGAAACTAATTCACTAGTTTCACCAATGTTGAAATTAGCAATTGCAGAGGAAGCACTTCTCAACTCTTCTTGAAGCTTTCTTTGGTTTTTCGCAAACTTATGCACATCATTAATGTCAACACTCCTGTATACAAAGAACAATTTTGCTTGCATTTTTCTACTCTTTTCTTCAGCCAAAGCAGATCCTTTGAATGCCAACATCACCATGGGTAATATCTCTTTCAGTCCATTGTCGTCTTCGTTAGTAACCATGATAATACAAGCATCAGCTGGAAGAATAGCAAAGGTTGCCAATCGATTGTCTTGTGCATCCTTATCCCGGAGGCCAAAAAGCTCTGGTGACCTCATACCCATTGTATCCAGGATGAGCACGTAGTCAAACTCTGACCACTCTGATTTCACAAGTTGAAGAAACACCCCGCGGGTACAGAGGCCTGCGCTTGTTTTCAATTTCGTACCAAACATGATATTGAGAAGAGTGGATTTACCACTGCTTTGAAGTCCTACCACACTCAACACAAACACCTTGGGTTTATGTCCAAGTAAGGCATTGAGTTCAATATCAAGTCTACTAAGCACGGCGTTCACCCACGATTTATGAAAGTAGGTTGCATCGCCATCTAAAATCTCTAATGGAAAGCCGTCCAACAAATGGTATGCTGCCAACGTTGGTAAATGCATATGGCGTTTAGGATGTGCTACAAATATGTGACTCAGTTCACGCCAGAGGTGCTCCAAACCAAGCATCTGATCCACATACTCCGTTTTGGCAATCTCATCACCACGTACTATAGAATCTGATGCCTTGTACGGAGTTTTCGCAGAAGGAAATTTCACCTTTCTAATCACCTTGTCAGGCATTGGTTGCGAATTTCGGTCAATCATAAGCTGCAATTGCGAAATGCTGAGGCTCCGTTTCACGAGGTCTGTCTCTTCAAGACAGTGAACAAAAAACTGCAGAATTGGCAATCTGTAGATGTCATTTGCTAGTCCTCTACGTCTTTCTTTACATTCATTCATTCTTCCTTCGAGTTCTTTCCCTCTCCCTCTCTCCTCTAGTAATTCAAAAAAGAATTTTGCTTCTTCGGTGTAGATGTTTTGCAATCGTAAAGAAGCTCTCACAAACTGTTCTGAATCAAGTTGCTCAATATTGAAAGTCGCCTTCTTTTCATTCAATGGAGCAAGGGAGCTCACGCAATTAGCCAATGTCATTCCTGCACCTTTCGACTCTTGCTGTTTGATCATATTCAATACATATTGATTGATGCCTTTGGTGATCTCTTTGAAGTTTCCCCACACATGACTAGAGGCTCTGTCACCACCTTTACCTTTTGAACTGATACTCCAAAAGCGCGTAACACATTGTCTTGAATTATTCCATGAAGGCATGCTTGGTTGCATATTTGAATCCATTTCAATGATCACAATATCTGCAACCTTCTCCAAAATCGTCCCTAGTTTGTTGTGGTCGCCCCATACATGGAAAGCAAGGCAAGGTACATATTCCAAAGATTTCTCCTTGGCATTTTCCAGAAAGCCGACTCCAAGTTCCAAAATGGCAGAATCAGCTCCAGATTCATTCTTGACAAACATACTTGGATATCGACAATTCATCACTGCGTGTGCCATGTCAGCACTTTCTCGTTGAGACACAACCGCTCTGTTTGAAACAAATACTACACGTGGTAGGCTTGTATTCTCAGCAATTGATGGTTTCAAAATTTCTTGGTTGGCTAGTTTCACGTGAGTGAATTTGAGAGCCTCTGCTAGATGACAGAAATCGTGAGAATCTTCAGTGCATGGGATCACAAGCGGTACAGCAAAACGCTCTTCAAGTAGTACCTGCAATAGAGCAATTTGAACAAGCACATCTGAGCGCCGCAAGAGTTGCATCAAAGCTTTGAATTGGCAGTTGGTATAAAGGTTCAAGTCTACGCTCTCAGCATCATTCCCAAAGAAGCCGTCATCATCTTTGTCAGATTTTTCATCAGCATCGTTTGTATTCAATACAGTTGCAAATGGATCCTGACGATGTTTCAGACGATCCATCATTCCTTTGTAAGGATCTTTAGAAGATACATCAACACGCCGATCAACCAAATAATCACCTCCATATGTGTATAAGCCATAATTCTTGTTATAAGAGCTGTATCGTACAACATCGGTGTTGCCAAGAAAAATGTCTGCCATAAACATTTCAAAACACTTTTATTAGAAATCTATAACGAATGTGAATCAGGCATGAAATTGATTCTACAACATTCAATTGCGGAGTATGAAATTAGCAAGTAGTAGTGAGAGACTTGCTAAATCCAACAAGCCCATGGCATTTTAGACCAAAATTACAATAATATTTGAAGATCTACATTATATAGATTATAAATTTCCCCTCAAAAAAATCAATACACAAATTGCAGGAAATGCAAGTAGTTGTAGTACCTTCTTGTAAGGCTGGAGGACCAGCCTTATCTTTCTCACCCAACCTTGGTGGTGCTTGATCCAACAGTTCAGGAGTTGGTAATACTTCCAAAGGTGGCAACCTATTCGAAATAGATTTGTTTTAAGCCTTACTTTGTATGAAAGTTGATACAGATAGACTCAAGACAATATTTTGCTCCTCCAACAATTTCTGCATATCCGGGTCTATTATGCATCTTAAAAAGCTCTTTGCTGCACCATCACTTGACTTCACTATTCTATCCAAGAGAAGTTGGAAGTCAAGATCACGAAATAAACGTAGCTTGTCAGATGTCGGGATAGACTCATCCGACTTTACTCTATCAGAGGCTGCATGCCATAGGTTTGAAAGTTGAATACCAAGAGTGATTTCAGAAGATGACATCCGCAACTCTGTGAGCAAAGCTGTGACCTTGAGAGTGCGAGCTTGCTGCTGGGATTGACGCCATAGCTCATAGACTCTACCAGTTCCACCGGCAACAGAGCTTGCTACTGATCTCTCCCAGGCCTCACGGAGAAGATCACCAGCTTCACGAAGTCCGACACTATTCTCCATTGATGCAATCTCCCAGACTGGTATAAGTTCGGCTGTGTCACTCGTATCGATGATGTGCCATGTAGACTTGTCATTCAATTCAGTCTGAAATTTGACTTCATCATCTGTCTGAGGACCTAATGCAATGTTAACACATCTCACACTCGCTTGTTGACTGCCAGTGAAATACTGCTTGCTCGTAGAAAATTGCTTGCTGGTTGAATAAGTACTCTTGCTGTCCACAGTAACAACCTCCACGCCACTCTTAACTTTCTCATAACTAGCTTCAGCGTTGGCCTTTGAGGAGACCTTGTCCAGCAAGCTTTCTAAGGTCGTCTCAGAATTTGACTTGATTGTTACACCTTTCAACAGGACTCCTCCGACATGATATCTTCCAGATGAGACCTGTGAATTATAATGAGACAAAAATGTCTCAGCACCTTCGATTGTATGTATAAGACGCATGTCGGCTAACGCCTCTTCACTCAACAACATCTGATTGCGGGGTATGCTGAATGAAGCTTTTGGAATATACCAATATTGCATGTGCAACGCCTCCGAGGTCAACACATCAGAACGGGATGTCATCTCCTTCGCTCTGTCTCGGCCCCCTCCCCCAGAGACCGTCACGCGGCCACAACCATAGAAAGCTGCAGTAGCACTTAATGCAACTGTCCATCCAGAATTGAACAACAGCTCAAAAAACTTCTCGCCTGCGTGAATGCTCGAAGAAGATATACACTCCACCCTATAAGGTTGATCCGGTTTCAGGAACTCACATATCTTAGGGGGCCGAAGCAACTGCTTTGAGGCTCGTTTGCTCCCAATCAGCTCACTGAGACCATTAACATAGGTCCCACGTAGGGCTTGTCCACAGCTCACTCTTTCGAAAAGAGCATCAGACTCCATGATACTCACTGACAAGCATCCGTTTCAACAACTTGGATTATGGTCTCCAAGCTCAATTTTGTCCGTGTTGTACCTGCAGTCTCAAATTAAAACACTAGAGAAGAGAAAGAATTTTCTTGTGCCTTCAATTAAATGCATAACTCACACCCAGTGCTTCAAGAATTGACACAAGTAACAAATTGACTCTACGAGTTAGACAAAATCAAATTCCGTGGCAAGCACAGGACACTCAGACATCATGTTGCAAGCCTATTACAAAACTGCATGTAGATCTTGACAGAATCAAGACAAGCGTACCTCCTGTTCAATTTACTTAGTCCTAACTCTTGAAAATGGAAAGAGAAGCACAGGAAAAAAATCAAACCATGAAAGTAGTAGTGTAAGAAGAAAGTAGGTAAGAAACTCACCTCAGTGTTTGAAGAAAATCGCTGGTAATCTCCAAGTTGTGATTCTCTGGACAACCACAAATTTCCTTCTCTTATGCACTTCAGCTTCAAATTTTAACAGCTTGATAGTGTCCCACACTTCTGGACACACTGAAATTCTGTGTGGAGTACTCCGAAGCATTCAGTGGCATCCATGACGGCGAAAGTTTGAGACACTGGAGGACAGCAATGCAACCCCTCCATATATACTGTAAGCAACGATCACTCCCGCCAGTTAAAAACAATGGAAAGTCTGCCACTGAGTTGACTATAGGTAGAGTCCCCGACACTGAACCTGGATTTTAGAGCGTTACAGCAACCGCACCGCACAGCATTGAAGAGCTGGCTGCTGTGGCTACTGACGCCCCCGGGCTGTAAATGCTCCCCACCCTCCCAAGCGAGGATCGATTAAGAACTGGTAGAATATGTAGTTGAATTACCCCCAGTCAAGCACTTAACCCCTAAAGTAAGTCCCAAGGCCATTTGTTTTATTTTTTTTTCAAAAACGACTCAAAACTGCTAGTTCTGGTACGTTCACCCAAGAAAACAGAAGAAATGTTGTTTTTGGAATCTAACCAAAGGATCATATACTTCACTGGTCTCATATCATGTGGTAAAAATTTCATGAAGTTTGACCATACGGATTGGAAGATACTAGCATTCAAAGTTGGAAAAAAAAAAATTTTTGATCATTGTCTTGCAATTTCAAATGACTTTGACTGCCATTTATGGAAGAAATTTGCACAACAAACTTTGAATTAAAAAAAAATTGTGTTGATGAATGAAGGTAAAAGTCTAGGAATTTTTTTTGAAAAAGAATACACTTGATTTATTTTATTTTTAACTTGTTAAGTAGAAGTAGGTCCAAGATTGAAAGAAAAACTAAATTGTTAATAGCTCTAAGATGGGATTGGGACACTATAATCCCAATGGTCAAATTTTTTGAACAAGAAAACTTAACCTTGTCAAACAAATTTTTTTGAAAAAATGTGAAAATTGCATGCAAAAATGAATCCTATAAATTATTTTTTCAAGAAGATACTTTGATTGCCTGAAAAATAAAATTGCCTATAACTTTCACATAACAAATACAAATAGAATAAATCAAAGCTTTCCATATAGATAAAATTTCAATTTATGAGAAACTAAGTTTTTCAATTTTTTGTGTGTGAGAGGATTTCTGCCCACCACACTAAATAATGGACCTTCTTGTGCCATAACTTTTGCTCATGGGCACCAAATGAAATAAAAATTATATTCCTAAAAAACTACTGAGTTTTTCTATCTTCACAAAAAGTTTCAAAAAATGAGGATAAATATTTAGAACATAGGAACCTACCCAAAATCTATTTTATCCCCTGAGGGGACAATGGGACTTTAGGGGTCAAATGATTCCATGCATTTTTGGGACACTATAAGGTAATGTAAATTTTCTACCATGTAGAGAGATAGAAATTATGGGTATTGCAATTTTTTTGGTAATTTTATGTCTTGAATTGAAATTACTGTGACTTTTGGAAACCAAAAATTGATTTAGACACATACCCCAATGCATAGAGCCATCCATAACTATTCATTCAACCTTGTGATGATGCCCCAAACCAAAAGTGTCCAATGGATGACAAAGAATAATTTCATATAAGACAAAAGTGTGATTGTTCTTCCTAGAAATTTCACGAAGAAAGGAGAGGGCCTTACACAATACTTTGACCTCAAATGAGTATTTTTGGTTTTCTTGAAGTAGATGATTCTTACTATATTAGAAGGGATGATTTCTACAGAGACCAATTTGTCCTTACAAGGTTAAAGATTATTTTGGCTCTCAAAATAAGATCTATTTATCTTTGCCTGAAAAATAAGCTAAAAATATTTCCATGAAAGAAAATACATGAAAAAGGCGGACCAACCCTTACGTGAGTGGTTTATGGGCCTACTACCTTAGTCTCTGTTGAATTTCCAGTTACTTATTGATTGCCCGTGGGGCCCTAGACCGGAATGTGTGGTTCTACCACAAAGCACAGACTTTGTTGCAGAAATGGTACTTAGAACTTAAAACACAGACTGCAAAGTCTGTCGATTCAGAAATGAACAATAAATTCAATGTCTTGATCAGAGAAGCGGTGCAAGTGGTGCCCTGACATAAGCACAAGTGGGACACGTTTACCATATCCTCAAATCCCCCCCCGCCCCCCCGGTTTTGTTTTTTGACACAAATGAAACGAAATTTCATTGCAAGGAAGGAGAGTTACAAGCCGGCCAGCCTCAAATTCCCCTTTTCTTTAAATCATTCCAGCGGTAGGAGTTTTTTTTATAGGTGGACCGTCTATTTTCCTTCAATTCCCACATTGAACCATTTTTTCAAGGAACACTTTTATTTTCTCTACTCTTTATCCAAAATATTAAAAAATTAAAATTTTTCTCCGATTTTTGGCTGATGTTTTCAAACTGCAACTAGATTTTTCCCACGTCCACCAACAAACTTTGAACTAGCCCAATTGAAATTGAATCATTCGTCATCATCTTCTACTATTTTCACCAGCTCGATTAAAATATCCAAACATAATCATGTAGACAATGAGTAGCATGGCATTGAAAAGGATCTATACATTGAACTAGGTTGTTTGTTTATTTTGTTTGTCATAGTGAAATCTCTAGAATCATGAAGCCCCCAATCACATTCTTAGTACCATCATAAAGCCTTCTACAAGGAGGGGTGCACAAACTTTGTTTTGCAACGTTTGGACATACACTTAGTGTGAAAGTTATGGATTTTTGGACCTTAGAATTATCCTAAATTATGGATCTTTTGGAAAGAAATATGATTAAATCATGACAAAAATTAGACCAATGACATTAGGTTACACTAATACTAAGCTAAGGTAATTACACTTAAAACCAACACCTTTCTAAAATAGACATCTAGAGACTTGCCATCTCTAGTCAAAATGTACTCCCACTATTCAAGGCATGAGACTCTTAGTTAATGGTTTAGAATCAATTATTTTTTTGCTCTTTGAAAATTGATTTAACAATTTATTCATATGGTGTCCAAAAATGCATTCTAAGAAAATTTAGAATCTCCTTTTCACTTCCAACACAATCCTACAACAACTTTTTCAATATAATAATGGAACCATATTGAATTGCTTCTTCTAGTGATTGTTGATTTTACATGTACTTATCTTACAAGTGGGGAGTGGGGCTAGACCACATTTGGTCTTGTGAAATTCTCCCCCCTAGAATGCAACACAAGAACTTCTTATGTTTATTTACCAAAAAATTGGTGTTTTTGCACCTTAGATCAATTAATACCAAATGTAAGGTGGAACAATCCATTGCAGCTAGAAGACCCTATAATCAATGGACACCTAAGGAATGTCCCCATTAGGAGGGGGAATACTGAAGCTTTGGGCCACAATCAATGTCTTACTTGACAATTATAAAGTGATTGGTGACCTCATTAGGAACTTCTAACTTTTCAATGTAATTTTATTGTAGAAAGTGACTCTTTTAGGCCTTCCATGTTAAAAATTATTGGAACTGCTTCGTATGTCTAAGATGAACATTATGGATATAGATTTTGTTGGTTCTAGGTTAGTCTAGAGACTCTTTTGAGCCACGATGGGCTGAACACTTCAAAAGTTCATAGCAAATTCATGATTTGTCAAAAAAATAAATAAATTCTCTAGTTGTTTCATACACTTGTCTTTTTTCTTTATGAAAGAGAATTTATTTTTTAAAATTCGGCAATGGCATGAGGGCAATCTCCTCATTTTGACCACTATGAGTTGTTTTATCTTAGTCGGACAACCCTAGCCCATCCAATCCGATCCAATCCAAACATATCTTCGCTGCAAATTACAATTAATATCTAAGGTAAGAACACCCGAAAGCGTCCTTGCACCTAATTGCGTTAGATTCTACGTCAGGAATTCATTCTAGAACATAAATGTAGCTGGACTGTAGATCTCTTATCAATTTAGGTCAAAAAAAATAAGCTATGTTCTAAGTACTTACATTTACAGCCTGAAATGATCATGCTGTGTAGAATCTGACGCAATCGGGTGCAGGGACGCTTTCGGGTGCTCTTACCTTACGGCCCGCTAACATACCGACACCTGCTTACCATTGATTCTCCCAATACTGTACTGTGCAGTACAGTATTGGGCTCAGGGTTCTGCTCATACGAGCAATGTGGAATTGTAGACCCAGGCGAACAAAATTGAAGCTTCCCACATTGGGTCTACCATTTATGAGTAGGTCCCAGAGCTGACGTACAGGAATACACGTGACGTAAGCCTCAGTACAGTAGTTGGACCCGAATAATTAACTTGAATAAAGCTACGGCTGTTCGCATTCGGTGTTACGGGTGATGTTTGCAATGGGAATCCGGTTCAGAGGTTCAGAAGTAGGTCTAAATTTGTTCCTATTACCCTCAGTAACAACACTATTTAACATCTAGTGCGAACAAACCTTAAGTTAGCAGCACTGTTTAATGTGTGTCAAATATCTCCACATGAAGAAGAATTTCAAGTATATTCGATTCTGGGCACTCCAACACCCCTAATTAATGTACCTGTCACTTGGAAAATTGTTAACGAAGATTACAAGTATGTTACTGTTGCAATGAAGAAAATCCAATTGCTAATCATATTAAATCGAATAAATTCGAACCTAATTTTCTAACATGTGAAATAGTCAGTGCAGATAGTTCGTTTCTAATTTTAATAACAGTACTTGCTCGCAAAGAAGTTAAATCTTGCCGGCAATTCACAACTAAGTATTCAAATTGGTTATTCTTTCAACAAATGAATAATGTGCGAACGACGGATACCATTCAAAGAAATAATAACATAGGAATGTGAGTAAGCACTGCAGTACCTTTCCATCTTGTGAAATGCAAGGACTGGTAGAAACCTTTGGGCGAAGGCGCGCAGTTTAGTTCCACTCCACGTCGCCTTCCCACCCTCCTGCCTCACGACCTCATCATGGCTGTTGCAGCAAATCACACAGTTGCAGCAATTCACACAATTCATCGCAGTAAGTTCCAGATGCAAGGCATTTGCAATGCACACCTGCCTCACAGTCGATCGCCGGGCATTTCAAAGGGAAAAATATGACTCAAGTTGCAGGCGCGAAGCCCCACTTAATTCGCAAAAATTGAATTAAACGAATGGCCGGTAAAATTTGAATCAAGGTTTACCCAGAGTTGGGTCTAGAATCTTATTCAGAACAACTAACACATCATTGCAGAAAAAGTATATGAACAGACAAGATTTTAAAGCCAGATGCAGCATGCGCAGTAAAGTTTGCTGCTAGTAGAGTCAGGTATCAGGAATTCTCGCACTTGAATAGCTCTACAAGACATTGCACCAAGAAGCTGGATAAATAGTCCGTTTCGAGAGCTTGGGCATGCACCAGCCTCTCTATTGTAAGCAATCCCACACTTACTATTGCATTCATAAGGCTAATATCTTCTATCATCTGACAGAACATAACGTTGTTTCATACGATTTTATGCCGTGCATTGAAATTACTATGAGTTTTGGAAACCAAAGGTTGATCTAGACACATACCCCTATGCATAGAGTCTTCCAGAACTGCTCATTTAACCCTATAACGCTGTCCGGAGCTGAAGTGTCCCATGGATGACACAGAATACTTTCATGTAAGACAAAAGTGAAATTGTTCATCCTTGAAATTTTGTCTTAAGTAAGGAGAGGGCCTTGCACAATAGTTTAACCTCAAATGACTACTTCGGTTTTCTTAGAGTAGATGATTCACACTGTATCAAAAAGGATGATTTCCACGGAGACCAGCTTGTCCTTACAGGGTTAAAAACTATTTTGGCTCTCAAAACCGAGGACACTTATGGATAGAAATCAGTCAGTCTGTGTTGAATTTCCAATTACGTATTGATTGCCCATGGGGTCCTGGTCCGGAATGGGTGGTTCTACCACGAAGCACAGACTTTGTTTCAGAAATGGTACGTTAGAACTTAAAGCACAGACTTTCAAAGAACTTCAAGCTCAGACTGCAAAGTCTACCGATTCAGAAATGAACAATGAATTGAATGTCTTGATCAGAGAAGCGGTGCAAGTGGTGCCCTGACATAAGCACAAGTGGGCCAAGTTTACCATATCCTCAAAGTCCCCTTAACTAAATCATTCCAGCGTCAGGGATTTCTTGAGATTTGCCAACTACCCAAATTGAACCGGTTTTCAAGGAATGTGTTTGTTTTCTCTATTCTTTATTCAAAATATTAAAAAATTAGGTTTTTTTCATCGGTCATTGCCAATATGCCTTCGAGCATTCTTGTTGCCAATGGCCTTCAAAGATGTGCTGACTCCTATTCGATTCATTGGCACCATTACATTTTCCTGATGGGATCCAGAAGATAGGGTCCTAGAGCATGAAGATCTTGCATGAGGTTAAATGACAGTGCCATACCTAAAATCCTGTTTCTCTACGGCATCTTGCAGGCAGCCCTCTCCCGATTGACAAATTCAGCATCAGTCTCTGGCCTGGGTACTTCAAATTGGTATGAGCTAGAATATCCTTGTAGTATTGACCTCCCTCTAGATCACTCTACCTTGATTTCCTTTGGCAGTTTTTCCACAGGTACGTGTCGTTGGAAGGTTTTGAATGTGCATGAAGAAATTCTAATCTCCGTCGGTATCACGAACAGTGAATGCATAAAGAACAGCTGGCCAAGCAAAACGCTTGCCTCCGACACCAAGACTGCCATAGCCGTGGTTGCGTATCATAGTCCACATTTGTGGTTGCCCTGGATGCCTCTTCAAATTAATAGGTCGGTGCAGCCATAGCCAACTGAATACCGCGGTAACAGTCGAAGCCACAAGCGACGATCCAGTAACAACTACATTCAGCTGTTGTACGAAGTGAGAAAGTACTCTCAACACAGCTTCTTCGACAAATCTTTTTAGCGGCGTTCTGCAGGGGCCAGTCTACTGTACGATATCATGCATTGGACAACAGGCAAGGGATTACCAAAGCACTCTTGGGAGGCGGAGATGCCACGGCCGAACACTCAGCTTCTTGAACTCAGCAACACACGGATTCCAATTTCTCACAGCAACATAAGCTCATGTGCAAATGGCCACCCCAATTCTAAACACTCAAATCAATGCTTGAAGTCTCGGCCCCAGTCAGTTCGCGCTATAACTTAATGGTCATTCTCACATTTCGTAATCCTAACTTCTGATAACTTAGAGCCACGGTAATCAATCTAGAACCGCCGATTGAAGCTGTTGTGCATCAATTAGTATTCTTAGTTGTCCTATTCTTCAATTATAGTTATAGGTTAGTGGTCTGTAGAACTCTATGTTAATTATAACTTGTGATAAATGAGAATCATAAATTTTGAAGAAAAGAATATATGTGATTTGGAGAATAGTTCTAATATTTTCAAATTTCCAAAGTCAAAACTAGAAAAACTTAATTGAAAAATATTTTATATTAGGTGCATTTCTTAATTATCTTTAAAAAGTTGCAAAAGCATTCCGCATTAGAGGAGATTTGAGGCCTCGACATGCCCGTTTAAGGGTTGTTCCCCTATTTGTTCCCTATGCTATCCCAAAACAGCTAGTTGCCGTCAACATATAAATATAAAAAAAAAATTAGTTCTAAAATGCAAAAAGAAGTTGAAAAAAAAAAATTTGATGTAGTACGGTCTTGGCCATGTCAGACTGTAGCAGTGGCGTAGTTCCTACGTTCCCTACAACATGGGAACTCGTAGGCATGTAGAGGCCTCAAATCTCCCCTAATTATGACTATTTTACAACCATGTTGGGCCATGTGAGTAGGTGAAGATATTTTGTGAGGATGGACTTATGTTACAATGGTAACACATTAATTTCTGAAGGTTCATGTCTATTTTTCAACTAAAATTGCTTTAAACTACCATTTCTAGTATAATGAGCTACAATGAAAAAAAATTTAATTTTTTTTCAAATTCAACCTTAGGATCTTGCATTAGATTTGTATGAAAATGTGGAAAAAAAAATTTCAATCACTAAACATGTTGATTGCAAGATATTAGTGTTCGAACTAGGAAAAGAAAAGATGTTCTAGCACTTACTTTACTAGTTTTTTAGATGGAATCCCTTTAACTTAAAGTTTTTCCACTACAAAGTTTTCTTGCTCAAATTTTCATCATGGGAAATCAAATTGAAAATTGGTTTAGGTAGTAACCTAGACTATATAGATGCATTTATTTAGAAAATTTGTAAAAATTGAATTCTAAAATAGATTTTATATGATATTTTTTCAAAAAAATTACCTATTTGTGTAATAAACAATTGTTCTGAACTTTCACATCCATAACCAAATGGAACAAATAAGAAATTTGATTTATTTACAGATATATTTTAATAGAAAAAATATGAAAAAATAATAATTTTGATTTTTTTTGCAATTTCTTCTTGTTGCCTATGCATAAGCATTTTATGCTTAACAAGTCATAAATTTTCCCCCTACACCAAATGAAATAAAACTTATATAAAACTTTTGAAAAGGTTTCAAAAAGGTTTCAAAAAATTACACTAAAAATTTGAAACTAAAGGAGTCTAAATTCTAAAAAATGCATTCCAATACTTTGAAATTCTTGGGGTTAAGAGAATCTTTAGTTATACAATTTCCAATTGGAAGGGGGAGAGGAGGTTTGTTATTATATGAGTCTACGATTATAAGCTTAAGTATGAACTTAGAAGTCTAGACATCTATACAATAGGCATCTATATTATAGACATCTTCCATGATTATAGTATAACTATGTTATAGATACCTATATTATAGGTATTCATGTTATAAGCATCTTCAATGGTTGTAGAGTATCTACTTACACCTAAGTTCTAGGCTCATGCGCTTGCTATGCTCACACACTTGTATAGTTGTGATGAATCATAGTTTAACCCCTAAAGTCCGAATATTCCTTCGAGGGAGAAAATAGAATTTGTGTAGGCTTCTAAGATATCAATTTTTACCATGATTTTTGAAGTTTTTTTACAAGATAGAAAAGCAAATTAGCTTTTTAGTAGTATAGTATTTTTTTTGAAGTAGTGCACAAGAGCAAACGTTATGCTACCTAAAACCCAAAACTAAAGGGTTGTTAGGTAGGACAAAAAATTTCACAAGAAGTCAAAATAAAATTTTAAAATTTTGCTTCTCATAGAAAGTGTTTTTGTCTACATAGAAAGATTTGATTTTTTAAAATTTGACTAGTGATGAGAGAGTTAAAGATAATCTTGTTCTTTAGGTAATCTGAGTGTCTTCTTGAAAAAATATCTTATAGGATTCATTTTTTAATGCAAGTTTTACAAGTTTCCAAACCAATAGTTTGACAAGGCTTAGATCACGCGCTAGAATAGTCTCATAGTCTCACCATTGAGATTATTGTGATTCAATTCTATCTTAGACCTATTATTGATTTTGTTTTTTGTACTATCTTGTAAATTATACTTCTACATAATAATTTTCTAAGAATAAAAAATGAAGTGTAGTGAATTCATTAAATTTTATTTAGAAAGTTTCAACTAAATTCTTCAACTCAATTTTTTTTAATTCAATACTAGTATTGCAAAAATATTAAGCTAAGAAGAATTAAAGCCTTAAAATCTAGTCATTCATGGTGCCAAAAAATTGGATTTCTTCACTTCAAATGCAAATACCTTAACCCCTAAACACCCCAAGGGACGAAAAGTGTCCTCACATAGTTTCAAGTCCAATTCAAAGTATTGTAACTTTTGCATCCGATGTCCGAATTCAATAAAATTTGTTGGAAAATTTACGCTCTCTTTTCTAGTTTGTGTGGTAAAATTTTCAGATCAATCCAATATGAAATGATTTTTTGGAAGCCAATCGAAGTTCACAGGTTCTATTTGAGTTCACCAAACTGCATTTGATGATTGCAACTTCGGGGGCTTGTATCTCCTTCATCTAATATTTGTTTTCAATAAAATTTGTTGTGTTTTGTTCCCCTTGAATTCTAGTTATTGTGGTAGAATTTTCATGTCAATCCAAGATGTTTTGAATGTTTGGGAGCAATTCGAAGTTCAAAATCCCGACATTTTTAGATTACAATGAGCTTTGGCGGCTTGTTTCTTCTTCATACAGTGTCCGTTCCCAATAATGTTGGGGGGGGGGGGGAAGTTGTGCATACTAGTCTAGTTTGTGTGTCTGAAATTTCATTTCAATCCAAGAAGTTATGAGGAACTGAGAAGCATTTTAGTAGAAGGAGGTTCAGGTTTTGATGTGATTTTTGCAACTTTTCTTGCTATTTTTTGACATCTCAAAGCCATTTTGCAAACACAATGAGTCAATTGATTGATTTTTTTTTTCACCAATGTGTTTGTACAATGGTTTAAAATCACTTTATAGTTTAAAGTTTTTTCATTTGAGTAGGTTTAGAAATCAAATTTCACCTCCAAATGTGTTACTAGGAAAATTTCAGAATCCTTTTTCAACACTAAAACATTATAATCTTGCAATCTACGTGGCCAAATGACTCCAAATTTGATTCATGTCATATACAAGATGTACACTACAAGATTGTACGGTTGAGATTTCTATACCTAAGTGGCATTTTGATCTATAACACTTCAAAAGCAATGATGTCTTTAGACCCCCAAAAACCTTGGGCTTTTAGAGGTTAACTAGTTTAGTGTAAGATCCTACAGTTAGACAAACAAGAAAATAGGTTCAAAAGTTTTTGCCATTAATTTAGAATAGAATGGTAGTTTTGAGTGGAAATTGATGAATAGAACACCTTGGGACTTTAGAAGTTAAAAACTTGTGTTTGAAAGTTACTCCTAATTCTATAAATGGGTATTCAATATTACTCTAAACCCTCCTAAACTTGCATTGTGACACATTATCAAAAATCATATTCCCTACCAAATAAATTTTAGAAAAAAGTTAACATTA
The DNA here is from genome assembly GCA_963920665.1 of Straminergon stramineum. Taxonomy (NCBI): domain Eukaryota; kingdom Viridiplantae; phylum Streptophyta; class Bryopsida; order Hypnales; family Calliergonaceae; genus Straminergon; species Straminergon stramineum. The sequence continues at coordinate 2,483,160 of OY987267.1, read as the reverse complement.
ATTTAAAATGGCCATAGTTACATCTATGTCAAACAATTTACATTGAATTTTTCAGTTTTCAAAGGTACACATGATATGGTGGAAAATAGTTGAAGCCTTTCTTGCAATCACTTACCCCATTAGAAGATATTTCGGGGCAAGGGAGGGCCATGTTAGGGCTGTTCCCCTTATTGTCTAGGAACTCTAAACCAACCATTGTTGTCAAAATTTTTTAATTTGAAAAAAAAATGAAATTTTTTTTCCCAAAAATTTCAAAAATTATTAAGAAACTGAAAACTCATTTGAAAAAATATTTTATAATATTAAATAATTAAAATTATTTGACGTGGCTGTCTTTTGACCATATTAGAGTGGTGATGTGGTGAGTTCCTATAGTTCGGGAACTCTAGGGAATTCACGGACTTCTTTAACTCCAAATTTTCTTCTAATGTTTATTGCACTAAAACTTCATGATGTTGAATGTCAAGTCCTATTATCCTCACAAATATAAGAGTTCAGAAAAATAGTCAAAAATAAAAATTTGAGAAAAAATTAGGGTCACTAGATGGAGTTGTGGCAATCAAAGCCATACAATTATGAATAGAGTTGTGAAATAGATGGTAAGGCAAAGTGGCAAACATCAAATTTTTGCCATCATGGTACCCATGTTATCACTCTTGAAATTGACAATGATATAATTACTAGAATAATAATTGTGAGTAATAGTCATGTTGTTCACATGTCAAAAGAAGCTTGATTTCATCATTATATGACCTTACATTTATGATATTCAATACTCCACTAGATGCAAATTTCACATGCACTTATTAGTAACTCCTAAATGTCTAAGGTCTTTTTTGAACTTCGTGGTGTTTGCTCTAAGCTAAACAAAAAGTCCAAATGTTGAATAATTTTATCAATTTTTCAAAAATTGTAATCATATGAAATCAAACTAGACATACTATAGATCACATAGGAAACAAAAAGCACAACAATATTATCACTTGTGGATTGAAAGACTATAGTGTTGGATCAAGAAGGTGTTAAAATTGTAAAAATGATTTGAAGTCTTTCAATCCGCTTTTTACATGCCAAATCTAAAATTGAGGTCATGAAAAAAAATATGAGACTAAAGTGTATAACCTCATAACCATAATCAATTTCACCTTCTCAAAATCTACTCTACAATTTTTTTAAATAAATTTCTAGAGTAAATTTTCCTTCAAAATCTAATGTAGTTGAGGCTCATATCTATTAGCTTCTAACGCTAAAAAAACAATATTTGCTTAAACAAACAATTTTATTGCATATATAGTCAATTACATTAAAATGGTGGGATTCCATCAAATTGGTAGGCCATTATGCTACTTTGGCACTTTTAAGGTTTAGACTGCGTGGTTTGAAATCTAGACTAGTCCTAGATGTTAGAAATCTACATTAGTCATAGATGTTGGAAATCTAGACAAGTCATCGAGATTGTTTAGATTGCGTGGTTTGAAATGTATACCTTTTCTAGATTTCTACATCTATAATAGTCCTAGATATCAGGAATATATACCTTTCCTACATGTCTCTTCTGAAAAATGACATATGGAATACTACCATTTTAATGAAATTGACCATATATGCAGTTGATTAGAAGAAAATTTGATTGCAAGTGTATGAGAACAGTCTCCTTGCTTGTGAATGAGAATGCCTTGGTGGACACTACAAAGCACATTTCTCATCTAATGTCAGAAATGAATGCCAAAAAATGTACACCGCTTTATTACTCTAACTTTAAGAACAACCCACGTAGAAAAATAAAACAGATTTACACATCACCAAATAATAGAAGAAATTCATGTTGGGTCCATTCCAAACGATCGGATTCATGTCGAACAGCGTGATTCAAAACATGTCAAATAGAATGCTCCAATCGAATGCTCCAATAACAACCATCCATACAATTGAATGTGAAATACGCAGAGTCTGAGCTCAAGAATCCTTCACATATAATAAAGGGACTCCACTAAAAATCGTGGAGCAAGAATGCGATCAACTGATCTGAAATCGACATGACCCAACTGACGAGCATGTGATTATTTCTAACTTCAAGCCAAATTCCCCACCCCAGCCCCCAAAACACATTGTCATGAGTTCATAGCTAGAGCTGATTCTACGTCACACCGAACGGAATCAACCACCGTCCCCATTGCTTGTCTCCTGCAAATCAAAAAGAAGGTTAAAATAGATCAGCACACTCGTCTGCATTGTCATCGAAAAATATTACACAGAAAAGATCGCAGATGAAAACTAGCTAGAAACAGGAAATCTCTCAAAAAATACACTGTCGAACAGGAAAGCTCTCTTGAAAGCTACAAACAGAAAAGCGATACGAAAAATACAAACAGGAAAGCTCCCGTCAACAGCACACGCAGGGAGCTTTCGTGAGAACTTCAAAAGAAAAGTTCGATCTCGTGGAAACTGCAGAAGTGACATTTCTCATGAAAACTACAAACAGGATCGGAAAGCTCTCTCACTAAAACGAAAAAGACCACCTTCATGAATGCGAGATTTGGTAGCAAGCACGGCAAAATTATAGCATGATGATCGGAATAGCTTTGGTGAGATTACCTTTCTAGAGCTTGAATGAGAGGATCTTCGTGTGAGCGATCTCGATCTCCAGAAACTTGCCAACTATAGGTCGCAGTGTATCGTAAGCGAGCAGCGGCAAGACCTTAAGGCTCTTCGGCTGGATCAACTTGAACTGATTCAACAAGGGGATCGGAAACGACTTCGTCACCGACACGCCCTTGTTCGTCTTCACAGTCACGCTCAAGTGCACCACAGGAGCCTTGCAGCTCACAGTGACAGGCGCAATGGTGGTCCAGCATCCTTTCTCCGCCACAACCTTCTTCGAGCTTTGACCACCAACTTCCAGAGTAAATATCACGCTCTGATCGGCAATGTTGTGGATGACGCACTTGAGGGAGAATGTGTCCACGGGCTTCGGTGGTGGAGGAGCATGAACGGGCTGTGGAGGAGCATGTACCGGTGGTGGAGGAGAATGTACCGGTGGCGGAGGAGAATGTACCGGTGGTGGAGGAGAATTAACCAGTAGTGGAGGAGATTGTACCGCTAGTGGAGGAGCGTGTACCGGTGGTGGAGGAGAATTAACCAGTAGTGGAGGAGAATATACCGCTAGTGGAGGAGCATGTACCGGTGCTGGAGGGGGATGTGATGGTGGTGGAGTGTGTGCTACGACTGATGATGCTGCCACAAGTAGCGCCACAAGAAAAAGAAGCTTGGCCATCGTGAAGGGAGAGACAAAGGAATGGAGAAAATGGATGGTACGTGACGATGGAGGAGGGAGACTCAATTGGTTGAAAGAAGAGACAGAGTTTATATGGTACCTGTCGAGCTATGGCGATTTCCGCATTCTCAACCTCATGTAGCGTGTGTTCCTTTTCTTGGATCATCACATGGATCGCGACCTGAGATTTAAAATTTCATAATATTCTGGCCAGGAAGTGCAATCACCCAATACAGAATTGTTTTCAGCGCCATTTGCGAGGTTACAAGGTGCCGATGGAGCTCTCGGAAATGTACTAGAGGAGATACTTTCGATGATAGAATAAACAAGCTAGCGAATGTCAAGAAGCGATGCTGATTGGATCCAAATTGGAGGAGCTTGCTCCAAGATTAATTATCTCGAGGCATTACAGATTTTAAATCTGACTTCCTCAAGTCTTTCGACTTAAACATGACTGCCCTCATTTGCTGCTTCGTGGGCTGAGGATGTCGATTGCGATGAACTCTTCTGTCCCGGCAGTGTGCGCTAAAAATAAGATGGCAAATTCATGTAGCGGATGAATTTTCTTTGTACTTATTTCGCCACGGTTGTACAGTTTGGAAGACCTTGCTGTATTGCTCTCGCAAATGTACCACGGTTGACGAGATACATTCGTTGATAGGAATAAATGAGAATGTGAGGAGCGACGCCGACTTTAAACCAATCGGCGACGTTTGCTCCAAGATTAGTTCAAGGCACTACGGATGGTAAAGCTGTCTGTTTTACTGGAGTCTTTGGAATGAGAATGACTATTGCGATGAACCCTTCATTCCCGGCAGTTGGTGCTTGCTCCAAGATTAGTATGTGGAGGAAACCCTTTACGGAAATAAAAGCATTGCACATCTAGATAGCGGATGAATTTTCTTTGTACTTGTTTCACTGCGGTTGCTGTACAGTTTGCAAGACCTTGCTGTAATGCTCTCGTAAATGTATTACTGTAGACAAGATACATTCATTGATAAGAATAAATGAGAATGTTAGGAGCGACGCCGAGTGTAAGAAATCGGAGATTCTTGCTCCAAGATTAGTTCATTGCACAACGGATTATAAATCTGTGTTTTACTGGAGTCTTTAGGCTTCTTCAACGGTTGAGGAATGAGGGTGACAATTGCAATGAACCTTTCATACCCGGTAGGTGCAGCTTGCTCCATGATTAGTATGCAGAGGAAACTCTTTATGGAAATAAAAACATTGAACGTCTAGATAGCGGATGAATTTTCTTTGTACTTCTTCACCACGTTGTTGCTGTACGGAGCAACAAGCAGTCGTAGATGAAATTGGGACGTTGAGGCCGATTTGCGCCATGTGTGGACAGCGCATGTGCTATTCTTGTGATATAGATCGGAATGGGTCGGGGCCAAAATTATCTAGCACGTTGAACATGACATAGATTGTCTGTTGCAAATAATGCTCACTCCCTGTTCGTCTTCTCATCCTCAGTTAACTTAGCCTCCTTTTTTCATCCAGTTATTTTCTCATCCGTTTGACAGTTATGTCATCCATTCCGTTTCTATTCTTAGGCTTCTAGTCATGCTTTTAATCCCACTGCGGGACTTGTACAAATTGATTTTGAGTTAACCCTTAAAAGAGGTTCTGAGAATGGCATACAAGAGACATTCCAACGTATTCTAAGAGATATTCTAATGTATTCTAAGAGACATTTCAACATTTTATAAGGGACATTGTTGTACAATCACCATTTGGTAACTATAGAACACATCTTTTTGAGTTGAGATTTTTACACTAGGAATGCCTACAAGTGTGTCACATAGTTCCACAATCAAAAGTGGATTTAAGGGATTTGTGCTCTTGTAAAAAAATTGTGAGTAAAGATGGGTGATGGGCCCTAAGTATATGAAGTTTGTACTATACCAAGCTGCATAAGGAAGAAGAAAAAATGTTGATTTGATGCATTTGCACTGGTTCCCAGTCAAATATTGACCAAAAACATCCCCAATAGAGAAAGTGAGCCTTATTATCAAAGCATTTGCTTGACTTGAATGGCACAATTCTGGGGGCACAATTGGGGCACTTTGAAACATGGCATTGTGAATGACAAGATGGAGGATGCTGCATAGCTCTAGAGGCACTTGTGAGCAATTGCAAGAAACACTTGTCCTATTTTGTGTCACATGTGTGTGCTGATTTGATTTTTGGCCATAACTTTTGTGTTTTGGCTCCAAATGACTCGAGATTTATAGGAAAGATATTCATGACTATCACACACCTTCCCTAATTTTTTTCATAATTTTCAAAATAAATTAATATCCCAAAATAGACCCTGATTCAATGTCACACTAGCCAATTTGTAGGTTACTTTTTAGTACTATTTAGAACTCATAAAACCAAAATTTTAAGCTTAAATTTGGATGAGATGGTCTTCTAGTAGATTTATAGCTATTCAAGGAAGGAATTTTTGAAAATAGTTAATTTTTTGTGGTGTAGAAGTCTACAAAGTGAACTTCTTTCTACTTACATTTTAAAACATGTAAAATATTATTTTGGTGGGTTTTTTGGTGAATGATCATCTCTATAGGGTTATTGCAAATGGCCAGTTTTTCTTTTGTGTATTTACTTATTTTTACTATTTTTTTTCTAATAAAAAAATCAAGATTTTCTTAAGACTTAGCACTTTCCAATTCTCCTACTTAGAGAATTTTTCTATGCTATTCCTTCCCTGGGTACCTTCATTTTAAAGGTATATACATTAGTCATATTTTTATAATATAAAAGAAATTCATTTTCTAGTTTTAAAGTACTCACCCAAAAATCATAAAAACACAACAAAATCAAGAGGTGTTTCTTACAATTACCCTCCTACATTAGAAGCTTACGTGATCCATTGGTATCGATCTATCAATCCATAGCATTTAAGTGATCAATACAAAAATTTTGGCTTCTGTGATTGTACAAAGTAGTCACTTTCTTTCCTTGCACAAATCATTGTGAAGGGATCAAGCTCGGGTGGGGTAGTAAACTTTGAGAATTAGGGCTAAGGTGCCTAACGTTGCTATAGAGCTTGTGTAGAGCTTCTACAATTGGTGGAAGCTTGTATAAGTGATCCTTTGGAGGTACTAGTCAACTCCAATGGAGCTTCTACAATTAGTGAAAGCCCACTAATAGTAATCCTTTGGAGGCACTATGTAGCTTTGTTGGAACTTTTGCAATTTGCAAAAGCATGCTTTGAGTGATTGGTAAAAGCACACCATGAGCAATCTTTTGATTAGTAGCACCTAAGTAATCCTTAGCACCCAATTCTGGCTTGTGTGATTCCTTCTAGTATCATTCTATTCTCCATGATGATCAAGGATCCAATCTAGGTGGGGTGATATCAAAGAATTAGGATTAATTTTTGGCCAAGGTGTGTATGACAGTCTTCTAAACCCTTTGAATCTAAAACAATGACACAGAGTTTAACTCCATGACATGAACTCAAATTCAAGTTACGGCAAACAAACCTAATTGCACCTCGATCATCGGCATCAAGTCTCATTTTCGAAACAATGCAAAATCTCAAGAAAATTCAAAGAGAAAATGCTATTACTATCTCTCTCTTTAAACTTGGTCACAAATCTCTAGATAATACAAATCTAGAAAATGGATATTATTGTCGGTACCACTAAAATTCAAATTATAGCAACTAAGGAAGACTACACCTTCATCCTCAATTTCAAATCTCGTTTTGGAAATGGTGCAAAATTTTCAAGAATACCGAAAGAAAGAATGCTATACATATTGGTAGCAAACTTAGATAGATTAGGGCAACCAAGACAAGAATTGCATTCGTTCTTTCTTCAAAAACGGTACAAAATTCTCAAGAAGGAAGTATCTCTCTTTGAAGGACGTACCCTAACCTCCTTCGACCGGTTCAACCTATTGCTTGCCTGACACAATAGTTGTTTCAAAGAGGTGCTCTATGCCTACCATAACCCCTTGAAAGATGTATGGGTGTGGAAATTACAGAATACAACCCCTTTTCATAGGCACATGTTTTGTATCGTTACTCCAATTTGTTTTTTTAAATCATTCAATTCCCCCCTACCTTTGCCATCAAGTTCAAAGTCTAGTATTTTCCAGATTACCAATGTTCATTGCTAAAATCTCGGAATCCTGGTACAAGAAACTGTAGGCCAGTTTTGGTCACAACCTTGTTAAAAGATTAATACACTACTCCATATTTGAGCACATTCATTGATGTATTGATCTACTCCCTCCATCCCAAAATGATCTTCTAGTAGGCATAGATTTCTTGTTCTGAAAAGATCTTAGTGGAGTGACGTGGGAAGAAGTTACAAAAAAAGAAATCTTAGAAATTGTACAATCTTTTATAATAGATTGACTAGTATACTCTATTTAGTTGACCCCATCTCCCTACCAAATTGTACCCATCCCCCTTCTAATCAGAACAACATGAGCTCCAAAATTTGATTTGAACCCATGCGCCACCAACCAATTTAGGCATACTATAGGTGGAGGCTACATGCATTTGTATTGATCCAATTGTAGCCTATCAATGCAGGAACAAGAAAGGCAACCCATATAGCGCAGGAATCACACCATGCTAGCCACGTCAATGGCCACCAGTGCCCCTCATAAGGCTCCCCAAATCCCACTTTTTAGTGTCCCAAAACTACATTTTGAAAACTAATCTAGGATTGAAATTACAAGAACAATAGGATAACATTGAATTCTATCTACATGTCATAACAAATTTTTAAAATGATCATTTTCAAGCTTAATCTAGAACATTTTGTGGACATGAAGGCATTTTGGGATTGAGGGAGTAATAGTTTTCAGTTTCAACATTCTGTAAGATTCTGACATCCTGGAGCTTCAATGCTACTCGCATGTTTCGGATCACAGTGATGAAACTCTGAATTGATATCATTCTCATTCTGGATCAATTGTGACCGCGCTACAAGTGCAGAATAGATAAGCGCAATTTTGGCAAATGGATAACCAAGGTTTTGGGATGGAAGGTATAGGGTTTAGGGTTTTTCGGATGAGAATTTCTGACACTTCAGGATTGCTCGGACGTTTGCGAGGAGCACGAATGAGATGCCATGGCGAGCGAACACTAGCTAAAGGAATGCAAGTCTAGAAGGACACGGATTTCGTCCACAGCCAGTCCAGTTTTCAAATTTGCAATTAGCGTTTCGGACTTGGAACCCAAATGGACAATTTCTGGCCTGTGATGCAGAGCTCCGTTTGCATTTCAGTCTAGTTCAATCCTGGTCACCGAGCTAACTGCTGCCGAGCCTGAGATTGTCGCCCTCTAATCCAGAGTAAGCGCCGTCATAAACGAAGCCCACAAGTTCTCCGTTTTGAAACGCCATCCACCCCATGTCATACTCCGAATCATCCACAATCAGGTGCGTGCCAAAGTCGGTGTCGTTCTTGTTTCGCAGCACATAGTTTTTCCGTTCAAGCTTCTCTCCGTCCTTGAGCGCTTGAATGAAGTTTGTAAATCCTTGCGTATCCACGAGCATAAATCGCCCGCCCACGAGCGCTCTATAATACGTCTGGTCGTCGAAATCCTCCTCAGGGTCAACCGCCTTCCCTTCAATAGTCCCCACAATAAGCTCACACCCAGGGCTATGAGAACCACTCCAGTCATAGCGATCGACGAAGACGATTTCCAGTGCTCCAAATGTCCCGGTACTGCCAATCCCTGCTTCCGCCGCCCGTTTCAGAATCTCCAGTCCCTCCACATCGACATGGTGGCACACAAACCCGATGTGCCATGGCTGACCCTTGAAGCTATTTACGAAAGCGGCTTCCACCTTCCACGCGCCCTTGCGAGCCAAAACCCTAAACCGGAAGGAGCCCGCCAACACAGTGCCGGAAGGATCAGCAACCTCCTGTGGACCAAGCGCCGTGTCCACCTCTCCGGCGGTGAAACCTTCGATCACTGTGTGCACTTGACCCCACAGAAGCTCCCCACTCGTGCACGTGAAGAATGCGGGAACTCTCTTCGCGTTCTCATAGCCTTGAAGAATGCACGACGAGCCTCCATCTCCGGTTTCTACCTGAACACAACACGGGGCATCAACATCAATTAATAAGCTCTCCGACCAGTTACCAATTAGAGATTCAATCTCCCACCTCTGATATTCGTCCGTCAGATTCACTTGCAAAGTCCAAAGATTCGGGAAGAATTCACAATGACAGAAAGGAAGAGCAGGGTAGTACCTGTTGCTTGTCCATGACGAGAGGCCGAGGCAAGTGTGGAAGACAATGACCATCTTCAGCAGGTAAACATGCTGATCGCCAAAACTCCTCGCACAATCACATCTGCTGATCGAAGCAAGTGAGCGGAAAATGAAATCGAAAGTTTTAGTCGCATGGCACCCCAGCAATCATTAAGCACGAGACATTCGTGAAGAATTTGACAGGAATCCCGGCCAATTTCCACTGTGCAAGTGTCTGCGTGAGCCAATGCGCATGCACACTAACTTATCATACATCTATCATATCAGACAAGCTGTCCATGCATGTATGGGAATGACTGCAACTGTTCATTTAGAGCAAGGAAAATGCTTCCATGGCCAGAGATTGCCAAGGACGCTTGAAGATGAAGGCGACGAAGGCGAGGGTGATCAATGATTCTGATCAGTGAAACTGAATCTAGGGTGTGGTCTGTTGGCTCTGGAGTCTGGACAGAAAGAGCAGAGGCTTTGCATTGATAGAAGCTACTATGGTAGTCTGCTCTTTAAGCAACCATTTAAGAGCTGATTGCCTTTTGGGGGAAGAGAAATTCTTTGTAACAATTTCCAGTCTATTTTAGTAGGAAGAAAAATGGAATTGGCATCTTATCCAAGTTGTTTCATATTTTTTGGACCTTTGTGGAATTAGTTACGAATTTCAGAAGTTGAAATGCAATTGTCATTGAAAGTGACCACCTCCTAAAATGTGCACTTATGGTACATAGAAGAAAGCAAAATGTACCTCTGTGTCATGATTGCTTTTAGAGCATGGTCACATTAAGAGCAAACTACCTTAGACTAAATTTGAGTAGCTATCTAAGGGTCAATTGACTCAAGGAACGCAATTTTAGGTGTAGATTATGCATAAGTGCAGTGCGAAAAGTGCCCTTATATTGGGCATTAAGTAGGCCTTGGAATTCCACATCCAATAACAATCCTTGCACCCCTTGTAACATGTACCTTCCATGTATGTGTCCGTTGTCGAGTAGAGAAGCTTTGCCTTGGGAAAACGTGGGGCTTCTAGTTGCAACTAGATGTGACACTGGAAATTAAAGATCCTATGATCTTATAAATTCATAAACATAACCCTAAACCCCCAAATGATGCCATATGAATCAATAAAATATCACATCTCCAAATATCCCTCACAAGATGTTATGTTGACAATCCTTGGATTGCGTCAGAATTTTTCCATGTGTGAGGGTGATGAAAACTAAGCCCCCATCACATGTGTGTCGAGAACCTTGTTCCCAAGCATGGGAACATCATAATTCTAATTCTCCAAGATCTTGGGCTTTAATTGCACGTTGACTTCTCTGGATTTCTACTATCCACTTCTAACTTTGGGAGTTTAACTCCTATTGGCAAACGGATTGTGTTGTTGGCTCTAGAAGGCCATTTTTAAGGCTTGGAACCTCCTTTCCCTTTTTCCTTTGCAAAAAACCCATAGAAAACCAACGCCATCCCTCATCAAAAAAGGGTTAATGATTTAACTTGTCTATGTTGCCTTTTTTGAGCAAGATGATCGGCCAAGGTGATTTGGAAGGTCCAAGGGGATAAGGAAAGACCTTTCATTAACTCTGGTTCGAACTTGTACACTCCCGAGACACCGGTCAAATCCTTGCTCGTATTGCCACGTCGTTAAATCTGGAGGGAATCTTCTGGCTCGGGTACCTCCTGCTATCAAAATGTCACGAACCTTGACGGGGAGCCTTATTAACATAAAAGAATATAACCTAATTTTTAGTGAGATTTTACCGCCCTCCGGAACCTTTCCACGAATTTCCATAGTGGATTTTGGTGGTTGACTATCCGAAAAGAGTATTTCTACAAGTTAGAAAATTCTGAGACTTTTTGTAGGACCTCTCAAGGAATCCCACAATGGTTGTGCAAGCTCCTATTCTTACTTTGCACATTTAGGGACGGGGAGGATAAATCCTACCCTCCACTATTTATGTGGAAAATAGGGAATCTTTTGTATACAAGGGAATTTTGGCAATTGGATTTCGCCTCCAATCCCCTAGCACATTGTAGACTCCAAATCCATGCCCAGGACTTGTGGATTCCTCTACAAGCCAATCTTGGTATCATAATTCTTGCAATGTTAACAATTGGACTCTATGGTTTCAACAGTAGGATGGAGAAAGAGAACCTACCTAGGGATCTCACGAGGCTTCTCCCGTCACAATTCTTAGCTAGCTAGGGCTACTACTTAGCAAGTTGGGGCATAGTTAGGTAACTACACTCAAATCTACTAACTTCCATCGTTTGTGGTTCTAGCCTATGTATAGGTGGGCATCTAAGGGATAACTAGACCTAAAACCCTAAAAAAGGCCAAATACTTAATTTGGCATGTCACAACCTATTTTGGCCTTAGGCTCTTTCGAGGGCCTTTTACACCTAACTACCTACTAAACTACTCAAAACAGAAAAACAAACAAACTATGAGTCCCAAGTGACGAATTGGGAGCTCACATATAGGAGAAAAATTCATGCTCTATAAGTATATTATGCTTGAGACCAACCAAACAATAAAATAACTTACAAAAATTCAAAATTATTTAAAATTTTTTCATATGGCCATATATAAGAAGCTTTAATTCATTCCATTTGGATTAGTAATGTAAAAATTATGAAGAATCTTGTTTTGTAGGCAATTAGAGCATCTTCTTGAAAAAATAAGGTATAGGACTTATTTATGAGCTCAATTTTTACAATTTCTAAAAAGAATGTTGTATTGGATTTAGATTAAATGCTATAAAAATAGCATAGTTATAATTGACATGTTTCAACTCTATTTTAGAACTATTAACAATTTCATTCTTCCTTCTATCTACTATCTACTTCTAGTCAATAAGTATTTGTACAAGATGAAAATTAATGTTTTTTCTTATAAAAATTTTATCCTAGATTTTGAACTCAATTCTCTATCACAAAACTATATTGTTCAAAAAATTTCAGTTAACCCTTACTAGTTTGAAAAGTCCAATTGAGGTTGTAGCATAGTATGTTTTAGTGTATTCGACATCTAAGGTGCATGAATTGACTTAGATAGTAGTCATAAAAGTTTGTATTTATGTTGAATCAAATCCAATGACATAATACACTTTCAATTTTGATCATTATATATTGCATCCCCTACATGTTTAAGAAAGTGCAAAATGGTCATGTATTCTATATGTGCAATAAAATATTTGAATATGATAAGGTTTAGCTATTAAAATGACCTCTAAATAAAAGATAATAGTTGTTGGATTTTCAATCCAACATGGTATGTCTTGCCATATTTTAATATATACTTTGTATTCAGTGAGTAACATACAAATTAACCATATATATGCTTCCCATTAGACCTTAAGGCTTAAGAGGATTCAAATTTTGAACATTTAATATAACAAGGTACCAAAATAATATATTTTTTCACTTTTATTTTAGACAATTTTGCACTTGGAGGGGGGCAACATTACACTTGGCTTATACACTACGAAAAAAGAAAATCTTACAATCTACTTGGTTAAAGTTCTTAAATTTTTTTTCCACACACTTTCATAGAAGTCTAATGCAAGATCCTGTAGTTAGATTTGCAAAAAACACAATCTTTTTTAATCCTAGCACTTTACACTAGAAATGATAGTTTTTGAATGTTTTTTGGTGAAACATAGTCATAGAACTATAAGACTTAACTCCTACCAGACCAAATGATTGTTGAATGAATAATTTAAAATTTGGGTAGGCTTCTATGAAATCAATTTTCAATGTATCTATTTCAAAATTTGACACAAAGTGTAGACATGTATTTCATTGACAAGAATATCATTTATTCCAATTTCCGGGTACCCATATAAAAAATTATATGATCCACAATTACTTCAAGAAAGGCAATTAAGCTTTAGGGAGCATATACAAAATTATTCTTCTACCTTTAAAATTTGGTAGGTATGTAACCAACGGTGCTATTTTGTGAGCGTGACTATGAGTATGAGTCTATAAGTGTTGAGCAAGGATTATATGAGTGTTGAGTTTGGAAATTTGAAGAAGCACTATAAAACTTAATAATATTTTTAAATATAGATTCCATTAAAAAATTTGGTCCAAATTTACTATTTTTAGTAAATTTTAGTACCTTTTACTATGGACCTATTATCCTAGACTTATTATTGTGGTTATTTATAATTTAGATGAAAATTATAATTTAGATGAAAATTATAATTTTCACTATTGTCTAAAATATTAGGAGTATAAATTATAAAAATGATGAACTCAATTGATGTAAAAGATGAATGGAGATGGAAATAAGTTTGTATAGAATATTGGTTGATCATTGTCCTATAACAGCATGGGTCCTCTCAGGGCTAATGGGAGGGTATCAATAATTTTTTCTTGTGTAAATTTTGGAAAATAAATTTGTTGATAAGAATTATTTTTATAAGTAATGATCTTTGTCATAGTGAATTTTATTTTGGTTGATCAGTATCTTGTAGCATCATGGATCTTCTTAAGGTCAATGAGAAAGTGTCGACACTTCCTTCTTGATTTGCAAGTTAGTGGATGTGCTTAGATTTTAGAAAAGAAATTTTGTCAATAGGAATTCATTATATGTGAAAAGAGCTTAGCCACACCGGATTTCATTTTTGTTGATCACTATCTTATATTAGTGTACACCTTCTTAGGGCCGATGGAGGATACCTACATTTTTGTCTTGATGTGCTAGTAATTTAACTTGTCAAGATTTTGGAAGAAAATATTTGGTTGATAGGCATAATTTTTGTAAAGAATGAGCTTAGTTACACCAAATTGTTGATTAGTTGTTCATTGTCCTCTTCTAGGATTTCTAGGGGGTCCAATTCTTCTATCTTTGATCAGATGGTTGTGGTTAATCATTCCCCTCTTATTGCTTGGGACCTCTTGGTGTTGAGAGGAAGATCAAGCATTCACCATCTTGATGTGATACGTATTAGACTTTGTTAGATTTGAAGAAAAAAATTGGTTATTAATTTGGACTAGTTTTAAATTGATTGAGGTTGTTCCATTGAGATATAGTCACTTCCTCCTTGTTGTTGGGTACCTTCGGGTGTTGAGAGGACCCCCCTAGTCGAGGAAAAAAAAAGTTTTAAATTTTTTTTTTTTTCGCAGCTAGGGGACTCTTCTTAGTGCCTAGAGGTACCCAACAATAAGAGGGGAGTGACTGGAAAGATCAAATTCTCCATAAAGCAACCTCAATTGATTTAAAACAAATCCTAATTAATCACCAATTTTTTTTCTTCAAATCTAGCAAAGTCCAATAAGTAGCACATCAAGGTTGTTCAAGGGATTGTAGTAATAGGTCGATGGTAATTGGTACTAAAATTTACTAAAAATAATAAATTTTGACCAAAATTTTTAGATCAAATCTCTACAAAATTTTATGCTTACAAGCTTACACTCACATACTCACAAATAACATTGCCGGGTATGTAACTAACATAATACATGATACAATTTTAAAGAGTACACCATGTATAGAATAAAAATCTCACTCTAAGGGGAATTAAAGTTTGTTGACCTTCTTGGACAAGTTTAAAAAATATATATTTTTAACTTCAAACACTAGAATTTCTCAATCCATGTGGTTACAATTCTAAATTTTTTTACGCATTCCTATAGTAACCTAGTAAAAATTTCTACAATTGATTTCAAAAAAAATTTATTATTATTATTATTTTTTCCATTGCTCTAAAGTGTAGCAATTTTTTTCAACTTATGCCTAAAATGTGCCTTGGTCCTTTAGGAATTAAGGCCCAATGTGAAAACTCTAGTATTATAAATTGTAATTGTGTTGTCTCTTTTTTGTCAATGAAAATTTTCCATTCCTACAAAATTCATTTGTATTGGGATTATGGATACATTGCAAATAATGGCATTCTTTGCCAAGTTTTAGAAAGTATGTTTTTGATTTGACTCTTCATTTAGGTTGTTGAAATTTGGATAGATTGGCTTATTGGTATTGAGGACAAGACTACTAAGTTTTTTCAAAACTTCATAAGGTAACTACATCAGTTTAATTCAATCATGTTTATTAAATAGAAACCAAGACAATTCTTACCAAAGTTATACTATATATTAAATTATAAAATTATTGTAGATTAAAATATTATTTTCTTTTCATAATTTTTATTTAAAAAAAAATTACAATTTATTCATGTTATGTTCCAAAAATACATGCTAAGAGAATCTGAAATTTTCTTTTGACCCTAACAAGATTCAACAAAAATTTAGACAATTCATTAATAGGAACCAAACTCAAATGCTTTTAAAATATTTTTTGGGGTGTAGGTACCTTATCTAGAGCATTGCTGGTCTAAAAAATTTTCATCTTGTCAAGGTCATTGTTGGAAAAAATCAGTTCCTTATTTACAAGTTCCCCAAGCAACTCACTGTTTTGACTTCCAATCAATCACAAGTCAAGATTCTAAAATGCAAAAGCATAATGAATCTCTATCATTTACTAATCCAATGAGTAATTTGAAGGAGAGAAAGTGTATTTGGTAGAGTTGCACCCCCCCCCCCCCCCAATGTAATTTTTGCTATACTAGAGAGGATTCCTTTATGAATAGAAGCATTAATTGAGTACTTTTCATCACAAAAATTCAAGATTGAATATATTTGTTGTACAACAAGTTATGTTTTTTTTGAAAATATAAAGTACTATATGTTTTATACACAAATTATAATACATTTTAGTATGAAAATTGAGTACTTTTAATCGATGTAATATTATTAAAAAAGGAAATTTTTGTATTGATTAAAGTCTTTGTATTATATACTTGATTGTAACCATATCATATGTACTGTATAAGTCAATTTCAATGCCAAGTTTTTAATAGAAAAATTTACACTAGCTTCTAGTATTGCTTACTTGTTAAATTGTTGTTGGCATTGCAAGAGTATTGAAATTGTATTGAATGTTGAACATGTTCTATGTATAATTATATATTAGATCATAGTTTGTTGCAATGCAACAAAAGAAATTCATCAAGTTGCAAGGCTTCATTGATAAGATGTTAGGAAGTCATTAAATTCTACAAGAAAAATTGAATGAAAATGTGATTGTACTAGATGAATTCATGGTAGAGTTTGCATTTAGTATAAGAAATTTATATTGAATTATGAAGGGGTCCTTGAAATTGATATAACATTGAGAATTCGAGACGTCTACATCATTTAGGACCCAAACACCTAAGCTTCATTGTTTTCTTGGGGAGTTGCTTTAAAAAACATGCTATTAGTGTTGAAAACCATTCATAATATTTGTAATCAAACTAGATAATGAATACTAGATGTATGTATTATAGTTGGTATTTTTGAGGGAATAGCTTGCCTTCTAGAACAAACTATAGATAGTAGCCTTTGTGATAATAATTTACAAACAAGAAAGCAAACCATCAAATAAAATTGGTCCAATAATTAAGGTGGATTGGTGACTAGTATATTTGTAATTGTTGAAAATGAAAAATGAAAAAAATAAAAATAAAAATGTAAAACTATAATAGAAGAGAAAAATTGACCAAAATTCCCCCCAGAAGAGCTTAAAACAAATAGAAGAAATAACTAGATTATAAACGTGATATAAGTCATAAAACCATTGAGAGCAAGAAATGCAAGATAGTTACCAATAAAATTCAAAAATTTCTTTGGAGTTGAATTGGTTCAAATAAATAATGAGTTTGATTATGTAGTAGATTTCTTTACTAGTTTAAAAAAGTGCTACCATATCTTTGATTATTTTCTAAAATTAGATCCAAATTAAACAAAAACTGGATTATTTTAAAATGTACAAATTTCTAAAAACTTGACATTATGAGTTTTAGTATAGTCATTGTTGGAACTAAAACTGAAGTTTGGTAAACAAAAATACTACACAAGTTAATTTAATTGTTGCTACTTGCACTAATACTTCTAACTTGTTCAAATTCTGAAATTTATGTGAGTTTATGAGTCACACCAATAAGGTAATTTACAAGATTTCAAATAAATGTAACATTATATGGATAATGTGTCCTACAACAGTTTTTTATTATATCAAATTCTATGGATTTTGTCCAACTTTCATCCAATTTCCATTTGAATTACATCCAAAGGTTCATATTCATTTAACCATATTCATCCAAAATTATCCAAATTAATGTGAGGGGTCTCGCACTTAGGTAGGAGGTCCATAATGCAACTAAGCTCTAAAATCATTGTGTATCTCGTAGGTGCATATTTTATTCTTCAATGTACCAATGGCATTTGTGAAAGTACAAGCAATGAACATGGTCGGAAGTGGATGCTACTAGATCTCTATGCCTTATGTGACTCTAATTTCAAAATTCCTAACTAATTCCATGAAGGTCCAAATAATATGAAATGACTTAGGATAGGTCTCAATTCAATTTCTTTTCAGTTCAAGAAAAATTGATAGAAAAGAATTTCAAGAAGTTAAAACACCCAAAAATTGCAATTCAGCTGCTAAATGGTTGCTTGATGGACCTCATACCATTTTCAAACTCTCCCACTAATTGAATTCATTTGTTTAGGCTATACGAAAGCTCCAGCGAGGGCTACAGAGAGAGCAGCTTGTAAGGAGCCCTCTCTCAACGAAGGAGGCCGCGAGAATGTGTTCGGGACGACCATTTCCCGGCTAAATGATTGCTCGTGAAACGCGCGCACTGGATTGGGCTATGACTCCGAATGCAGCAATCACTGTTGAATCAGTCTCACATTCTGGACTCAGAGCTCTCTCCACTCCTTCCCACAGATATTTTGGGGCCTGCGATCGGGGTAACTGTCGCACCAGACGAGAAGGCACACGATCACTGATCGGTAGCAATTGTGAGCGAGGACCATTCATTTCGTCGAATTGAGACGCCTGCGCTATGGGGGGAGATTTCAATTCAAACTTATCAATCGGGAAGAATCATAATCTGGGTCTGACATTGGAGCTCTGGAAGGGAGCAGCAGCAGGTTAATTAGTAAGCTAGGAGAGCTCTCGAGTCTTGATTTAGGGTTGATTCCTTTGCGCTATAGCTGGGCTTGGACTTCGTGGAGCCGTTTTTGGAGTACTATGCGCCGCTGAGTGTTTATTGGAGCTTGAGTCTTGTGTGCGTTTCAGGTATACATACATTTATATATCTGAGCTTGAATTTGAGGTACGTCTTTGGTTGTCGAAACGGAAGTCTGAAGTTGCATTCTGGACTATCGGCATGTCTCTATTAGTTTCGAGCGATTTAGCACTCTTCGTCAAGCATTTTAAACAAATGCATAATTCCAGGTTGTGCGAATTACTTTGCACATCAGAATATTCTTGAGGGTTCATGAGCAGCCTTGGAACTGTTCTTGAAATAAGTTAAATCCAAGGTTTCTTTTAGACACAATGTTGAACCCATGACAGTCTTTGCGTAGCCATATTCTCAGTTGTTTAGAATTTCCTAGACCCGTGAATCTTTGGTCCTTGACCTGTAGAGGTTAATTCCCTGTTGAGCCAATAATCTTTGCACATGGCTATTTGTACTTGTTTCTCTATTTTTTCTTTATGATGGCATTGCTGCGTTTGCATCAACTGGTATTTTGTTGCGGATGCTCTCATTGTATTTTCTCTTTCACCAGGGCGATCAATGCTCAAGACTGCACTAAGGAAAAAGTGGAAGGAGTGATTTATAGTGAAAGAATAATAGATGTGGATGTTAGTATGGCGATTTCGTTTGCGGGGAATTTTGTTTTGTTTTGATAGTGGTGCGATTTCAATGGTGCATAGGGCCAATGCTGGAGAGAGTGAATATTCCCTGGCTCGAGCTGCTTCGATTGTTCGCTCGGTTGCGCCGGAAGCGAATTCGCAGCTTCAGTTTTACGCGAAAGGTTTTCGGTCTCCATTCTCCGGGTGGGGAGAATGGATTCCTCCCAGCTACAAGTCCTAGCATAGAGATTCACTCCATGGGGGTGCGCCACTACTTCCAGGAGGTCCGCAAATCAGTTCTCGCGCTGGGGCTGCTCAACTGCACTTTAGCTCTCGTTTCGACCTCCGTAGCAAAGGTGTCTACTCGGCAGGATTGTCCAAGGAAGGTGGTGGCTGCTGCAAACATGATCACTGCCGCAGCTTGCTTGCGTCTGCTGTGGATGCTAGGTATGGGATTCATTCAAGCTGTCACCGCAACTGCAATGCATGAAAAAACCTCTGCTGCTATGGTGCAACCTCACCGCTCCAAAAGACGGGTAAGTTAGAGGATACTATTAAGTATTTTAACTATTTGTAGATATGTGCTTTCTTTGGGAGATCAGTATTGAGCTCACTGGAGAGATCACTTTCGGTATTACATGAGCATCAGATTTTAATCGATTTCTTATGCAATGTTTCAAAGTGGGAGGCTGTAGATCACTATTGAAGGTAGTGTAGACAACTCCATTTCCATTAAAAGATCAGTCGTCATTGACATTCAACCAACTCGTTGACGGTCAACCGAGTCTATTGGAAGAGATGGGTTGTTGTTGGTAATAGTGCTCAGTCAAAAGGAGAAGGGATTAGGTCCCTAACGGTTTTAGTATTCTCTACCTTATTTAAGGTCTCACTCCTAACTTCACGAGCTTCGATCAGTATGATCGTTTTAATGTTTAGCTGCAATTTCGCACCTCCTTTGTTGCTGTTTTCTTAGTCCCATTGGCACGTATGTGTGGCTTGTTTTCCCTTTGCATTCAGAAATGGTACAAGGTGTGGCTTTGGTGGAGCCGAGTTGGATTTTTGGTCACTGCAGTTCAAGGCGTGGGTGCTCTTTGTTTTGCCTTTGTAATTGCAACAATATCTGCGAAAGGCTTTGCCTACCGATTCTCTTGTGGCGGGGGTAAGTGTCTTGCTCCGTGTAGTTCATTCTGTTACATTGTCAAAGTTCACGATCACAAGCACATCTAAGAGTGCGTAAATTCATGAAACTAGCAGCGTATTCAAGAAAATTATACTGTTTCCGAAATTTTTAGACGACAGCATAAGAGAATCTTCTCCATAATTTATAAGGGGATCTCCCTGTGGTCAGACTGATCATATTGACACCTCCCTCTGTTTCATGGGGAAGCCTCTGTAGACTGTAACTGTTAAGAGAACTATAACTGTAGAATGTTCGGAGACCCATGAATTAAGTCTAAGACTCATTATAGTATTGTCTACAAGATCCCGAAACGATCTAATTTTATTGACAACACTGTTATCTAGAAAATTGGTCAAGGAATATGGGACGCTTGTTTTTATTACTAAGATGCATCTAGAAGCTGTTGTGGTCTTTCCTTCTGTTTTTCTTTCTTCAATGCTATGCTCGTAAGAGCCAAGTAGAAGCAGCTTTTCAGTGAATAGGAGGACCTTTTGCCCATTTATGTTCTGTGATCAATGGTTTCTTACTGTTGGTGAATTGGCAGTGGCAGACCCTGGTTTCAGACTATGGCTGGTGGTGATACCTGTCTTAGCTTGGGCAATTGCGGTGGCGCAATGCTGTGTGGGTTCGGATGTTATAGCATGGAGGTCACTATATCACAACCACGGTGACGCGTGGAGGGCGCATTACCGTGAGATGTTTGACTACGGAATTCGAGAATTCCTGTGCTGCCTTGGCAGGCGTCAGTACTTGTAAGCGGATAATTTTGCTGACTTGCAATATATTTACTTGTTGTCTTTCATGTTTTATTAAAAAGCCGTCATGATGATTGAAAGGTCATCAGTAAGCACCCATGGTACACTTAATCACAATCAAGTGATGCTCGGCGTGCCTCTCTCTAGACTAAACTCCTCACGAAATCTGGAATTGAGCTTTCTTGTGCAACCATTTCAAACTTCATACTATGCTATCTTCGCTACTAATGGTGTTTTATTCCTATTATAACTAACACGTATCAGACATAATTGGAATGGGACGTCAAGTGGAATTCGTTATATTCTGACATTCACTAGTAAAAACTCTTCCCCCCAAGAGATATCCAAGACGTGTTACAATTGGCAAGGTTTTGCTTAGAAACTGTCTTAAATGATGTTACAATGGATCTAGGGTTCAGTGTGGTTTGGGTTTTCTGGAATACCTCTCAGAGGTTTTTCTTCTAGTGATTAGATTTCCGCAACCCGTAGAAACACAAGATCGTAAATAAATCTGTAACAGGCTAAGCTTATTCTCCAGGTCTCAGTCAGATAAGGATGAAGTGGATATCGTGGCTGCGTTGATAGGAGAACTTCTGGAGTATCGAGCTGGAGGTGCCAGCCACCTGGAAGTAGCAGCGGGTAAGTCTCACACCGTTTGTGTTTTTACTGCTGTTAATTTCAATGAAGTGCCTCAGTATCTAATCAGATTTGATCATTGATTGAAATGTCAAAGTTTCTGAACACTCTACGATTTGTGTCAGGAATTGCATTGCTGCGGGAACAAAAAGTTGAACCTCTTGCTGCATATGATGGTGGAGCTGTGCCTGAGGAGCTTCTCAGTGAAGCTTCACTTTTACACCCTTATGCTGTCGCTGCATATACGGTACTATTTGTTTTTTCTATATGTATCTCGCCAACCTTCTAGATCTGTGTATTGAATTACTTTCTAATGTTTATTTCTTGAAGACAGTTTGGGTTACCTGGCTTTACAACATAGTTAACCCAAGTAGCTGTCAAAAGATGACAAGTGATTTTAGACACAAAAGTATTAGACAAGTCAGCCTGCATCTTTTAATAACATAAAGAATTCTGTGTTGTAAACCAGCGGTTCTGTACATTTGTTCAATGAGCGTGTAATGCTTTCCTTTCGTTGAGAACTGAGTACGAATGAAATAATGTTTTGTTTTCAGTGATTCCTACCACGAAAGGAATATGATAGATTCGTTTATTAAAAACCTACATAGTAAGACAACATTCATGACAATTGTGGCAATGCATATGTGAACAGGGATTTCTTTTGGATTTCTGCCGACATCCCTTTACATGGATTTGCGTATGGCTCAGACGTCAGGGTATTTTGACCTTCTGGAACCGCAATAGGTGATTCTTGTGTATTCTTCCCGTATTTTCTTCTCATTGTCTTCTCAACATTTTAATCCTATGATGAAGAGCATGCTCTTTACTTCACAATTCTAGATTTTAGATTCTGGGGCTAGAAATTTCAGCTGTTACAAACAGATCTAATTTACTTTTGAATAATCTGTGGAATTCAGGAGGCCAATACTGGAAGGTGATAATTGGTGGAGAGGAAATGCAGCTGCCTTTTTAAGGCATGCACAGCTTCCTCCTGATGCTCTTTTGCAGGGCCGTGTCTCTCAGGTTGTGCGAGGTCTATGGCATTCATTCTGACTGTTTGAGAATCGATCGGCAAGCCACCCTGAGGACTCGTTTCGCTAATTACATTGTCACTTGAACTGTGCAGGAAAAATTCCGAGAGACAGTGTACTTTGTGGTGGTCCTGCATCACTTGAAAAAAGTGGTAGTTACTGTCCGTGGTACTGAGACTCCAGAGGATATGCTTATAGATGGGCTGGCGGACCGGGAATGCAAGCTGTCGGACTCTGACCTCCTCGGCCTACTCAAGTATGAAAACTGAACTTCTACATCATGTGTGGTGTAAATAACCGTATCCCTGGGATAATAGTTGTATCTTTTAGTTGATCACGACACTAAAGAAGTTATCGATTCACCATACTGCATGTGTCTGTCGGGTATAGAGGGGATGGTATTCCAGACCAAGTGAAGAAGCAAGTGCAAGATTCCATGCCACATTACTGCCATAAAGGGGTCATCAACGCTGCTCGCGAGCTCTCGATGAAGCTTGACAATTTGGCTGAAGACGAGAGTGAGGAGCAAGCTCTCAACGATTGCGCATCCTGCACAGAGATTGGCGGTACAAAGAGATGTTCACCATTTTGTGTATGCTTATGGTGAATTTGTGCACGAGAGAAGCTAAACAATCATGTTTAGAAGATTGTCATTAGTAGAAACCCCCGCAGATGAGGCGTTTTAGAGAACCTTGGCACGTTAAATCTTGCCAATTGTGGTGCTGCTAAAGACAGTGTCTAATGTATAGTCTGCCAATTGTATTGTGGCTAGGTTTCCAGAATCCCAAAAGGTAGGTTGTCTACTTGTATTCCAGGGACTTTAACAGAAGCTTCATTAATCAAAATACTGCTCAATTCATCATGGAGGCATACACATGGCTTGGTGACAATTAATTGGGTATGTTTCGTTGGCTTGGGTATCAGATAGCGAAGTGTCACGGCTGGGGCGGAGGCAGGGACTGTTGACCGGGCTTCTGGGCTCAGGAGGGAAATACGAAGGATATAGTCTTCGTTTTGTTGGGCATTCACTTGGAGGTTCAATTGCTACCCTGACAGCATTACGGGTAAATTCATCTCCTATGGTTTGTTCTTTCTCCAGGATTAGTCGTTATGTTAAACCATCGCGCGTTTTATAGAACGAGATATACACACCTATATATACTTAAATTGAGGCCTCATATTCTCCTCACACTGGCCTAGTTGTTCAGACGTAGATGCACTTTGTTGGTGTGTAAAGGAACAAGTAAAGAGACTGAGAAAGACGCATGGGTGGTGGTGATGGTGGTTGGCAGTTGTACAAACGGTACCCAGACCTACGTGTGTACACATATGGTGTATTGCCGTGTGTAGATTCGGTCACTGCTGATGCATGTGCTAGTTTTGTAACAAGGTAAGATCTATCATTGAATGGGGATGTTTTTATCTAGCAAATGTCAAGAATTTGAGTTAATTGGCGTCCCTAGTAGAAAAAACATCCGGAAGAGGTATTCCAAGAAAACTAGCCACGCTACAATTGAAATTGTAGGCAACTCTCTTTGAAACACCCTGGGTACTGAACCTTTAAAAATACGTGCTTTCAATTCTCTTGGTGATCTACCCTCATTTTGACATTTAGTTGTTTGATGTTGAAAGTCTAGCAGGCTTCCATTTGATCATGCGTTTTCGTATTTTTGCAGTGTCATATATAATGACGAGTTTTCGTCACGACTTTCAGTGGCATCTGTCATGCGACTCCGTGCTGCTGCACTTGGTGCTCTTTCTTCAAACTCTGAGAGTTCTAACGCAGCGTGGTTCCTTTTGGGGAGCTCTGAAGAAACCAAATCCAGCGATAGTTCACGAGAGAGAAGACCCGAGTGCTTAGCAGAAATTTCCCACGACAGAGACTCTGAGAGGAATAGTCCTGCTTCTGATCAGCTGCTGGAACATTGGAGTAAGCACCGTAATCCTTTTTCATAAGTTTACTGCCTCACTATGGAGTGCTGGTGTGACACTCTTCGTTAATTATTTTGGTCCTATTGTTGTCGAGGTGACCCCTGGTCTGTTTTAGAGCTGCAGTTTGACCAAACCTCTTCTACGCTCCAGATCATGATACTTTCTTTGATCAAAGATATGTGTAAAGCTTTGCTAAAGTGAGGACTGGGAATATGCCCGTTCAGCGCTTCCCAAGTTTTGCGTAACTAAGATTCAGTCTTGAGTGGAGAGTGCCAAGTCCAACTATCGGAGCTAGATCTCGAAATAGAGAGTTCACTAAATTAGACTGTTTCAAGAACTTTTGGACATCACTATTAAGAGAAGGTTTCCCATGGGTCATGCTCCTTATGGGTCTTGGTGATCTTACATTGGCCTCGCCTTGTATAAAGGAGAAGCCTCTGTATGATCACCTTGACCTATCCGTGAGATTCCCTTTATGATGTCTAGTAGTTCTCGGAACTGTCTAATTTTACTGAAAACCTTTTGATTAGCCTGCAGATGATACCTTCCCACCGAACATGCTATGCTATGTAGATATTCAGGGCTTTCACCTTGTAATTGAGCTTTGCCTTCAGAAATCTTGTGAGTTTTGTTGACGAGGATGACGATATTTGATGGAGTATGTGATTTTGTTATTCTGGAAAAGAAATGGCAGGTAACACGAGAAGAGATAATGAGGAAGAATCTCTTTTGGCCGAGCAACTTCACAGCGCAAGAAAAGATGAGTGCTCGGTTACTTGTGCTGTGGCAGACGAGCATCCAAATCTAGAGGTCTTTAAAGACCACGAGTTGCTGCCGAACGGAATGCCCACAGACTTGGGATCAGAGTTACAAGATGTTTGGCCTGAAGAGATGTATGTTCCTGGGTTGGTTATCCATTTGGTGAAGGAAATGGAACCAAGTGAACAGTCCATGGTGCAGACCTTTTGTCATGGCATGGGATGTTTGGAGGAAAGCGAAGCACAATACTCAGCTGTTCTCAAAGACCGCAAAAGTTTTCGAGATATCGTTGTCTCTCCCAACATGTTCATTGATCATGGCCCCTGGAGGTGATTCGTTTTCATTCCCCACTTTTTCTCTTTCTAATATGATATTCTGGCGGGTTTCAGAGGTCAAGATCACTGCTCTGCAGTTTTCAGATTTGCAACGATTATGTTTAAAATTTCTGAATGTTGGGATGTTTAGGTGCCAACGTGCAATGAACGAGGTTTTGAAGAAGTGGAAAAGAATTCCAAGCAATGCAGCAATTATCTCCCATGAACTTGTTTAATTCGGCAGCCTGAGATTAGTTTATGATCATAAGAGAAAATGATTGCACTTCTTCTCTGGTTTGATTGAGATGGTAAATTGGGTACTCCATTTTGTATTAGTGAAAGTGGTCCGACTGTGAAGAGCGGATGTAAATTAAGAAAGAGTGAAATCCCTAGAAAAATGGTGCAAATGGGAAGAAACTCTACTACCTTACCTGCAAGGCAAGGCAGGTTTTCAATGTCTTAAAATAGAGATCTTTAGAAATAATTCAAATTATTTTTCAATTATCTTTTCAAAAATATTTGTATGAGAAACAAAGAATGTTTTAAAAATATTTTCAGTTTTGCCATCTATCAAGTAAAGAATCTTTCAAAATAATTATTATTTGTCCCACCTTTGCAATTTTGAGTTTTTGATCCCTCCTTTGCAATTCCAAGCTGTAAGGAGCAGTCAAATTCATTTGTAACATTGAAAGCAATTTGATCCTACTTTGGAACCAAACTTCAATATGGAGAGAAGACAACTTAATGTGATTAGAGTTGATGTCAATCAAGTCAACTATTTTTAAAAAGTTCATGACAAAGGATAGCCCTAATGTGTTAACATGATGGACTCCAAATTTCTCCTTTTATGAACTATAGGTTTGAAGTGCACACCTATAATCCCCCAATCACCAATTTGAATGACAATAAGATGCATTGAATTTAAAGCTTCAAAACCTAGATACCTCCTAATCCACAAGTCCAAGAAATCTTCATCCATAATTTAAGAAAAAGTTTGCTCTACATTGCATACCTTTGACTTGCCCTTTGGTCCAATAGTGTAAATGGTGTCCCTATTTTTGTAGTTCAGAAGGGCCCTCTTTTCCAATGATCAATCACTATGGGCATTGGTGTAGGCACATGTAGAAAAAACTACTTCATAATTTAGTTGTTCACATGTATACCTTAATAGAGGGCAAACTATTTGTATACCCCTTCTTGCTACTTTCTAACCACTCACAAATATGTTGTTGTGCATAAACAAAAAGTAAACCATCATTCCTTGTATACCCCTTCCTACTACCTTTTAGCCACTTACAAATATCTTAGGGTACATTTGCATTTGGAGTTGATTAAATGCAAGTTTTAAAAGATCAACCTTTTGTATTGTCGCATGGAAAGTGTAGTTCAAACAACAATGATTTAATTTTATAAGTTTGGTAAAATTGTAAAGGTTTTTAGTTATTTGTTGTTTACACTTGCTTGGTAATTTAGTTATTGAACTACATCTCAACTACACTTCCATACACCATTATTGAGATGCTAGATAGGATCTAATCTCGTATGAACAAGACTTCCAATTTTGTTGATTGATGCTATGCATATACTTCACAGCAATTGTTCTTCAACAATTTGGAATCCTTCATTGAATTTCTAATAGAAAATCTTAAATTCGGGACTTCCTATAGAGTCGATTTTTTGTTGGATTTTGAATAATTTTGTACACCTAGAGTCAACGTGGGTGAATGGGTGTATAGTGTGTATAGAGTAGAGCTAAATATCACTTTGAGAAGAGAGATAATTGTTTTACAAAGGAAAATTCCTACATTGAAATACAAATCAAAATGTTAGAAAGATTGATTTCGAAGGATTAAGAACTACACAAGAGATATTGAAGAATGTCAATGTTGATGTCTCGTTGTCCAAGTAGTTTCTTGGACACCCCTGTCCAAGTAATTTGAACTCAAAAACAATCAACTGTCTAGTTTATACTTAATGTGCATCCTCATTTGGGATGAAATCAACATCCACAAAGGTTGATTTGCTTCTATATCAATCTTTGCAAAGTACTAGGTGCAATGTTGTGCAATTGGTCAATCTTATGGTGTGGTGTTGTTGTATAATGGTCTTCAAATGGATACACTACGTAACACTAATAGCAAGCATTTCAAATCTACATAATGAAAAGGTTCAATTAAATGAAATACTTGAGTAAACATTCAAGCACAATAGTAGAAACTACCTATTAACAACAATGTTACAAACTTATCATGTCCTACTAAGACTAGGTGGGAACATACCCTAAACCCTAAAGTGCAAAAGCAAAAAGTAAACCAGCTTCTAACCACTCGCAAGTATTTTAGTGTGCAAGAGGAAACATCAAATCATCGTTCATTAAAACAGCAACTTGCAACCTTTGTCAAAAATTGCTAATTTGAAAAGAAAAGAGACATTTAGGAGAAATTCCAACTATTGATTGCACACTTTTCATCCCAAAGTTGGAGATGTGAGGGCATTAGTTGCACTGCTGCGGATGCTTTTAGAACCAGGTGCTCGTCAGCACATAGATCACACTTGTCCAAAAGAACTGCATTGCTTATTGAAACTGGATACATCATCAAAGAAAGATGATAATCCCGACCATGATCTTCGTACTTCCACACACAAAAATGGAAAGAAAATCTGCCTTCAATCCTCGGCAGCGACAAAGAGCACCTAATAAGCTCCGAAGGAATTAAATGATATTACAAAACCCTACCTTTCAACTTTTTCTTCAAGTCCTAGAATGCAATACAGATTAGCACTGTACACTAGAGTTGAGAAAGGGCTATATCCTAACATTCCCGAGTGCAGTCACGAATTCCTTCAATGCAAACTCAGATTCAATCTGACCTCTCAGCTTTACGGTACAACGTGACCAAAAATTCACCGACTGAAAACCCAAAAAAGTGCTCTTCGAGACTTGCAGGGGTAACTGGACATGGAAAGCATGATCCAAGAAAAAAAATCAGTCCTGCGGCGGAACGGCACCGTGATCTCCCGGCCTGGAACAGCACTGGAATGCACTGGCTTAGAGCAGAATAGACGCACTGTAAAGCCCATTGCACAGGACAGCAGGGCCATTTCGCTGCAGAAACTTGCTGTTATACGAAGTCAAATGCAGCCACAATTGGATACCCGTCAGATGTCATGGCCTGGTCATAGTGAGGCTCCTTCCATGACAGACATTTCAATGCTGGTGAAGAGAACAAGAGGCCAGCCCCTGGGTCTCGATCTCCAGGACCCTTCCAAGGTCCAATCTGCGCCACCCGGCTGTCTAAAACTCCAGAAGCCACAGTGGTGTTATAGGCCTGTGACAGAGGCGCCATGTTAAAATCCCCTGCCAGTAGCAACGGTTTCGTCAGATTGACTGCGCTTGCAATGGCGGCTGCTTGCAGTTGAATATCGGAATCCAGCACTCCAAAATGTGTATTCATCACTTGCACACGTTTCCCCCGGAAATCGAACTCTGCTTGTTGAAAGCATGCGTTCTCTCCATGTGGAGATGGAAGCACACGTGATTGCCCATGGAACAGTCTCTGCGTTGACAGTATTGCACATCCCCACGTATCTGCTTTCGTCGCCGGAGCATACCAGCTGTACAATTTTAGCTTCGTTGCCCAAAAATCAATCTGCATGCAGGTCAACGAAAACAGGGAATCAGGACACAATCAATTCACCCATCTTGAGGATTCATCTAAAGCTCATGACAAAGCTGAAAAGATATATCATACAAAACAAAGAAGTAACAGGGTTCAGTAAAATTAGACTGTTTCAGTTACTTTTAGACAGCATCAATAAGAACATCCTCTTCAAGATTCATAGGGAGGTCTCTGAAAGGGCATAATTCTTATACAAAGCCCTCTCCATGTATCATGCAAAGGCCTTCGTGTGATCACTGCGACCATAGGAAGACCTTCGTAAGACTCACGGGGAAGAAACTCTCTATGGTGTTGTCTAAAAGTTTCAGAAACAGTCTAATTGTACTGAACTCTCTTACTTCGCTCGACGGGGAAACAAGTTCAAGTCCTCGCTTACCAAGTCCAAATTTCCATGAACGATGTGCATTGTGTCCGTCTCCTGCAGCCTGGAAAATGAAAACAAAAAAATTTATCACTCCAAATTCCGCAATGTCATCAACATGCTTCACTAATAAGAAATTGAATTATTTTGAAGTACAAACAAAAATGAAAGAAAGAGAGCTGTATCAGAATCAGAGAGAAGGTAGGGGCAAACGTGGTAATGTGAGGTCGCTCAGCGTCAAGCATGTTATAGATCGAGTAGTAATTCACGCTGCCACTCCTGCTGAATCCTTGCTGTATGTTGAAGTTGAGCACCCGAAGCTCAGGACTGACGCCTCTCCAGGACGGTCCAGGGTGCAAACGCATGCTCAAGCCAATCACCACGATCACTCCGACTACAACCATCAAACACCCAAGTGCCTGCGCAGATCAATCAATTCTCTCTTAGCATCTCCATACTGAGCATTACAATTTGCAAACCTTGGAGCACTAAAACATTGACGGACTAACCCCTATTTGAAGTAATTCGTTCAATTTGCCGAGCATGCATTCACTATCAATGACTCCAATTGCAATCATACCGACCAGATGAAAAGAAAGAAATAATTCTAACATGAGCCACACCCGTCATTGCAAAACGCTCAAGACTGCACCAAAAGAATCCGCTTTCCTCACGTTCTTCCCACTTCAGTGATTCCAAGTCTGCTTAGGCAGCTCCTCACGAATCTTAGGTACAAACTAAAGTAAATATTCAACCAAGCCATGAAGTGAAACATCCAAATTCAGACAACCATAAATAACGCAAACGTGACCATACACACTCAACCCTCACTAATGACACTGCCTCGGGGGAGCATCCTTCTCCTAGTACGTGTTCACAACTGATTTTGACCAAACAGATGTGTACAAATTCTGACAATATGCAATTCGATTCTTGTCACTAGAAACAAGTCAGTGAAGAATAATGAAAAGTGTGGCTGCATGAGCAAAATGGCAGCGCTGATTACCTGCCGTCCAGGCACCCCACTCCCCCATGAAATTCTCACAGTCCCCAACCTCGCCCCACATGCCCTTCGCTCCGAGTTCGTCACCTCCGGTCCTCTTCCAAGCCCCAACCCAACTCCCGCCACCGCGCACCCCAGCAACACCCCTCGCGTCCCACGCACCCCCATCGCCCCTGGCACAAACTCATACGCCACCAGCGCAGTACTCCACACCACGAAGCCCAAGTACACCCCCGAGCTCAACCCCAATCCCACACCAGGGTACACGCCCACAATATTCCTCGCCATCATCACCCACATCGACGGCAACATCAACACCAGCAACACGGCGCCAGTGGTTGCCAACGGCGTCGTCCCCAGCATCATCAGGAGTGCACCCAGAAACGCAACTAACCAAGCTAACAACCCGTGCACACGCTTCAACCAAATCGACCTCGCAGCTTCCGCGGCGAGCGCCATGCCAAGGCCAAGAGAGACGATCGCGAGAGGGCCTCCCCATGTGACGGAAAGACCGAGCCAACGCGCTACAGTCGTGGGCGCAGTGAAGAGCCAGTGAGTGAGGAACCAGAGGCAGCCGCTGCCAATGCCCATCTGGAGAGTACGCCACGCGACGGAAGCCTTGAACTTCCAGCGCCGCGGACGAAAAGTCTCGTCGTCCACATCGCTGTCCGTGTCGCAGTTGGGCTGCCAGGGAACCTCTTCTCCTTCTTTCCAATGGCGAACGTCCTCGCCGTCGTCGATCACCACATGGTGGTGACTGATCCCGTGTTTAGGGTTTATCCCAAGTCGGCCAGGACTGTTGGTACCAACCATACTGTTACTAATCAAATCGCGTAACCCGCCGCGATCGACAGGACGCGGGGAGCCTCGTGGTGACGCCCGTCGTGAGGATCTTCGTGGCGAGGAATACTCGTCAGAATTTGTGTCATGCTCGTGCATGCGAAGAGCGCGAAGCTCCTTCGGCAAGCGGCTCTCGAAATCCACGACCTCGTTGTGTTGCTGCTCGCTTTTGATGGGGAGAAGCGAGATTCCTTCTCTGTCGTCGGTGTAATCATCATCGGAGCCAGAGTCGAGAGATTCAATGGGATGATCCTCATAAGCTTCAGCTTCGAGCTGGGACACATCTTCTGTGAGCAGCAGAAGCGCGGTGCCCACCCCGGGGATGATGCCCAGGAGAAGGAAACTCCACCATCGCGACACCAAAGGGTTTACTCCCAAATTCACCCAGCGCAAGACTTGCAGGAGCAGAATGCCGCCGATCATGCCAAAAGAGGCGCGACGACGACGAGCTCGGGAAACAGCCCAGAGGCTATCGATCACGTAAATGCCGAGGATGCCAACTGTAGTGCCGGAGAATGCGAGACGCATGAGGGGGCTCCAGACGAACTGGCCTGCGATTCCTACAAGCCCGCAGAGTAGGAGGAGTGGGCGCGACCAAATGTGACCCTGCACGTAAGATCGCAACACGGGATGCGCAAGAACCAGAGGAGGGGAAAAGAGATACGCCACGAGGAAAATTTCCTTGGAGAGTCCCCCGTTTTGGAGCTGGAACCAGTAGAGGTTGCGGAAAAACTCCACGAGACCTGTCCAGTAGACGAGACCGACATAAGCTTCCCCCCAGAGCTGTACGGCGGGCTGTACGGCGGCCACCCACTCCCAGCGACGCGTTGCCCCTGCTGGCCACTTCACCCTGCAGCATGCTACAGGCGCCGTTACATAAGCCATTTATATCTCAAATTCCTACCAACATTCTATGCATTCCATCAAAAAAAGGAAAAATCCCAATCCCGAAACCAAATGCTTGCCATTTCGACATTACATGCGTTTGCAGCTGGGGTCCTCCGGCCGCGCCACCGCAGGCCCGTCACTCATCATCATCGTCTCCTATCCAATTTCTTCCGCGCCATGCGCCACATCAACCTACATACACACGCAAACCGATGCCACACTCACTCCCCGTGAAATCCAATGCCAACACTCAAAGCTGCACTCTATGTAAGCCTAGAAAAATCGCATAATCACAAAATACTTCAGCTACTCGGTGAGATTCAATGCCAACAACACTCGTGAAAGAAGCTGCACACCATGTAAACCTAAGAAAATCACAGAATGACAAAAAACACCACCTCCTCAGTGAATCCAATGCTAACAATCGTGAAAGATGCTGCACACAATCTAAACCCAAGAAATCAAGAAATCAAAAAACCTCGAAACTCCTCGATCTCGCCCCCAACAACACAACGTTTCGTCGCAAACCACCAAACCTTAACCCCAAATCTGCACACAAGCTACCTTGCGAGATTCGAGGTACTAGCAGAAGCGACCGATCCCTTGCAGTCCTTGGAACTCGCCTGTCCCAGTAATACCCTGCTTGTTACAAAAATGGGATGTGGTGGCGGTGATCTAGCTCACGGGTTCGTTGTTCCGGAGGAGGATCGCCATAGCTAGGGGCATTCCGGAAGGTGAGTGACAGCTGAGCTGAACAGACTCAATCAAGAAAAACACCGACCGACCTTTTTAATTCTTTTTTGGGGAATCCCTTGAGTTCATGTTCTATGATTGTTACTTTTAAAATAAAGAGAAAAAAATTCCAATCCAATTTCATGGATTGGTGTCACTTAAGAGTCTATTCATCATGTTTCCTATGCAAAGATCTAAGGATAAGACTTGTGCATCCATGAAAGAGAAATAACTCCAATCCCTTGGTTTAGTACCGCACTCGGTGTGCATGAAGAGTTTGATCATTTAGGGTCCTGTGTTTCACTCCAAGACACTATTTTGACTTTGTGAGTGACTTTTAACCCTTTGAACATCAGACTAGTGAACGTGGAAATTAGCCATTTTGGAACCGTGTGACATCATCCACTTTAAAAAAATCAAAAATATTCATTGGAAGTCAAACTACTATAGAAGATTTCTTCTTTTCATCCCTAATTCCGAGGATGAATAGTTGCACTCCTGTCTTACAAGAGAATTCCCTGTCATTCATCGAACAAAAAACGTCCACCGCATTGTTTAGGGGTTAAACTACGTACTTGCTCTTGTGACTACTTGCCTTTCAGCATACTTTTGTTCGTTGGGATTTCATGTTTTCTATTGAGGGAAAAATTCACAAAAAGAAATAAGTTGTACTCAGTATTAAATTTCCAAACTATCTTGAAGATTGAGCACATTAAGGGAGGCAACCCATTCCTGATCACTACACCATTTCGACAATGTAGGGTGGAGTAATTTCAATCAAGAGATGATTAACAATGAGTAATGTTGGCACAATTCTTAGTGTAGTTGTGGTACATTATGATTGGCTACAAGACTCTCAATATTGCAATGAACCCTTGTTGGATTTTGCAACCAACCCTTTGTTGGAAATTAGAAGGTCTATATTACCAATGTAGGTGGAACATGATCTTCAATGAAAAAATTCTTAGTAATTATATTTTGAGGAATAAAAATCTAAAAAATTATGGAAACCTTATGAACTCTATTTCTGCACATGGGAAAAAATTTCCACTATCGAAACCTCCCTTATAAATATGTGTATTTGCTTAAATGGTTAGAAATGGGTTGCCTCCCTTAAGGAAATAATGTAGGGACAAAATGATTGTTTTGTGCAAGTTGAAAAACTATTCTTGCCACAAATTCATTCAAATTTTATAAATTTAATTTTATAAGGGCACAAATAGATTTCAATTATTTTTTTCATTAGCTTAGTATTTTACCATAGACCTTAGTTAGTTGTGGTTGTCCTTTTAGTGATGCACTTTTAGCATTGAAAAGTTTTAAGAAAATCTTTTTTTGTCTCATGAAGCCATAGGAAAGTTCCTTGATGAAAACCTTTCAACATTCAAATCATCAAATAAACTTGGAGTGAGAGATTCAACTTGAAATTGAATAGTCACAAGTAAACAAACAAATAAGGTAAGTCCAAAAATATACCAACCTACATTATCCAATAGATTCTAAACAAAAGTGTTATAGTTTTAGAGTTGATTAATAAAACTATAATGAAATGTATGTATATATAGCTTAGTTATTAATTGCACCATTACAAAGACAATTATATATTAGATTTCTTCTTCTTCTAGAACATTGTTATCATAATAAAAATTTAGTCTTGCAAAATAACTTACTTTCCATGGATTCATAATAATAAATTTTCTTCACCATGCATTTAGTATGTAAATAATTGACTAAGTAAACTACAAAAAATAGAAAAATTAGGTTTCCTTAAGAATTAGATTGCCTTACCCCAAGAAAGTTATTGAATGTCTATGCCATCAAAGTCAACAAAATCTTTCTACAAGTATTTCCATTTGTACATATAGAGGTTCACAAGTCCAATGCAATTCCAACAATACCTAATTCAAAAGTAGTGCATTCTTGTATAGTAACAATAAATATTTATAGAGTGTCAAATGTCAAGAAATTAGTCAAAGGCAACCTAATTTCACTATTTTGTGTAGTTACAAACAACCTTTTTTTAGCACTATGGGGTCAAATTGCAGTATTCTAAAATAATTGTCTACTTTTCACTAGAAAAAAGTAATCTTTTCTTGCCAGAATTTTTCCATTTCTATTTAAAATGTGGATGAATTTGCCAAATTTGGATGGAAAAATGCATGAATGTGATTGAAAAATATTTTTTGGTCCAAAAGGTGGATGAATGTAGAAATACAATACTTCACCAAATTTTAAGTGATTATCACCATGGCACTTTCTCAAAAAGTTAAAAAAAGGGTTGCTTGCAAAAGAAAAAATAGTAAGCCACAACTCCTTGCCAACTAATTTGTTCTTAACACATAAATCATATAAATTCACAAACTAACACAAAAATAAAATCAACTTCTAATTTTCAAATATATTGATTAAAAACATTTCGAATTAATACATTGACAAATTACAAATTCCAATATTTACAATTTACATGATTTGAGCTCTCAAGAATGTTGCAAATTTCAAAATATCAATAAATCAAAACTTTCCAAAATCTTCAATCTGTCATTCTGTCTTCACAGGTAACTTAAGCATTGGAGAGCAGCGGAGGCCTAGTAACCTAGATTTCTACTCCTTTTACAATGCCCCAGCTGGGCTATCTGGTACTATTTCTGGAGAAGCGTTCCATTTTTGGCCGCATTAGGCTGTCTGCCAAGAGGGCAAAATATAATGCAGGAGCCAGTGGAGCACTGCAACAGAGTAAGTGGATCCAGACGAGTCGGGAGAGACCGACTGGAGCACATGCTTTCCAAGGACAAGAGCTCATGAGCGCTTAACTTACAAGGCCCTTGGGATGTCCTTCTTGGAGTAAACTTAAAAGCTTATTGAAATATAAGCATAAGTTTTCAACTGTAGAAACACGGTCACTGCGCCACACAACTCATTTTCAGAACCTAATCAATTTCGTCAACGATTCTTTGCTGCAATAATCAGAGAATGGAACTCACAAGTTACTGAAAATGTTACAGAGCTAAAATCACCCGACTTGTCATGAAAAAGAAAAAGAAAATGTAACGCAGACTCTGCCAGTGAGAGCCTTACTACTTATTGCTAAACTTTTATTTGGTGAGAATGGTGACCAATAGCAGTAAGGCTGACTACAAGCAATAAGTTACAGTATGACTCAGAAATTCCTACTTCGAAGGTATTTGTTCTCTGGCTCTCAGCCGACCGGGCAGTCAATTGAACGAGTCAGCAATTACATGAGTCAGTCCGGTCCTAAGCTTACACCCCCCGAGTTCGGTAGCTAAACCCAAAATTGTTTTGAAATTCTTCAAACTAAGAAGTTCTTGTTATGAAATTGAAAATACTGGAGATTGCAATTCATTCAGTAAGACCGGGCATTAC
Source organism: Straminergon stramineum (assembly GCA_963920665.1). NCBI lineage: Eukaryota > Viridiplantae > Streptophyta > Bryopsida > Hypnales > Calliergonaceae > Straminergon > Straminergon stramineum. Next base: position 2,446,458 of record OY987267.1, on the reverse strand, counting down.
CGTTTGTAAAATGGGATTAACTCGATGAGAACGTACTCCATAATTGTGAGCAAAAGGTGGCTATTCAGCACATGATGTGGCAAGATTCTAGAGGTGAGAGTTTGAGGTGGCACACCCTTTTGGATCTTCTCTCTCCTGTGACCTTCCCTGCCCACGCATGATACGTCCATACAGTAACCCATTAAAACGAAGCTCATTAAAATGAAATACTCAAACCCTAAACATGGTTAGCATCCTTAACCGAAGAAACTCTGGGCAGGCACGAAGCTTGGAGCACTTGAGTCCAGTACGGTGAAATTGGAGTAACTAAGGTGATGATACTCCTGCATCTGATGTCATACAAACAGACACTAAAAGATTTGGTAAGCTTCGATCCGGTCAACATATCATGGCATCAAATTCACAAGGGAGGGAGGGGTGTTCAAATTAGTTTGCTAGCATTATGCTTTCATTTTCAATACATGCAGGTCCGTTGAAGAGAAGACAAAAAAAAAACATGAGATGCTGACGGTGAATTTGCACAAAGGAGAAAATATGGCACTCTGTTCTGAAAATACGAAAACATGATCAGTTTCCAAAAGTTCCAGTTCAATACCTTGGGTTGCAATATCAAATGATTTCAAGGATCCTGAGGTTTCAATTCAATACTCTCACAGCTAATAAAGATGCCATTTCACCACCTTCGGTGACTTGAGAACTTCAGTGTACCAAAGACTCAGGTTGATGAAACACTCACGAGCTTGAGAAGAATGCCGAAAAAAGTGGCAGTCCCTACCCTACTTTACGACGCAAAACTCTCGATCGCAAGATTGCCACACCATGAAAAACAGGACGACTCCCAGATAAGAAATGATGATTACATGTGAATTGAGAAGGCATGATTGAATCATAAGGTCACGATCGAAATTTGCGTTATGAGCAACGGTTATCTTCTTCGAAAATCCTTGAAATGCGTTGAAGTTATGTGTAAGCGCCTATCCTTGTAATCACCAGGAGCTGCACCTTACTGCACCAACTATAGATTTATCACCAGCTCCACATCACCGAAGCCCTTCAGGAAGGTTAGCGTTGAATCCCAGACAGTTCATGATGGTAAGATAAAATGAAAGGACCGCATTTTTCAAATGTTGTTGACAGAAATTGGTTGAAGACAACATCGTGAAACCACTGCAATTTCATGGCCAAGAGTTGTTCAAAAGAAAGGAGTAGTAATGGGCAACATTGGAAGCACAACCACGTGGGTTGTAGGGGGTCCTGTCGGGCTAGGTTTAGCGGCCTACATGTATGATACACAAATACGTGATCGGCGGCGAAATGGGAATTCAAGAATGGTTGTACCTGAACTTCCAGAAGAGGTTGTGGATCGGATCCAAGCCTATCTGCCGGTATCATCATACTTTAGATCGCGGACAGTGTCCAAGAGGTGGCATGCCAGTCATTTTGCACCAAGCTTCTCTGAGATACGGATGCAAGTGCATCCCCGAGAAGCTTGGTTGTTCACACTTTCTTACCGAAGGTGCAGAAACTGGTCACATGCATACGACCCTGCTTTTGACAAATGGCACAAAGTGCCTCTAAATTTTCTGCCTCCGGATTATATGTACCCAACAGCAGCTTCTGGGGGGCTCCTGTGTATCCGAGCATATCTAGATGGAGATCAAGTTCTCTCTGTTTGCAACCCCCTCTTGAAGTCATGGAGGGCCTTACCTCCATGGCAAGAAGACCGCATTGACCCCGTCATTGGCATTTATGTTGACCCAGTCATTCGCAGCTACAAAATCATTGCTGTTGGCAGTTATGAGTCAGGTGCTCTGACCGAAGTATACGATTCGCGTTCCAACAGATGGACTGTGATGGGAAGCCTTCCTCGCAAAATGTCGTTTGCCAGAACTGCATTCTGTAACGGACAATTCTATTGCATGACTTCTGGTCCCCCTGATGCCCTCCTTGCATACAACATGGAAGCTGGGGTGTGGCGGGTAGTACCAGTTTCACGGCCGGCCTACTTGTGGTACGGTGACTTGGTGGAGCACTCGGGACGTCTGTTGCTCGTTGGCGCTGTCCGAGTTGACCAAACCTTTGAAGGAGTGAAGATCTGGGAGCTCCAGGAGTCAACAGCCGAGTGGGCGGAGGTTGAGACAATGCCAGAACGTCTCTTCAAGGAATTCTACAAGAAGGGGAGGATGTTTTACTCATTCCAATGTGTTGGCTCTGGGAACCTTCTCTACCTCCATGTGAAGAAAACTCCCCGTATCCTGATGTGTGATTTGAGTCAAAATCCCCCAAATTGGCGCTGGCTACCAAATAGTCCCGCATGTGCTGATTGGTCGGAGGTCTCCATCTGGGGTTTTTGTATCGATTCTCGTCTGTGCGCTTCTCTCTAGCCCACAATTAAACCTCAAATGAGAATTCTTGAGTTAATTTAATGATGAACATTTTCAGCATCCAATCATTGCACACACTCATTCCTAATTTGTCCCAATTTGTTCACCACGTCGAACAAGAACATAACAGGATGGTCTTGAAATAGGCACACCAAGGTTTGTGAAAACGCTGAATAAAGAGGATATCCATGTGTGAAAACGCTGAAAAAGAAGCCAATTCCTTCAAACACGGGGCCAGACGTGAATACCTCCTGTGCGTGTACTGGTTCTGTTGTGGGATGATGCTGTCCTTGCACTGAGCACTCTTGTTTCTTCAACATGAGGATATTCCGAAAACTCCGAGTATGCAATACGCTCCTTGCAATCTATCATCAGTCATCAGGAAACTGTTAAACCGTTCAATGCCCTACTGTATTAGAGTTCAGTCACGCAAGGCTAATATTGAACATACGTGCAATCTTGAGTAACCAGTCTAAAGTCTATACTCTAGAGCTAAATTACAGACTAATTAAAATGAAGGATCGCAGAATACATGCGACTTGATAAACGAGGGTGAGGATAAGTAACAAGCAACGATTCTAAGAAAAGCGTCTGGAATGGCCAAAGGGTCAACATCTTCTGCAACTCGGGAGTCATTCAATTGAGTGACAGACCCTAAAGGACTAACTACGGTCGCTGTATAAAAGAACGACTCCTACAATACATGATTTGAACACCTAATAGTGAGTGTAAAAAAACAGAGTACAGTTGAAACAAAATCAGCAACACGGAAACGGAGGCGACTGTTAATTAGCATTATAGAAGAACGCAACCAATATGGCAGTAACCCGAAACGTGCATGAAAATATGAGAGTATGGTCCTGTAAGCATCACAAGTGACAAATGACAAATTTAGGAAGCTGCCACAGTGGGCCTCTCCAGAAAAACCAGGGAGGTTGATTTCTTGAAAAGAATTTCCAATAAAAAATTATTCAGCGTCAAGAACTTGCCGCATAACTTAGACTACAACAATGGGCTACGATGCAATATAACTGCAACCACCCCAAGAGGTATGAGCTTGTCCAAGTACATACCTATACCAATGACTCTAGCCTAACTAGAGCCTAGATCTCTATCTACGTGGAGGCACCAATACTCTCAAGAACAGGTCCTATCTCTGGCATAAAATTATTTACAATGAATAAACTCGATTCAATTGAAAAGAATAGATTACTTTAACCATTATTCGTACTGCGTTGAAGGGCCTCATCCTCTATCACAAAATTGCATGTATTATCACACCGCTGCAATATAGGAAACTCAGAATGCTCGCGACAGCACCCTTTCGATTGTTTCAAACATGATCCACATCCAAGTATCCGTTGCCTTCGTCGACCTCAGCTTGCTCCTACAAAATGGAAAGCTAGCTGTTCCTTAGCTGCACACATAAGTGCAAAGTAACAGCCTAGCTATCACGAATTTTAACAACCGCTAAATGACAACTTCCAGAGCATAATCAGAGATATCAATTGCAGTTGAATGAGAATCCTTACACAATAGTGATGAAGCTTGTATTGCAAGCACATCAGCAGCATCAACGCCAAAAATTGTGGTTCTCCTCTGCGTCAATAATTACTGTTGCCTTTCTCTCTTGAACTTTCCAAGTATTTTTCATGTTTCTATCTTCAAGCCCATTGTCAGCCATCCACGACCAGGGGTGCAGCCTTCCGTGCATGACCCATGCTGTTCACAAGAGACTTACGGGTGCACACACGAAACATATTCAGATGCAATATGGGCAACCTGTGCAGCACGTACGGGAAGCTCAGCTGATCACGTGCAGTGAAGCGCATCACCTCGTTAAACCAAACACACATGAAGAAGTTTGTAGCTGCTGTGTGCTCCCTCACAATAACAGAGGCCTCCGCAAGTGCTTTATGACCATCAATGCGGAGATTTTCAGGCATGCCTTCCGAACGATAAGCATTCAGCTGTATGTCCACTTCCTCCGGTGATGCTTTATGCTTTTGCACGATGGCAAGTGCTTCTTTGTACACACAACTCCGTGCCCCATGCTCTGAAATGGCAAAATCAGATCCTGATCTCCATAAGAGAGTCTCAAGCACACCCAGGGGGTCCCTCCGAAACTGCGACTTGGAATCTGTCCAGATGCTAAACTGTGCATTGGGAAATAATCGGTGGCCTAACATCTTAGGAATCTTTCCATTCTTCCGCTGGTCAGCAAAGGGCAAGTTTCTCACAATCACAATACGCCACAGCCCTATCTTTCGATCTGGGTTTAACACATTCCCAGCTTCCTCTTGTGTCTGCCTAGTCACGTCATCCCAAAATGCGACATAGCAGACCTTCGAAACCGTGGCGTTCACAAAGCCAATGGGTTGATAAAGGTTGTCCCCGCCCCCAAAAGTACACGTGATCACTACCACAAGGCATGTCTTCATGAAAGCCGTATCAATGGCATCAATTTCAAAGCCTTTGCCAGAGCACCACCCGCAATGCACCTGCATAGTGTCTTGCACCTGAAAGCTAGTCATTCGCTCTCTGAGCGAGGGATCTCCAGCGAAGTTTTCGCTATCATTTAGATAATGTATTTGCTTGATTACCGAATCTCTTGCTGGCGGAAGTTGCAAAAGCTCTAGCTCACTCTCAGGAAGTAGCTGCAAACAGGCTTCAATCCACAACACATCTTCATTTCAGTATAGAGGAAAACACGTGAGGTAGAGATAACCACTATGACACTAAGGCGGCCATGGTGGAATGGCGAATGTCTTAAACTTTTCAAGTGGCGAAACATGGTTTAAAGGTTGTATATCCTTGCGTCTTGAGTAGACGGTTTTAGATTTTTGTTGAAAAATACTTAAGGATCCAAATGAGTGAAAACTTAGACGAACCTAAGCGTCACGTTCTGGCTTTGAAAATTCGCAAAAATTACCAAAAAGCTCCAACAATTCATTATCCCTTGACTTTTAAAAATTTATGATTTTCATCTACTTACCTGGAAAAACAATCTTTGATTGTAATTTCGACTGTATAACTGAATATCGACATAAGACAACGGAAATAGGTATATAAACCTTGGTGAGAAATTAAACCTCTAGACCTAAACCCTAAACCTAAACCTAAACCCCTCGCATTCACTCCCATTCCCAAATCATTGCAAATCCATCTCTTCTCAAAGTCAATCAACAACATAACACGTTCAGAGAAGAACAAAAATCCAACACAGGAAGAATAATAAAAGAAACGCTCATACCCTGACGAACACCAGCGATAGTCCGCATGGGCATATCCAACTTATTCAAGTTGCTCGGTTTCTCCACTTTCGCAGGCTTCGACCTCTCTTGCAACACACCACTACTCGAAGACAAGTATCGCCACGTTCCGATCAGAAACAAAAACCCAAAGAAAAGCATCGCCACTCTCGCCCGTCGCCCGTGCGAGATTCTGCGCTGGATGCCGTCGAGCTCTTGAAGTAAGGGAAGCACTTCGAAAAGCGCGCGACGACCTCGGCGTCTCCGATCCTTTGCGGAGGGGTTGTCTTCTTCGGGATCCTCCTCATCGTCGTGTTGTTGCACAGAATTTGACGACTGGGCGTGGCGGTGCTTGCCAGATTGCCGCGTCATCGCCTCAGCTAAACTAGCAATAGTATGGTTGCAAAAGCTGATTGATCGAACAGATCAGAAAATGGAAAAGAAAAAGAAAACTAGGGAATCGCAAGAGCGACACGAAGGAGGGGTGGCGATGGCGATGGCGAGCTGGACTTTGCACAGCAAAGAGCAAATCGTTTATGCGAGTCTTGGGAAACGAAACAGATAGCTCCTGACACTGGATTATTGGGCCCCTGTAGCCTCTACAATGATTTATCCTATTAGTGAAGGTGCAAATTTAGTTTTACTGGAAAAAAAAATCAATCACTTAGGCACGCACTATAAATTGAGACTAACTTGTATTCATTGCAAAATTATGAGAATTTGCAAATTTATGCCAATTCTCAGTGTTTTAGATAAATTCAATATAATAGCTCTAATAGAAAATTGTAAGCTCTTACAAGTCTTGAGCTAATGACATTGGAGTTATAAGGTAGTTAAACTTGAAAGAACCATTTTTCTAATTTTTTTGCCTATTTTTTAATAGAATGTCAAATGGGAGAAGCTTCTATTGTATTCATGTTGTTATCAAGACCACAACATTGCTACAAGAACAACCAATGAGGATTTGTGAACTAGTTGATCTAACAATATGGATATGATTTATAGATCATATTTTACAACTACTGTTTGAGAGTCTTCATTAACCCTTGAACTTCCAAGGTATTTTTTTAATCAAAAAACATTCAAAGTTGCCATATTCATTGCAAAGTGCAAAAGAAATTTAGAAATTGTTTTTTTCACATATCTAACCATAGGATCTTGCACAGGACTAGTGTAAAAATGTGTGGAAGAAATTTCAAAAACTTTGACTACATAGATTGCAAGATATCTACATTTAAAGTGAAGAAAACAAGTATTTTTTTTCACCTTTCCTAACTAAATTTTTTCACTTTGAACTTTATAACTTCCAATTTTTGTACTGTAGATTTTGAATTTCTAATTTTTTACATTGAAGAATTGAGTTGAAATCTAAGAATAAAAATTCAAGAAAAATACACTTGACTTTCATTCTTTAAATTTTTTTTTAAGTAGGAGTAGGTATGAGATGGAAAGAAAAACTAAATCATTAATAGCTCTAAGATGGTATAAAAAATTACTAATCCCAACAATAAGATTGTTCTAGAAATTTGGCTTATCCTTGTTGAACTTTTTTTGAGAAAAATTGTGAAAATTTTGTTAAAAAATGAATCCTACAAGTAAATTACTTTCTCAAGAGGATGCTTAGATTGCTAGAAATACAAGATTTTCCATAATATTTTCATCACTAATCCAAATAGAATGAATCAAACCTTTCCATGTAGATAAAAATAATTTCTATGAAAAAAGAAATTCAATTTTTTTTACTTTTTGTAATTTTTTTGCAGTGACTGACCAACTTTGTTTTGGGTTGAAGGTGGCATAACTTTAGTTCTCGGGCACTAATTGAAATGAAAATGATATTCTCAAAAAGCTAATGTGGCGTTTCTTCTCTTCAAAAGAAAGTTTCAAAAAATCACAATGCAAATTGAGATTGTAGGACCCTATGCAAAATCCATTTTGCCCAACAATGGGGACATTGGGAGTTTATAAGTAGAATTATTCTCCGAAGTTGCATTTTATAGTACATCTTCACAATCTTGGAAATTTGGTCTTTCCCAAGATTTGAAGGGCGGTTATTGAAGAAAAGTCTAATGGATTGAGTACTCTATCCTCTATACTTTCAAGGGAACTTTGAAAATTTGTAGAAAACTATTTGAATGCCAAAAAATTAGAAAACAACATGGGTGCAATTTCTCTCTAACAAGCAAATATGCACAAGGAAGAAAATCACTATTTGGACCACCCACCTCAAAGAAGGCAAAAAGGTGACAATTTAGCATGTCTCCCATACTTTGAATTTATTAGTAACATTGTTTCTCCTATCTCTCACACCCTACCCTACCAAAACCAAGTACATTTGTACATTAATCTCTACCTTCATGGTGGATACTAAGTCTTCAATGGATGATAGAAAATCCTTCTATGTAAGACAGATTTGTAAATATTCATCCTTGGAATTTTGTATGAAAAGGGGAGGTCTTACACAACAGTTTGACCTTCAATGAATGCTCTGAGTTTTGTAAGCATATGATTCACTTTACCAAAGAGGATGATTTCCATGGTGACTAGCACGGCGTTTCAGGGTTAATAATTTTGTACGATCAGTGACCCCAATTAAGAAGTGAAAATGGTCAAATTCCACGAGTCCAGGAGTCGGTCAGCCAGGAGTCCAGCAAATGAAAGTCAATTGATTGGTCACCGACAGAGACTACCGCCTCATATTCATAAAAAAAAGGCAATGTCACTGACGAAGGCACCGACAGTTTCACTATACATTTCCCTGATATATTGAAACACGCCATCTTTAGCTACCCTGACCTCAGTAATTTATTGGTTAGATGAAAAATTAATAACACCCCACCCAAGAATTAATTAGAATGTACGTGGACGAGCACAACTTGATCATACCCTCCAGGAAGCAATAATCAACCGTTACGCTAGCTAGATTGGTATTCTAGTGGTCTGTAATTTCACGCGGACATCACTCATTCTACTTAGCTATCATGGATATCGACTTCTATTCTAAGGGATTCTATAAATATATTTCTCACGGACTACATGGCCACCAACTGCTTGATGTTCATGGGGCTGATCGATTCCAACCCACCGTTGAGGAATCTTTCGATGCAGATTTTGTTCACGGACTCCGTGGGGTGGAAAGCATCCCAGAAAACAGACTTGGTGCGATCTGCACAGAGGTTACTGATAGTGCGGCAGGAACCGTCAATGCCGTTGTATTTGCCTAAGCCGCAACAAGCTGTGGTGGCAGGCTGAGTGAATCCTGCAGAAAGAAAAAAAAAAAGGATTTGTAACTTAGCGAAGTGCACATGATATGGACAAAGACCATGTCGTATGAACATTCAAACTAGTGTGCAAAACTTAACGATAAAACAATAACCTAGGGCAACTAGCTCTTGTGTCGTCAACTGATTGACACTTCTGTACTTGACCTCCTTTATGGATCTTAGGTTCATGAAATGAGTCTTTCTGGCCTGTTTGCATATTGCTTCAAAGATGTTGATCTTCACATTACATTTGGCCACTTAGTTCAACTGTTTAACTTAACATTTGGCCACTAAGTTGAACTTCCACTTCAAAATCAAAAACACACTCCAGAAATCCATGTGATAGGTCAAATCCATGTACATAATACAACTAACTAACACATGGGTCCCAACTAATACCCCTCATCTGTATACCAAAATGTTGTGTCTCTATCCAAATGTATTTTGTTCATAACCCTCTGTTTTCACTTTCATTGTCACGTGGTGCAATTTGGTTGCAAAGACGGAGGGTGTTTCAGAGTCATAACCCAAACTTCCCCAAACTTTTTGAGAGAATTAGAGATTATCATGATTTGAGTTTCAGTTTGGAGGACATTCTTTCTGATGACTGACTACTTCTGTATCCATTATGTCCGATTACCGCCAAACAGCTCTCATCCTTCATCGCTTATCTAGTACATACATTTCTGTAAAATCTTTCATACAATCGTTGGTATAATCTTCTGCTGATTGAAAATTTTAAGAATCCCATGTGCATAACCACAGAATGTTACTATTTCTACACCACTTTGATAGGGATAAGAAAATCGTTCTCTGGAATGAAAAACCCTGACGTACAACTATTGCATTATAAACAGGTTCAGATTTTCTTGGGTAGATTAGGGTTAAGATTTCGCTTGGATCGACACAATAAATTTTATTAATTGGTCCTGCATTCAAGAATGAGATAACTTCCAGTGGGTGTGATGAAAGTTACCATATTTCAAGGGGTTGTCAACGACCCCCTTGACGACATCATAAGCATTGGCGTAGAGGAACACCGAGTTGGGGAGCTGAGCTTGCAGAGACTCCAACATGGGTTTCAAAGCGGCGTTGAAATTGATGGCAAGGTTGTTCATCTCTTGGACACACTCGCCAGCTACGCTCTTGGAACTCACTATCGATGGGGCGCACCCGATGGGACCCATATTGGAAATAATGAATTTCCTCATCCCTAAGCTATATGCCGTCTGCAATAAAACCAGATGGATTCGATCAGAACATGTTCAGAAGTGCTGCCATAAAAATAAAACTTGGCAGATGAGGCCCCTCAAAATGGGATAACAGTCATCAAGCCATTCAATCAGAGCATGTGAGAGCTAGCACGGAATTCATTACATGTAGTACACGGGTCAAACTTTGGGCAAAACACAAATTCCTGAACAGCAGGTATAAAAATAAGGAATCTGAGGAGACTCGCAAGTTGGCGACCAGCAAGGACACTGAAATTCTTTCTAATTTCTGAAATTCTACACCCAAACGCTCAAAAATGACAAGGGTATGAAAACTTGATTCTTACCTTCAGCTCACTTCGGAAGGTAGTGATGAGAAGATCTCCAAATTGTTTTGTTGTGTACTTTTGTTTGGTGGTGGTAGTTAAAGCATAGTAGTTGTTGACCCAATCGTTGCCTCCGGTCGTGAAAGAGTAAATGGCGTTGTTAATCAGCTCATCGGCCCCTTGTTGTCCTATGAGCTCCGCAATCTGCTTCTTCGTATTCTGGAAGTGTGAATATTGCTGTGATAACGTCATACGCCCAATCTGAATAACAGCAACACTAACAGAGTCAGATTTTGACTCATATATAAAGCAAACATCACAGAAGGATCAACGCTGGAATATTCCACGTCTTCCTGAAACAATGTCAAACGCCTTGCTCATACATGCTAAATGCTAACTAGTACATGACAACGATTACATGCTCAATGTTACAGATACACAGAATCTTACATCCGCAATCTATTACTAGATTCATCCAGAAATACGAGTTCGTAAAACACTCGACACGAATTTCGGGATTCTTAGTGTGAAAAGCAGATTCCAAATGGGTCCAAACTCTAGGGCACTAGAGTCAATGAAGAATATTGCAAGTGTTTGCCAAGACATGAATGGAAATAAACAAAAGTAATCCCCCACACCTGCTGAAAACTACTGAAAGAGCATAAGGTTAGCCCTAGTTTGGAGAATTATTTCCGGACAGAAGGAGTATCAACTGTGACACTATGGTAAAGAGTTTGATCGTACAAAGATTGTGCCGGTGTCTTCAAGGATGCCAGAACCAGCCGAAGCATAGTTGACCCCATATAGAAGATTAGCTCCCGTCGCTTCTGGGGCGAGCACTGGCAGAGGGTAAGGAGTCCCAAGATAGTCATCTGCACAGCATGTTCACATTTAGCACCCTGCAACCCTTCATTTCTTCAGGAGATTTGATTTGAGATTTGATTTTTTAAGGTCTGGAGAATGTGAAAGTTTAGAGCTCCATGGAGACGTACTGACGAGATCTGGGATGAGTTTTCCATTGCAGAACCTGCCCGTGGCTTTTTCCCCGGTCCAGTCCACTCCGTAGGGTTTGTGATCCGCCGTGGCAATGGTGAAGAGGTAGTCGTTGTTGCCCACATCCACAAGGGAATCTCCGATTACAAAAGTAGCTGGAGCCCTCTTGCTCTCCACACCAGCTATGAACGCAATCATGCCCAATAGCAACATCACTTTGCATTCCATGTTTGCCATTCTATTCTTCCCGAACCTGGTAAAGAGATTGGCAAAGTGAGATAGGGAAGCAGACTCTGAAACAAATGGTGTGACAACTTTGCCTACAGGCTGACCATATTAAGCATTGTAGCTCTTTAATGTGAAGCTTTTTGGTTACATTCTTTCGTTTGATTAAGAAAAAATGATTAGGTAAATATAGTAGCTATGGCATTAGAACATTGTCACGACAAACCGAAAGTAATAATAAGTCATTTGGCTAATGAATCTCTGTAGAGAACCCATGAACTCTGCAATAGATTCCAAACTCCCACTACTGTAGTTGTTTAAGTTTTACCGATACTACACTTGAGTGAAAAACGAAAACTCTTTCAAAGGATGCTCCAACCGAATGAGAAACCTGAAACGAAGGTTTTTAAGCTGGGCAAAAGCATTATGATACCAAAATATCATGTCATAAAAATGAAAATGAAAACAACAAGTTCATACCAAAGCTGTGAGGTAGGTATGCAGCATCGTAAGACCAAATAGCATTAAATAAAAACCACAGTGCGAAAACAAGTTCTAACCGAAGCTGTGAGACTGAAAAGAACAGCTAGCATTGCAAGACCAAAGCTGATTACGAGGCCGAAGCTTGAGCTCCACAAACATACAGCTGCATAATGTGGGAGCCTACTAAACCCAGAGCACGAAGGTTTTTCGAGCTGCCTTTTCTTATCATATATCCAAATCCATACATTCTTCAAATTTCACTACCAGCAATGGCGTCATCAACAACAGAAGGAGAATATCTGCAGCAGCAGCTAATTAACAGTCAAAGTGTACTCACACACACACTCTCTCTCTCTCTCTCAGTCTACCAACCTCGGACATCATTCCACCAAATCCGTTTCCACACATTTGAAGCTCGAAAACTCACCAGCTCCGACGTCACAGCCGTGTGCTAGCTTTTGGATAACTGGAGCTTCAATATAGGAAGATTGAATGGAGCTGGAACTTTAAATGCAGGGAGGAGAAGAGGAAGGTTTAAAAGAGGGAGCAATAAGTTGAAGTGAGATAGGGCGGTGATCATCCACTCAAATGAGGTTGTGATTCAGATTGTAGTCATCCCTTCATTTGTTTCAAAAAAAAAAAAGATTGTAGTCATCCCTTGAGACACATTTAATGCTGGGTACCCACTTCCATCAATTTCCATCACCACATTGCTTGCTTCACTTAGGCTTACCTGAATTCTGATGAATTCTGACGTTGAAGTTAACTTCCGCTCAAAGACGATTCAATGCGAAAAGGCAAGGACTGAGCTCTGACGGTTGCAGGGCTCGCTTAAATACCGAAACTAATCAGTGCGTGGGAGCCTGGGAGGGTTAAGTTAAGTTAGTACTGGACTACTGGGCTCCTGGCTGGTGGTGGTTTGGGAAAACAAGTGACGGGTGTCGTTGCCTGGTTTGTTGGAACCAGTGAGGAAGTGATGTGGAAGGGACAAGGGAGAATTCATGGTTTTGGGGTAAAAGGGGAGGAACTTGCTATGTGCATGCTTTAATGAGGTGCATGAGGTTAATTAAGTTTTGAGGAAGTCTTCAAGGCCTCAAATCTTTCTCAAATTTTAATATATAGTTTTGATAATATCTCGGTGCAAATAATTTAGTTATCTCATGATTTCCATTCATGATTTCCATGATATTTTGAAAAATTGTGTGACAGTATTTGGCAGTCCTAATAGCTCAATAGGCAGATAATTTGTATTAATTAATCTAGGGCAAGCAACCACAGGATGGATTTTGGTATGAGGGTGCTCAAGAAAGAATGTTTACTTATGTCAAAACTGTTGTGTTATTGTGACTCAAATAAGGAGAAGAATTCATGGGGTAAAACAAGTACAAACCAAACCCAAACCAAGTCAGAGTGTGTACCTTGTGAATTGGCAAAACTCAGTACCAAGTAAGGTTATGAAGGAGTAAGCATCCAATCATGGTCAAAAGACCATAGTGGACTCCTAGGGAATGACTCCATTACAAGTTTTTTTCAGTGAATGAGATTTGGGTCACAATCAATGTCTTAGGTGACAGTAATGGAGTGATTAGTGACTACAATAGGAACTTATAGCTTTTCAATGTAAATTCATTGTTGAAAGTGGTTTTTATAGGCCTTTGTCTTGTGACCATGTTAAAAAATATTGTCATTGTTTTAGATGAATTAGATGAGCATTATGGATGCACTTTTTGTTGGGTTTTGGGTAGTCTAGAGACTCTTTTGGGCCACACACTTCAAATTTCATAAAAAATTCATACTTTGTCAAACAAAATATAATTTCAATTGCTTTTGCCATTTCTTGCACTTGTCTTTTATCACATGGCATTTTTAAAAAAAATTCAACAATGGCATGAAGGCAAACTCCTAATTTTGACCATGATGGGCTATTCTACCTTATTACAAAAGACAAAAGCATACTAAGTCAATTTGAGCAATCTTACACATTCATGAATATTATTGTAGGAGTCAACTTCAATCCTAAGATTATAGTAGTATCACCTAAAACTAGGTAAATTTGTCAAACAATCATTGTTGCCTATGTGTCATGGAGCTCTTATTTTTTTATGACAAGAAGATAAATTGTCACTAAAGTTGGGTAGAGTCCAACAAAGCTATTTTAAAATAATATGCTAGAGTTATAAAGAGTCAAAGTTGAATTACTAAATTACTAATATAAGGCCTAACTTCAAGGTCTTCATATTGAACATTGTGCAACAAGCATCTACTTATTCTCTACATTTTATAGGGCACACTTCTAAAAACTCCTTCAATTTTGAGTAATCCTATCATAAGAATGTAATGTAAGATGTTGGGAGATCTTAGCTTAGACAATCCTAGAGAAAGTTCTTTAGCAACAATTAACCAACATTTGGGGGAAAAAACAATAAACCGTAGTTAAGTACTAAAAGATATGTCGGCGATGAATGACCAATTGAAAATTTGGATGGGTTCTGAAAATGTCAATTTTGATTGTATTTTTTTGCAATTTTTGATGCAAGGTATGAACATGTTCTAACTTGTTGGGAATATCAAACTTTTTCTAATTGTATGCCTAGATCTAAAGTTATGTTGTCTAAAGTTCTCATAAAAGGTAGTCAACTTCAAGCATCATGTGCAAAAATCCTCTTTTACCCCTAAAAATTTGGTATTCCAAAAAATCCCATGTGTGATACATAAATCTTACTTTAGAATGAATTAAAGTTTGTTGATCCTATCTAATAGGGTCAATAAAAATGATTTTTATTTATTTCAAATGGTAATCTTAAAATTTGTCTATCAAAGTTTCACAATTCTTTTTTGTTTCTTCCCGTAGTATTTTACTACAAGTTTGTTTGGTTGAATTCCCCCAAAAAACTTTGAACTTATTTTTCTCCTTGCCTCGAAAAGTAGTAGTTTGGGGCAATGTATGCCCCAAATGTGCCCCAATCTTTCAAGGGTTAAATAAATATACAAAGTGAACTAGTGGAAAATAAGAACTAGGAAATGAATTTGATGTATTTTGAAGTATAAGATTCAAAATAATCAAAATTTTATAAAAAAATTTCATTTTAATATAAAAAGAGGTAGTAACCTATAGTTGTACTTGAAAATATGTTCCCATGTTACCCCCTAAAGACTAAATGATTGTTGAACAACCAATGAAATGTTTTGACAAGTTCCTACAAAGTCAATTTTGAATGGATCTTTTTGATAGTTGAAATAAGGCGTGGACATGTTCCCCCTTTCAGGAAATGTAATTTTTTTTCCGATTGGGTGTAAAGGCCAAAAGTTATGATACCCAAAAAAAATTGTATAATTGGGTTGCTTTTGAAAAATCATCTTTTACATTTGAAGCTTTACAAGCACATAACTAATGTAATGTAGAATGCAATTGTAAAAGAAACCCTAAGTATATTGTAAAAATCTCACTCTAGGAGGAATGAAAGTTTGTCGACTTAGTTAGGCAAGGTCAAAAAAATACTTTTTCTTCTAACTTCAAACACTATAATCTTGTAATATGTATACTCAAAAACTATGAAATTTTTTCCATACATTCCTATAGTAGTCTAATACACTTTTGTACGACTGATTTTTTTTAAAAACCTACTTTTCTCATTTTTTTCTTGCAACCCTAAAAAGAGGTAGTTTTTGACAACTCCTACCCAAAATGTCCTCCCCCCGCCCTAGAAATCACTTGACATATATGTTTGAATAAGGTAGATGTGCCTATTTTAGACAAATACATGTGATGGCTTTATAGGATGACCTATAGAGGACAGCAATTGGATGTACCATTCCTAGAGAACGATTCTCTTCTTCCACCTTTTCATCCACTCATCTAACATGTGATCTCTAACATGTCTAGTTTGAATTTGTATGGTTACAATTCAAAAGAAATTGGTACAACTTATGAAAATGTTGACTTTTTGTTCAATTTAGAGCAAATTTCAAGAAGCTCCAAACAGGCCTTGGGCATTAAGGGGTTCAGAAGCTTCCCTCCTTGATTAAGCAGAAGTTCCAAAGCTAATAGTTTTAGGAGTAAAACTATGAGACTAGGATGGGTCCAAATGAAAAATCCACATTTACATTGAACAAAATATACATTCTTCAAAAGAATATGTATGGATTTTGTTTCCCCTTCCTCATTCTTCCTCATCCTTATTTACTCACACATTGCACTCGATTTCTCAACGAATTCCCCATTGATCTTACAGGCTGAAATGTTGCTGTTATCCTTTATTGCTACATCTACCTTATTCTGCATGGGAGATCTGTCTGGAAAGGAGCCACTACAACTACCAGGGACCCTGGCTTGTATGTGACTTCCATGTGCCAATTAATTCAGTACTGCTGCCTTCGGACAAAGGGATTGATAGAAGTAGTAGTTTAAAATGTCTATGGAAACGTGGAAACCTGCCATGCATCTCCTGCAAGCCAATGCCACCCAAATCCAACATGGGACCCTGAACCCTTTCTAAAACTTAAGCAATGAATGGCCTCGTTATGGCCTTGCAAAGTTGGGTAGGCCATAACTTCTAAATTCCACCTATCAATGATTCAGGTGATGGACAAGCCATTCACTGTGGACCCATGGACTCCAGTCACAATTGTGCTGAATTTGACATTACTTATAATTATGTTACTATCATACAGGATAACAGGGATTAAACCAGTTTGTTGGTGCATATGATGAGTTTACTTATGCCTGCTGTGGAGATTAAATGCTCAAGCTAATGCATGAGACAATGTGAATGTGCGCAGTTATAAAATTTATGCAAAATTAACTTGATCGATCATCTTATTATATTAAATACACATTGTCACCAGATCTGTCACCACCCAGTGTCACAAATATGGTCATGTTTTCATCCCAAATGTTTCATCATGTCATCTTGAATGTTTTTCATCTGGTTCAGTAAGACTGTGATTGGCTATCCAATCCATATTCTCAGAAGTTCAATGTTCCATTGCAACTGATTTGTGCTGAACTTAGTATAAGTTAACATGACATGGACCTTGGAGTGGAGCATTTGAGTGATGAATGCTATCCAGCTCAGTCCTGTCATATGATCCCCAAAAGTCATGTTAACTTATTTGGTCAGTGATCAGAGATTCAGAGCTTAAGCCGAACTATCTTAGTTTGTCAGACCTCCCAACCATTTCGCTTCAGCCTAGTTATGACAGTGGCTTACACAATGCGGCCGTGGTGCAATGTTTTCTTGTTTCCAGTGATATTATTTGGTAACCACCCTGCGTGGAACTGAACACTACTGACTGACTGTTGATGGTTTGATGAAGTAAGGTACCAGAAGAATTGAGTAAGGGAGGAGGTCTATAAAGTGTGACCTATGCAATCCATGCATTTAAGAGCTGAAACCAGAATTAGGGGACTAAGGGCAACCCCATGGCAGGCGCGCCAGAGAGGGGTGCCAAGTGGAGGTTTAGGGTGGTGTACAGATACATCTGGTGCGTGTGGCCATCCACTGCACCATAGGGAATCGGGAAAAGCAACATGTCAAGAGGGAGATCCACGCCTCCATGGGGACCCAAAATTTCAGTCCACTCGTTGTGCCTGATTTATCTTTATTTACTTTGAAACAAATAAAACATACGATTTGTACCTCAAAAACTATGTCAGAAGGATATCCAAAGCGCTTGGCGAGCCACACTGAAGACCCTTCATTTCCCAGTGCCCTATCCAAATCTCAGAGTGGTCAGCCATTAATTTCACGTTGGTGTGTCTGCCTTGGGACAGGAATTCAGCCCAGGCTTGCACACTGGCAGTGTCTGGGCCCTTTGGTGCCCTGCCATGGGGTTGCTCTAAGGTGGTGAAACTTCTAAAAATATTTTTCAGTCAATTTTCTTTGAAAGCCTAAGGTAGGAGGCTCAAAATCCACTCGAGCTCTAAAACCGACCACCTCTTCGAATGTACACTGTTTGTACATGTTGATTTTTTGACTTTACAAGAGTGTATCGATAGTGTACATTTGAAGAGATGGGCGGTTTAAGAGCCCTAGGCCATTTTGACTTCAAAAATTCATAACTAATTCCACAAAGCTCCAAAAAATATGAAACAACTTGGGTTAGATGTCAATCCCACTTCTTTTTCAAGGGAAATTTACTGAAAAATATTTCAAGAAGATTTACTTGCCCAAAATTCAGTTTCAACTCTTACATGGGTGCTTTATGGACCTCCTACCTTAATGAAAATGGCATTGAACCCAAGTTGTTTCATATTTTTGTGGGGGTTTGAGGAATTAGTTATGAATTTTTGAAGTTGAAATGGTATAGGACTCTTAAATTTCCCACCTCCTCAAATATACACTATGTGTACATCGTTGGTACAATGAAAAAAGCAACATGTACAAATAATGTACATTTGAAGAGGTGGGCGATTCTAGAGCCTGAGCACTTTTAGAACCTCCTACCTTACTATTAGTCCAAGCCAAAGTTTCATTAAGTTCTTGCCAATACCTACAAGGAAATCACACCCCAAAATCAACCACTCTTGAAAACTTTCCCTACTTTTGAAGGGAAACTGAGTAGGGAAGATACCCAAAATGGTGAGCATTAGAAGGACAAGTGTTAGGTGAACTTTGAGGCAAACCTTTTATAGGGTTTTGTAGTGCCAATTTGCACTAAAGAATGAGACTTGGCGAATTCACAATACGAACCAATCAAAAAATTGCAATCTTCAAAAGAGATTTGAGGGCATGAAGAGGCTGCAAGTTATTTTGAGTTCCCAAGGTGTGGGAACTCACTACATCAGCAATATGACATGGCATAGATATTGCCATATCATAAAATAATATTTTAAAATTTTAAAAATAATCTTTTAATTATTTTTATAAAATTCAGTTTTAGGTTTAACATTACTTTTTAGAAATTTTGGGAGAAACTAATTTTTAATTTTTTTTCCTAAAATTTGGAATTTCAGCCCATTATGGGTTGGTTCCCAATTTCTAATAGTACGAGGACCAATGCATGGAACAACCCTGAAACGAGCTCTTGAAGCCCTCAATTCTCCTCTAAATAATGGCAATATCACCATGTCAACTCCATGCCCTGGTATTGAGATGCTAGATGAGCTCCTTTCTTTTCATTTCCTTGCCATGGTATTGACAAAGGGGACTCCAAATATCACTTAAATAGTTCTAGGGTTTTTGCTAGAGTTCAAGTTGCTCTATGTTGTAACATGCTCTGAATTCTATAGATGTCACCAATGTGTGTAGAATTATGTACTCAATCTTGTATGTAATCGCTCTAATTAGAATCTTAATTTGCGTTTGCCTATACTTGAGTTCAATTTTGCATGTCATTCACCAATCACCACATAGCCAATCCTAAATTGCCACCCTTGGGCTTAGTCATTTCGCTGGTAGATGAACAACACTAGATTGAATTCTTCGTGACATTGTATAGCTATTGTTGGAGTGTTGGTTGCTTATGAATCACAAGTTGCGATTGTGGGTGGCAATATAGTAAAGAAAATGATTTGCCACACCTTGGATTTAGTTGTTCATAGACTAAACTTTTGGTTTCATTTTCCTTTGTTCATTTGCATGTGTTTTGCAAGCCCTTAGTTTTAAAAGAAATTGTGTCTTTGAAGTTCCATGTATTTAAAGTGTTCTTGCGCCCATTGTTTGTCTTCATTGGTTGTTTAGCTTGTGTACAAGAGCTTCTAGTTTTTTTGTTCATTTGATTCTTTAAGGTATTAATAGGGTGGTTGGAATGGGATCAATTGATGAAGGATATGGGAGAGATGTAGAGGCGATGGTGGTGCAGAAAGCTGCTACAGCACAAAGAACAAAGAAGTAGGTTGAAAAATTGGTTGCGGAAGTCATGGTCTCAAAGCATGTCAAGAGAAAGAAACATTCTAATGGAGAGAAGCATTAGAAGAAAATTAATCCAAAGGATTGTCTTTGTGACTATATTTTGTCACATTACACAATTCTTGAAATGAGTGACTCTATGGAACATAGTCTCTAAAGATGTGTCACAATAGACACTTTAGTCACATTGGGCACAATACCTTGTTGGATGAAAGGTAATTACAATCTTAGAAGAATAATTATTGAATGCAACACATATTGGTTCCTTATGTCATTTGGCTTGATTGAATATTACTTGTAAAAATTCAATCTTCCACAATAAGAAAAGTTGCAACATAGTTCAATTCATACATGAAGTTCTTCACATAACCAAATTACAATTTAAGTATATTGTAGCCACATCCTAGGTTTCCTTGAATATATTTCCAAAACTAGTATATCCAAAAATGTAGGAATTACAAGGCATGAAACTAAAATGGTGGAATATTAAAGTAGAAGAAATCATATGTTTTATATTTATTTATCATGTGATGAAAGTAAAGGAAAAAATTTACATGTTATATTTTCAAGAGATGATACTTGTTTATTTAACTTTCAATAATTACACATATTTGTATCTTAGAATACAAATATGCTATATAGCTACAGTATCTTTAAGAACTTTTAGTGGTATCAACCACTAGAGTGTCTATTTTTGTAAGGGGAGTGTAATTTTGCACTGATGGCTTTTGTCCATTGGGCACTTGTTCATTGTCATTATAAACAAAGAACTAGAATAAAATGCTTACACTCAATCTAGAATGACAAATCATTCTTTACATTACATTAAAATTTATATAAGGTCCCCCTTATACTGGAAGAATATTTAGACCTTAAAAAAAGTAGATGACATAGCATTGCTTATCTTCAGCGTGGGTGGGACAATCGTCCAAATATTAAGAGGGAAAAATTTCACCAACATTAGAAACTACAATGGAGATTTGTGCAATAGTTGACATGCTAAGACCTTCAATAGTTCCATTTATGCTCTAAAATTCATTTCATATGCATTCAAATCAACAATTGTTAAAACCATCCAATCATATCAAGGTGATGAAAAATATATCTAAGACGTTATCAACATAAGCTTTGAAAGGATACATGTTTACATAAAAAATCGATGAAAAGTCATTAAGACATCACAACCAAGAACATCACTCAAAAAGGATCAATTATAGATAATATAAAAAGTTGCAACATGCTAGTTAACCAAGAAAATTTATCATGGCTAGAGAGAGTTATACACAAGTTAAATATACTTGCAAAATTAGAACTAGAAAAGTTACAATTGTGGGAATTTTGTTTGTGTTTTTTGATATAGGACTCTTGTTTTTATCTCATTGTCGTAGATGACCAAGGGTTTTTTTCCTAACAAAAGAACTTACTCATCTCCTCTTAGTCAGCACTATTGAGCAAGATGTTTGAAAGGTAGATTTATAGGAGCCAAATAATACAAAAAAGAATTTAAGAAAAAAATGTTGAACATTGAGAATGAAAGTTTGTTTTTAGAAAGTGAGGAAGCTAGTTACAATTAGCTCCTCCATTTTAGTTACTTTGCCAATCAAAACCCTCAAATTACATTTTATTCATAAAAATGAAGAAAATGACTTTTGATACTTTTTTCTGAAATTCAAAATGCAAGTTAGATATCATGACTATCGTTGATGCCTCTAGTTTTATATCTAAAGTCCAACTAAGCATGTAGTGATTCAACAAACTTAAATGGATTACTAAAATTCCCTCGAACTCACATAGACTAATTTGCAATGAATGTACATGACACACCTTTGTAGTAGAAGACCACGAGTGGTCATGTTGCAACCTCATCTCCATTATTAGATTTTCGCAACTCCTAGTGATCCTAACTTGTAGTCTTCCATATTACTAGTAGAAATCTTGTCCAATGTAACTTGTCTTTAATGACTAAATATCCATTGTGACATGTCTTTTGTGACTCAAAATCAATTTTTGATTCACAAAAAACACCTTTTATTCATTAAGGACATGCTCAATTGGACAAGATTTCTCTCTATATTCCCTAAAGGACCGAGGCACATTTTGGGCACAAATTGTGAAAAATTGACACTTTTTAGGGCAATGAGAAAAAAATGAAAAAAAAAAGTTTTTTTTCAAAATTCAACCATGCATATTTGTACTAGACTACTATGGGAATGTGTGGAAAAAAAATTCAGAAACTTTGACCACACATATTGAAAGATTATAACACTTGAAGTTAGAAGAAAAGTTTTCTTTTGACCCTACCCAATAAGGCCAACATACTTTAACTCATGGACTCCTAAAGTAAGATTTTTACACTATACATGGATATTTTTTTTGACATTTTCATCTTGTATCATGTAAGTTATATACTTGCCAAATTTTAGAAGTAAAAAAGGAGTTTTGCAAAAGCTACCTAATTAGAAAAAAGGTTTGGGGCAACATAATTATTGATTTGGCACCCAATTGGAAAAAAAATTATATTCCCACTTAGAGAGGGGGCATGTTTACACCTTGTGTCAAAAATTTCATGACATCCTACCAAATTTGACTTCATAGGAACCTACCCAAATTTTCATTTGTCCGTTCAATAGACAATTGTCTTTTAGAGGATATATATGCATGTTGTGATTTTGGGTCTTGTTTCTTTTTTTTGGAGCATTGTTCTATCACTTGTCATAAGTCTAACCTTGTTAGCCTCACAAACAATACCCTAATTTGCATCAATGATAAGTCTAATCTCATTAATTAGCCTTTGATACTCTACTTAGTTAGATAGTTACCTAGTAGTTTTGTTTGTAAGTGAGTGTTGCATTGGTATGTATGTCATGGTCTAGGAAGGAGGGAGAGTTGTGCTTTATTGCTGAAGCTAAATTGTCCGTACCCTTTTTATTCACTTGAATGTACACAATAATCAATATTTAAGTTGAACAAGTACCATTGCGGCACTTGAACCGTGAAGGAAGAAATATGAAAGGAGTGACACATCTATTGGGAACCACATAACACTTCCATTTCTGCTATGACTTTGAGAAAAGGCTCCATGGCTACTCAGTTTGCCGGTAATATCGCACTTCTTTACTACTCATGTTGTGATTTTGGGTTGGAATTTCCTTTGTAGTGTTCTCCTTTTGGCAACCCTCCAATATAGAGTTCTCTTCTCTGAATTCACTTCCCATGGAAATCAAAATGTTTGCTTTTTTGCAATGCAAATTCAGTGTAAACAATAGAGACTTTAAAGTCTTAAATTTTACATTTGTAAAGGTTCTAGTTGCAAATCTATAAACCTTTTGTTGGTGACTAAGAAATGTATATATATAGCTCAACCTCTATTATTTCAATATATTTTACCTGCTATTCATTAAGAAATATACACCTTAAACACTTCTATTACTTCAATCTCTTAGAGATTATAAAATATATGCATTTCATTAATTCTAAGATGATGGAATGAACATACTATGACAAAAATGGATGAACAATGTTGTTTCTTGTGATGTCTGGTTATCATAACTATACTTCGAATCCATGGAATTATGAATTACAATAATTCTATAAGTTGGAATGGAAATTTAAGTGAAATCATCACTGATAGAGGTGAAAAGTAATGCCCACGTGATGCCTACAAGCCCAACAAATTCATGGAAAAATTGCCAAGTTAGCTAATGGAGATGGTTGAGTCACAAATGAAGTCACATTGGAAAATGAGTTATAATGGACAATGTCTCATTGGCCAAGTTTTCTTCTAGTTAAGCACCTTGCAACCTAAAAAAACAATGTAAAGTTTCTTCTAGAGCACCCGCTATCATAGATGTGGGCAACTCTTTGCCCTAGTTTTGGATAGTAGCCAACCTTGTGTCTATGATCCAAAGGATGCCAACAAAGAAGAATACCCGATCCAAATATAGCAATTAATATAATTATCAATTTGAGATCAGGGAGAGGTGTGTCTTTTGACACTACTATAACACGAAGTTTCTCATTAGAATCAAAGGATACTCTTCAGCTCTAAGACACCTTGTATCATTCTCTTGGAAGAGTATGATGACCTTAGAAATGCAAGATTGGATGAAGTACCAAAAGAGTCAATAGACAAAGAGGAAGAAATTGAATCAATGCCAAAGAAAAAAACAAAGAATCAAATTGCCGAAAGTAAGGTGCAAAAGTGCTATGATTGGTAGTGAAATTACCAAATTGTTTGGATTACTACATTGCCTTAGATTGAGCCAATTTTTATTAGTGACATAATCTTGTTCATAGTGACATATAAGGCTTGCTCTTCCTTTGGTAGAAAGTCTTGCATCATGGGTCTTAAGTTTGACATGTTGTTGAAGTATTATGGAAAAAGGTACACAAAAAGAACATGCCTTGAGTTCCTCTATAAGATGAAGAAAGGTGAATATGACATTGCCACTTAGTGCCACCACAAAAAGTCTACACTTATACACCGCCTACCCATTTGCTACAATGCTACAACAAGTGAATTATCATAGAGGCTAGCAATAAACATGTCCAATTTGCAACTCTTTTGCATGTTCTTTTTAAGGGTTGTCCTATATTGTAGTATGAGAATCGTCTTGCATTGTATCAAATCCTTAATGTTCCGGATTTGCTTATTGCATAGTAGTGTGACAACTCTAGATGGGTCCTGACTACATATATGTATAGAATTGTGGTTAAGGAGATAGGAAATTTCATTAGAGCTATTGATTTCATTGCAATAATTGTTTATGAGATTACTAAAGTAGACAATGGTGCCTATTTGTCTGTCCATTGCTACATTATGAGAAATTTGGTAAGAGTGCCTTTGTTGTTCTTGCTTGGGAAGGTGGAATGTGCACCCAACGTTGATAATCTAACTAAGCTAATTATGGAGGTTGTTGAGAATGACAATGGACTTGATTGTGGGATGGTTGTCAACAAATTATTGAGTTGGAGGGTAAATGGAGCTTTTGCTTTGAAAAGTTGGAGATCAAGGACCACAACTTAGATCACTTAGAAAGACTATGCCCTCTTTTGTATTGGATTCCACTACAACAGCCATAGGTGCAATTTAGCCTTCAAGTCTCCGTCTTCCCAATCCATTTTCGTAGACATCAAACAAATCCTTAACTATATATATATATATATATATATATATATATATATATGTAAGAGTCCAAAGAGACTTTTAAAGTGGAGACAATTAGCAAAATTAATAGAAATAAAAAGATTGAAGATGTTGCATAAAGTGAAAATTTATTGGATGAGTCTCATTGAATCTCTATGACAATTGCTTTTGGAGTATAAAATTCTTAGTTACAAGATGACTGCAAACCTAGAAGACATTGATAAAGCTAAGGTATGTTTGTTTTTGTTTTAAGAAAAATATCTTTATATTTTATTTTCTAGTTGATTTGTCCATTGCAATTGTTTCACATTCATGTGGTGTTGAATTTTGGGGGTATTGTTTAGTGCTCATCTTTTGGTGTTGATTTTTTTTTACTTGCATAAGTAAAAATTTGAACCCTTTTAAGTCCCCCTACAATTCTTCAAAAGGGACCCTAGTTAGCTAATAAAACTAAGCTTCTCATATACTATAGTCAAATTTTTTCCTATCTCCATCCACCCATATAATAGTGATTTTAGTATTGTGGGCAACTTCCATTGGCCCCTAATTTGAGGTACAAATAAGAAGTATAATTGAGGGAATCTCACTTGAATTATTTTATTGGATTAATGTCAAATTAAACTTTGTGTATGTGGTTTTAAGATTGGCAAATGTAGGAACATATTACATTTTGCCTAAATCCCCACGTACTATTGTATTGTTTGAAATTGATATGTCTAGCTTATTGACAACAAGTGAGGCATTTGGACTTTAGTTATATATTGACCATATTGCAAAACAATAATAGAGTATTACATGAGATTTTAGGCCCATGGTGTTGCATTGCATATATGTTCATTATGTAAAAAATACATAATTGTTTGTTAAATTAGAGGGTTTTTTTTCTAGAATTTCAAGAAATAAATAAGGTCATACTCCACTAGAACTTATTTCTTACCTCTATCTGATAAACATTTGAATTTAGTTCTTTAATTTTTATACTTGGAGATGTTTTAATATTTTAGTTTGCTTGTTTGAAGTTGTAAAAACAAAAGGTAAAGTTTGTTTTATCTTTCTTTGGTTGTTTTTAATGGACTAGAAGTCCACGTAGATGATGTAGATAGACTTATGGAAGATTGAAGGTGGTTCATGAATGTGTTATGACCCATGTGACATTTTAGTGGCCAAAATTCACTTGTTTAGGTGGATGGCATGGGGTTTGAGGTGGCGAATGAGGTGGAGGGTCATCTTCTTTTTTCTCTTTGTTTGTTTGGGAGAGTTGTGAGTTTGGAAAGCCATTGTTGTGTTTCCGAAAAAATATCACTCACTAAGTTTGGAGTTAGTATGTGAAAGTTATGAGCTTGAGAGTGAAGAGGTGAAGAGCTACCTCGGGTTTTCAAGAGAGTGAACTTTTCATAACTATGAAAGTTGGATAATATCTTAGATTTGAGTGAAACTTGGAGAGGTTGTAGATACTTATGTTAGCTTTTTCAAAATGATATTATTTGCTTAGTTTGGAGTTAGTATGTAAAAGTTATGAGCTTGGGAGTGAAAGAGGTGAAGAGTTGCCTCAGATTTTTAAGAGAGTGAACTTTAGAAGACCAAGAAAGTTGGACAATATCTTAGTTTTAAGTAAAACTTCGAGAGATTGTAGATACTTATGTTATATTTTCAAAATTATATTATTTTCTTAGTTTGAAGTTAGAATGTGAAAGTTATAAGCTTGAGAATGAAGTATAGGTGAGTTGCCTTTTACTTGGGAAGGGTAAACTTTGACCGACCATAAAAATTGGATAGTATTTTAATTTTGAGTCAATTTTGGAGAGGTTGTAGAACTTTTTATTAGATTTTCAAGGATATATCACACTCTTAGTTTAGAGTTGTAGAGTGGTTGTGGTACTCATTCTTCTATCAGACACTTCTCTAAGGGAAGTTTATGAAGGGTATGAATTTTTTCACCATCTTTTACAAACATATGATGTATATTAAGACTTCATGACATCTTGTAAAGGATATATGGAGATGTAACATTATATTGGTTTATATGGCATCATCCGGGGATTTACTATTATGTTTGTGAGTTTATATGCCTATGGGATCTTCCATTTTCTAGGCCACATCTAGTTGTAGCTAGAAGCCTTGCTTTTTCTTAAGGCAAGGCCTCTCTACTCAATGGTGAAGGGTTGTTTTAGGCATATTTCCTATGTAGTGAGGGAATGGTTGGCTATTTTTAGAAAAATATAAATTAAATTGAAAAAAAAAAAAAATGGAAATTGAAAAAACAATATAAGAATTTTTTTAAATGATGTGGCCAAAATTTGGCCATATGAGACTACTACTTCGGCGCAGTTCCCATGTTCCTTACAATCCAAGAATTTGTAGCCCTCCGCAGGCCTGAAATCTCCTCTAATGGGCTTTTTCTTTTTATTGACGTAATAATCATATTTTGATTGTCTATTGCTAATTAAACCTCATGCTTGGGTTGTGACTTTAGATGGTTGATGAAGAGAAAATAATTCCATTTAATCCAATTGAGATATCATAAAGATACAAAGTGCTTAAGTTCAATCACAAAATACTTTGGCTCCGTAAGCTATTTCTAGTAGATAGATTGGTTGTGTTAGAAAATCTCTCAAAAAATCTTGCTAAAAAATATATGTAAACTTAGTATCTTATATTGATATTACTATACAATAAATGTCTTCAGTCTATAGAATTTGAAACATCAACAAAAAAGTGACTCCTAAACTCTCAAACTCCATCATATGATTCATATCAACCTAAATGTATTGTAATCAAACAATTGCAGAGAAATCCTTAGCTCACATGTGACTCTACATGAGAATGCTAAAAACATAGCAATTGTACATGCATAATGGCCTATTTAAATTATAAAATAGCCTAAATCCAAGTACTTAATTCTTACAACTAATTTTAATGATATTGTATTTAATGGATGGATGAACTTTTATACAACAAGAAAGTCATGTAAGGTAGAGACATCTCACACATTACAATTTACCAATCTAAGTTCAACATATTAGAATATTATCAAAATTAAAAGGCCTCTTGGAAGGTTCAAACTTTTTCTAATGTTTCAGGGGTTTATTTTTTGGCTTGCTACAAGCCTATATGGTGCTCTTCCTCGACCCTTACACTATGCTTAATATGTGCGCTTCATTTCCCTTTTAGAAGCAATTGATGCATTGATTCCATTTGCCCATATTCATAAGGTCTACATTGTAGATTCTATGAGTGATGTGAAAGTTTGCTAAGCCTAATTGCACAACATGTATGAGTTCCATTCGGCATATATTCTAATGACAAGTTCACATTAAGTTTGGTCCCTCAAGGATCTGCTATCTAGATTGTTCTCACGATCAAATTCACATTAAGTAGATCATGGACTTTAACAATGGATTAGTAGTACTTTCTTTTATATGCCAGAGGGAAGATATTCATATTGAATACAAGCTGGTCCAATTAACTATGAGTTGTAGGCAATACTAGTTGCAAAGGTTAAGACAAAATACTCAAGTATTCCTCAATGAAACATATATTCATTAAATAATACAAATATTTTTGCTATGAAATTATTGTTGACCGTTTTTTAGTTGTGAACACTAAAATTTTATGTAGACCTTTGCTAATGCAATGTGGTTTTCTGCTATCTTTTAGAAATTGTCAATCATGATAGGCTTTAGAGTTGGAATCCTACTTTCTTACACAATAGATGATGAATTAATTAGATGGCAATACTATACCCCAAGTATTGATTGCCAATTTAATTTATTCATCCCATGAATTTGCCTCTAGATTTTAGGAACTTCACACTAGAAGAAATTAGCGTTTAGCTAAACAAAATTCAGCTGACACAAAATTTCGTTTCCTACCAGAAAACAAAATTTTGCATCAATTGTATTTTGTTTACTTGAATACTGATTTCTTCTAGTGTCATCGTGATGGATAAGAGCACTACCTTACATAAATATCAATTTATGAGGTTGATCATGCATGAAATGGAACCCACTCAATGTGCCATCATAACCATTATTGACAAAATCACTTGAGCTTCATTCACCTTGAGGTGTGAAGTCCAATTCACTTTTGTCAAATCCTATGAAGTCTGTTCATACGATCACCGACATTTGTCTGGATTTAAGGCTAGATGCGAAATAGTCTGATGCATATATTTCATACACCTTTCTCCAAACTCTAATTTGTTGAGAGTTCTTGTTGAGAATTCTCGCTAAGTTCAAATAATCACTCATCCATCTAGATGATTTTGCTCCAATCTTGATATATTCAATGATAGTATTTGCAAGTGAATACCAATCTTTTAGTTCTATGTTCTATGCTAAGAGAGGATTTTTTAGAAGCAACAAAATTTGCAAAATCAAGTCTATAGATATACGTGTAGATTGTTGTGCCCCTTAGTGACACTTACGACCTTAAATTCACCTTCCAATGCTTCCCAAGCACTTAACACTATAGTGGCACCAAGGGTCACGCTCTCCTAATACTGCACATGCCACGCACATCCAATGTTAGTCTCCCATTGCAACTCTTTGTGCTAAGTCCTAGTCACCGGGACTACTAGCATACACACACACCCATCATGACACCGGGGCATGTTACTTGGTAACATGGGGCGGAACTTCCATCTTATTGTGCAAAGACCCATGGTGGCACTACTCACCATGGTCCTAACCGCCCTTGAGTGTCACCCCAACTCCATACTAGGCTCCTTGTGTATTTACTACTTTCCACTTCGTCACTAACCGGGACTCACTATTTGGGACACCTCAACATAGTCTAGCAAGGAGTGAGACTCCACCCAACTGGTGCCACGGGACACACCCAAGTGTCTCATGGTGCCTTGGAGTGGTGGTGACCCCATACCACCAATCTTGAATCACCGGGACTCACCAAGGCTCCAAGAGGGAGTGAGGAGGGAGACCAACCCCTCCTATAGTACTCTCTGTGGGATTCAACAGACCCCTCCCCCTTGTATGTCAAAGGGGACTCCCAAAACCACTTTGGTTTTGGAAGACTACCTCATTTCCCCCGATTCGCCCTAGTTTGGGACTCCTGAACTTCTACCCGACATAACTTTGAGGTCCGGGCTCCAAATCTCACATGCGAGCTCATTTTCGACATCTAGTCGACGATTAGATGCCGATGGACCACTCACTTGCTCCATTCGGACAAGTACTTGCAAAGTTGTCGCCCTCCAAAGATTCGGGTCCACCAGGAGAGGCGTCATACCTTCACCATGGCGCTTCTCTTGGCCATAACTTGAGGCTCCTATTTTAGAACCTCGTAATTCTTGTCAATCTAGCATCCTTGTGTTCTTAGCTTTCCAAAAATATGCTACATGACATACTTCATGGAGGGATTCCTCATGAACCCCTCCCTCCTAGCCCTTAAGTGTCCTAGCGTCACCGGGACACCCTCAACTATGAACGCCCATAACTTTTGACTCACAAGTCCAAATCACGCGTTCTTTGGACGGCTAGAAGCGTCTCTTCGAGACCTTTCCAAGCATGTGTTACACACCCCCAACTTTGTCCGGATCAGAGCGTTAACACACTCTGATCGCTCGGGACTCTTAGTCCCCTTCACCTCATCTCTTGCAAGGCTTGGGGAATCACCCCCAATGTCCCCCTTGCTCACCAAGGTGACACGGGCACACCTTGTGATGAGGGTCGTGACATAGATGGTATTTTGATGCACTCAAAAAGTTGTTACAGGCATTTCCAGAGTTTGCTATTGATTATGATTGATGAATCAATATAGATTTCTTAATAGATGATCATATAACTTTTAAGGTTGAAGTCTTGGTTTTTGAATTGCAATGCACCTAAATACTTTCCACTTAGTTAAGACAATAGAAACAAATGAATGAAGCATTTTCATTAATTTAGCAAAGTTTTTGCATTTCATCCCACCTTATCACATTCTTACAATTAGAGCTCTCTCATAGTTGCTCAATGTTCTTGTCCACATTAGAATCTTGTGAGCAAAAAGTAATTCTATAAGTGGTGAACAAGAAAATCCCTTGCAGAAGAAAATATATGATAGAAAAAGATAAACTTACTAAGTATATGAAGCAAAGTTGAAATGAACTTGTAGTATTGAATCTTCAAATGAAATATCAATCAATGAGTAGATTTTTCCAAGTTAAAGTGGATGAAATAAAATTGGGGAAATAGTACAATGAAATGGAGTAGAAAGATGAAATAATTGTGGTTGAAGTGGTCCAAATAAATCACAAAGAACGTATCAGTACATGTAAGTTAAACCATAAGGATTGTTTCTACTCCTGTTAAATCTCGTGATCAATTTGAGTAAAAGTTCCCCTTCAAATTGGGCTAAAATGTATGAAAGTCCTCAAGACAAATGGAGAGAAACAATTAGAGAAGGAAGAGGACTTGATGGCCAATCATGGGATGCAATTGGAGAAGGAAGAAGAATTATAGTATAGTGGTAGAGGCACCCAAAAGAAAGAGTTGGTATGAGTATTCTTTGAGGCATTCATCACTCAAGCATTCAAAATTTTTCAATACAATGCAGTAATGCAACACAGTTCTCAAAGCAATTGCAGTAGGTGTAGGGCTAGGAGCATGATGTGTCCACAAAATTAGACACATGAAGTCTTGGTCTAGCAATTGGAATAAGAGGGTGAATAAACAAACTTTTCATAGTTTTAAAGAAGGTGAGAATTTTTTTTTGTAAGTTTAATGGACCTCATTGTACATAGAAAATATAAGAAGACTCCACATAATGGTGTCCAATTATATTGTGATTGAAATTACTCCAAAAGTTGAAGATACCTTTGTAAGCCCCTAATTTGTCACTAGGGGCTCACTTTTTTTTTTTTTTTTTTTTTTTTTTTTTTTTTTTTTTTTTTGTATTTTGTCATTTTAAATACACTTTTATATTCAAAAAGTCCCCCAAAGAGTGTAGAACTAAAATAGGAGTGTTACATTCCAATATCGTATTTGGTCTAGTTTTAGAATATTATAGCTAAAATGGCATAACCACGAGTTGTAAACAGGTTAGAACCCAACTAATCATGGCAAAGTGGTCAATTATAAATGATGGGTGTATCGGACTCAAAATCACACATGGAGAGGACATGTCTAGGCTAGAATTGGCTAAAGGAACCCTGGTAAAGCATAAGACTTAGTTCCCAAAGATAGGTTCTAGTTTCTCCATTCCGTCGATAAAATAGCAGAACTCCAATTGTTGGTTTGTAGATGTTGAAAATACCACGACAGGGCCGTCGAGGAATCTCAGATCCAAGGAGGGTGACATGGGGTTAAACCCATGCCCAAGAACCAATGGCAAAGTTGGTTCGTCAAGATTCCCTCTAGTGTGGAAGATTCCCCAACCACTGATAATTAAATGAGGGGGTGGAATTTGTCCCCCTTAGAACGATGTGTAGAGTAAAAATATGAGCCTACACATGTGTTGTATGATCCCATGGGAGGTTCCACAAAAAGTTTCAGAATTTTTTGATAGTTAGAAGATGTCTTTCCAGACAATCAACTACCCAAACTTGTAATGAGAAATTCCTAGAAATTCCCCAGGTAGCAGTAAATTCCCATTAAAAATTCGTATAGCTTCTTTTAAGTTACTAAGCAGCTCTGACAAGTTTCACAACATTCTGATAGTCAGAAATACTCGAACTTGTATTCCCCGACAATTACCAGAATTTAAAGTCCATGGCGGGTTTGACCGGTGGAGCAAGAATATACGGAAGCAAAATGGGGCCCAAAATAGGTCTTTTTTCTCTACCCCGCATCTACTTAGGAGCCTAGGCTAGTTATTTTTTTTAGAAAAGTCAACCCTCCAAAGTTGGGATTTTTCCCGATTTTGGCATTAAGTTGGCACTATTTTTCGTTGCGATTTTGAAGATAGGAAAGGGGGATGGAGGTTACTCAAAACCAAAAAAATGGCCTTCTAAAGCCAATGGCACAATCTGTTTGCGATTCGGAGTTAATCTCCAAAAGTTAGCTTAATGGGCTAGCATATAATGAAAGCCTTGAGTTTTGGATGAAAATCCATGAAGATAAGGTTAACTTAGATGAATGAGGAGAGGTGGGTGCTCGGGAAAGAGTACAAAAGGGCACCCCTTCTCCTCTCTCACCACCTCCTTTTTGTGTAATTGGGTATGTTGGGTCCAATTTATATTGGAAATTGTGGTATTTTAGCCACAAGTCTTGCAACGGTGTTTTTTTGGCACTTTTGGCTATTGCTGTTGTTTTTCGAGCTTGCGAGGTCTTTGCTAGTCCCTTACCTTTTGAGTGAAGCATGATACTAACTCTTTAAAGCTCAAGCTTGGAAACTTTGTTAAATTACTAGGTTACTAGAAGTAGTGTTTGCTTAACCTTGAGTGATCCTTTTTTGGTCACTCTCTTTGCTTTGCTGTGTACTCACCTTAGAGCAATCCCCCATATAACTGGCAATGCTGCTTTGGGGGCCCTTTAGTTCAAGTCATTTATGTTACTAACCCGTGTCATTAGTCCTTGGTGTAACGACCCTCATCACAAGGCGTGCCCATGCCACCTTGGTGAGCAAGGGGGACATTGAAGGTGACTCCCCAAGCCTTGCAAGAGATGAGGTGAGGGGGACTAAGAGTCCCGAGCAATCAAAGCGTGTTAGCGCTTTCATCCAGACGAATTTGGGGGCGTGTGATACATGCTTGGAAAGGTCTTGAGAAGACGCTTCTATCCGTCTAAAGAACGCGTGATTTCAACTTGCGAGTCAAAAGTTATGGGCGTTCAAAGTTGGGGGTGTCCCAGTCACGCCGGGAGTGCCTTGGCTGCGCTGGGAGTGTCCCGAATCTTTGGAGGGCGATAACTTTGCGAGTACTTGTCCGAATGGAGCAAGTGAGTGGTCCATCGACATCTACGCGTCGCGTAGATGTCGAAAATGGGCTCGCATGTGAGATTTAGAGCCCAGAACACAAAGTTATGCCGGGTGGAAGTTCGGGAGTCCCAAATTAGAGCGAATCGGGAGAAACGGGGTGGTCTTCCAAAACCAAAGGGTGTTTGGGAGTCCCCTTTGACATACAAGGGGGGGGGGTCTGTCGAATCCCATAGGAAGTACTATAGGAGGGGTTGGTTTCCCTCCTCACTCCCTCTTGGAGCCTTGGTGAATCCCGGTGACTCAAAGTTGGTGGTGTGGGGTCACTACCACTTCAAGGCACCATGGGACACTTGGGTGTGTCCTGTGGCACCGGTTGGGTGGAGTCCCACTCCTTGCTAGGCTATGTGAGGTGTCCTGAATGGTGAGTCCCGATTAGTGATGAAGTAGAAAGTAGCAAATATACAAGGAGCCTAGTATGGAATTGGGGTGACACTCAAGGGCGGTTAGGACCATGGTGAGTAGTGCCACCATGGGTCCTTGCACAATAAGATGGAAGTTCCGTCCCATGTTACCAAGTAACATGCCCCGGTGTCATGATGGGTGTGTGTGTGTGCTAGTAGTCCCGGTGACTGGGACTTAGTACAAAAAGTTGGAATTGGGGAGACTAACATTGGATGTGCGTGGCATGTGCAGTGTTAGAAGAGCATGACCCTTGGTGCCACTAAAGTATCAAGTGCTTGAGAAGCATTGGAAGGGAACTTAAGGTGGTAAGTGTCACTAAGGGGCGCGACACTTGGGGTGTCAAAGTTTCCTTCCTCTTCTTTTGTCCTTGTTCTTAACCTTGACGTAGCATTCCTTGGTAAGAAAACGAGGATGTGAGGGTAGTGGTTCCTATCCGTATGGTGAAGCTTTGAACCCCCATGAGGTGAAAAATTCCTAGTGGTGTATTAAAAGAAGGAACGACGGTGAAGCTTTGAACCCCTTTGGGATAAAAAGTCTTAGCGGTGCGTTAAAACCACCTCATAGGTGAACCGTGAGACCAAGTGGTCCCTTCCCTCACAAAGTTTAGTTCCCCAAACGTGTAGGGGACAAACCAAGGTTTAGGTCCCAAAAGGTATGAATAGAGGTTAAAGTTGAGTACGAGAGGTAGTTAGTGAGAGGGAGAGTGCGGCCTCTGCCCCCCTCACCATAGACATGGCATTCCATGCCTCCTGTGAGAGATTAGCAAAAAAATTAGCAAAAAAGGGACACTGGTCTAGTCCTAGTCCCCAGCACCTAACCCCCCTGAGAATTGGAGAGGCAAAGGCCGGGCCAGGCATTAGACTCCGTCGGGGGTTGCCTAGTCATTAAAGGGGTCTCGGCTAACCATCAGGTTCCACCGAGGGGCTTCCTGTCATTAAGGGGTCCTGGTTGGTTGGACCTCAGGTTTCGC
This sequence comes from Straminergon stramineum, assembly GCA_963920665.1. Lineage (NCBI taxonomy): Eukaryota > Viridiplantae > Streptophyta > Bryopsida > Hypnales > Calliergonaceae > Straminergon > Straminergon stramineum. Next base: position 2,411,038 of record OY987267.1, on the reverse strand, counting down.
TAGAGGCTCTTAGTTATTAAAGGGTCTCGTACAAGCCTTAGCCGCCGAACTAGGCCGGAGGCAATGCAAAGGAGAAAGGGGGGGGGGTACGGCCTCACTAGGGGTTGCCCAGCCATTATGGAAACAAGGGGGATTAGGGGCCGTCCAGGGTTGACAGGAGGAGAGGCTGCCCACTATTGGAGAAGGAAAGAGGGGCTGTCCAGAGTTGAGAAGAGAGAGGGTTGTCCAATACTTAAGGTGGAAGAGAAAGAAAGGCGAGTAAGACACTTCTAACTGCACTAAACAAACTATTGGGGCAGGGAAGCCAACTCCCCATCTCCCGTAAACATCACCAAAGTAGTCAAAGTAGCCAAGAGAATGAGGCGAAATGACAAAGGAAAGACAAGTTGAAGGAGGAGGGGAAAGGTATGTAGGATAGGGCAAAATGCTCAAGATTTACTTAGGCCCTTAGATTAGAAGTAGGTAATCACCACGAGATTAAGTGTGAGATGTAAGTACATGACGTAAAGTGTAGGACTTAAGAAGTAGCTCAACCTCGGGGGATGGTAGAACATGCCCTTTAGGTTAGCTTAATGGGTAAGAGCAAGGGTAGTTGGGCCACCTTAGAGTGTGGGAGGAAAGAAAAAAAGGGTGGAGGAAAGAAAAAAAGGGAGGGGGAAAGAAAAAGGAGAAAAATCAACAATTAAATCCTTGTACCAATTTATTTTATAATTAGAACGGTGGTTCATTGTCTCATGGCACGGTAGTTCATAGCGGAGGAGATAGAGCTTCTAGTGGATGCAATCAATGACTCAAGTTCCGAGGTATGAGTTAACCCTTTCCAACCCTTCACTAGGTCTCTAATTAGAAGTTAGTAGCTTGGCCAAGGCCTACCCCTAGGTCAGACCCTTAGGACTGTAGTTCAGGTAATTTCCTCGGACATAAGCTTAAAGAAGGAGGCCATGGCTTTCCAAAACCCTAAGGCATGCCCTAATCGGGTGAAAATTGAGAAAACTATTGCTCGATGAAGATTAGGGTCAAATTGGATGAAGAATAGCTAAACTTTGGATTTGACAGAGAATTAAGTAGATTAGGAGGAGGCTACCAATTAGGGTACAGGGCCGAAGAGAAAAGTTAATTACGAATGATAGGTTAGGAGAAATTCGCGGATGAAATTTAGGTAAAGCTTAGATGAAAATTTTGTAGTGAACCCCAATCAGGGCCAAACTCGAGATCTGGGTCGGAGAAATTTGTGTGACCCATCCATAAAAATTTCGTATTTTTTTGAATTGGGGAGCTAGGTGCAATAGATGGATGAAGTTTGAGGAACTAAATAGTGGTCAAACTTCATCCACCCATAACTTTGGCTAGGAAGGTTGGATAGGGACGAGTTTTATGTTTTTAGAAATGGCACAAGATGAAATAGAGGTTTATCAGGTTAGTTATGCCTTTTCGTAGGTTCCATCTAGATCATACAGCAGGCCATCCATCCGGTCGGCCCAAAACATTGGAAGTAGTTTAAGCAAATCTTGCAATTTGGGGTCATTTAAGCACTTAGTAAAAAAATCCATTGCTTAGAAGGCACAATGGACCACGCTTAGACACCCAAAGGTAGGAGCCACTTAGCCGAAACCTAGAACTTGGTTGTGTTCGCGAATTACCAAGGTTGGGTAATTTGGCACTCACAACCTTCATAAAAAAATTCAAATTTTATAAGTTAAACTAATATGGTTTGAATCAACATGTTTTACAATATTTGCATTGAAAAATATTGTAGTGTATCACCTACTAATATTAAACTCTAAAAGAGATAGCATTTAGTGGGTGGATGACAATTGTTTTCACAAGCACATGACTATTTCTATTTAAAAAATACTTTGATTGCATATCATAACAATAGTAGTTCAATTGATTGCTCTCCTCTTGATGGAATGATATGGAATATTCTACATCATATCAATAATTAAAAGTCGACTTTTTAGGAGCCATCAAACTCTAAGAAAGTAAAACAACTAAGTTGAAAATGCACAATGAGGGTCATTAATAGTCATATTTCAATATACATTTGACACCCCCAAATTAAATTGTCTTGAGTGCATGGGCTAACATGACATGACAAACGAACAACGAACAACTAGTTTAGTTGATCATCTTCTTATCATGTGCTAGTTTCAATGGCTATATTGAAAATGACTAAATAAATAATGTCATCCTAACTCACAATCTCTTCAATTCACTGATGGCCATAAATGTATTGCCATTATTTTGGTAATAAAGCTTACAATAATGATGTGGAGATGTGTACATGTATTTTGTGGATGAAGACTTTGGGGAGGAAAAATGCAGACTCTCTGAAGGCTACTAAATGTTATGATGAAAATTAAAAGAGCACAAGACCACGAAATTGTCCAACAAACAACAAAGCTATTAAAAAAATGGATGAAGTGCATTCCATTACATTAAAAAACCAAATTTTGGCTATTTTTTAGCATTAGCACTAGCTTGGTCTCTTGATGCTTTATGTTTTCTTGTGCAAAGTTCTAAATCAATTGATATAGAAATAGGAAGAAGAAAACTTATATAAATGGAAAATTTTTATTTACAATCTTATGAATCTACATGATTAGCCTTGTAATGCCACCGGTGCCATTTTGTAGTGATTGGATGACAATTAAATGAGTTGGACAAAGATTAGAAGCATTTTTCATCCATTTTTTTCTAATTGAACTTTCATAGTGGATTATGAAGAGTATGTCAATGTGTGTTCATAAAAATGAAAAATTAGCAGTATAAATGGATCACAAAATATCCTAATTTAGCATATTTTGGAAAGTTGATGCTCCTTGCTCTAAACTAAATGAAAATTTTCCATAAAAATGATCATTTTTGAGTTTGAGACCAACTAATGAAATGAAGATCATCTACTCTAATTTCTACACTAATTTGAATTCTGAAAAAATCCTAAAATTAAACATTTTATTACAATTGGAATTTTTGATGTATTTTCAATGTTTATTGGATTTTAATTAAAGAATGATACCAAAATTATATTTATAGCACAATGTTCTTGACTATGATATACACATATGGTGAAATTTTCGGATTTTTTGAGATAATTTTCTATTTGATACTCCCTTCACCCAAAAATAATCTTCCTAAAGCCCTTAATTTTTTGTCACCAAATGATCTTCCTATTGCACTTTGTGACATTGCAAATCAATTAGATTCAATTTTTGATTGCTATTTGGAACCAATAAAACAATTTTAAGTAGTAGTTCCTCCATCCAAGCAATCATCAATTGAAAGACAAATGAAAATGACTAAAGTGGTTAATTAATACTGTTCATTATTATTTTTGCATCTCTTTTGAATGTTGTGTGATTGAAGGAGATGAAGTTCTAGGAGGCAAAAGAGAGGGCCATATATGGTCTTAGGCCCATATTGATTGGTTATAAAATGACAACCTCACACTCAACAATTAAGTGACCACCAATGTTCTTTGAAAATGCCCTCTAAATTTCACTTCTTAGTACTCCAAAGTTGCACTTTTGAAAAGGGCTTCAAAACTCAAAGTTTCTAAGATTGTAGGAGTGCATTGAATTCTATTTACAACACAAAACATGTTTAAATTATGTTATTTTCAGCCTTTAATCCAGAACAATTTGTCCAATTGGAAGATCATTTTCGAATAGAGGAAGTATGATTTTTCTTAATTTTTCTTAAGAAAATTCTCAAAAGAAAATTTCAGCAAAAAGATCTAAATTTTTTGTGAAGTTAACCCCTAAAGTTCCTTGACTACCTTATCATCAAAAGTCAAAACCCCTCAAAAACTGCCATTTCTAATACAAGTATCAAATTTTTGAAAAATATCATTTTTGGACACATGTAACCGTAGGATCTTGTAGTAATCTACATTGAGAAGATGTGGAAAAAAATTCAGAAATTTACACCATGTAGATTGCAAGATATTAACATTTGAAGTAAGAAAAATCCTTTTTTTGGCCCTGCGAAAAACCGGGCAGCTGCACTTCACAAAATCCTATTTGTATGAAAAAATTGTCCAAAATGGTGGTGCTTCTTTAGATTCATTCTTGAAGTCAAGTTGTCTATATTCTTGAAAATTTTCAGATCATTTGGAATTGTGCAACATATAGGAAAAAAATAGTAAGTACAAAGATGTAGAGAATGATTAAAAATACTAAATTGTTAATAGTTTATTATTGGAATTGGAAAATGCCAATCCCAATGGTGGAAATGTTGTAACAAACAATCTATACCCTATTATTTTATTTTATTTCCAAAAATATTGAAAATTGAGTTAAATAAAGGACTTCAAAGTTTATTTTAGAGTAGAAAATCCATAAGTGCCCGTAAACTAAAACATCTCATAACTTTTGACTCATTGATCAAAATGGAATGATTCAAAGCTTTCTATGTATATATCAATCTAAAAAACCAATTTAAAATTTTTATTTTTGAAAAAAGTGATTTTTTCAGATGTGCCCGGACTGCCCGAGTTGAGAAACAAACAACATATTAGGCCATAACTTTTGACTCATATTTCCAAATGTCTTGAAATTTAGTGCATATGAAAGATATTCCTCGTCCACACCTTCTATTAAAATTTGGGCCAAAAACATGGAAATCTGTAGTCACACATACCTGCCCAAAATTTCTATGTTGCCAAAAAAGGCACCTTGGTCCTTTAGGGATTAAGAAGACATGTATTTTCATTTCTAAAAAATCAAAATAATTTTTTTTGTCAACATGTAGTTGCCAAATGGGATTATACAATGTAATGGAATTTAACCTCCAATCATTTGGTCATAGGCCAAGAGTTATCCCCTAAACAATGCAACAAACATTTTTTGTTCAATGAACGTCAAAGAATTCTCTTCTGTAGGATAGAATTGCAACTATTCGTCCTCGGAATTAGGGGTGAAAAGGGGAGATTTTCTGTAGTAATTTGACTCCCAATGAGTATTTTTTATTTTTATAAAGTAGATGATGTCACACAGTTCCAAAATGGATGATTTCTACGGTCACTAGCCTTTGTTCAAGGGTTAAGGTACCATCACATTATACCATCCTTTTTTAGGTGATGCAATGTACTCATTGTCTTTCACATTAACGAGAATGCAACCTACAACAGAAACATCTATAATTATCAATTTAATATAGTTGGAGGCCTCTTTTTTCTAGAAAAATGATATTTGTAGTATTAGAAATTGAGAATCAAGAAGTTAAAATATAATTTTTTTTTTTTTTAATATAGCATGTAATTTCTATGAATTTTCAGAGTGGAAGCTCCTTAGACCACTGAAACCATCATATAGTTGGATCTAAAGCCTAAATCTGACATAATCAATAGTCAACTAATTGCAGTTAAGGAAGATAATTGTTTAATGACACTTTTAAGGAACACTCTAATGAAAGTACAAGGACACTTCAAAGGAAGTCTCCTGTGCATGAATGGGTGCAAGAATGGTTTTGGGTGTTTCTACCTCACAGGAGGACAAATCACATTCCTTTGCATTGGATGGTGTGCAAGGGTGCCACACAGCCAGCCATCCTGGTGTTATGAAAAAAAAATGCATGAACTTACTGCCACCAAAGTGCATGATTTTTGCATCTAAATGAAAATTGTGTTACTGCCACTAAAGGGCATGGTTTTGGCATCTAAAATAGGACAGATACAAATGGTACTCCTTGAAACTTAAGACCATGAATGATTACTGTAAAAATCTGGCATTCTGACCTTATAGTTGACTGGGGATTGCAGATCTGTTTGGGTACTGTTTGGGTGAGCATAACTTAAGTTTCAGTGTGTACATTTGCTGCCCCCCCCCATTTTAAGGTTTAGTTGCATGACCCTATTCACATTGGATTACCAGTAGTCATTTTCACTACCATAATACAAACCTTGAAATGAATGCATCCTGTACATTTCAGGGGATGGTTCTAAGTGTACATGCTTTTCTCCAGCAGAAAAGATAAGCTTGTAACATGAATGATGTAATACTGTTTGAATGAATCAACTTCATTGCTTCATTTCTGCAATTGTTCCTGGAGCCTCTTAGCGACAGAGTTTTGAGTAATAGACCTGTAACCTGAATAACAGGAATGAGAATTAAGATCTTCATATTGGAATGGGAAATAAACAAAACCTCCTGATAAAGATCAGCATTCTACAATTACTGATGATTAGACTAACAAGAATATTTTGGCACTTCCAATAACTTACAAGCCTGCTAAAAGATACTGATAACAGGGTTTTCAGTTAATTAGACAGTTACAAGATCATTTGATGACATAAAAAGAAGTATCATGTGATTTATGATCTGTATCCCTCATAAACATAGATGCATAGAGAAAGTTTGACCTTCATAGTAATGCTACAAAGGCTTCTTTAAGTATTCGATAATGGAGACTCTTAAATTGATCACCACAATCAAATGGACACCCCCCACCCCCCACCCCATGAATCATGAGGAAGATTTTGTGTCATGTTATTTAAAAGTACTTGAAACAACTTTATTTTACTGAAAACGTATTCTATTTGATCATATGAGAATTTGCAACTCTGTGTGAGTATTTGTTCCTTGCACATATTTGAAAGAGCTGACACATGCCATGCATGAAAGTATCCTTTAATTTACAACCTGCTTCCAAATGTTGCCAACTAGTCTCAAAACCTAAGTTGTTTCAAACCAGGTTGCTTAACTATGCTTACTCTACAAAATTAGTGCAACTCAGAATGTATCCAACTACATAATCCAAACCCTCCTGATTCAACTACCTCAGCTTAGAATCCCCCTAAGTTAATCTCTCAGTATGCTTACCCACATATTCAAGCTCAAGATAATTCAGAAATGCCAACCTGATTTGACAACATTCTCACCTGGAATCTTTGTCTCCGGTCCAGATCACATTGTCCATTAGAATAGTAAGAATGCGGAAGCAACTGAAAAAAAAATGCACATTCTTTCACAAACTCTACTTCAATGAGGAGACACAAATCAAGTAAATCAATCAAACACAAACCGAATTGCACGTACGCGCCGCAAAAGTATTCCAATGCCACTCCATTTATTTTGTAACAAAACTCTGTATCACTGTGGTATAATTAGGATCAAGTAAGGTATTTGGTTATCCTGCCACTCTTACACGCAGATAAGAAGCAGAAAAACGTACTAGAAAACTTGATCCAACATCTCAACCTATATACGTCGACTGAGAGTCAATAAAGTAAAGAAGGCTCCAGTATAGAAGGCTCCAGTATATCTCAGGACTCCAGTAACTATCACAATGGTCCAGACAGAATTCATTTCACCAGGCCAAGGTTGGCAATGCCAAAGGGGGTCCGAGGCCACGATTTCTGGACTGCATTGTAATGTAGAACTCTCGCCCACGACAACCACCCTTCCCATGTCATCCGTTTGTCCCACGTGGTTGCCCAGTTCAACAAGAGATGCATGCCCTCCTCAGCCTCTGTCTCCGCCAGCTCGTATTTTCCTTCGTTGAGATAGATTTGGGCCATGAGAAACCGCGGCTCGGCGACATAAGGGTTTAACTTGCAGCACGATTTCAGCAACGGCAAGGCTGTGCTCACAAGCCGGTCTCGCTCTTCCACATGCATGGCTTCCCAGTACTGATCCCGGGATGCGATCTGGTTCGCAGGAGACAGAATCTCAGTGCAGTTGTTGAATATCTGTGGAAGTGGAATCTCAAGCTTCCCGAACGGTCGCTCGGGGAGGCCTTTCAACGGAGTAAGCTCCGCCTGTTCTGCAGCGTCCTCGTGGAGAAGGATGTTGAGCAGCACGCCCAACCGAGACACAAGGGTCAGCCAGAGACCGGGCTTGCAGCTTCCTGGCCAGAGGGAGTGCCATGCGTTGCCAGTGTACCGAAACTCTCCATCCTGGTTCCCAAACAACAAGTCCTGCGTGTCGCAAATCGACCAAAATGTGAGCCTCCTGCAATACCGAAAAATAATTCCTACACCTGGATCAAACTGGTTCTCATGCTGTTTTCTGTAGCAGTTATGAGTCGGTCATATGAAGACCTTTTGTTCGATTATCTGTCTTCTTCGACCCACTCTTGCAATGATCTCCACTGGTTCTAGTGATCAATTAAATTTGGCCCCTATCTGAATTTCTTTATTTGCATAAAACGATCAATCGAATTGGCCATTTTCAAACCACAGTTTGAAACGACTAATTCAATCAGTGAAATTGTGAAAATAACGAAATTCAGATGGGGCCAGATTTCATTGATTGACAGAATCAAGAAATGAGAGCTTCGCATGCGTTGGTCGAAGAAGAAAGAAAATCGAACAAAAGAAAGTCCCCATAACAACCTACTCAAAACTGCGACAAAAAAAATCATGAAAAATCAGTTTGAGCCCTTGGTCCCATACAAAAGCGCTACCACATTCCCTCAACCTCAGCAACCACAGTATCCACTTCACATCCAACACAACATAAAGTAGAGGTTCCATTAACCATCTAGTACATTAACCATACATGTGCTTACCACAAACTAAATGTAAACAATTTTAGATGAGGCAAGTTTCTAGATTGTTGTAGGGAATTTTCACAGTTTGCCGGTTCTGTGAATGGAACCTCCCAGTCCCTTCCAGTATGATGAATGGAGACCGTTTACATTACCTGCCACCCATAATTTTGATCCGCAAAGTCGGCCATCGTCAGCAACACAAACACCGCCACCAGCCTCCTCGGCATCACCACATCTTCCCCTGTCCGAATATGTTTCATCACCATCCCCTCCTTCGGTACCAACAACTTCTTCTTCTCATGGACCCCCTTCGCCTCCCCCTCCGAAGTACTACCCTTCCTCTCATCATACTGCTTCAACAACCCCTCAAGCTCCCCATCCGTGAGTTTATGAAGAAACTCAACAAAGATCATCTCGTGTCTCGGCACGATACAAAAGATGTGCACCAGCTCCTCGGCTTCATCCCCGATGAGTCCCCGGAGGACGCTCCGGTCGACATCCGGGGCGAAGATGGCGAGGTTGACGTAGGAGTTGGAGTAGGACGAGTGGCAGAGGCCGCACAGGGCGATGACATCGGAGCAGCCCCAGAGCTTGAGGATGTGGTGGGTGTGGAGGAGGTGCTCGTAGAAGGTACCGTGCTTGTGCCAGCACTCGCCGGCGGAGCGAGATTGGAGGACTTGGAGGAGGCCGGGGAGTCGGGGGTCGATTGCGGCGTAGTCGCCGCGGAGGAAGGGGCGGCACTGGAGGAGTTTGGAGTCCAGAGGGGAGAGTTCCTGGGATTCACTCATCGTGTGAAGAAATTGGCGCGTGGTTCGGAATGGGTTCGAAGAGCTTGAATTTCACTGTCCTGCACATGGAAGTGCCACGCAAGGGTAGTCAATCGAAACGCAATTGTTAGAACCCACATTTGCTACAGAGCATCGTGAAGAAAGTGGTCGTGATTTGCAATGGCTTCCTACACTTCGAATCTCACGTCCAGCACATGAAATTGGCAACCAAATCGATCAATCGAGCCCCAAAATCCATCCCGAATTGAAGAACCCACGTTTCCCACAGAGCTTTCTGGCATCGGGTGTCCCGCCATTCGATTAAAACCGCACAAGGATATTCTACAGCGCGTTATTTCAACATTTTCCTACGAAGCAATTCTTTCCTACACTTCGAAATCAACTCGATTAAGCTCTAAAATTGAGGAACCCAAATAGAGCTTTTGGCATCGGATGTCACGCCCTTTGACTGAGCCACAAGCAAATCCTTCAGCGCGTTTCCATACTCGAGAATTGGACAAATTGCTGACACTCACTAGATAAGTGCAGCAATATCAAGTCCCCAAATCCGACCCAAATTGTAGAACTCCAATTCCCTACAGAGCTTTGTGGCATCAGATGTCACGCCATTCAATTGAGGCGCAAGCAAACTCTACAGCAAACTGTAGAGCGCGTTCTGGTTTGCTTACTTAACAACTGGACAATCACACACCTTATCAGATGAGCGCAGCAACGAGTCCCAAAAATTCGACCTAAATTGTAGAGCACACATTTCCTACGATCGTAATACAGCATTTCAAATCGGATGTCACGCCATTCGATTGAAGCACAGGCAAATTCAAAAGCGTGCTTCACTACTTGAGAGAACTGGACACTTACCAGATGACTGCAGCAACAGTGACGATGCTTGAATTGTTCTCAGCGAATTCCGGAGTAGTGAATTCCCGAGCTGACTTGTGACGAACGCAATGATGAGAATTTTGAAAGGGAAGCGAGTAAAAGAGAGAATGTGGACCAATGATCTCGGAAAGTAGAAAAGGCAGCTGCCGGCTTCTGGTTCAGCTTCGATTGATTCTTCTTGTACCGAGGCTCACGAGCACCGCCCTTGCTTTGCGTTGGCGATGGCGAAGATGAAGATGATCAGCCCGCGCACATGCCCGTCTGTACGGCGGGTGCCGGCGGTTTACGCCATGCTCCGCCTGGCGGACTGGCGGAACTGGCCCGGCGGAGTTGAGCACCGCCTGGCGTGGCGGATGCTGAATTTTTTTTACTTTGGATGAAAACCAGAGAGCCAGTTGGAGCTGGGTTGGTAAACTGAACTTGGGTTTTATTCACATCCATGCAATCCCCTTCCTCGCAACTCTTGCGCGCTTCCTGTAGAGGCTCCATAGCAAGTCCATAAGTTTCAGGGCTTTTATTTCATTTTTTATGAAGTGCTGAAGTAGCTATGTAAAATGTTATAGTGGTGTTCTAAATTGCAACATTCATCCACGAATGGGATAGAAAATATTACATTCATGCATATCACATGCCCGGGTAGGCAACTCTTACATTATATACAAGGGTCATTGGCATTAAAGTAGCTCAGAGGATGGCTTTTGTTAAAAGTATATCAAATTAAAAAGACCAAAAATCTAGGTGAAGACCAAATTAAAAGAAAATTAAATGTAGAAAATGTTGAATTGCATATATTTTAGAAAAAACAAACTCACAATGTATATGAAGAATTGAAACACTTATGCATAGTTTCTAAAAATGCATACATGAAGTTCCCTCCAATTAAAATTAAATTTTTATTAGAAAGTCCAAAAAGTTGCCTAGCTTGGCCTTTGATACATGTTTAGTAAAAACTCCTATAATTAGATTTTTATTGCTATTATTTTCTGAAAACATGTTCATTTCATGTACAAAAGTACATTTTTGGAATCCTTGTTAAAAGGATTACAAGATTATTCTACAGTAAAACAAATTATATCCCTTAAGATTGGATTAAAATGCATAATAAGTGATTATAATCATAGCCATATAATATTGGAGTTGCATACCTGGGATCACATGTCCATAATTTTGTTTTACCCACAATTTGGCAATTTCATCTAAGAATTTTTGTAATTCAAAGTTTTTTAGCAAAAGAATCACAATGTGTTACCAATTTAAAGCCAAATAATTATTTTTTGGTGCAATTTAGCACTAGAAAGCCAAATATAAAAGCCCTAATATAGATCCAACAAAGTCCATAGTTTTTTCTTGTATGCAACTTACAAGCTAGTGTTTAGGGTTTAATATCTCTTCATGTTGACTCTTCCTAAATTTAGGGTAAGAAATTTCATTTAGAGATTACTGTAATAATTCATTTTAAAATGCAAATTGCTCACTTATAATGTTTGTGTTTGACATGTGGGAGGCAACCCATTAATAATTACTCATTCTTGCATTATAGAGTGGTCTTTTCCATGCAATAAAGATGAGTAGTGATTAACTACAACGTTTCCAAATATAATTGTAGAACATTCTGATTGCAAGCAAGTATCTCAATTGTTTAAGTGGTTAGAATTGGATTGCCTCCTTTATTTCAAATTGATTCTAGATCATGGTGCAAAATCTTGTTGAGAAGGCTCCATGAATGAGAGAGAACTATAATTCATGCTAAGATTTCTTTTGTAGGTGACATTGTTTTTTAAGTGGAAGGATGAGAAAGCAAAAGACACATTGTTATGATAGGAAACCTTGTTTTTTTTCAATGTTGTTTCTTAGAAGGGTTAGAAAACAAATGAAAGACTATTGTAATTTGTTTTTGAAGTGACCACTCAAGATTTGATTGCCTTTCCAAAGAAGTTAAACTCCTTGAAACAATTCCAATAAATTTTTGTAGGAAGTATAATGGAATTAGCATCTAACCAAAGTCATTTCATTAAATATTTGGACCTATTTACATTAGCATTGGTTTTAACCCCTAAAGTCCCATTGTCCCTATGGGGGACAAAACTAATTTCGGGTAGGCTTGTTTAGTCTCAATTTGTACATCATTCTTATGGAAATTTTACTACACATAGAGTATTCCAAGAGCTTCAAGCACACATAATTTTTACATGAAACAAACTTTCAGTTCACAAGTTATGGACTTTTTTCGCAAAAATGGAGGAGAGGGGGCAGCTTGGGCAGGGCTTTTGGCATTGACTTTCCAAAATTCAAGCTATGGGCCAAGCTGTTGGAGAAGGTAGGGGTAGCGGGTTCCCCAAAGGGACGGACAGGGCTCACAATGGGGGAGTAGAAATATCGAGGTTCGGTTGGGAAGGAGGCTTGAGAAGGAGGCTTGGGGAGGATTTGCTTGGGCCAGCACTTGCTTGCAGGCGCAACACCTGTCTGGTTGTTGCACCGCGGTGGTGCTATGATGAATCTCGGAGGGCTTTATCACCTCCGAGTTACAAATATTTTTTTTGCATTTGCCATAGTGAAATGTAGATGAAGGTGTGCAAATTGCACAAATGAGTTTTGGCAAATCTTGAAAATTTCTGAAGATTGACAAAGCGCCATTTTCCAATAAAAGTGTCAATGTCCACTTGAAGCCTACAATTGGAAAAATCTGTCAAATGTTAAACCACCATGAAGGCACGTCTTCAATTTGCAACACCTAAACGAAGTAACAAACAAATTTTGCAAAATTAGCATACTCTTGGTCTAGATTTACACCTTCACTCCTCCATGACTTCTCACTTTGGTACCACTACTTGTGCAATCACCTCAATTTTAGCAACTACTCATTAATGCCTCACCCACCTAACACATCATGGAAAAAGTGAATGCAAGTAGACACTCTAAGCTTCTGGTTTCGAAATTGCTCACCTACATGAAAGCAAAGAAATCAATTGACTCCTTTGTACACTTGGGGAGGATATTTGTGTTGCACTCAATGAGCTTTGAGTGCTTCAAATCTGAAGAGGAGCAATGCCATGGAGGGGAAGAAGAAGCTTCAAACAAGAGGTAATGCATTGACCTTCTCCAACTTCTCCAATATTTGAACTTTGCTGTTTTTTTCCTAATGTATCTTCAAATTTTTGCAATGTAGGTTGTTTGGGATGGGGATACATTGAAGAAGGTCCTTATTCCACTCATGAGACTAGATTATTGGAGGAGCTAAGGTGGCCACTTGAGCTTCTCCACAATGTTGAAAACTACGAGCATTATCCATGGAGGAGCACACAAGGAGTACGCGAAGAGCATAGCAAGAGAAAACGCAAACAACATGAAGGTCAAATGGAGAGTGGGCAACATGCGTATACGCAGGAGGATCAAATTGGTGAAGGGCAGCAAGAGAGGAGCAGTCGGCCTTCCTCGACAGTCGAGAACAACAAGCAGCTCTGACAACCTCCAACGGTCAGGAGCGGCAACAATTCGGGAACTAGCGTGGGAGAACGTTGGGGAGTGCATGGGAACGTTTGTTAACCTGGGTGAGCCCCCTTATTCCTCTTCCTCTCTCCTAACCTTTGTCATGCCCAACATAGGGGAAGGTTGGCATGGGGATGCTTGGAATTTGGATATTGACGGGAATTTGGAAGAAGAGGGAGAGGGTTTGCAAATGCAAAGGGAATGGCACAAGGCATAGTTGAAGGTTTTGAAAATTATGGGGATGAGCAATTTGTTCATGGGGAGTCGAATTCAACCAGATCATGTCATCGTCAACGACAAGTGGATCATATCACCACCATAAATTACAATAGTGGGAGTACATCGGAGTTAGAATATGATTCATTGGATTCTAATGATGATGGTGGTGATATTGAAGATGTGAATAGCATCAAATATATTTACCAGGACTCTAGTTGGTCCCAAGAGTTCATGACATATGACCCCAAACCCCAAGAGTTTATGGGGTCTTCGGGGTCAAAATTTTTTTGGAGGTACTTTCCAACCTTTGCAAACTTATTTGATCTTTTTTGGCCCATCTCCATATTACGGGCCATTGTAGTAGAGACAAATTGTTATGCCACCACAGTGAACCCAAATGGGAAGACTTATGGGGGGCCACAATGGGAACCACTTTCTTTGGAGGAGTTGAAGGCTTTTATAGCTATTGTTTTGTACATGGGCATGAAGCGACAACCAAATGTGAAAACATATTGGCATAGAAAGGGCTCTATTTTTCATTGTCCTACTATTTCAAGTCTCATGTCCCAAAATCGTCTTCAACTTCTTACCAAATGCTTGCATATTACTGATCCATCAACTTATGAGAAGGAGAAGACCATGCCATGGTATGACAAAATGGGTCAAGTTTGGTGGCTCATCAATGCCATTTGTGAAAATTGCATGAAATCATAGAACGTGGGCAAATTTGTAACCATAGATGAGATGATGATCCGTTATAAAGGCACATATTGCCCAGCAAGGCAATACATGCCGCAAAAGCCCCAGAAGTGGGGCTTGAAAGTGTGGTGCTTTGCGGATTCAAATTTCAAGTATGTCTCAAGCTTTGAGGTTTATTGTGGAAAAGACCTTGTGGTCAATGAGGAGGTCCATGTGACAAGGGGGGGAAGTTGTGGAGAGGCTAGCACATAATGTAGTGTTACGTTTGTTGAGACCAAATGAAGGGAAAGGGCACATAATTGCTATGGATAATTTTTTTTCAAGCATAGCTCTATTCAAAGATTTATTGGAAAGAGGCACATATGTAATTGGGACTACACGGTGCAATCGGGTAGGTCTTCCTGATGCATTGAAAAATACAAAAGAATTCAACAAAAATCCTCAAGGGACTTTAGAGTGGCGCATGCATGAGTCGCCAAAAATTAGTACAGTTCTATGGAAAGACAAAAAACTAGTCCTTCTAATTTCAACACACGCTATGCCTCTTCAATTTCCATGCCAATTTCCAGTGGCTTCAGTTCCTAGGCGGAATGGTTTTGTTTGAGATGACATTTATACTTCACCGGTGCACCTAGAGTACACTACACACATGCGTGGTGTAGATGTAGCAGACCAGTTGTAAGCTTCTTACACATGTCAAACCCGGTCCCACAAATGGTGGCATCGTATTTTCTTTTTTCTCATTGACACGACTATCGTGAACATGTATATCATTTACATTGACAAATGCAAGACATGTGATCCACCTCGCCAACCAATGACAAACTTACAATTTCGAATTCAATTATGTGAAGCTCTAACTATAAATTGGGTGAAGAAAAACAAAGGAGAGTGTAGTGTTCCTATTTGGCATATGGGAGCTTGTTATCTGGTTTTCACAACTCTCCGGAAGCCATGTGTTGTTTGCAATAAACAGTCAGGCCTAGTGACAAGGCCAAAAACATATTGTCCATCTCATGGCAACAAATTTATGTGTTGGAAAAAGGGTTGCTTTCATCACTTCCACGAATGTTTTCAATGATTATCCATTCATAAGGTGAGAATTTTTTTCTATCCCAACTTCTTTAATTTATTTTTATAATTTTTGTAATGAGTGGATGTAGAGGTACATTCAAAAAAATTACTACATTCAATTTTTATAGTGAGGATTTGAATATGGTTCATGTCCCTAGTGTTCAGTGTTTGAAGATGTTGCAAGGCTATATTATAGATAGTGACAACTAATTCATCAAATTTTCAAACATAGTGCAATTTTAGGATGTGGAATGAGAACACTATGAAATTTGAAAGCCTTCAATATAATTCCCTTGTCATTCTTTTAGGCATAAGAAATTTACTGTCACATCTTTCAGTTAGGCATTAGAAATGAAACATTACGAATACAAATTACAAGTTTAGTGAATGCTCGGTAAAACCCAGATGGAGACAAGGGTCTGAGAAACTAATTTGTCAATCACATTGCCTGGACATGTCACCCACTATAGGCTCTAAATTCGGAAGGCAGTTGTTGTGCTTGCAAGGTAGCTTCGGGAATGCAATGGGAATGTGAAGAATAGAAGGGGAACTCTGGAAACAAAGAAACAATAAGGGAACAACAAGGAAACAAGAAGGGAACATCCTGGGAGCAGTGGGAAACCCATCATTCAAGAGTTGCCCCATGTCTTGGAGTTCACATTGTTTTAGAAATTGACATAGAAACTAGAGATTTTCAAATTTTTCAATATTTTTTTTGGTCTTGTCAATTATGGTTACCTACTTCAATCCACCATTGGGATTATTGTTTTTTTGAACTATGTGGTGGGAAAATGTGTGCAAACATTGGACAGTGTATTGCCAAATCTTAGGACATAGTCACATTGCAGGATTTTTTTGAAGTGTTCTATGTCTTGGATTGACTTAAAAATTGGTGGGTATATGAATAATATGATATTGATTGTGAGAAAAAATTAAATTTGAATTTCATAGTGTAAAATTTTTCCACAAGAAGCGGTCAAAGCCATCTGAAATTTTCGGGTAAGGCCCCATAAAAAAACCCTTCTCACTTTTAATGCAATTATCTTTCAATCTATATGGTCAAACTGAACGAAATTTTTACCACGTGATCTGATATAAGTTTAGTATAAGATCTTATGGTTAGATTTTGAAAAAATCATCTAGTACTTTTTTTCAATCAATGCATTAGAAATGGCAGTTTTCAGTGTCTTTCACGGCAGAAAATCCTTGAAAATGCCTTGGGACTTTAGGGGTTAAACCCGAGTCCCATTTGCTTCAATACCTACAATTTTTTTTTGACCACCTTTCTCAATACCCCCGCCCCCCCTCTCTTGGTTTGCTTCCATTTCGCAACTAAAAGTGAATGAAATTTTTTATATTTTTTTCAGAGGTGAAGGCATACACGTACTAGAAGCTATAAAATGTTTATTTTTTTTTGGGAAGAATATGAAATTATTGAGAATTCCTTAAGACAAAGAGGAGGAGCTAGGATGTTGCACTAAAAAGTTTAACCCCCACGTGCTCCGACGACCATTTTTTGAACAATAGACAAATGAAAACTCAAGTTTCATCCTCCTTATTGCTTGGATGAAAGTTATCGTAATTTTGTAGAAATACATTATCAAGTTGTTGTCCTATCTAAGGGTTGGATTTGGTGTTACTAGAGTACATTTTTTTCTAAAATTAAAAATGTGGGAGTATGTCAAGTGGTTGACCAAGCCCAATTTGCATTGACTCTAGTTCTAAACTAAAATTGCCAAAATTGTCATAGAGCTTAAGAACACACAAACTTCAAGAAATCACCATGTGAAGATAATCTCATTCCAAATCCATTCCAACAAATTTTATCCAAAAAATGATCATATTTTTCTTGAAATTGCATTTAGAAGGAATTTAGAAAATTTTCTTTCAAAATGTATAAAAAAAATATTGGTCATAGCATTGGTGAATCTAACCGTATGGATGGAATCTACAACTCACAGTCTACAACTTTTATTTGTATAGAAATTCCAAAATAGTTTTCCAAATAGCACTTTATAATGGTTTTTCTCGAATCGTTAATTTTGGACATGAATCTGGACGTTTAGGGGTTAAAAACATTTTCATTGAGGTCATGCTAGCCTTCAAACAAATGGGGCTTCCCAATTTCACCTGTGGCGGGCAATGATCAGAAAAAACCAGGAGTTAATTCAAAGTTAGCCGGTGGATTTGGGAAAAAAACTGGTTGCATTTTGAAATTAAAGGATGCTAAACCAGGAAGAAATTTCTAGAACTAGAAATCAACCAGTGCCACCCAAAATTTGGAGGATATTTGACCACCTCATTAAAATATTTGGCAGATTTCAACTGCCTTGCCCAAAAAATTATTGGCTAATACCCGGCTAATGAAGGTCTATTGCCATTGGATATCAACCTCTACACTTGTGCTAAAGGCCCTAGTATGAAATTCTGATTACAAAAAATTGAAAAAAAATGAAAGAAAATGAGAAATCTTACTAGCTCGTAGCTCATAGAGTCGTGGCTTGCCACCTCATAGCGGTGGAGGGCACCTCCTGAAGTTGCTAGAGGAAAAACTTCGAAATCACATGAAAACATCCAATTTGGACAATGTCATGCAATTGGCCTTAGGAGGACCTAACAAAGACTGTGACAACATAATAGAAGAGGTCATTGACTTGTGAAATAATTCTTCTAAGTTTTATTATTTATATGCAAATCCTATGTGGTACCTTATAGGGGTAGCAAAAGAAATATTTGAAGAACATAAAATTAGTACTTCTTGAACTCTTTTGATTTCATGCAACCTTTTCATAACCATCCTCAACTCCATATTGCATGGGTTGAGGGGATCTTTGGCCTTCAAGAGGTGAAGGACTTTGTCAAGTTCAATTCTTGCTAAGGATGCCATATTAATTAGTACTTTCATTTTTAATCTTTTTTTCTATATTTTATACAAATTTTGCAATTTAGTTGGTGCCAATTCAATTTAGGGGAAATTTGCCGGTGAGAAATTGAAATTGGAGGAAATAATCCGGTACTTTTTGTAATTCAAAGGATGTAACCGGTGCCCATTGAAAAAAAAACGGTTCATTTTCGCGGAAGGAGGAAATCAGCTAGAGGACCTCGAAAAATTTCCCAAACATTGGTGGCGAGGCGTGGTATGGCGGGGGGGTCTGGTTCATGTGCGTAGGGGAGGACCACCAGCCTGCGAGAGTTTTGTCCCGACCAATCACGCCCGGACACGTGGCCACACGGCTGGCGGCTGGTGGGTCGCAGTTCTGGAATGTGTGCTGGCTGCCTGGTAGAGTACTACGGAAGGAAATGTAGGGGAATGTAGATCTGGAGCTTTTCAGCCTATAAAAAATTATGGTCTTTTTACACATAAGGGTTATTTTGAAAGACACTTTCTCTTTGGTCCCTGATTTGTTTCTAATTTTAGTTTGCATTTGCATTATTATTATTTTTTGCATTTAAAAAAAAAGATTATTTCTAATTATTGGTATATAGATTAACCTTATACAAGTAATAACAGAAGATGCATTTGTAGAATTTTTTTGAAAATGTAGTACACTTAGAACAAAAATGATTATTCTTGTTCATTAGGTTTGGAATGACAAGAAGGCATGATTGCATGCAATCTAATTGCATTGGGTTGTCTCCTTCTTGAATTGAGGTTTAGGTCCCCACCCTTGTTAAATGAGAGGATCCAACACAAATTAAGGTAAACCAGCCTATGATAGGCAAAATGATTGGTTTTCATTGTTCACATTTTTTAAAACTTTGAATTTTTTTACCATATAAAGACAAACATGAGAAATGGAGAGAGCAATTGAAATTTTGACAAAGTATGAATTTTTTCTGAATTTTTGAAGTGTGATGCCCAGTTAGTTCAAAACAGTTTGTAGGTTACTCCAAAACCATCAAAAAGTGTACCCATGATGGTCATCATACCACCTAAAGCAGTAACAATATTTCCTAACATGGTTGCAATGTTTTCTAACATAGGCATGACATAAGGTAGACCAACCTATTACCACCCTGATTCACAATCTGAGTATATTAGGACCAACTCTAGGAGGGTCACATATTTTTCAGAGGTGTGTGCATGTTTCATGAATCAAACCCAAATGGAATTATAATTTTCTGATAAAAATTGTAATTTCTATGAATTTTTAAAGTGGTCTTCCCTAAATTACAAATCCGCCACTAGACTAGAGTCATAAACATTAGATGGGATTCAGCTGTCCTGGAGGGCCGTTTCAGGCCAGTTCCCAAGGCTGGGAACCAGCCAGGGCTGTCCAGAATTTAAAATTATTAAAAAATTATTAAAAAATAAAAAAATTAAAAAATTAAAAAAATTAAAAAAATTAAAAAAAATTAAAAAAATTAAAAAAATAATTTTTTTTTCAAAAAAAATATTTAAAATTTTTTTTTTTTTAATTATCCGACGTGGCCGCCGGCTGACCACGTCAGCGAGCTGCTCTGGCCGAGTTCCCACAGTCTTAGAACTTCTGGGAACTCGCAGTCTTCCGCAGGAGCTCATTCTCATCTAATGTGTCCTATCCTAAACCTATAACCGCCATTACATTTACCTATTAACACCAGAGTTTCCACCAATCAAAGGCTGACATGTTACCCAAGTTGAAATTAATGCCCTAAAATTGTTAGTGTAGTGAATGGACTTGGGTGAGTTTTATGGTGGTAATGGGGCCAAAACTAGGATGGCGGTTATAGGAAGCTGGTGGAAATGGGCTGGTCTACCTTAAAGAAATAAAAAATTTAGTTCTTATAATGAATATATACTAAGAAGGTGGAAGTTCCTAAAGCAATCACTAATAACTCCATCACCATCACCCTAAGCATTAATTTTGGTCATTAACCTACCTAATGAAGTCCTAATTTCATTTTCTAGATTAAGTCTACCATGGATTGATGGAAGATTGTAATGGGTGGTTTTGTAGGTGTCTGCATTAGAGAGTTGGCTTGTTATGGGCTCATTTACCTTAGCACAAACCTAGTAGTCCAAAAAGTTGCATTCATTATTAGATTGCATGCAAGTGTGCCTTGTTGTCATTCCAAGAAGAGTTCAAGTTGAAAAAAAATTCAATTTTAATCTAGAATTAGATCAAACTAATAGTCAAAGAGAGACTCTTACATGACTTTTAGGATAGCTCTATAAAATCTTATGTTTTGCAATTTCTTTTTCCTTTCCCATCTTTGTGCGACTTTGATTTAGAACTTGCACTAAAATTGCAAAGAAGTACAAAATAATCCCACTAGGGTGGGAACAATTGCCCTTGCTACTTAAGGATTTTTACATATGAATTTGCATATGACTGCATATGACTAAGGTGATGACTTGAAATTTGATCACAATTCAATAAGAGTTTTCAGCTACATATGTATTCAGTTAGGACCAAAACATTCATAATAAAATGCATTTAAGGTATGTATACCCATAGCCAACTCTTCAAAATGCAATATTTTCTTTTGGACCTCCAAGCATTCCTTTTGTTTTAGATAAGGCATACAACCCATTTGCAACCACTTAAGCAATTACGCATATATGGAGCTTGGGATTCTTGAGTGGGGAAATTTTCAAGTATACAAAAATAGAGTTGGGAAGGATTCCATATTTTTTCATAATTTTATTTCTCAAAATGTAATTACTATGAATTTTTTAGCTTAAGATTCTCTTCGACCCATATTGGTCATATAGATTTCTATATTTCCAACCAAGGGTTAGTTGCAATATTGACAGTCTTGTAGCCAATCATAATGTGCCACAACTACATTTGGAACTGTGCCACAATTAATCACCACTCTTGACAACTTGATCAGGAAGAATTGTAGTCTACATGGCAGAAATGGGGGGTGATGGGAAAGGGGTCACCTCCCTTATTGAGTACACAAAATGTACACAATCAATACATGAAAGTCTGTGAGTTAGAGTCTACTTTTGGTATGTGGTACACCCACAAAAAATATTTTGATCATTTATAACTTATTCAAATGGTATCCAATTAATGCATGCTAAAGTGCACTAGAATCCTCTTTCAGTTGCTAATAAAATCCAATTATTATTTTTTCACTTTAACCCCTAAAGGACCATTGTCCCTTCGAGGGACAAATGAGATTTCGGGCATGTACCTACGGTCTCAATTTTTGTCCTGCCTTTTTGAAACTTTTTATGAAGATAGAAAAACTAATTAGCTTTGTGGGAATATAATTTTTTTTCATTTGGTGCCCAGGAACAAAAGTTATGCCCAAATAAGCTCAAAATAGGGGAGAGGGGGCAGCAAAAAAAAGTTTCAAAAATCTGAATTTTTTTTCTTTTTTTCCTTATAGATTATATTTTTGTCTACATGGAAAGCTTTGATTCATTCCATTTGGATTTGTTGTGAAAAAGTTATAGACAATCTTGTTTTTCAGGCACTTAGAGCATCTTCTTGAAAAAATAACTTGTAGGATTCATTTCTGAATGCAATTTTTCAAATTTTTCAAAAAGAAAAGGTCCATATTGTTTCATTTACCTTCTAGAACAATCTCACCATTGGGATTAGTGCATTTTAATTCCATCTTAGAGATATTAATAATTTAGATGTTCCTACTATCTTGTACCTACTTCTACTTAACAATTTTTTAAAGAATCAAAATTAATTTTTTTTGTATTTTCATTTTTTTCCTAGACTCTCAACTCAATTCTCCACCATAAATATTTAAAGCTCAAAACTCTGTAGTGCAAAAAATTAAAGTTAAGAAGGTTCAAAGTCAAATAACCTAGTCCCACAATATGTGGAAAAACTTGTTTTCTTCACTTTAAACGAAGATATCCTACAATCTATGCAGTCAAAATTTCTGAAATTTTTTATACACATTATCATACTAGTTAGGTGTAAGATCCTTCAGTTAGATATGCAAAAAATACAATTTTCAAAAATTTTTACTCTTTACTCTAAAAATGGCAGTTTTGAGTGTTTTTTTGCAGAAAAAAGGCCTTGGTCCTTTAGGGGTTAATGATAGTAACTATGATTCATTGTAATTAATAATAGATGCACATTCCTTAGCTGGTTAATTCTCTTTCAAGTGCCACCAAGGCCCAGCAAAACAAATTTCACAGCATTGGGATATGGACTATGCTCAGAGTCTTATTCAGAGGTCAGAATCATTGCACTTGCTTTGTTTTATTCTCTGCAAGTCTAAAAACTCATAAATTCCCCTACAAAAGCTGGGGTACTTGTTTTCTTCCCACACCTTTTAACACCTCGAGAAATGAGAGATTAGAGATGGTGATGGACAAAATAGAAGGTGCATGGAGTCTCGTACTTTTGCTCTGAAAATGCTGCAATGAAAAATTCAACCAAAGCAAGTACTCTGACACTCTGAAGAACATTGATAGTGCTGCTTGCATGATCATGTGAATGGGTACAATTGTGAAAGTGATCCACAGTAAAGAATTTTTATGCTCTTCTAATCACGGCAAACTTCCTTTCTGAATTGGAATCGGAAAATTAACTCAGTACTGCAAGTTAACCCCATTGCTTTTCATTCCTTGAAATAGTGATAAAATGTGGGTTGAGTGAAAAGAGTCACAAATGACAAAACGTGTGACCAACTTGGCTACTAACTTAACATTAGATCATTTTCAGCCTCCAATGAGTGAGAAGTGATAGAGGTTCGGATCTCTGGAATGAAAAATGAGGGGGGTTTACCATAGTGACTGTCATGTTTTCAAAAGTCGGAATTGTCTTTTTCAAGTCAGGCAACAACTTTTACTTCCATGTGAGGAGGGGAAAAACCATGTTTTAGGAATAGCTTTGTCTTATTGTTGAACTAAAAGCAACCAAAAAGTTCAAGGCCAATGTCAAAAATAGACTTCTGCTTTTCACAGGCCTTCCCCAAAATGCCAGCCAGCCAACAATTCTGGAAATTGGAAACCATTTTCTGCAGACTTCCATGAGGAGAATCGGAATTCCTTTTATCTCATCTGCTTGTTTTTTCCCAATTCTCCACACATGGAAGTTTGCCCTTATGCCTAGTTACTGTAACAAGGTGGCTCAGCTCTGGCAACACTGACAGACACAAGAGACATGATGACCTCAATGGAGCCCATTTCTGTTGAGGTAGCAACTATCAACTTACAACATCAATACATCTCATAATCTTGTCCATTTAAGAGTATGATGTCCTGTTTGAGACTGTACCATTGATTGAATATGATTGACAAATTTAACTGCGTTCAGGTTATATCCAACCTTGTTATGAAAATAGCATTCCTCACCACTCCCATGGCTCAACAGGCTATTTCTCATTACAAGGTTGTACTGTTAAGTGACCTAATCCATAAACACAAACTTAAAATCCCAATCATTCAGAGTATTGTAAAGACCAAGTTATTTGAAGAACATGTGTCATATAAATGGACAGAAGTTTGACATTAATGAATAGATCAAGAACTGCTGTGGACTAACTGAACATACCTCTATGAACTAAAGCACCGAACTGATCCCACAACAAAATATCCATGTAACAATACTAGAGATTGGGATTGGTGTCTACCTGCACCTGGAACCACGTTAGCTCCATCATCGCAAACCTTCGTATGAAGAATCAGTAACATTCTAGTCTAGAATCCTATCGCTTTCGGTGCCTGCTGATAGGTACCTTGTCACAATCTACACTAATTCTCAAAGCAACTGTTATCACGCGTACTCATAAAAGACATACCCAGCGAACCTCTGACTACCGGTACAGACCTGTCGATAAAAATAAATACTAATGGATATTTTACAACTACGGCGTTATCAAATCTAGCTCGAATTATCCGCAACCGCTTCCTGGAGTGATCCTATAGCAGCCTCCATTTCTGATCGTGCAGCCTTACCATCTTCCAGGCTCTGCAACATCAATTGCAAGAAACCAAGTTATGAAGCATAATGAAAAATATTCACATGTGACTGCTCAGAAGTAATGCTTTGTCAACTCGCTATTCACTACAAGTAGCCCCCCAAGGTGACCTAGAAAACCTAGCCTTGCCAATTGCAACACCATTTAAGGTGCTTTCTAACGTAAACCCTGCCAATTGTAACGTAGCTGGTTCTCAACTAATGCTTACGCATACTGCCCTACCCTGGGAACAAGGGAAACTTTCTGAAGAGAGAGAGAGAGAGAGATAAGCTCCAGCTAGTTCAGACAAACCTCAACACTATCACCGCGAAGGAATTAGAGAAGTTACCTGTTTAACATCAGTAAGGTCAGCACCTATGTTCTTGCCATTCTTGCGAAGCTTCTCATTCTGTATTAACAAAAGAACGAGTCAAAATTGTTAAACCAAAACACAGGAAACATGCAAAAGCTCAGAGACACGACTACAACGTCGACTGTGTCATTGTGTTCAGAGACATTCCGAACACAATAAAAAAACAGAGTTTGTCATCAGAAATTCTAGTGACAAAACAGACCTGAAGGGTTAGAACTTCCTTCAGCTTCTTTTCTTGGAAAGCTAGATCTTCATACTTCTCAACCAATAAGGCAGTCTCTTTTTGAAACTGGAAACCATGAAGATTCCCATTTAATCTATCCGATCAGATACAAACTTTCTGTTTGTTCTGATTTAAAAAAAAAAAGGAGAGCCACTGAAGAAAGACTAAATAACCCCAAACGAACCGGGATTTATGATTTTAAAGGTACCAACTCAATTGATCATATTGTGAAAAAGATAATCCAGAAGGGGCCAAATGTAGCATCACCAGAATCGGTGAAGAACATTGCATGTGTTGCTCAAAAAATAAATATAATCCGACAAAAGACGTTCTCTGTCCGACCTACTCAAACATGAGGACCAATTTCGACCCTTGAGGGTTAATGCCAAGAGAATAATCAAACGTTTTTCACACCTGGGGGATCATTTTCAGACGTGTCTCAGCTTGTTGCAATGCCCGTTTCTGTTCTAAGAGCTTCCCCTTCTGTCGCGCGATCTCTCCCTTGCCCTTCAAAAGTTCGCCTTCCAACTGCTTCACCTTCTTATTGGCCGAATCATTCTCCTTGACGAGTTTAGTTATGTTGCTTTCGGCTTGTGCATTGCCCGCTCTTAAATTAGCCGA
Organism: Straminergon stramineum; assembly: GCA_963920665.1. Classification (NCBI taxonomy): domain Eukaryota; kingdom Viridiplantae; phylum Streptophyta; class Bryopsida; order Hypnales; family Calliergonaceae; genus Straminergon; species Straminergon stramineum. The sequence continues at coordinate 2,385,318 of OY987267.1, read as the reverse complement.
GACTTCTTTTTCCTTAACAAGCTTTTGACGCGCGGACGCAGTTTCTGACTCCAAGTTGGCGATGTGCTTCTTGGCTTTATCCAGTTCATCCGCTAAGGCAACTGAATCTTGATTGAGCTCCTGAAGTGCCTGGAGAGCTTGGTCTACACTACCTCTCAGCGCTTTCACACTGTTCTTTTCAGCTACGAGGGACCTTTGTGACATAGCCAACTGGTTTTTCGCTGCAGCCGTCACCTTTCGCTCCTCTACAAGTGCAGCATTGGTGGATTGATATAATGATCGGGTCTCGTTCAGCTGGGTTTCCAGTTTCAGACTCAAGTTGACAGCAACTGTAAGCTGCTCACTGATGGTCCTGATCTCATTCGTTGATGCATCCAAATCTTGGTGGGTGTGCTCTAGTTCCTGCATTTGTGAATACTTAAGCTTCAGATACAAAAAACGTGACAGATGAAGAATCCCTCCAAGAAATTCCATTACCAGAGATGGTTAATGTTGAGAAGATTCAAACCTGATTGAGGTCGGCCTGTCGACTCCTCAGGGCAATAATTTCATCAGAAAATGCCTGATTCCTTCCCTCTGCAACATCAAGTGACTTGCGCTTCTCTTGAAGCTCCCGATTTAGATGACTGATCTCATCTTTCTTTACTTTCTCAAATGCTTTCTTAGCTGCTGACATCTCAGTGATTCTGCAAGGCAAAGAACCATATTTAGGGGGGACCTTCAGTTCATATGAGCAGTTCAAACAATCATTCAGCACCAAGGAATACTTGGAAACCCACCAATTCATATATTGGAGGTACCTTTCACTCAAATACAAACGATTTCATTTATTCAGAGTTCAACACCACCTTACCGTTGCTCCAATGACTGCACCTCCGCCGTGGCGTTCTCTAAAGCCCCAGTAGTTTCTCTGAGCTGACTAATCAGGGTCTCCTTCTTCTCTAGCTCTTCTGCCAGAGTTTTTTTCACTGAACCTATCACTTCGTTCAATCTTCCAACCTCGTTTTCAAGTTCTTCCTTTGCTCTGATTGTAGACTCAAGGCTCTCCTTCAAATCACTGATTGAGATCTCCAACTGTTGATTTCTATCCTGTGAAGAGGCATAACTACTCTCTAGATTTCTAAGGTTACTCCGTTCGTCTGCAAGCTGGGTCTCTGAAGTTTGAAGCTGGTCATGCAATGTCGCAACATTTTCCTTTTCACCTGCAAGCTGGGTCTCTGCAATTTGAAGCTGGTCATGCAATGTCGCAACATTTTCCTTTTCACCTGCAAGCTGGGTCTCTGCAGTTTGAAGCTGGTCATGCAATGACGCAACATTGTCCATTTCACCTGCAAGCTGGGTTTCTGAAGTTTGAAGCTGGTCATGCAATGTCGCAACATTGACCTTTTCACCTGCAAGTTGTGCTTCTGTATTTCGAAGTTGGGCTTGCAATTTGGCAATGTTGTCCTTTTCACCTGCAAGTTGTGCTTCTGTATTTCGAAGTCGGGCTTGCAATTCGGCAATGTTGCCCTTTTCACCTGCAAGTTGTGCTTCTGTATTTCGAAGTTCGGCTTGCAATTTGGCAATGTTGTCTTCTTCTTCTTGAATCCTTCCATTTCGAACACCAATCTCGTTTTCTTTTGCCTCAATAGTAAACGTCAGTGCCCGAACGTCCTCCCGTAGCTGCTCACCAGACGCTATCTCTTCTAAAAGTCTCGCATTGACAGACTCGTAACGCTTTTCTTGCTCCGCGAGGTTGCCCTGCAGCCTTACAATCTCCGCCCTTAGTTGTTCACAAACTTCTCTCTCCCCTACAAACCTCTCAATGAGTGAATTCGAGCTGTCTTCTTGGTCCGCGAGAGTCGCTTGCAGCCTTGATATCTTTTTTTGAAGATCAGCCACTGCGACTTTCTCCGTTTTAAGTTTGTTCTCCAATTCAGTAACTGCGGTTCTTGAGGTCATGAGCTCATTAGCAAGTGTTGTGCGCTGTTCTTGAGCTATGTTCGCAGCCTTCTGCGCTTGCTCCTTTTCTGTAAGCCATCACGAACTAGCAGACATGTTATAGTGTACTCTTTGCAATAAATGAACTACTTGTGGTGAATTACCGCTGGCATCCTAAAACAGTGTTATGTGCGAATTCTATACACTAGACGCGAAATTAGAGCCATCTACTTATCAATCCTGGACATGAAACAAAACTCCGGTCCAATTCCTATGATCATCGACTACCGACTTGAACGGCAAAAGGCAATACAAAGAAGCAGTAGCACACCTGCAAGTAATTGCCCTTCGGAGGATTTTCGAATTGACTCCAAGGAGACTGCTGCCTCCTCCAGCTTCTTATTGGCCTGCAAAAACAAATCAGAAACTACATGACTACATAGAAACCACCATCACTTTATTGGAAATTTGAACTAGAAGAATCCTTCGATAATTGAAAAAAATAAATTAATGAGACGCTTATTTGGAGCACAAAAACAATTTCAAGGCACTACTAAACCCTAAAAGCCCGCCTTCATCGTGGCTACATCATCTGACATGATACGCAAGCATTCCTGATATGATTAACATGATTATCACTTCTACAACAATTTGCCACTTATATCTTACAGCTTCTAGGGCAACTTCTTTGGACTGTCGCTCAAGATAATAAAGCGCGCTACCCACTCCAGTTCCTACAACACCCGCCAGGCTCAAAAGTCCAAATCCATTGTTTACGCTTGAAGAAACCTGCACGGAGATATTTTCCAACTAAATTTTAGATACTTGAACATAAAGTCAAGTCAAACCGTCAACTTCAGGAATGAACTCGCTTTCTGAAATCATAAATAGAAACTCATCAGATATGCATACATAACTGCGGTCCCTGTGCGCAAGATAAAATGGACTCAAAAAGTTATCAAACCCGCTGTGGAAGGAAGGGCATTGCTTGCACGAAAAATGTCCTGAAAATGTCATTAACCCTTTAACGCCTGAATACCTTTTTTGGAATTTGGTTCATTTCTACTTATATCTTTGTATGAAAATATTATTTCCGTCAATCTCATCAAATTGTTCATAAAGAAAGGATATCTTTTAGAGGTTCAAGAATTGCTTTGGATATATGGGAAGGTATTTGGACGAAACATTGGCTTCAAGCACTCTGTTCATCATTCAGAATATGGATGCCGGAGCCCTCGGGCGTTAAAATGTGGCTAAAGTTGTAATGGGGATCTTTTGCTCGGCCAGCATATTTTAACTCTTTGAGTATTTCTTATGAAGGAGTGAGGTTTCATGGTCTGTGAGAGGTTCTCATATGTGAGTCCCATTTGGTCTGTAGGTCCTTATAGAAAGCAGATGATATGGCGGTGAAGGGAAACTGTTCACCACAGAAACGGACTGACTTACCTTCTGAGCCCCACTCACAACTTCCTGAGGCAAGCTAACCTCGGTCACATCAGTTCCAGCGCCTTCAAGTGCAGCTTTCGCTGCTTCCTTCAAAGTGCTGACTGGAGAAGGGTCGAGAGCCTCAGCCGGTGAGGAAGAAGGCACCTTTGAATCCTCTTCAGCACTTGGAGCGTCCACTGTAGCAGCTGGTGAGGGCGCTACTTCCGCACCTTCATTCTTTCGTTGACCGTTGCGGAAGGAATCAAGCCATCTCCTCTCAGCCACTGTCAGGCACAAGAAGGAAGCACTCAAGCAGATTATAAAACTGTCCAAGCCAGTGATCATTCCTTAGTAAATCCAACACTCTTGTCAATCACATATCTACGAAGAAAACTGAATAAAATATCAATTTAATTTCGTTCTCTACCAAGTGACCTTCGCAATGAGAGTGGCAGCGTCAATAGTTTCTAGCTTCTATAGATTCGAGACACGCAAATGACTACGAGACGCCTCAACATTCCTACTACCTCATTTTGAATTTCTCTAAAAGCCAACAATTACTTTCCCTTCCAATCATTCCGATTATAGACTATGCTACTTCTTCAGTGGTACATTGTCTTTCAATCAAAGCAGCATCCAACTAGTGAAGTTACTAAGTCTAATGAGAATGGATTTTGTGTAAACCTACTCACAACACTTATGCAATTGTAATTCAAAATTACAATTGCATCTCCCTGGCACACAACAGATAAGGGATTCGTAACCTGAAACAGAACGAAAACTCGAGAGAAAATCTCAAAACTACTGTGCATCAAAACTCTATACAATCGTACCGCCAGCAACTGTATTTACTCATTCGAAAGCCACTTGTAAACAAACGTGGTGTGACAGAGCTGACCTACTTTACTGTACATACATTCAATTTGCCATAAACACTCCCTTAAAATTGCACCGTATCCGACAACTTGGTACCCAATCAACTGGATTCTACGAAACGGTTGGGAAGTGATTCAACATTAAATGATTGTCATGTGATTCAACACTGCGTGACATTAAGAGTGAGAGAATTCGCACCGGTACTGCTACGAGCCGACGCAACGCCACAAATCTGGGTGGACGACAGAGCAATCAAGCTAATCAAGGCTCGTCGAGACAGTTCCGTCGTCTTCCCAGTCTCTTCGCCATCGTTGCAATTTTTCAAAGCACGCACAGACACAATACTGAGCCTTCTCCTCGTTGGAAAACTCCCTTGCACGGAAAATGGACTCGTCGGCGTCGGACCAAGACGAGAAATCGTCACTGTCGCCATCATGGTTCACCGATTCTCAAAACGAGCTCTCTTTGACACTCTGTCTCTTTGTCTCTAACTCATGAGCGCAGGTCACTAAAAACCTCAAGCAAAACTCACATAAACTCGATAAAATTTGCAAAACCTCACAAAAACCCGATGATAAGAATCAGGAAACAATCGTTGCAACACAATCCAATCGACAAAGGATCAATCGGCAGCCAGGATTAATAAAACCCCGAAAGAGACAGGGAAGTATATCCTCTAATCTCTCATCATCGCCAGATTCTCAACTGAACAGCGTCCCTTAAACCCCAATAAACGACAAGCCCACTGAATAGAAGCTTGAACTCCGACAGCCGAGCCGAGCCTCGCATCTAAACTATCCAGACCTTTTTTTGTGGTGAGGATTTCTTCACCACCCAGCAGGCCAGCACCAAACGGACTTCTGAGTCCTGATTCCTCCGAGGGTGAAACTCAGGCCCTGGCCTCTGACCCAATAAAGATTTTTCAAAAGGCGGGTGTCGCTGGCACATTGATCTGAGGTGGACACTGTACCTCCACGTGTACCACTTTTTCATTTCGTTTTTTAACGTTTTTTAGGGTTACGGAAATACGGAACTTCCGTAAGCAATCAATGTTTTAGATCGAGTTTGCAGTAAGATAATTGACGAATTCGAGGTGTTGCAGAAGACAGATCGGGGATGACAGATTGCAGAGAATTGCCGTGGTCGTGTTGTTCTCGGAGTTAGGGTTTGTTGCAGTATTGCTTCTTGGGGTATTAGAGTGAATTTTAGTGCGAGGAGAAGATGAAATAGGGTTTGTTGGCGTAATGACTCTTGTGGTATTGGAGGAGTGAGGTTTGGTTCGAGGAAGTGAAGATGAATTAGGGTTTGTTGTAGTGATTGTTACAGAAGCGCAGTGACTGTTGATGCGAGGAAGAGAAGATGAATGCCGAAACGGAACGGAGGTTGGCGGCCATGATCATGGAGGAAGCCAACATGATGCGGCAGCGAGCTGAGAAAGACGGAGTGTGCGCGTACCTCGCCAAGCCTGTTGTCAAAGCGCGCCCTAACCGGCAGTTCCTTACTGCCATGGTCCGCGGCGTCCAGCACGGTATATGTTCCTTTCATCTACCAGTTTTGAGTAGGTCACATAGGGACTTTATTTTCTTCAATTTTCCCTTTTCTTCAACGAGACTTGCAATGATCTTCACTTATTCTGGTGATCAGTAAAATTTTACCCGTTGTGAATTCTAGAAGATTCGCAATCAATGATCAAGTGGTCATCGTCAATCCATGAATCCTTGGTCCTTTAAGGTTTTCTTGCAGAGTCCAACAAGGGTCCGAAATCAGGTCTCGTGTTTTATAAAGCAGTTTTGAGTAGCTCATGTGGCGATATTCTCTGTTTCAATTTGCTGTATTGTTTGCTGACACATGCAATGTTCTTCACTGCTTTAAAATCTGAATCCATTTGAATTTTATTATTTCACAATCAATGATCAATTGAGTTGGTCATCTTCAATCTACGAATCATTGGTCCTTAGGGGTTTCATTGCAAAGTCCAACAGATGCCCGAAATTGGGTCTCGTGTTTTATCAAGCAGTTTTGAGTATAACTGATTTGACGATATTCTCTGTTTCAATTTGCGACTTTGTTATTTGAACAACACATGCAATGTTCTTCACTGATACAAAATCTGGTCCATGTGAATTCTATTATTTCACAATCAGCGGTCAATTGAATTGGTCGATTTCAATCCATGTATCCTGTAGTTGTTACTTGCATTGCGTCTAGACATTTTAAGAATCCAATTTTGGGGCTCATGATGTGGTTGCAGCCAATCGTATGGTGGACATGGAGGAGATGTGGCGGCAGCGGGAGCTTGAGAACAAGGCGTCGCGAGACAAGCGAAGTCGGAGCGAGTACCGTGAGGAGGTTGCAGCCGAGAGGGATCGGTACTCAGAACGAAGAAACTCCAACGGAGACGCCAGCAGCTCTTCCTCTGATCAGGGCGACGATGGCTTGAAGGATGAGGACATCGAGAAGTTCTTGCAGTCAAAGTATGCGTTTCTGAGCTTTGCTTGTTATCACCAACGTTTCTGTGTCTTGCAGATCATACAGCTTTTAACGATTGAAGATTGTTTGTTATTCGAAGAAGTTTCTTTGTCATTTGGCTTCCGAGTTCCCTGTATTGCTCAACCCGTTGAGAAGCCTGGTTTGGTTGTGCATGATAGTTGCTGTATTGAATGTGACAACGTTGGTATAGGCTCTAAATCTTGGTTAGGGTATATGAGCTTTTGACATATGGTTGGTCAACTACTTGGGGGTTGATTGGAACTTAAGAACCAATCTTGCCAAGTTTCTTTTCCATAGAGAGTCGTGATAGATTTTAATGAACTCGTTGAATTCTAAACTGAATCCGTATTCTCCTGACAAACAAAAATGAAAGATTAGGTGGCAAGCTCTAGTGCATTCTCCATGGTAACCTCTTTGTCGCCCAATATTGTCTCCAAGAATACCCTGTGAATTCGGTCTCAGCTAGTTTGTTGAAATACTGCATCCTCCATTCATTGAGATTGTTGAATGCCGGAAGGGGGAATCCCAGAGCCGACTCCTTTATTCTTTTTCGCCAATGCTCAATGAATTTTGTCTCAACCAGTCCATTGAAAGGACTAGCACTGTGAGGACGTCACGATCTCCATTCATCCTGCTAAAATGTGAGATTTTGTACTGTGGCCAACAGGGTGAAAAGGGGCCGTGGAGCTGTGGGTTCACGGATGGACGAACCAGGACCTTACCGGGCCCGCCCTGAAGGCCCTGACGCTGACGTTCGTCTGAAGGAGGATTGGGAAGCGCGAATAGCACGTCCGGTAGCTGGACCTTCCTTGCCGGTTGGCTTGGATTCCAGACAAGAGAACAAGAAACAAAAGGAGAAACTCCTTCAGGTTGATGGTTCTGATATTGACGAGGTCGAGGAGGCGAAGGAGAGGAAACGACGTCGTGAGTCGAAAGAAAGGAAACGAAAGGAGAAGCGAAAGTCCAAGGACTCACAGAAGCACTCCAAGAAGAGAAAGAGGCGGCATTGATGATTTTATAGACTCTACCGAGGGTAGCATTTGCTATTTGTGTCCATGTTAGCGCAACTAGTAGAACTATCCCCAGTAGAGTCTTCATTTGTGTTGGTCTACGGACCCGAGTTCTCCTTCTTCCAGGCTCTAAGGAGAAGCCAGGTATGAAAGTTGGCAATCTCCAGAGCCTATTTGAATCGCAGTTGATGCAGCTTGTATATTTACGATGGAGATGTTCCGATCTGGAATGAATTTCCATTTTCAGAAGACTGAAGGTTTGATTTGGTGGTATCGTTTTTGTTGCATCCTGATCTTTGCTTTACACTGAAAGTTGGTATTACTTGAGCGTTTTCTGTAATCAAGGACATGAGATTATTCTGTTTTACTGATGATCAATACTTGAATCAGGAGAAGAGGAGTTTAGACCAGTCATGTTGTAGAGTCTTTGGTTTCCGAGTAGACTTTGTTTTGGAACACATTTGGAGTGATTTTAGTGTTGCTTGTGTTGGACTGTGTCTATTTGAAGCCAAGCATTTCATTCTTTTTTTGAGGAAACTGCTGATATGATTTGGAAGGAGTTCTTTCCGTCTGGCAATATTCAAAAACAATGTCAAAAGGAGTTTGAAAATCGATTTTTAATTGATGGAGAGTGCGTATTTCATCTAATATGACACAATTGCACTAGGCACTATGTGTTGTTAAAATGGTACCTCTCTTAGTTAGGCATAAGAAAGAGCATCTAGGCTTGGTTTAGATGAGAAAAAGGATGAAAGTAGAATAAGTAGTGTTTTTTGGTGAGCTCATGGTAATGAGTTTGAACATTACTAGGTTAGTTGTCCAACCAAAATTAAGAGATTGACTTAAAATATGTGATGAAACTCCAACAATAAATACGATATGAAACAAATAGTGTAGGTTCACACTTTGATGCTACTACAATGTATTGAGCTTCCCAAGTTTTATTAAAGGATAAGAGGTGAGTGATTTTATTTTCATCTATGAGCACAAATAGAGACCAATGGCCACAAACTTTTATAACTATTTTTGCAACAATTCTAAAAATGTTAAACATAGTATTGTAGTTTCACATCAATTTGAATGAGCATAATATTCTTAAGCTAACAAGAAGACCATTCATCTAAAAAGAAATTATGCATAGGCTCATGAGGAGCCCTAAGAAGGATGGAGAGAGGATGACAAAACAATCAAACAACTAGGAGAGAATCATTACCGCTTTAAAAACAAGACTCGCACTATAACTTACATACAAAAAACCTAACAAGTGGACTCCTCAATGGAACTCAAAGCACACAAGGCAAAGCAACTAAACTATGTGGAGGTTCTCCCATGAGTTACACACATGAAATTTAAGTGGAGTGGACTCCTTGATGGAACTCAAAGCACACAAGGCAAAGCAACTAAACTATGTGGAGGTTCTCCCATGAGTTACATACATGAAATTTAAGCATGGACAATCCCCAAGCTTGTAACTCATCCAAAAATTTCACTCCTCCAGACACACCAATAAAATACACCACTGTTGAGACCTATAATTATCAACCGGCCTTTGCAGTAAGACATGCCATGTAAGATAAAAGCTAATTGACATCAGAACTGTATTGGTACCTCGACACTATACTTGATGGCCCACAAGTCCTTCTGAAGTTCTTCAAATGTAGGTCGATCCTCGGATGCGTGTGCCCAACACTTTTTCATAAGATCACTCAAACTTTGAGGACAAGTACCTGGAATTGTAGGTCGAATGCCTTCGAGTACCTTGTCCATGACTCGATGTGGAATACCTTGAAAGGGAATCAAACCAGTGAAGACTTCGTAGCAAGTCATCCCGAAACTATACACATCTGCGGATTTAGAGTATTCTGAGCTCTGCCAAACCTCAGGAGCCATCCAACGAACTGTCCCCTTTTTTAATGTCTGCTTACCGCCCGTGGCCCACAACTTGGATTCTCCAAAGTCTATCAATTTCACTGTGTAGTATTGGGTTAAGACATCTCGTGCTTTCGAGCTAGATACAGGCTTAGGACTCACCAGACAATTCTTGGCTTTCAGATCTCGATGCAAGATGTCAAATTGATGGGTGTGGATCATGGCTCCCACAATTTGCAACAGAAGATCCACTGTGATGGAAAGAGAAAAAGGGCCTCCGTATTCCTGCTTTCGGGGACCCCTCAAGAACTTCTCAATCAAGGATCGAAGGTCCTCCTGCATTAGCTCCATTACGAGATAACCGGTCCATTTACGTTCGATCTTCTCAACTACAGCCATTTCTTCCTCGGTTAAAGCCTTTTCCTTTAGCGCAAACCCAAAGAAATCCACAACATTGGGGTGATGCACTTTCGTCAAGAATCCAGCTTCCTTTTCAACAACGTCTCGTGGGATGTGCTCAACAATGGCAACTGCCACCTCCTGTCCCAACCAATTGGCTCGGGATATGCATTTTGAAGCTCCACTTGATATTTGATTTTTCATTTTCAGATCCACATGATCGATCTCAAAACACCTTGAGACCAAGATTGCGTTGCCTGAACTTGAAGTATCTTGGCATCTGTTCTTGACAACTGCTAAAAACTTGTTTGTTAGGGTCTCATTCGCTAATGACAAGATGCAACATAATTGCCTCACCGAAGCGGAAAAAGAACTACTATGTGCATGGGCTGTGATATGTTTCTCCACAATGCCTAGAAGCCTCTGTCGATCCTGTGCTTGCCGATCGAAATCACCTTCCAGCGATTCCTCTCTATCATTTGCCACTCCAGTTCCATCCTTGCAATCGGAGGCTTGTTGATCAACTTCAACTTCATGCGACCTAGCCTCAGATGCCACTCTGATTTCATCCTTGCATTTACACGCTTGCTGATCATCATCTTCCTGCGATTCCACCTTGCGTTCAGATGCATGCACATTTCTTTGGAGTTTGTGCTTGCACCTATGATGACACCACTTGAATTTCCATTCGTCACTCGGAAGGCCAGAGCTCATCATTATCATCAACTCCTCCGTACTGAGGGTCTGTTCAGTTGCAGTGGACGATCGTGGAGCTTCAGGCAAGTGTAATGAATGCCGGAATACGTCCAGACTCCAATTGAATTCACGAATTAGGAGAAGAAAACAAGATCCCATATACTTTTCCACCTCAGGGGGTGGTATAGATAGGGCAATGGCAGTTCTTTTCCATTTCTTTCCTTAACACGCTTGTAGTAATCGTTTAGCTGACATCAAATCGCGAAGGAGACTGTCCAAAGAGCTGATTACTTGGCTCAACTTCTTCGAATCATATAATCTCCATAGCAAATCCTTGTCTCCGAAACTCAAGAAATATGTTCCTATCACCTCGTGGATGCCCTCTGAGATAATCTGGACGAGATAACTGCATTGAGAATGAAATACGTTGACGTCCCTCAAAAGCCAAATCTCCTTACGCTCTATCATAATCAATAAGAGTCTTCGCTGAACTTCCACCATCGCATGTCTAGTAATAAAATTGTCTTCATAGTCCTGAAGTTTCAACAAAAACATCATCCACCATCAATATCTGTAATTAAATAACAATCTTTTACCTACGTAGCTTCAAGCTATTTAAGCATGTACACAAGCAAATTTGAATGATATCTTTCAAAGGCACTCACTATTCACACTCACCTTAATTACTTTCAACTCTTTGTCAACCGCTTCAACTAACTCCGCCATGGTACCTGAAAGCACAAAACAAAAGATTTCATTGTATAGAATACATGGAGTCTTCATTACATTCATTGATCCGATTGGGTAAAGTTGCCAATTTGCCATAGGTAAGTAAGTAGTTAGATTTTGCAGACTCTACCTACACTGCTTTCTTGCTATTATACTGTAGCTAGCTAGAGTGTAGAGTAACATTGACTGGAGAGGTTCCAGGTTTGACCTACATTACGTCATTACATGATTGTTCAAGGTTTCGTTAAGAATCCATTCGGTTTCTCCAAATGGATTAAGGTATATTAGTCAAGGTTTTGGAGGCTGCCGCAGAGCAATTTTTCATGGCTGTGATCGATGCCTACATATAGATCGAAATTCAACACCAAGGAATACAATAATTAAACTTGAAAAATGAATCTTGCTCTGGAATCAAGTGTCTCTAATGATCGATGAACATATATATAACTTAGGTTGATTGTTATCAATATATGAAGGAGTTGTTGCTACCCTCTACGTACTTCCGGTACATGACCAAGCACTGGAAGAAAATCCCCCTCGCATACAATTAATGCAACTGTCTTAAACCATGCAAATTCGAACTCCTTCAAAGGTAGACTACTCGCTCATAAATGTCAAGAAGCGGTAATCGGTTCTAATCAACATGCTACTCTTATACTTTGGGCAACAGTGATTGGGTAGAGGAAAGTTGGCATTGCTTAGGTCATATCCGTGAAAATTTCGTGTTTCAAAGCGCCAAAACCTTGACCTTCCAGGGCCTAGAGCTAGGACTTTCAAGAGCCTACAACTCTAAAAATTAGAACCGATATTGATTTGAGGTTTCAGTCGGTCAACAAAATCTCCGCGGGTTTCTCTTAAAATCCGACATTTTAATGAACATGAAGTTGTTTAAGGATTTATCAGTGCAGCTCGTCGCAACCTGTTGGATCCCGAGCTACGTGTAACTGGCTTGCAACATCATTAAATCTCAATAGACAGACCATAAGCAATCATGGACTGCAATCATGTCAACATCTTGCAACCCAATGACTCAACTTCCATACTGTGCTCAACAATTCAGGGGAATCTAGGCAGTATTCAGAAGCAGGGAGGAAAAACTTACCACTCCAAATATAGAGAACCAGAGTGCTCTCCAATCCTCTGAGTCTACTCACATGACTGGGAAAAGAGCAGGAATTCCAATTAGCCTCGAAAACGTTAATTTCGCAATATTGGCGAAAATTCATGACATTGGCACTTTTCAAGCCGACTACATTGAAATGTAAATATATACCAGTCCAAGAGGTTTGTGCACTTGAATGTCATGAAATGAAATGGATGTTCAAAACAGAAGTCCACCAAAACATAACAAGATTCATCAAATGCACTGCTGAACGGCGTTAAAAGAATTCAGACCTCCATCTCAGGGGCATAATTCCTCTCGATCTTATCCAACTCATTGAGTGTTCTTACAATCACATGAACTCATATGGTGATTGATGTTAGGAGTCGAAGTGATATTAATCCTATAGTTTCCATATCCGTTTTGGATTATTTTCACATTTTTACTTAAAACACGTATATTGTTTATCCTAATAACATCAAATTGGTCTTAAAGAAAGGTTGTCTTTTAAAGACTCAAGCCTCACTGGGGATAAGGATAAATGTGGAGTTATTTGGATGAAACATCGCAATGAAACACCCTGACCATCATCCCGAATATGGGGTTAAAATATTTCACAACTCATTCAAATCTATCTATATATCTATCATGCCGTACAGGATCACCATTACTAGATGAGTCACCAATGACAACATCTGGAACAACACAAAATATCAAGACATCATTAACCAACAAGAGCAGACTGAGACACAGGCCCTGTAGCACTGGCTTGCTTTCCGAGCTTCAGATAGCACCGCAAACTTCCTCAGGGGTAACCTCTGTCCACGCCAAGCCTCCTACCCTTCGATCTAGAGCCAACAAATGTAACCACAAAAATTTCACCGACCCCAACTTTCGAGAAACTTACCGACATAAACAAATGCCGAGATGATGATCCTTGCTTAAAAAGAAACTTCTGTACATCGATTTCCCTCAGGCTGATTTCCCGCATAGACTGTGAGTTGCTGACATCTTGAGAAACTAAGAGGCAGTGCTGAGACTTCCCAAAGTTAATTGCAAACGATCTCGGAGAGTGAGAAGGCCTAACTTGCACTTGTGAGCCCCAGGTTGACCAAGAGAATTGGAGTCCATGACAGATTCTCTCTCTAAACTTCTCCTGCTTTACAAATCAAAGAAGACAGACGCTCAAGCAATTGCCGAAGAGAAATCAAACATCAGCCCTCAGAGGAAACAACAAAGATTGTGATCGTGCATCGGCCAGCACGGCGAAGACCTTGGAGCAAAACGAGTGGGAGAAACAATGGTGTGAGCTACAGTGTGAATCTGTGGGACCACAGGCATCGAGCATCTTATGAATTACTATTCCGAATCTCAAGTCAAGTGAACTAAGGGCCTGTTCACATGAAGGACCGGCCCCGGACCTCCAACCGGACCCAAGGGGGTTCGCATGACGAAATTGTGAACTTGATTTCCGACATGGAGCTCCGGTCCCTCCCTAGCTCTTCCATCCTTGAATTTAGGATTTTCAAACCCGCTCTCCTTCCCATCAACCTGACTTACTGAAATAAACTAAGATTATCCTCCACATGTCTCCTTGTCTCATGTCATTAGTCAAACTCCCTTTTAAATATACAGAGAGTTCTCAAGTTCTCTCCACAGGTATTTTTTTATAGAAGTATCACTGCCACATGCCAATCAGTCCTAAAAATTTGGAAATGTTATATTTGGAGAACCGGTTTACATGTGGAAGCTTGATGTGACATAGACCCGATCTTCATGAACTGGCCCTTGGAGCTCCACCTCTGGTCTAGTCCTGCATGCGAATAGCCTATACCCTGGAAAAGCTAGCCTTGAGACCATCTATTCGAACTTCAAAATCCTTCACTCTGCTCCCATTTTGCAACTGTGAAATAATTGAAATTTTTTATGATTGTTATGCACAAATGAATTCACATGATTCACATAAGTTGGAAAATTTTCAGTATGTTTTGTAAATTTTGAATTTACCATGGACTTTTAAATTAAAAAGTTGCATATCAAATACCATATACAATTTTTTTAAATCTGAATTTTGCAGATTATAGTGTAGAATATCATAGTATAAACCAAATTATTGTGTCATTCTAAATTTAGGAAATCAACATTCTATGGATATAGGGCCAAAGTTCAAAATTGCAATAAAAGATTATATTTTGAGAATTCACATTTCCAAATTGGAGGAGAAACTAGACTTGATTAACTTCATTTCATTGGTTGGGGTCAACTTCAAGAAAAGATGATTTACATGATTGGATGAAATTCAAATCTAGAACAATTAGTTAGAAGTTGCCAAAACACACTAGAAAAAACCTTGACTAAACTCCATGTTATTAATCCCTACACAACAAAGGATTTAAAATTTTTTAAATGGCAATTCATTGATCATGAAGTGAAAAAAGTAATTCTAATGAATCCATATTTCATGTCACTAGAATTAGTGAAGAACATTGCACTTGTTGTTCAAAAACTAAACCAAACTAATCCCACAGAAAACCTACTCAAAGTAATTCAAAAAACATGAGGCCATAGACTAATAATTGAACTTGTTGTACTTGTTCCTATAGGGGTTAAGCATCATCTTATATAGAATAATAATTAATACCACAATGACAGAATTTCCACCACCATTTGCTAAAAACACGCTCAAGAAAGTCTTAAAAAACTTGGATGTTAAGTCACAATTCTTCATCCTCTAAGTTAACGTTCATTAGAAATCATTCAAAAGTCATTCCAAATACCACTGACAATACTCCACCATCAAAACACGATAACTTACTGCAGGTCTGTTGTGTGTTGACCACTATTTCATTGAAGATCAATTCGAAGCTCCACGGACTACGTACGTGCATGCGTCTCCGGCTGACGACTCAGTACTACGGAGTAGTTCTAGGGCAAGGCGTGCACATCCAATGCTACAGGGAAAAGAACAATCTCTTTCTCTGGTTTCTAATTCAATAACGATTTGAAAGTTTCTTAACGTTTGTCAATCTCTGTATGTACTGTACGCATACTTACAGCGTAAGAACAGAGTTCGAAAACAGAATTATAGAGAAAGAATCAGGTCAAGGCAAATCAAAAGCGCACTTGAAAAATTGTGATGGAGAACAAGACCATTTCATCTTTCGGGACATTGCACACATCATGCAAAAGGAATTGGTATCCGCTACCAAAGTTTTCGGAATCAGTACTAAGCACAGCACATTCACCAATCACGCTGAATGCCATAGTGTGTTAATGCAAATCTCGATCAAGATAGTGTCCATAAAGAGAATCTAAAATAAAGTGAGAAAACTCCCGCCTCACCTGAATGATGCGGCCAAAATACAGGGGGTTTCTCGACCATCCATAAGTGCATGGAGACTGAATTGCGCCAATTCTGCGATGATTCAGGTTGACAAGTTGGCTATTCCAGAACGCGAGATTGCAATGCGGCATCCCTAAAGTTCCTGAAACGGGCGCGCAATTCATTAGAGAAACCCTGCAATTGCCCGTACGCGTCTCCTGCTTACCGTCAGTAAAGAGCCGGGTAGTGACAGGAGGCGGGCTCAATAGGAAATGCATCATATGGAGTTGAAGCTCCCGCCATAGCCAACAACTCAGGTCAGTTTCTTGCAATTGATTGTTGCTTAAGCATGATAATATATCAAAGCTGCAATTAAAAAAGACGGATATGGGAGACGTTGAGTTCCAAAGTAAAGTTTCTCGAGTGCGAAGAAGTTTAGCACCCCATTTGTGGAGACGTCACATTTGTAAGTGACATTTTATTGAATGCCTCTCAAACTTGACCACCAGTACCTCCAATTAATGAGTTTTATATGGGATTTTGCATATTTTTGTATATATCAATGGGTAATTTCAATATCTACCTAGCGTGCCAAAATAATATTGCACTTTACATTTGCCACAAGTTATGATTCATTAAGCCTTTTATGAACTAATTTGTGAAAATGTCATTTGTAACATTTTCCACAAGCAAGGTAGAAATAGCTAAATGCAATACTTCTTCTAGTTCCCCTATCTTGGTGGTCAAATGACCTAAGATTTTTGATGAGATTATTAGTGAACTCAAGAGGAATGCAGCTCAAATGGTTTACTAATTTTATGGCAATCTAGTAATATTTTAAGAATTTTCAAAGGTTAAAATATAGCTTGTCCTATATATAATACTAGACTCACCATGAATGTAACACCCTAGAAGAATGAAATGCCTCAACTCTCATTGTTTGCTTCAAAAAAATTCTTTCTTCTCATTAGCTAATTTTGAAAAGTGGTGTTGGTTAAATTTGAGTTATGAAAATGTTCATTCAACCCATTTTTTTAATTGTTAGATAACTAGAATTGTCACAATTGGGTATGCTTACCTTATAGCACTATATTTTCTAAACCTTGTGTATTGCACTTGTTCAAGCTTTTAAGTCTAGAAGGACACCACCTTGTTGATAGGTGCTTAGTTAAAAATGATTCAAATTTTTAACTAATAGGTGTAACTAAGAAAGTCATCCACTAGACACTTATTGTCCTCAACGTCCTTTGGTCCTTCCAAGGTTAATTGTTTCCAAACTATTTTATTTTCTATAGTATATTTCATTGTGCATTGAAGGTACACTAAAAGTTTATGAATTGATTTGGAATTTTTAATATAGTCATGACATACTTTTATGCATAATAATAAGATTTTTTCTTTAAACAGTGTTTAAACCTTTAATTTTGCACAAGATTAACCCCCATTTAGTCATTTATAATGAAAAAATTGTTTAATCTTAATGTATAATACACCCGGTGTTAAAAAAAATTATGATGTTTCCAAAACAATCTATATAATCCATTGCTAAGTTAGAAAATCAATTCAAATAAATAATTAAAATATGAAAATGACTAATTCAAAAATGAAATATTTCAATAAAAAAATAAAAAATTGTATATTTGACATTTCAAGGTTTAAACATTTAAGTTCATTCCTTGCAAATATTAAAAATATTAACTTTCCAACCAAATCTAAAGATTTAAATTTTGCTCAATCAAAAAATGGGTGATCTAATATAATGAAAAGATGCAAGAAGATTTGTATATTGCTATTAGCAATTGTCATCAATAACTTTATAGTTGAATACTTTGACATTAATAATCTTAATCTCTAAACACTTTGGAGTCTATTTTCAAAATCATTGACAAAGTATAACATTTCTTTTAGTGTACAAGAAATTACTTTTCATGTATCTAAACTTTATTTTATTTTTGTGTTTGTTGAGTAATACTCCAAAGTACTTAAATAGTGTGGTTCCTTCAAAAAACATATTCATATTTTATGAATAAAAGATTGAAATGTCTCAAGTCAAATATCAAGGTTAAAATCATGCCTTTCAAAGTTCTAAAACGTACCTCTAAAATTGAGCTCTACAAACAAATAAACATAAAAACAATTGACAGCATTTAAAGTTTTACAATCATAAATCCATTGTAAGATATTTTAATCTAAAATTATCAATATTTATAAAATAATTAGATATTAAAACAACTTTTAATTGAAGGTTTCAAATTATATCTATAAATATTGATCATAACAATTATTAATCTAACCATGTAGAGGTAATTTATACTTCAAAATTGGTAGTTTTACAACTCTTGATTCCAAGTCAATATGTGAAATTATTTCTTGTAGTTCATGTTTGTAATAAAACTTTTTTAAATTTTAAATCAAGAGATGGATTAAGGCATTTAGAGGTTAAACCATAAAATATTGTGGTCTTTTGAGGCTTAAAACTACTTTCAAATACTTATACTAAAAGTAAGGCTAAAATCTTCATCTATATTTATTGATTGTAAATATGAAAGAAATCCAAGTGACATCCACAAGAATCTATAAGAATGCTTTCCCTTCATTCCAAAGCCAACAAAAAATTACTCTATGAGACGATACAACCTTAAAGCTTTGGCTCATTTTTTGAGGAAGGTTCAAAATCTTGTAATGGTTTTTTTCAATATTATTGTGTAGTAGGTTCTTGTGATGTCAAGTTCTATTGTGTTTTTTTGAACCTTTGTTTTAAGGTGAGGTAAACCAACCTATGATATGCAAAAGTCCCATCATAGATACCTAGAATATGACCCATTAAAGTCTTGCACAAATTTTTTTCAATAAATGAGATTTAGGCTATGTTAGGTTGAGTTAGTGACCACAATCAATGTCTTGTATGATGGTAATGGAATGATTAGTGACTAAAATAGGAACTTCCACTTTTTGAGTAGAAATTCATCAAAAGTGACTTTTGGGGGACTTCTATGTTGTAGCTATGTTAGAAAATATCACATCGCTTTAGGTGAATAAGATGACCATCATGATTGGAAACACTTTATGTTGGTTTGGGGGTAGTTTAGAAACTCTTTTGGGTCAATTGGGCAGCACCATTGAAAAATTCATTACAAATTCATACTTTGTCAAAAATATAAAATTTCAGTTGCTTTTTATATAATTTCTCACATTTGTCTTTAAGTGGACTTTTTTTTTTAATTCAACAATGCCAATAGGGCAAGCCAATCATTCTCCTATCATAAGTTGGATGACTTCTATCCCTAGACGAATATAGCCATTATTCTATCAAAAACCACTCAAAACTGCCATATTTGTTGTATTCATCCAAAAAAACAAATTTTACTTTTTTAGAATCTAACTATAGGATCTTATACTTTACTTGTCTAAGATCATATTGTAACAATTTCATGAAGTTTGACAATATAGATAGGAAGATACTAGCATTCAAAGTTGGAAAAAAATAATTTTTTTAACAGTAGCTTGCAATTTCAGATGATTGTGACCACCATTTGTGGAAAAAAATTGCACCATAGACTTTGAACTAAATTTTTTTTGTGTTAAATAATTGAGTTGAAAGTTGAGGAAAAAAATTTCACCCTTCCCTCCCCCAACTTGAATTTCATTCTTTAAAAAATTGCTAAATAGAAGTAGGTCCAAGATTGAAAGAAAAACTAAAATCATTAATAGCTCTTATATAGGATTGAAACACAATAATCCCAACAATGAGATTGTTTTAGCAACAAACTTAACCTTGTCAAACAATTGTTTTTGAAAAATTGTAAAAATTGTATTAAGAAATGAATCCTGTAAGTTATTTTTTCAAGAAAATGTTTAGATTGCTTGAAAAACAAGATTGTTCATAACTTCCACATTACTAATCCAAATGGAATGAATCAAAGTTTTACATGTAGACAAAAATATGATCAATAAGAAAAAAAATTAAAAATCTGATTTCAAGTTTTTGTAGATTTCTTTTTCTACTTGGCAATGTGAAAATTATGTTGAAGGTGGTATAACTTTGGCTCCCAAGCACCAATTGAATAAAATTAAAAATAAAAATAATTATTTGAAGCTAATAATTTTTTCTATCTTATGAGAAAGTTTCAAAAAGTCTTACTAAAAATTGAAGTCATAGGAACTTGACCAAAATCTATTTTGTCCCTTGAGGGGACAATGGTCATATAGGGGTTATGGAAATGTATAACCATTATAGAAATATAGCATTTACTTCAATTGGTGCCTAGGAGAAAAGGTTATGCACTCTGAAATACAAAATGCTTGAGTGCACCTAGAAACAAAGAAACAAAACTTGAAATAGTCTTTTCCCACTTCATTGAATATATCTATGTCTAAATTGAAAGCTATTATTCGTTCCATTTGAATCAATGATGTGAATGATATGAAAAGTCTCGAGGAAGAAAATAGTGACACCAATGTGAGAAATAATGTAAGGTAAACCATCCTATCACATGCAAATTGACTAGTTTGCCTTTTTGACACTTTTGAAAATTAAACTTTTTTTCTATAGAAAGACAAACGTGAGAATTGGAGAGAGCATTTGAAATTTCATTTTTTTAACAGAGTATGAATTTGTTTAGAACTTTTGAAGTATGCAATCCAAGTGGTTCAAAATAATCTATAGAGTACCACAAAAGCATCAAAAGGAGTACCCATAATGGTCGTTAGATCACCTAAAGTAGTCACAATATTTCCTAATATGATTGGAATAAAAAAGTTGGTTCTTATAATGACTTTACACTAGAAAGGTCAAAGTTCCTAAATCAATCTCTAATAACTCCATCACCATCATACAAGGCATTGATTTTGGCCATTAACCCACCTCTAACTTCATTAATTAGAAAAAATCCCCCATGGATTGATAGAAAACTGAAATGGGTAGTTTTGTAGATGTCTATATTAGAGAGTTGGGTTGTCATGGGTTGGTTTATCTTATAGGATATGTTTTTACATTGATTTTTACAATTTTTCAAAACAAAATGGTCCACAAGGGATAAATTGCTTAGTAGAAGAATCTCATCATTGCGATCAATGTGTTTTCATTCCATTTTAGAACAATTCACAATTTTAAGTTTCTTTTCCATCATGTAACTCCTTCTCTTTAAAAAAATGTTTTTTATTTTTTATTTTTTCCTTAGATTTTCTACTCATTTCTCAAGTTTGAAAATCTAGTATTATAAGGTGCAAAATATTATTCTCACTTTGAATACCATGACCTCACAATCTACTTGGTCAAAGTTTATGAAAATTTTCTACTTTCTCATGCATGTCGTGTACGATCCTATGGTTGAAGATGCCCAAAAAATTAGGTTTCTTGTCCATATCTCTTAGCAAAAGAAATGACTTTTGGAGTGGTTTTTATTGAAACAAAGTCTTAAAACATTAGAGATTGATCTTCCTTATGAGTAAGATATGAGCTCTCTTTATCAACATTGTCTGATATGTAAAAATACATTTGGACCAAAAAATGTCATCTTTTCCTGGATATTGAGTACACAAGATGTACACACAATCAAAACATAAAAGTCTATGAGAGCCTATTGTTGATTTGATACACCTCAAGGAATACTTTGAAAATTTATAACTTATTTTTATAGTTTGCAAATAATGCATGCTAAAAAAATGTTGGTATCTTTTTTTAGTTGCTAATAAGATTTAATAAAAATATTACATGTTTAAAAATAACAACTATATTCAATTGTAATTAGTATTGATTATAGGTGTGCATACCTTAGTTTTGGTCATTGCAAAACCTTGTATCCTTTGGTTCAAAGTCAACAAATTATGATTCAATAGGCATGGCTAGTTGAACCACTCCGACACAATCTTCATTCTTCATGATCTTCGTACTAGTATAAAGGTAGAAGGCTCCAAAACCAACCTTTTTCTAATTCCACCATTCGGCTTTGGCCTTTGATGGCCATCACCCTTACACAGAACACTACAAGATTTTCAAAACAACCAATACAATTTGAAGAGTTATTTCAAGCAACCAATGAGAGTTGAGCATTTTGTGTTTTAAGGATGTTTGTTTAAATAGAGTCTAGAGGGGCATGAATAGATTTACAATGCTTTCAACTATGAAAATTTTCAGAGTATTGTGTGAGTATTATAAAATTTTCAAAACAACTTGGGTTGGTTTTCACTTGAGTAGACTATACATTCTAACCCCAAAAATTTATCATTTACAAATGTGTCGGTTTTATGATCATCATTATTATTATTGATTGATTGATTGGATACGCAAAGCGATGAGTATGGCACCCCATGTTTAGCCCTGGAGGTCATAGGGCCACAAATCGTACCCTGTTACTGTAGGAGCGGGACGGCTTTTGTGGATCGTTGGAGACTGAAAGGCATCTCCCCCACTCCACCCACCCACCCTTGCGGAGCAGGATGGTGAATCCCAAGCTCACATGCTTTCCTACCTAAAGTGCTTCTTCTAAAATCACTTCTTCCGCCATTCTTTTCCTACAAGTTTCGCCACAATTGTAGCTCCAATTCGATGCTTTGATCTCGCTCTGAGGCTCAGTGTCGTGAGATTCTCGCACATTTGTTGAAAACAAGCTTGCTTCCCCTTGCCCTAAACCCTTCTTGCGCTTCGAGCTTCTCCGAGATTTGCGTCGTGGTTGGGAATTGTGGAATTCAGGAGCTGAGCGTGACGAGTGCAGGGAGACGGACGCGCAGGTGAATTGGATGTTTGTTGGGTTGGGTTGGGTTTGATTTGGGGCTTTGGGAGGTTTTAGGGTTTGGGGTTTAGTTGCGGGGGTTTGATTTTCAAGATTAAGTTGGAATTGGCTTGGAATCTAGGCTTTGGATGCTAGAATCTTGGAGATTTTTTTTTAATGTGGCGACTTTAGGCAATTGGGGAAGTGTGATTGGTGACGTTCTTTTGGTCGTTGTGGTCTCTAGAGGTTCTCTGTTGTAGCACGTTTTCTTGGTGACCCGGAAATATGATTACGAAGGGAATGGTATTAGAGTCGATGAACAGGGATGCCTTATGAAGATGCTTGGGGTAGCCAGTACCGTACCTTTGCATCAAACCCTAATGGGGTTCAACATTTGGAGGAGCGACATTAGAACAAGTTACATAGACCGCAGAATTCAGACTTCTAGGCTTACACTATACGCGTAGTGATCCTTAGTTACTATTCCAATTCTGTCTTCTGAGTTTTTTACAGACCTACTTTGGTTCTGTATATTGCGAATGGACCCGAATAGAATATAGAATGGAATAGAAAAGGGGAGGTTTTTTAGATAGAATGGAATGGAATTGGAATACTGGGAAGCTGGACACTTTGTTCAATTTGGACTTAACGCATTCGTTATGCATTCGTTCATCTTGGTGATCCTCTTTGTGTGCATTTCCAGACCTGCTGTGATTCCGTAAGTTTTAATTGAGTATTATATCAAAGTCTCTCTTGATGGTTTCTCATTGAATGCTAAGGATGGGCTTCGTGTTTCCAGGATATGTATTTCACTCCAAGTGAAGGGCAGAGTCTCTCTTGATGGTTGTCATTGAATTCTAAGGATGGACTTTGTTTTGCCAGGTTACATATTTCATTTCAACTGAAGGTGTCTGTGATCAAATTACGAGACTGAGACGATAGAATGGATGACGGGGAGCTGGAGTTTACGGACCATGACGTTTTTGCTGGCTGCAGCCTGTGCGACTTGCCATCCACACCCACTCTGACGGGCTCCATGGAGAGTTTCCTGGACGAGATGCTACGCAACACTCACTCGTGCACACACACGCACACATGCAACCCCCCAACAGGGCCAGATGACACGCACACTCACACATGCTACCACACTCACACGCAGCTGTTCGCAGCAGGCGAGGAAGACTCCTCTGCAGACAAGTCGGAGACTCCAACGAGCCACAACAGCAAGAAGCGACCGCTGGGGAACCGCGAGGCTGTGCGCAAGTACCGAGAGAAGAAGAAGGCACACACGGCGTACCTCGAGGAGCAGGTGCACCACCATTACTTGTAGCTCCCATATAAGTACTTTTCATGAAGTTTTTTTGAACGCCTTATAAGATAGAGGCTCCAGTACCCGTGCAGTACGTTAGAGGCTCCATTGGCCATCCTGGTGAGCTTTTATTTGTGCTAAGGGTGAGAATACTCAATCTGTTGACATTTCATTTTTTGCAATTGATTTTTAGCTTAAATGTGCGAAATAAATGTGCAAAATTTTAGATAGTGCAAGTTTCTAGATTGGTGTAGGGAAAGGTTCAAAGTTCACATGTATGGTGAATGGAACCTCTCCGTTACTGTATGGTGAAGGGAGACTTTACAATACCATATATTAAGGTTTCATTTGTAATTTTTTGACATAAGTAAGGTTAACAGGTGAACCATCTGCGGGCGCTCAACCAGCAGCTGGTGAAGCGGCTGCAAGGGCAAGCCTCCCTGGAGTCTGAGGTCGTGCGTCTGCGTTCACTGCTATCCGAGTTTCGTGGTCGAATTGATGCAGAGATTGGCCAGGCCAAGTGTGCGACTGGGAATGCACTTGCAGCACGAACCAGTGCGGAGTGCGAGCCAGCGTCTTCAAACGCGTTCTGCCAGAGCACGGTGGCTGTGCCTTGCATTGTTGCAGATGTCCCTTGTTTGCACTCCTCAGCAGGAGCAGGAGCTCCGGCGACTCCGAGCTTGGAAGCCGGGAAGTGGAATGGGAACGGCCACGGGCCAGACTGCGTGCTTTCGGATTCCACTGTCATGCATTTGAGCTAGAACTCTCTTGTTCTCTCTATCTATCTCTAGTCTATAGCCGATGAGCCAGGACCATATATTAATTTTGAAGGCCAAACAAGTAAGCATTTTTGTTGTGGTAGCTCCAATATCTACTTTTGCATCTTTCACTGTTGGTGAAGGATGGTAGCAGTAGATCAATGTAGGAGTGAGCTGGAGACAACTTTGCATATCTCATTCATTTGGGACAGTAATGGTAGTGTCGGGAACGTTGAGACTCCGGTGGAATGAGTCTGTGCAGGTTCTCCTGGCGAGGTCTGCTAAGAATGTGTACATAACTGGTGCTAACGAGCTAGACATTGTCTGCGTTGCCGATGTCATGTTATGGCTTTGCTTCGAGTTACTGTTCTAGAAGCTCTTCTTTTAGAGTTCGTTGAAAGGTGATTTGGGTTAGTCGTACTACAAAATTATTAGCCTATTCTTTGTTGTTATTATAGCGCGACTGAAGAGAGAAGCTGGTTGGGAAAATCATGAATACGGGTGAAGAATCCGGTGAATCCTCCTGGTCGAAGAAGTGATTTACATGCGACTGCTGGATCAAACGCCTACATACCGTTTCTCGGTCATATATTTCTTGTGTGGACGGAATAAAGTGCACACGTTTGCCTCTGTACCCGAGGTATCCATACAAGTAGGTGAGCGAATGAATGAGCAAGACATCCTATTGAATTTATACTCTATTGGTGGCGTGTATGTTACTTCAGGACCTCTGCTCTCGAGGTTGGTTGACAAATCACTACCGACTCGTTGTTAGGACGTTGTAGAAGTGAGGTACGTTCATGGTATTATTTTTCTGACTTGTTTGGCAGACTCCCAAGAGTTTCGTGTTTGTGTTCCTTCAGTACTATCATACACTAACCTGGTTGACATTAGATCACTGGGTTGTTGTGTAAGATGAGACGTCGTTTGATTATCTCAAATTGTTATACTTTTGGATTTGCCCCAATTTGGTTTAAACCAAGACTACCCTTCGACGTTGTCTGTCTTCGCTGTCTCCCTTGTCATCTTTTTGAGTTGGGTCCTCGGTGGACCCAGAGGAAGTTGTCAATTTTCAGTTGTGGTTGAATTCTTCCTCATGCAATTAACTCTTGCAAGGAGTTTGTTCGTGTAGTTACATTTTTGGGTAGAGCCATCACTGTTCTCATGTTCAAGTTGGGTATAACTACTGGCATTTTGGTTTGGCATTGTGTTTGTTTCGTAGTCTGATTTGCTCTATTTGTCTCTGCTGATGGCTGGTTTCTGGGCCCCGAAGATAGTTTGTTTTCTCAATTTTTCTCTCGTTTTTAGGTTCATACTAAAGAGTGTCGACTACCAGATGGGATCCTGGATTGTGGTTTTACTTTGGCTGCAGGCCGCTTATGCTCTTTGGAGAATTGTTTCGGGTGCCAAAAAATTTGCGCTCCTGCTTCTGCAGTCTGGCTTGGAGAACTGGCTTTGTACATGCCCAAGAAGAGAAGGGTGCTCAGACTTAAGCTATTTATTGATCAAAATTGCAAAATTGATGCAGGAGATGTAGATGATGTAGAATACAGGTCTCATTACAGAGAATATTTGTACAAACCAGGTCAGCACTGTGAGGGTATGCCCTATTCACCTTGGAGAAGCTATTTCAACTCATGTATTTTTCAGAGATTGAGAAGATTAAGAGACGACATTTGCAAATAGAATCAAGACATTTTGACAAGAATTTTCTGTGATTTTTCAAAGTTTGCTAGGACTAAATTGGAAAAGTGTGGGTAGACCCATGGTAAACCATACATGTGTTTCCTCCCCAAGTCCATTGTCATGATGCTAAAAGGTTGCTAAGATTGTGGTAATGGGTGGGTGACTAATGCAAATGGGGGGATCTAATAGATGTCAGAATTGGGTGACTAGCAGCATTGGGTTGTTCTACCTTATTGTAGTCAGGTGATGTTGGGTTACTTGGGTGTGTTTGTTGGAGCCTTCAAACTCGACCTACTTCAGTATGATTTCTATTAGGCTTTCAAGGTGCTATGAGGGTGATGTTGTCTAAATGTAATTAATCCCTAAACACCATCTACACCAAAAAAATGGCATTTACATGACTTGGGAATAGTGTGTACAATGATTACAAAGCATTTATAATCCAATTCTTGTTTGTGGAGTTGTTGAAATGGAAGTTGCTTTGGATGGTATTGGGAATTGCCTCATTGAAGTATTTATGACCTTTTTACATAAGAATATGCAATAGTAGTGGATCACAAAATATGCTATTTTAGTATGTTGGGCTAACTTGTTGCTCCTTCTCAAAGTTTGAATTTTCTTTATAAAGATGATATTTTTTGAATTGGGATCAGCAATTGATGAAATGAAGCTCATTTACCATCTAGTTCCTACTCCAAATTTTTTAAATCTTGAAAAATTCCTAAAATTGAATATTTTAATGCAATTTGAATTTTGGACATATTTTTAATGTCTATTGAACTCTATTTATAGAATGCCTTAAAAAAACTTGTTTACACTATGATGTTCTTCACTTCAATATACAAATATGGTGAAATTTCAGATTTTTTTGAAATGATTTTCTATTTGATATGATTTTTCTTCATTTTTTCATCAATAAATCTCAAAAAAAACTAATTTTTTGTGAATTATTAGAAGAAATATGATTTCATCTTTGAAATACATAAATTACAATTTCATTCACGTGCAATTGCTAAGTGGGAACATACAAAGTGAAGAAATTTTACCTGCCATGGTCATAGGCCTAGTGTTTCAAGGTTGAAGTGTATACTGTTTAGTATTGCAGTCATCAATTGTTGCCAATGGGGTCTTTATTGTTACAATTTAAAATCTTGAGACTGTTGCCAATCACTGGATTCTAATGTTGGTCAACTGCAGATAGATGAAGATACAATTGGGTTGAACATCGACAATTGGTGTGCATACCTTAACCCCTAAAGGACCAGCCTTGTGTTTTTGGCAACATAACTTTTTTGGGCAGGTACATGTAAGCAAAGATTTGATTCATTTAGGCTGAAATTTTTTAACAAGGTGTTGACGAGGAATATCTTTCATGCATGCTAAATTTCATTTCATTTGAGTGTACAATTAAAAAGTTATGATGCAAAATGTTGTTTGTTTCTCAACTTGGGCAACTCAAGAAAATCTGAAAAAATCACTTTTTCCAAAAATAAAAATTTGAAATTGGTTTTCTAGATTTACATGTATTGGAAAAGCTTTATATCAATTCATTTTGATCAATGTGATGAAAGTTATGAGGAATTTTAGTTTGCGGGCAATTAAGGAATCTCTATTCTAAAATAAACTTTGAAGTCCTTTATTTAACTCAATTTTTCATAATTTTGAAAAAAATAAAAGCATAGGATGTAGATTGTTTATTACAACATTACGGTCATTGGGATTGGCATTTTTCAATTCCATAATAAAATTTTTGACAATTTTGTATTTTGAATTATTCTCTACTTCTTTCTACTTACTATTTTTTTCCTATATGTTGTACAATTTCAAATGATTCAAAAAATTTCAAGAACATAGCCAACTTGCCTTGAAGAATGAATCCAAAGATGCACCACCATCTGGGACATTTTTTCATACAAATGTGACCTTCTAAAGTGTTGCTGCCTAGTTTTTGCAAGGCAAAAAAATTGATTTTTGTCACTTCAAATGTGAATAACTTCCAATCCACATGGTGGAAATTTCTGAAAATTTTTCCACATCTTTTCAAAACAACTTACTACAACTTACTACAAGATCCTATGGTTACATGTGTTCAAAAATGGTTTTTTTCTTAAATTTGGTACATGTACTAGAAATGGCAGTTTTTGAATGTTTTTGGTGAAAACATAGTCAAGGAACTTAAGGGGCTAGCCCCAAAGTGACATGGAGGACGAAAACTGTCCTCGACTATTTTCAATCCGAATTTAAAGGCATTTGCCGAACTATTCTAGAAAAATTCAATAAAGAGCAATTGTACAAGTCTACGAGATCAACCCAACGACATCCAAAACAACAAATTTGAGGATGGATTGTAATTTCTATGAAGCTCGAAAGTGTTAGGCTATCCTACAAACTGCAAAGTTTTAGTCCACCTGCCTCTTCCCCGGGCGTTGGCTTCATACATGGTTCACGTGTACTCAAAGTTTGTTGGCCAAAGATCTAGCCACTCAAAGTGGCTCAAAATAATTCTATGAAGTTTTACTTGCTATGTGCTGTTCTGTGGCTGCTTGGATTTGCAAATTTCTCACTTCACAAATTCTCCCGAATATTTGTAAGAAATGCTCTTCTGTTAGCAGTTTTCGACAACCCTATATACACAACATTCAGAGTTTCATAGTTTTTGAAATTTTTTCAAGTGGAGAGGGGAGCTAGTAAGTGGAGCTCAAATTTCTTAGTTGAAGTCGTTGTGAAATTTGGAGTGTTGTTGGCTGTACTAAAGAATGAGGCGAGAAAAAGCCCGAGAACCCCTGCACGTTGTTCGGTACTAACAGGTGCTTCCAAAATTTATTGAAAAAGAGAATGGATGGTTGCAAATTTTTGAGGTGATTTGTACCCTACTACACCCTCCCATTATACAGTTGGAATAACATTTGTGGCCATTAATCTCCCCGAAGAAAAATTCAAAAATGAACACCTGCTGCAAGGATTCTTCGTCGAGAATATCCTATGTCACTTTGGGGTTAATGCCAAACTGGTGACCATTAGACAGAGTCAGAAACCCCACAATGAGCACATGCACTAGCTTTGTTCAACATGATTTGGACCTATGGGTGGGGAGTGATTGAAGTTCAAGTATTAATTTTGATAGAATTTTTAAAAATAGTAACATATGATTTCTTTACAGTTGATTCCGCTGCAATTGTCATCAACAGCATAGACCATACGAGTATCTGGTAATCGCATTTCTCACAACTTGGACCCACAGACTCATGTCCATGATAAATCCCTAATGTTTTTTGAATTATTTTTTCTTGAAAAGATAATGTCCTACTCCCCATTCTTCACCATTTCTGAAGGCAAACATCTCCGCCACCGCAATGAAAAATGTGCGCCAATTCGCAACCCACTTGGTGGCGTCGGCTTCACCGTATGTCTTGACAAATATGGGGCGAATCACTTTGAGTTGAGCGTCCATCTTCAGCAACCATCCCTCGCTGCAAACACAAACATTACATCCAATTATGTACTAGATTGCTTAAAAAAGTTGAATCGATACACCGGACTCGCTATTCAAGGCAGGGCCACACAGGCTTTGAAGACGGACTGACAAACAATCTCAGGTCAAATCTGATAATGGAAATAGGAGAGACAAAAACATTCATTCAACATTGGTTGCAAGGCTCCAGTTTGTCGTTAGCACGATTCTCTACTTCGGAACTGTTGGAATGACGGATGACTGACATTTGATAAACTGGCTGGTAGTTAAAGAACTCAAGATAAAATTCAAAATTCAAAATATTTCAGTGCGAACATATGAGATCTAGACTCTTGCATTCACGCATTTTACAGAAATAGTCTGCAATCAGTTTTCCTGCCTTGAGTGACCCTGCCATCGGAAGGTCATATTCTGGTCCAAAAAAGCCATACAACAAAGGCTACCAAGTCATGAATGCCTCTCATACCTAGTACGGGCGTAATGGGTTCCATTTACAAACCATTGGTTCACAATTGATACGTCCTCCTGAAAAAATAAGCACCGCAAACCAATTGCAGTATGAGTGTTCAAACAGACCACATGAATACCCATTCCTGAGCACCTGCAAATTCATATATACTACCCTTCTCCCAACAGGAGTCATTGCTAGAGAAACAAGGTATGTGACCTTGATCAATATAAGGATGATTCTTTATGCCTCTCGAATCTCTGAAAGAAGCATTCGTAGTACAGTACATGAATGTTAGAGAGATCTGATACCTGAAAGTAGAGGAGAAGATTGCTCGAGAGCATAGTTCCTCCAGTGAAAAAGTTTCGGCTCATCCAGTCATCTTCTCCTTGGTCCTGAACATGTAACGAGGATGACTCGTCAATTTAAGCAATTGCTCATATATCCAGGTTTGAAGTACGTCTAATCCCGGGAATATGAGGGTGAAAGAAAAGGAGATTTTGTTGTCCAAATTAGAGAGAATACAATCTTTGGAAATTCGCAAAATAATATATGACTTGTCAAAGTAAAAAAGCCTGAACAACCTATTTCCGTCATCTAAAAGTGGTGTAGGTTTTGAACGAGACAAAGGGAATAA
The DNA here is from genome assembly GCA_963920665.1 of Straminergon stramineum. Lineage (NCBI taxonomy): Eukaryota > Viridiplantae > Streptophyta > Bryopsida > Hypnales > Calliergonaceae > Straminergon > Straminergon stramineum. Next base: position 2,354,460 of record OY987267.1, on the reverse strand, counting down.
GTTCCTAACGGTTTCGGTGCATTATATACTATTGCTACGCCTTCAGCTACACGTTGCTCACCACAATATTCAGAGTCAGGAAATACAGAAAAGCATGATGAAACGTCTTGCAAGCATACCTCAAAATGGTACGGAATAGATTTATGCGCAAATATATGTATAAACAGAAGGCCTTCAGGCTTCAACCAAGAAGATATGTTCTTCAAGAGCTTTTCATAGTTCTTCATATGCTGCAAAAAAGAGAATAAACACAAAACCGTACTTCGGTGAGGATCACGCGCACTAGATAGGCTCAGCTGCGCAAACCTCTTCTCTAGTACAGTTATTGTGAAGAGTCTGAGAAACAGACGAACCCACCTCAAACATTTCAATGGACAAAATGCGATCATAGGTGCTGTCAGCGTTGAAGACGTTCATGTCGCATGTGGTTATTGTAACATTTGACAATCCTCGTTTGCTGCGATACAAAAGTTCCGCTGATTCAGTAATCTCCAAATTTAACTTCACACTAATACAATGCAAAATTCAAAACATTCGTCGGCCATTGAAGCAGTTCACCCTTTCTATTTACAGGTGCACTGACAAAGTAATAGTCCTCCTTCATTCTACAGTCACTCATATGTAACATAAGCACCTATACTTCCCTCAGATTCTTTCTAAAATTTCCTCTAGTTCAATGGAAGAATGCGCATAATGGCTGATTCCAAGGTGTCCCAGGCGGAGGCTCCCAAAGGAAAGCTAGGTTTACCTATTTTATATATCAATACTAAACCCAGGATGCAGAAAGAGCCATGTTCATTCCAATTACCTGCATTCTTCCGAAATAAAGGCCTTCTGGGTCTCAGAGTTGGAGACACCAGTGACTGTGCTATTGGGGAATTTTTCGGCAATGTACATGGAGAGTGAGCCCCATCCGCAGCCCACGTCCAGAACGGACTGCCCATCCTTCAGTTGGGCCCTCTCCACGTAAAGCGCAAGCATGGCCTCCTCTGCCTCATCCAAGGAGGAGTCCATCTTTGGAAAGTAGGCCGAGCTGCAATCATTTCCAAACTATTGAATAAACGACGGGAGAGACTAATAGATGGTTCAATCTAAGGTATCAAAACAAAAACAATCCCACCTAGCCTCCATACAAGAGACCTTCAGAACCTACGGTCGATATTAGCTAAACCTTTTTTCAGCACTTTGAAAATCAGAGTCCAAAAATGCATTCCCAGAGAATCTAGAATCTCCTTCCAATTACCAGCACGACCCAACAAAACCTTTGACAGTTCAATAAGAAGAAATTACCGCTCTCAAACCCTTATTCGGAGCATTTAGGTGTGTTTATCTTCGTTTCCAATGACATTGAGAGACTAAGCAACGGCTCCAAAATATAAAAAGCTCTACTTTCCAATGTAATGAGATATGTGTTCAAGCCACAACAGAACATTGGGGGTTCATCGTTATAAAGTGAACAAATTCCTTTTGTCCACCTCTTAGAAACCCTTCGAATAACACTATTCCAACGACATCTGAAAATTCGATATCTCGATTAGGATTCGACACACACACTTGCAACCAATCCGCAACTTGATTCGACTCTCTATTACTTGAGCACGCCCAATGCTAATACTAAAGGAAGTCGAACTCTTCATTCGTACCTGTACTTGAGACGTTTTCCTAGTACAAGCTGATAAAACTCCGTGGGCACTTCATAGTGTTGTGCATTCGCGTCCTCGGTGTTCACCGCAATTGGCATCTCCTTCAATGCTACAAAAGCAACCCTCAACGTCACATCCAACCTTCCAAGTCTCAAAACACCTCTCAATCCTTGAACTAACCCAAAACCCAAGAACCCATGAGAGAATCCAGACGATAGAACAGAGCTGGAGAGGAGAATCGATAGAACAATTAAGCAAGCTAAGAAAAGTAAAGACGGCAGAGGGATTGATTTGTTTGTGGGTTCCTGACATTGGACAAAGGCGAGGAGATGTTGCGTCTGCGCTTCGAAGGTGGGCAGAGTGATTTCCCTGAGCCGCCCTTCCAGGAGCTGGCGGACACCATAGCGCAGGAGCGCGTCGGGAAGGACGTTCCGCTGCAGCGCGCTCATGCTCAGCCGCAGGGCCGCATCGCGCAAGCTCGCCGCCATCGCCACGAGATTCAATTCCAAGCTTCCAAGCTCCGGCACCACAACAACTATACAAGTAAATAATCCGTCTTGCAACAGGGAAAAGTGACAGGGTCACGCCATTCGGCCGCTCTGTCTGGAGAATGCCATCAAGCAATGAGCTCGTGTGCAGAGGATCAAATGCAAATGCATGGGAAAAACAAATGCCGGTGAGCAAGCAAAAAGTTAAAGTTACGGTGATGAGTTTCTGGCGCCATAGCCATGTCCAAGATGCGCAGGAAAGGACGGAATCGCTCTGCAAAAGTGCCCACATGATGCGACGGACGTTGGGACGTCATGAAGGAAAGAAGCCGGAGTCTGTTCAATAGTGATTTTCTTTTCATTATTTTTACGCAGCGCTCAAAAGCGATGTACAGTGGATTGGTATGGATGAAATATGCAAAATATGGATGAAAAAAAACATATAGTCATCCCAAAGTGTATAAATCCATTCATAATAGAGCAATGTTGTCTCTATAGGATGTAGCAATTGAGTGATTTCATCAATTGAAAACAAAGAAATCTATTGTTCAATATTCCTTTCAAAAAACTGTATTTTTTTAGCATTAAATTGCCCCTGAAAAAAACATTGTTGTTGTAGTGGCAAATAGGCAGAAGTATGGACCCAAGTATATCTAGAGTAAATTTTTTGGCAATTTTTTATCACCAAAAATTGATGTGATTTCGGTGTAGCAACAAGATTATGGGACTTTTGAGTGTGTTTTTTAGGATTCATTTTACCAATTCCATCCGAGCTCTATAGGGCCAAGAATTTGGAATCCTCTTTCACTTACCAATAAGATCCAATCAATGTAATTTATATTCATTAATTAGAAGTATGCTTCTAAAGCTACTAGTAAAGTCAATTACAAGTGCACTAACCTTCAATGTGATATGTTGAAGGATTACCAATATGACCTCAGATTGCCATTGTGAAAGGTCTCCACTTTAACATATGGCACTACATAATGGTAAACTAGTATAGCCTTCATTCTACAAGAGAAAGGGGTGTTTTAAGTGAGTTTTAAAGTATAGTCCCAAATATAAGATTATAAGTAATGATCTTTTAGGAAATTTTTAGTAAAATTTTACTAGAAACATGTATATTTCTAGTAAATTTTTATTGAAAAACTCCTTAAAGGTCATCAGTTCTAATCTTATGTTTAGGACTATACTTAAAAGCTCACTTAATACATACCTTTCTCATTTACTAATTAGTAAATTGTTTTAGGGTCTTTTTGAAAGAGTTTCAAATAGAAACCAATAGGAAACATTAAGGTTTTATTAAGTTTTGAATTTTGAAATTCACATGACTTGCAAAATAAAATCCAAAAATAGTATTTTTTTGAAAATTTTACAATTTTCATTTGACTAAAGTTAAAATAATTTTTGCTTGTCATTTTGACTCCATCTAGGCACATCACTTTAAAAGAGTGATTTTAGATCTTTCTACTTTTTGTCACATGGATGTAAACAATGAATTTTAAATTTAAAGGTTCTTTAGCAATTTGGTGGGTGAAAGTGTGAAATAATTGTGGGAGAAGTATTGACCTTGCCTCAATGGAATGGAGAAAAAAAATTATTTTCATGTATAGAAAGTATAAGCAAAAGTGATAGCAATGGAAATTATGTCTTTCTAATAAAATTCAAATTCGTTGTGAAGTTTTGAAGTACATTGCCCAAATAGCTTGAAGGTGTCACTAGACAACCCCTAAAACCAATATAAAGTGCATACTAGATGGCTATGTTACTTAAAATGACTACTATATTTTTCTAAAATGGTGAGTGTTCATTATTGTAAAACAATCAATTTTTCTAATGGTTTTTTGAAGGGGTTTTATATCCAAAAATTAGAAGTTCCTTTTGTCATCACTAATTTACTCTAGTAATGTTATTCAATACTTTTATTGTGGATACTATTCATCCTGTAGTGGCTCAAAACTCAATTATTCAAGAATGCTCATTTTCGATTGAATAAATGACAATTATAGGCCCATTCATAGCTACTTGGAATGGCAAATGCCCCCAATCAACTCATCTACCTTCTATTGCATCCTCCAACAAATTTGATCCTATATAATGATGTCCTTGAAATTTCTCTCCAATGAAATGAGAACAACAAGGACTTATTGTTCAAGAAAAATGTTACAAGTCTTCAAGTAATGACACCTAAAACCAATAGATGAAGCATCTAAGTATAATTCTAATTATTAAATGCCTTAGTTTTATTCGTCTTGTTGATAATTGAAAAAAGATTCTACATATTTTTAATATACATTTCTAGACACCACTTAAGTAACTATGGATTTCCAAAGTATTCATTATGGTACACATATCCAAAATTAACCACTAGCTCTCAAGTTAAAAATGTATAATTTCAAACAAAAACCAATAGAGTTTGGTTTTAGAAGAGGGTCAATTTTTCACTTAGTTACCTTAATTACCTTAATAAGTATACATGCAATTGTGACAAATGTAAAATATTCAAATATATTAATGTTTAAAGTCATGGATGATAAACAAAATTTGGAAAAGTAGAATCATTGTTTGTATACAATAGCCTAAATTAGTGAGTTTGCAAGAGAAAGAGATATAGTATGGAAAAGAGTCTGTATTGTTAAGTTTCCAAAAGCCAACAATTGCTTGTAAGAATTGTTTATGACGAAGGAGGTGGATGGGGGTGAAAAGCCACAAATCACTTAGGGGGAGTGGACATGTTCAAAAAAGCACACCCTAAAAGTGGATACAACCAAGAGTGATGATCTAGTGATGGAGAGATGCCAATGTTTTCAGCTTTGAGGCCACAACCATTATACTAAAGACCGCTAGCATGTCCACAATGAGTAACACCATCAGATGCACTCTTCACTATGAGAACCCCACGTTTTAGGTGATGTGCCTTGATTTTTTGGAAGGGATTTTTTAGAATGCCCAATTCAACAAGCCTATGTTTTTATGTCAAGAAAAACATCACATTGATGTTTTTCTTGACATAAAAACATGGGCTTGTTGAATTGGACATCCCAAAAAATCCGTTCCAAAAAATCAAGGCACGTCACCAAAAACGCGGGTTTCTTACAGTGCTTGTAAATTTCAAAAGTAACATATGCAGCAGAAAGAGGGACTACAATACCAAAACTTCTACAAGTAAAGGAGCCTGCAATAAAAAGTGACACTTGTCAATGCAATTGTTTGCTAAATTTGCATTGAAGAAAATAAAATTTGAAAGGAACTCTCTAGATGTATGTAAAACAAAGGGGAATTAGAAGTCCAAATTATACACTAAGGATACTATTGAAAGGATATGAAACAAACTTTCAAAATAATTAAAGAAGGTAAGGGAATTAATAAAGTCATCTATATATAGGAGATGAAAAGGATGATGTAGGGGATCAAACACAACATAGACATGATAGAAGATGAAGACAAAATCACAAGAGGGTGTGAAAGTAGTAGAGAAAAATTTATAGAAGACAACATTATTATCCATAGTTTTGCATTGGAATGCCATTGTGTACTTTGTGCCTTACGTAAGGTACAAAGAAGTTATAGAATATTTGCATATAGTTTGAGGAATTGTAGCAGAATTACTTATGTAATTTGCAAAATGATCACTCATTCATATACAATTTGATATGTAAATGAAAGTTTTGTGTTGCAATATCTTATATTCATAAACTTGTTTTTAATATTAAGGTTGTATTCTTGTATTGTTATTATTTGAAGTTTACTTGTACTAATCCTAAACTGCTTTGGAAACAAATGTTTTTGATGTTGCTATTCATGATCTTATACAAGGATGTCCGTTGCAAATCTTGATGTTTCATTGCATGGGGGAAAGGTGAGTGATCGTGGAAATCAACCTCAAATACAATGAACTTTAGGAAAAAAATTATTGCAAATTCATTTAAAATCTTTATACAATATTTTTTGAGATGTTGTACATAGGTTATGGTTCTACATCAATTGCCCTATAGCTCTTTTTTTCATGAACATAAATTTAGATTTGGCATGTCAAAATTGCAGTGAGGACAAAGGACCTAATCACCTTCTGAGTTTTTACCACCTCATGATCAAACATTAAAATCTTTCAATCCATAAATGATATTGTTGTTTTTTCTTTTCTAATGTGATCCGTAACATGTCTAGTTTGATTTCAAACTATTGCAATAAGAAAAATTTAAGAAATCTTTGGTTTTTTTCTACTAAGCCATTTCTAAGTAGTTCAAAAAGCCCTTTGGCTCATTTAAGTAGGGTTTAGAAGCACTTTTGAGTTCTAAAGGGCATCATATCTAAAGTTGTCATTTTCCATTGTTATCCTTAAACTACACACCATCCACCATATGTCTTGAATTGTCTACCATCTACCTTGAATTGTGTGCCACCTATTGTAGACTCTTGGTTTGTTGATGTAGGCCTCTTGTTATCTATCTATGTTAACCACAATTTACAGCCTTGGCATCTGCTACTTGCTAATCACCAACTAGGTAATTCCCATGTATCGTTCATTTGACAGTTAATAGGTAACTTAGATTTACCTACTAGATACTACATCCAGATTTCCATCCGTTAGACATCATTCGCTACCAGATTCTAGGATTTTAATTCTTTGCATAGCACCAAACTAAATATCATTAAAATTGCAATTTCTTCAAAGTGTAGTGTACTTTGTCATCTCAAACTTCAATTAAGAAACCACAATGCTCTTCCAATATTTTATTGCACATGTTAACCCTAGAAGGACATGTTGATCATTGTGAAAATCATTATTTTTTGATACAATGTGAATCATTTGCTTAAAAAAAACCAAGAGCACTCATTTGAGACCAAACTAGTACGCAAGACCTCCCTTTTTAGATAAAATTCCAAAGATAAAAATCTACATTTGCTTCCTATATAGAAGGATTCTCTATCATCCATCGAACGCTTAGTGTTTACAACACCTTTCTAGGATTAACATAAATTCTATAAAGTTTGTTTGCTGCAAGTTTCATTTAGACAAGAAAGTAACATCTTTGTTAGCATGAGTACATTAAATGAAAAAAACAAGAAAATTCAAATTCAAAAGCAATCCAAATAATTGAATATTACATATAGCAAAAGGCCTAAAAGAGAGTGATAATAAACTCAATGAAGAAGTAGTCCAACATTGATTCAAAGGGAATACAAGCATCAAATGTTCCAAATGGAATGTATTTGAAAGAAGCTTGTTTCAATTGAGTCCAAGGATTGATTTCAATAGAATCGATGTAAAGTATATCCTCAAGAGTTTCATGGTGTTGAAGCTATTTGGAATAACCCTATGTGAGTACCATGTGGAGAGGTTGGATCTTCCAAAAGATTATTCTAAGGCCAACAAACTATACAATTTTCTTGTCACTCTTCCTTTAGCTGATAGTTTTGTTACTAATAAGATGAAAGGTCATCATGAGCATTCTTTGATGTTGTCACAAATTATGGAAGGAGTTGAAGGTAATGTTGGATAAAATATTGTGAATCTAATAGAAGAAGGATTTATCGTAGGTGGATTTATTGATATCAAACCAAAAAATTCAAAAGTCTAGGTGAAACCAAGAAAACGTCAAAATTCAATAAATTTGTGTTTCAAAAATACCATTGAACAATTAAAGCATTCATGAATGATATCATCTATCCAATAGACATCCCACAGTAAAAAGAAATTTCAAAAGTCATCTTAAATCACCAAAACTCTAGAAGCACCAACTTTGTCTTGAAAATGCTCTTGAAGAGCCAACTTCAACTTCTCATAACTAGAAATGACTTTGCACTATTCATAGTAGGTGGTCTTGAGACCGAAAAAAATCTTAATTGCACTCTTGCAATTTTTCACTTCGGATTCTAAGGCCCCAAATTGTTATTGTACACAATGTTGTTATGGGCAAGGATGCACATGCAAAAAAGTTCTTTAAATTATTTCACGTCATTGTAGATGCCCACAACAACAACATTCTACAACCAACCAACTAACCAACAAAAGGTTGTTCAAATATATGCAATCATCCACAACTAAATTTACCAACATTTCACCAACATATATTTGACACCAACAAACCAACAAAGAAAATTTCTTTCTTTCACCTAGTAAGTAAAAATAGACAAATCTAAGTGAATTCAAAAAAATAATTGCAAACAATCAAATCATCTATTTTTGTCCATCAAATTGTGTCCTCTTGCTAAAGCTCCATTTGGGTATCTCTTTAGAACAATCAATGAGATCATGAGTGCTTAAGCTATAGAAAGAGTCTTGAGTCTACAAATCTTAGCCTTATGCAAGGTTGTTTGGCTGCTATGTGTTGACCAAATGCAAATGTGTCAAATGTGGTCATGGTCACATAAATGTCCCTTGTATGACAAGCAAAAAAAATGGAATTTTATTGAGGGATCATAATATCATCCCATGTGTGCTTCTAATTATGAACCATTGCATTTTTTTGTACATCCTCTGCCCATCTTTGCTTCATTGCCTATTCATTACCACTTGTCTTTGTATTTGCGCCCATTCATCATTACATGTTCACTATATCCATGCCCATTCCTCATTGTCTATCCCTAAATCTGCGCTCATGCATCTACATCCAACCCCTTATGCCCACACTATAGGCATATGATGACAATCACATATCAAACACTATGAACAAGGTAAATCTAAGTCAACTTTTTATAACGGCCTCACAAAAAGTCAATTGTATATTGATTGCATCAGATGGGTGGCACCTCTACCAAATAGACAAATTGAAAGGATGGACATGAAGGCAAGTAGACTACCCCAACATTTTCAATGTCATATCACATTTGGATGTCAAGATATCCGTCAGAATGTTAGGCTTCCACCCTAGCATCCATCAAGGTCTTAAAAAAAATTCCACCTCTCCCTTCAATCAATAGATAAGCCTTCTAATTAACGGACATGCCATTCAAAAAAAATTGGCCAATGTTGATCCTAATGCATCACGACCTGTCCCAACCAACATTGACAAACATCCCTAGTACGCAAAAAGCCAATGACAAGGTCATGATAGAAAACCTTGGATTGCCTAATGTGACAATCCCAGATTGTACCACTGTTAACAATGTGTCAAGTATGCAAAATATGATTGCTATGATGTAGTAATAGAAAACAAAAACAAATATACTCTTGGTATTAAAGGAGTAGGTAGTGGAGTTGATATATGTTACAAAAAACATGATTCAAAAGTCAAACAAAGTTCATAGATTGTTGTGAATAACATCCTTAAGCACCACTATGAATTTAAGAGAGGATTTCATAGAATTTCTAACCTTGATGTTGAACAACTAAACCTTGAAATTCTACTTTATAGATGTCAATTTCATGAAATGCATGATCCCAACCATTTGGTGTTTTACAGTGTACACTTAATAGATCATGCATGTCACAATAGTATTTATTTGGCTATTAAACAAAATGAGGTTATACCAACATTTGAGCTAATTTGGATTATAGATATTTTTATGGAAGGTGAGGAAGATGAGATAAAATACATTATTGAAAGGGAGAGAATTGATTGTCAAAACAGATAGAAGCAATTTTACTCAACTTGGAAATCCATCCAAATCATTGGCAACAATTGTTCTTGGATATCAAGAATTTCTATTAAATGTTAAAAGTAGATTTTCAAGAAATGCCATTACCTCATCTATGAATCAAATCTCAAAGCCAAATCTCCTTGGCATGTTGAAATCTAAGAATGAACATGTGTACATTATAGGTCCTCGAGGGAAGTATGGAATGAACCACAATATTGGTAGAATATAGTTTGCTATATGCAACCTTTTTGTCTCCTTTTGATTGATTTGGTGTCCTTTGTCATTGTCCATCATCTACTTTAATCTATTTATATTTCTTTCTTTAAGCCATCTACCCTTTGGCGGATGACATATCCAAAGGAGGTCCGCTTGTTTACCAAAGGTTGTTCTCATTTGTCTGGAAAGTTAATTTTCCGTCTCCAAATAGTTGTTCATCAATCTAAAATAAATTTCTATCTACCCTAGTAGACACTACAAACGAATGCACCTAACGTCCACTATGTCTAAACAAATGTCTTTGGGGCTTAATTTTGTCAAGAAATGTCTTTGTTGAAAACCTTGGCCTCATTCTAGTGATTCGATTGAGATCTATATTAGAATGCTCAAAATGCTCAAGCCAACAAAGCCCATCTTTGATATTCATTCCCTCCATGAGACTTTGAAATTTGTCTTCACTCAAAGAAAATTCTTCCATCTGAAAAATTAGCATGCCTATTAGTTAAAAGTTAAAAATTTGCACTCTGTCTACATACTAAGTGTACACTCTAACTTCCTCAATGTGACTATTTGAAACACAACTATAGTAAAGGTCAAATAGTTTGAATGTAATATAAGTGTGCTCCAATCAATAATATTGTTTCAAGTGTACAAAATATTATAGAATGTTGTTGAAGAGAGGGTTGAATTAAAGAGGTTTGAGTGTAATCAACATTCTAAGCAAACCCTAAACTTCATATATAGTGTAAGTACATCAAAAGTATTCTAATTGGGTCATATGCATCCTAAGAATACCCTAATTAAGAGCACCCTAAGCATTCATTCTAAACATTGCAAAAGAAGTGAAGCAAAGGATCAAGAAGCAAAGACAAGCATGTACCCTTGGAATTATACACAAATTGAATCATAATTTTGGATAGTCACTTGCTATTACATAACTAGACATCAACTCATGTAGTAATTGCAAACAAAAGTTATTCCTAAATCGGCACCTCAAGTACATTCACACACACACACATTGGTGCTCATCCAGCTCAATCTCAAAACTGCAAAGCCAAGCTCAATCACGCATACTCCAAAAACTCAAAGAGAGTTCATAACAAATAAAGATTATTCCATCTAGTGCACAGTGGAGCAATCTAGTATTAAAATTCAAAGCATTGGATTGACACATGGAATATTATCATGGAAATTCAAGTACTAGTAGAGGACAAAGGACAAAGGACAAAGGTGTATGACAAAAAATATATCCCTTGCTACTAAAACCATTTCTCCAAACATTAAAACCTAACGGACCAAGGACCCATGATTTTAAAATTACCAATTCAACTGATCATATTGTGAAAATAATAGAAAATATGCAATTTAAACCAATTCAATTGAATTAAACAAAAGTAAGTCCCCAACGCATAGACGTCCAATCTCTCTATTTGTATTACTTTTTAAGTTAGTGAAATAAAGGACCTAAAAAGTTTCAATTTGGAACTCGATAGATGAATACATAGGAAGCATGAAGAATTCTAGTAGCCAGGATTTTCTTGTAAATTTCTTAATATAGTCAAAAACAATAAATCGATGTTATTGTTTAGAGTTGAAAGTAGATAAAAGGTGGTGAATCGGATGATATCTCACTCCTAGTAGATGAAAAATGGTCCATTGGATGAAAATTGTGGCGGTAAGAAAACAACGGACATTTCTAGTCCAAATTAACCATTTCTAATAATTGGTTTTGCCATTTGGCAATACATCGCCAGCTATCGACCGATGCTCGACCTCAGACCCCCAGCTCTTCCGTTTCAAAGTTTTGAATTCCGGCGCGGCATCCAAGGCCACTCTCGCTCCTCGAAGCCTTTGAACTGAATCATCACGCCCGCACTCATCAGTTCTGAAATTGTTTACGTTAGTGAGCGAGAAAACATGGTCATGGCGAGCAAGCAGACACCGGCATAATAATTTTCGCGCTCAATCATGGTCCCAATCAAGTGAAGATTCGGTGCTGTACTTGCTTCATGAAGAAGCCACAAGGGAGTTGTTGATTCGAGTGAGGGCGGGCTGCGTCATGGATGAGGAGGGCCATACCTCGGTGGTGCTCCATGCCGACCTGGACTGTTTCTACGCCGCGGTAAGGTTTTGCTTTGATCGAATTGCTAAACCCCTCATTAGGGTTTCAGTGGAGATTGGATTACAATGAGTTCGTCATGTGGCAGAAAATTTATGTTCTCGCAGTTTTGAAGACTTCCATGTTCATTCATATCTTTGCACTAAATCTTTGAAGAATTGAATGGATATGGTGGTCTGTAGGTGGGGCATGTCAGGGTTAGGTCCCGTGCTCCACGATCGAATTGCTAAACACCTCATGAGGGTTTTACTGGGGAACGGGATTACTGGATTACATGTTCATCATGTGTCAGAAAATTTTGTTCTGGATTCGTGCAATTTTTGAGGCGTGGATGTTCATTTCATTTGATTGTACTAATCGGTGGAAGGATAGTATGGAAATGGTTTCTGGGTGAGCGAGTCAAGAAATTCATACATTGAGGGAAAGCTTTTTGATTTGGCTCTTGTACTCAAAGTGAGCTCTACAGTGAGCTCTGTAGCGATCTCCCAATGAAAGCACCCTCTTGCATATTGGTGAAGATGCTTAATTAAAAGTGACAGAAGGTATTTTTGATCATAGTATGGATATGGTTTGTAGGTGGAGCAAGTCAGATTGGGGATTCCTACAGAGCAGCCACTAGCAGTGCAGCAGTGGGAAGGGCTGATTGCCGTCAACTATGCAGCTCGAGCAGCTGGTGTTGTGCGTTTTGATCGAATATCAGAAGCTCTTCGCAAGGTTAGTTCCCCTCTTCATTCTCTGCTCCCCAAATGTATGTTTCACTGGATCTTGGAGCTTTGTTTGTTACTCTAGATACTGTTAATCTTACTGCTTCTCGCATCTACTGTCTCTCAGTTTTTCGCGATTGAGATTACGGAGCATCCTCTATACCTTTGCTCTTTGAAAAAATTAAGCGCCGTGTACAGATCTTGATCACCTGAAGGACCAAGAGGTCCAAATTACGCCTCATAGTTAATTGTCCAATTCTTTATGTTCTGACGAGCGCAAGCAGTTTTCTTCATTGATTCTGGTGATTTAGGATTTGACCCCGTCTGAATTATATTTTTCATAATATGATTGAATTTGATTCATCTATGATGAATCAAATTGGTCATTTTTTCCATGAATCCTTGGCCCTTTGTTGGTGAAGTATATATGTTTATGACGGAATAGCTGTAACTTTCTGCTCGATTGCGTATAGAATCGATTCACTTTCTGAGGGGTTTATTTGTCGCTGGTTGGGATGACAGTGTCCAGATTTGCATCTGGTGCATGTGGAGACCATTGGTGGAGAGAAAGCATCGCTTGGCACTGCAGAGTCACTGCCCCCTCGCGGGAATGTGAAAGCTTCGCTTGAGCGCTACCGGCAGGTATGGCAATCTTCGTAGAGAGGAGAGTTCTTGTGCTGTGCTTGTTATTGATTTCCTGCGTGGGGAGACTGCACTAGTTTTGTTCTGAATGAAACCGATTAATACTTTCCAGGCATCTGCTAAAGTTTTTGATATCTTCCATCGATATTCCAAGCTATGTGAGCGAGCAAGTATTGACGAAGCGTATCTTGATGTATCGGAGCAGGTAAGTGTTGGAACCTAGTTACTGCTGAGGATTTTATACCATTTATCTCCATGCAAGAAGTAGAGAATACTCCGGGTTCAGACATTTCAACAGTCTTTTAAGGATGTGATTGGTCAAAAGGTGGAGAGTTGTCCTGAAAGGGCTTCACTTTCTCTGGGCGGTCATGGGGAAAGAATCGTGACAATGGATGATAAATTGACATGTTGTTTACATGGCATGATGCTTACGTGACGTGATGCTTACGATGACCACTTTTTGTGAGTGTTCTTGTATTTTCGACCATTTTGTTGACTTCTCTAATCACCATCTGTCTTCAAAACGGCCAAACAGACAAGACTTCTTAGCCTAACTGAGCCTACTTATTTCTTAAATGTCTTGCTAGCTTCTTCAAATATCTATGTCTTGGCCTCGACTTTTTGTTGTCCTCAAGACTTGGAAACCGACCCTGAAAGTTGTCTATGAACTGGGATATGTTATAATCGATTCTCTAATTTGTTGTGACGATGTGACTCCATGGCAGGTCGAGGAGATGCTAGAGAAATCCATGGATTGGGAAGGCGAGTTGCAGCGGCTCCTTGAGCCTGCCGGATCTGAGAAAAAAGTTCCTGTCATGTTGATTGAAGGTGGTTCCTTAGCCGTTTACAATGCTTATGACCGCAGGTATGACTCTTGCCACGCGTATATCGTTTTCTCCCATTGAATAAACTCGGAAGGTTCAAGACACTAACAAGGTCCCCGTGTACTTGGACAGAACAGATTATTAGCAGGGGCCATAATTGCCGACCGGATGCGAGCGTCTGTCCGAAACGAACTCGGTTACACAATTTCTGTGGTAGTTTTCATTAGCTTTTCGACCCTTGCGTTCATGTTTTGGCTTGCTAACTTTCATTTCTCTTGCTGTTGTACGGTGATGAGTTAGTCATCTGTGTGCTGGTGTAGGATTTCCTGTGGTTAGAAGAGTAAAAATTTGACCTGTTCCATTAACTTTTCTTAAGGCAATCTTATGACACCCATGACTATGCATCATCAAAAATTCCCCTTTTAGATGTATTTAAAATAACCTTCTCGTTTTAACTCTACCAATTGTAATGGCATTTGAGGCAGTTTCTTACGTCAACCCTGTCATCTGTAATGTTACTAGGTTTTGTAGAATGCCTCTGGAGGGTGGATTCTCTAATAGTGATGAGAAACATAAATTCATGTCAAGTGTTTGATTTGAGTGCACCAGTAGATTTATTTTCGCCACTCTGATTTGCAAGACTTATTTTTCATGATGTGGAAAGGGAATTGCGTCAAACAAACTCCTGGCAAAGATCGCTTCTGCAAAAAACAAACCAGATCGACAAACTTTGGTGGGTTCTTGTTCTCTCATTCTTCCTGTTCAATTCTGGTCCACTTGAAACCACAGAGCTTCATTGATTGAATTGAGTGTGCTACTTTCTATGAAATTTTTAGCTAATTATGTAGCGTTGAATTTCAGGTTCCACCAAGATCCGTTCCAGGTCTGATGCAGGACCTTCCTTTGAAGAAGATAAAACTTCTAGGTGGCAAGCTTGGAGAGGTATTGACTTTTCTTTTAGAAATCAGGAACATCTAATTCAAGTCTCGTCGGTGATCTCTGATTCTTTAGCTTGTTTGCAAAAGAAGACTTCTCCGCTGTTCTTTTGTACCCTGGCTGAGTCTTTTCACGTAGAAGCATGTGCTTGGACGCAGAGGTTTACGGTGTAAAAGTTTTTTCGTTACAATTGATGCATTTTCTTAATGGAATGCCCTGAAAGTCTTGCAGGAGATGAAAAAGAGGTGGGGCTGCACAACAGCAGGTGAAGCGCAGCAGATTCCACAATCAGCGCTTGTGGCTTGCTTTGGCGACCGTCTTGGAACTTACGCTTGGAAAGCAGTGCAGGGACTTAAAGCTGAGAAAGGTTAGTTTGCCGGTTCTGCACTTTACAGTAGCGCTACCTCGGATGCTAATTTTGTGTATCGGGTAAATTTGTGTTTCTGAAGTAGTAATTTCATCAGCTTGACAGTGCCTCTCTGCCAGTGCAAGTGAAGGGTTTGGTGAAGTCCATGCTGGCTTCTAAAAGCTTTGGAGCTACGAATGGCCTCTCGGAAATAAGGTAAACAAATGGACCAGCACAAGTCGAGTTCTTAGTTTTATTATCCAGTTGTCAATATTTCTGAGACTACTATACAGGTCACCTTTATAGAATCATTCTTGTTTGGTTAAGTTTCCACATCTTTCAAGTAAATGTGATTAATTAAGTTCAGTCGGTTTCATTAACTGCGAATTTCTTTCCAAGTGTTTCAGGAGGTGGCTGTTTGTACTAGCCCAAGAACTTGCAATAAGGATGCGCCGTGATTTTGAAATGAATCAGAGGCAACCCAAATTGTTTCAGCTTTACTACCGGTCTGGGAAGTACAAGAATTCCGCGGATCATTCCAGATCAACGGCTATGCCCGCAGGCGCTTTACAAGTTCTTTCATCACCTGCCTACTGTGACACAGAAGGGGCCCTGAATATTGAAAGAGAACACAGACCAGAAGCTGAAGGTGGAGGTGAGGATGAGGTCCAGTTCCAGGGTGACTTGAGTGAGTTGCGAGATGACTCTACTGAATTCGATGGTAGTGTACAGGACGCAATGACAGATAGGACATGGGCATTGGCTAAGGTTCTTGAAGACACGTCTCTCCGAATAATCGAGTCTGTTGAAGGGTTGTTCCCATGTACACGGCTTGCTATAGCTGCAACCGGTTTTCAGGAGCTTCCCAATCAGGTTTTGTACCGCATCCCATTTTTCTCCTTAGTGATCAAACTAAAGAATAGAAATTCTGCTTTCAAAGTTTATAGTCGATTGTAGTACCTTCCAAGACATATATTTATCGATCCAAAATGTAGGACATGAGTTCTTGTGCCTATTGGTTCATTTTGTTACCTTTGAACTTCCTAAATGATTTATTTCAAGTCCTATTGAAGTAGCCGCGTTTGACCATGTGGACACTTCGAGGTTACTGGATGCTAGCATGTTTACCAGCGTGTACCTTCCTCAGTTCGCGACTTTGTTCTGGTTGACTCATTGCTTTGGCTTCACTTGTCGTCCATGTTCCGCGGGAGTAACTAAGCAGAGTAGACCTTTCCATACAAAAAATTTCCAACTAAAGTTCTGTTCTCTGGTTGATCAGGGTACAAAGTCAATACAGCATTTTTTTATGAGCCATCCAAGTGCACTCCAGCATGCTGAACCTGCAGCGCGCCAAAGCATCAGCATTCCTCCAGCAGCAGCGTCTCCACCCGAAAAGTCTAAAGGCATTCTCAAGTACCTCGGTTCCAAAGCAACGTTAGCCACTACTGCACATGATGGCCAGGAGCGAGTGACTGACACAAACATTTCTCCATCAGTTTCCTCTCCATCTATAAAACCCAAAGGTATTCTAAAGTACCTCGGTCCCAACTCACCGTTGCCTAAAATTGAAAATGATAAGCAGGAGTTGGTTACCACCGACAGGTCTCTGTTTCCAACGAATGAGGCCTCTCGATTGCACACAGACGAAGACGAGAGACCATGCAACCCTTTGGATGGAGTTGTCGATCTTGAGACTGTTGATGTTGAAGAGCAGCGGCACATTTTAGAAGGGATATATCGATCCAGACACAGTCAAAGTTCAGGTTCATCATTGCAGTCTTCGAAAAGGGGTCGCAAGTCTGGGCATCGTGTAGGTTCTAGTAAGCGTGCAAGAGAGCAGCCCAGTGTCTCTGAACCCAAGCAACCAGGTATTGGTACATATTTCCAAGCCCGTGACAAACTATAGTCGAGGTTGTGGTTGTATATTAGGATTTTTTTAATGTAAAATTTTTATACTTGGTAGTGCGTCAAACTTGGTCCTGTTTATTCATCATGAATGCATAATTTTGATGGAGTCATTTTTTAACAGTGTACTGTCATACTTGCTTAGCCTTATATTCCTGCATTAAATATCTAATTTCAGTTGTACCGAGTACTGAGGTGGAAGCCAACAGCGTTGTACACTTTTTTCTGGTAAGATCGAACAGTTTTCATGAAATGAAACTAGTGTATGAACAACAGGTTGTACATAAACAACCTCATGAGATGGAGACTCCTTATTAATACTTACACATTTTAATGTCGAAGTTCTTTATACGTCTTCGGGGTCTACAATCATCTCTTGGGGCACTGTATGGTGACAAGCATAGCCATTTGTTGAGCTTTCTCATCACACAAAATATAAAAACATGCTATCCACCACCTCCTGGATGTTGTAAGTTCCATTCTATGTGCCTCAATCATTGGAGTACTGCCATAATGCCATCCCACCATGAATTGGTCAACTAGAAAGGCTGCCAGGAGTAGTTATCAAATGCAAACAAGAACAAATTTAAAATGTTCATTATGTAAATTGAGGCTTCATCAAATGTCTCACCTGATTGCATTTCTTACAGCTGAGAAAACTCTTGCTCCATGATCTGTAGAGTACCTCCTACAAACTCAACAAATTCTCTTAAAATATCCTTTCTGATTTGTGATCACCATCTCTTCCTTCAGCACTGTCTTTCCAAACTGTTTCCTCAATGCATTTGCATTAGTCTTCTGCAATTGCACATTCCTTCATTTTTAAATGTCTATCAAACTTTCAGCTTCTGAGATTCATTTCGAAATTCGTCGTCGAACTACTGCAGCCCTGAAACCCGTGTTGCAAATCAGTCAAGCTTGGAGACTACAAACTTCGACGATCTTGAATGCTAAGAATTCTCAACATTGTCAAAGGCAATTTACTGGTCCCTCCCATTATTGAGTTGCATAACGTAAGTCTTATGGAGCCGACCCCTTTCCGATCACACACACACCATTTTCGCCCTGTAGACTGGTTTGTTTCTGTGCAGGTACTGATGAGCAGTGATTTATTATGGCACAATTCCCAGTGTAGTTGTGGCACATTATAATTGGCTACAAGACCCTTAACCCATAAACGCCGATGCAGAGGTTTTTCATCCGATGAATAACAAGAAGCTAATTTGTTGGATGTAGGAATGCAATTTTTCATCCGTTATTTTTTTAACACAATCGTGGAGATGTGCTGCATCATGGAGGGCCAAAAATAGAGTAATTTGTATGCATTCATATTTTTAGGGAGCATGGGCATTGAGAACACAACACGGAAATATCTGTGCATGGTTTTTAGGTCGTAGGCTGCCCTCCTACAATTTTCATGAGGGCAACGAGGAATGCAAGCTTCCACAACACCGGTCAGATAGTGCAAAATCAACAGTACTCAACCCACCTTTTCCCTGCGGTGACTAGTCCGTCATTTAGGGGTTAATACTGCAACCAGGTGAACTAGCCCTTGGTTGGAAATAGGAAGGTCTATAAGACCAATATAGGTCGAACAAAATCTTGAGCTAAAAAATTCATAGAAAGAGAAATAAAATTTTGGAAAATTATGGAATCCTTCCACACTCTATTTCTGTACATGGGAAAATTTTCCCACTTGAGAAACCCACGCTCCATATATGCGTAATTGCTCAAGTGGTTGGAAATGGGTTGAAAATGGGTTGGAAATGGGTCGTATGCCCTAACTCTCAATTGTGGAAAACATGACTAGATGTAGTCGACCATGGATTGACAAGTATTATAAATACAAGTGTTTGTTGTGGCTGAATCCACAAACAAGAAATCCTGCTTTAATCCATCCAAAGAATCTTTACTTTCTGCAAGGAAGTACATTGAAGAAGAGCGTGATAATGTTTCACTGCATGGAAGGTTTTTAAATTATCCAAGTCCTGAATTGCCTCTACTGAACAATATTCCAAAACAATTACGTGTAGATCTGAAAGCATCTACATATCTCCAGGCAATTTAGCAACCTTTACGCAACCAATAGCTCGGAATATATGTAATGTGACCAAGCATGTTGGGTATGCCAAACACCACACAAGGAGTCCTAGTGCTGGTAGCTACAAATTGAGCGAGTATCAAAAATGTCGGTAGAAAGAACGAAGTTCCACAGGCTACAAATTTACAACTTGCTGGAAAACGGCTAGGTTGGAGAGAGAACGTCAGCCATGGCCCTTAGAGCACTGATTGCCACATGAAAAGAAGGACCCTAGTACCAGAGTTTCTAACTCCCAAGTAGGAAACTGAATCGGATTTCATGCTACGCACGGACAAGATGCAGAAATCTATGTACCTTGCGAACGGAACGCTATTCCGGCCCCCTTAACGGCAGTGTGAATACCTGGCGCACTACCACACCTCAGTCAGTTTGTTAAAAATTGGTGTGAAGTTACACAAGTGTCGGTAGGAGTCGAGTAAGTGAAAGAGCCTAGTCCAAAAATTTCAATCGTTGGCGATGATATGGATGTGAAGCGTTCTTAAACAAAACTGCACGAGCAGAACGAGCAGAACCTAGAAGAGTACACACACGTGAAGCTGGAATTAGTGGATAACTTTCCAAACCCTTGAACGATACACTTGTAGGCAGAAAAAACTAGATAGCCAAGCTTCAACTACGACTAGGGAGAGATCACCACAGGAATACGGGAAGCTCGAGATACCGTTCACCTTGGGGCAAGAAGATACAGTAGTTGGATTCGTTTGGGTAGCCCACACGAAAGAAGTTACCACTTTTCTTAGGATTTCCCTGCGAAGTTTATTACGTGCAAACGACGGATACAAATGGTTGCAGTAGGAGATTTACTTACCAGTAATGTTGCTGAAGGAGTATGAAGTGTATGTTGACGAACCATGAAGGAAAAAGAGTATGCTGACGAACCATGAGATTTCAAAAAACTAAAAATCATTGATACTTGAAATTATTTGTAGTTTGTAATCTCAATAGAGAGGACCATTCCTCACTTGACAAGAGGTCAAGATCGTGAGTAAAAACACTAGATAAGGCAAAAAGAAGCAACACGAACACTACTTGGGCACTCATGATGCCAAAGTGGCTAATGCTCTGTCCAATGTCTATCCAACTCCCTTTATTCTTGACCTGCACAAGAGTAAACCGACGGGTCAATTAGAGAAAACAATTGGAGGTCATAAGTAAGAACACCATATAGGTGTTCCAGATAGAAATACGACTTCGTCAAGTCTGGAACAATCCAACTGTAAAAGCATTCAAGGAAGCTTGCATTGTAACTTGAATGGCACTTCTGATGTATGAAAGGACAGTATAGAAGATAATAACATAACAGGGGGAAAATTAAACTTTGTTTTTCAGCGTGCTGCCCCAGTACCCCAGTGCCAGATACTCCCTCCGTCCAGGAATGAGTGTCCGCAGATTTGTTCGAAGCATTTGATACCAATTTCATTGATAATGTTATGAGAAGCATAAATTCAGAAGGGTCCAAATTTCATTTCACAAGAATCAATGAAGAACATTGCATGTGTTCATTACAACCTAAATGAAATTGGACATTAAAAAGTCTCCATACAACCTACTCAAAACAACCTTAAAAAATTATGAGGTCCAAACAGGACACTTATTTCTGGACGGAAGGAGTACAATTTTAGGGCCACGAGCACTTACAAGGAAGAAGAAGTGAATCGTCATGACATCAGAGAATAATAGGACAATGAAGTAGCAGCCAAGTCGTGGAATCTCAAGTAGCCTTGTAACTGCACTGAAGGCACACCTGTAATTCAAAACAAGGCTTGGTAAGTGCATTTCCATTTCAGAGTAAGAAAAACTGTTTGCTGTAGATGTGACTTGACACTAGGACTCTCAGATGGCCAACCACTGTCTTGCAAACATTAAGCGTTGCAGTGTGCACGATTACTCTAGTAATGCCAGAATATTGCGAGACATGCAATGTTTCAACAACCGTAAATGATCTCATAGAAATATTATAACAAACTTCATTCTGCATTCCAAACGATCCACACAATCCTGCATGACTAGATAAAATGTATGAATGACATCAATAATTCCACGGTTACGTCAAGAGAGAATCACGTACGTGACAAGAATGAAAGGAACAAAAATCTTGCACAGCAGAAGTGCTCCCATGATGAAAGGCTGCATCCGGGAGAGGTAACAAAATCCAAGAGAAAAAACAGTCAGAATAAAGTCATTTTCTGGTGCACACCTATTAGTAATTCACTAAGACTGCAAATTAACTATGAGACCACTCCAAAAGTACTAAAAAAATCAAACCAATTGACTTATTGGTTAAAGCGCTTACATCAAATATTGTAATAAAGCGATAAACTGAGGAGATTTCAAAACTGGCTACGCTGGCCATGTTTCCCGTTCCAAAGAATGCAACGTTAATCAATACAATCTGCCACAGTCAAAATTTGAATTAGAGCTCTCCCCCCAAATCGTGGGCTAAATGCCGGGGCATATTTTTCCTACGAAAACCAATATCGATTGCCTGACGCCAAGACTAGTCGCAGATTCAACTTAAATCTAGAAATTGACAAGAGTATTTTCAGTTTTTATTGTGATACAAAGGGTGCTGAAGAAGTCAGTGCCACAGACAGTAAGATCTATTGTCACCACAAATTCTGAGTTGTGACCTTGAACAAGTGCCCGCTCTGCTAAAAACGGCCTCATATCCCATGAAAAGTTTCAGCACAGATTGTCATTCATACGAAGAAAGAATTGAGTCACTTGGCCATCGACATCAAGCAGGGAAAGACTTACAAAACAGAGCGCAACCCTGGTGTGTTGAAGTTCAATACTGCAAAGTGCCGCCTTCGAAGAGTGTATGCCAGCGGGCTCCGGTAGATAGTTAGAGTTTGATCGTTCCCATATTGGAGAAGGTCTCGGCACAACAGAGTGACATACCACAGATTCAACAAGGATCCACGAAAGGAGGACGAGTCCAAGTGCTGTGTAAAAAAGAGCTTCGTACCTGAAAACAACAACCAACCATTCCTGCATCACTCGTCTGGGCCGCTAACATAAGATAATCTTCGGTTCCTTTACTAAGCGAAAGACCATCCTTAGAGTAAAGAGATAGAAACATCTGAGGTTGAATGGGAAATTTAAGAACATGTACTTAAGCCAAGAAGAGGATTTGAGGGCCGCCGTACCCAATGGAAAGAAGTAAAAAAAGAGGAGTAAAGCCTAAGAATATGGAAATCAGTCGAGGTAGCATTGCTGGAGATGATTTCACGGGCAGCAGAACAGACAATCCTGCTAAAGACCAGTTGATGATCTGATGAAGAAGTGGAAGGCCTTTCTTTTCCGCCCGATATGATGTTGTGACCCAAACCATGGAAGATGCAACCAACACCAGTAAAATCTGCTCAACATAATCACAAGTAGTTTAATTGAGTAGCCAACAAGATCGATTCCAGTTTTGTTACTTCTTTTACTCTCCCCCAACCCCACCCCGATCTAAATTCATATATAAAGAGGCTTCAGAACATGATTACAATTAGCTAATTAGAAATATTACCTGAGTACAAAACAGAAGCCAAGATTTTTCCAACTTGGCAGAAGACCCACAGAATTTTAGCTTCCAGGAAGGATCGGATGAGTACACGTAGTCAAGCGACCGACCAATAATGGCAACCGCAACCACCACTACCCCGCTTCCTACACTGCAAGACGACCCAGAATAGACTGTGGGTAACACGTTTTATTCTGAAGCAGGACTTAAGCATACGTCCTAGACCAAATCGATTCAAACAACGAGCTTTTGGTTTCAAGGAAAAGAGTTATATCAGAGCACTCACACAAGAGCTGTATTGTCATTAATCTGCGTTGGCATTAGAGTGAATCCTGATAGAAACCAACAGGAGGCCCACACAAATGCAGGGACCATCGATAAGCCTCGCGTATTGCAGGAGACCAAAACTGCACCTACTATTCCCGCAACTAAGAATATTACTGTGTAGACTTCTCGTCGGAAAAAACTTGCCACCTGCAAGATTCACATTAACCCTGAGCATTTAACGCAAATTCCGAGACAGGAAAGAGAAAATAATACTTTGAAATGACCAACCCAAACGAGACATAATAACACATCAGATAAGCCAAAAATTTAAAAACGACCAACTGGTGCCTAACAATATAACATTACCCCATGAAAATTAAGTTCTTACCAAAAGCTCTAGGACAAGGAATGATGTCAAAGAAGTTATAATGACTTGCGGAAGCCAGGAGATTTTCGTGGACTGAATCACAATTCCTAGATTTTGGAGAATTTCGAAATTTGCAAAAACCTCAGTCCAGAAAAACACAGCCAAACCAACATAAGCATGATAGAGAGGCGGAGCTCCTTGGAACAAAAGTAGAAGAGAGCATGTTCCCATAATTAACCCCCCTGCCCAGCGCACCTGCGGCATATGACATCCACAACGTGGAAACAATAGGTCAGAACGGCAAAATTTTAAATCAATTGATTACGCTCAATGACCAAGTGGTAGAAGTCCAAAATAAGCTACAGTACTCAGCGAGTCTTCTTATCACCAGAAGCCGATTACGTTGATCACGCTAGAATGCTTCAAGATAAACAGAGTCCAATACGCATGAAATGTTTAGATTCACGAGATTCTTCAGAGTCTCTCAGTAAACCGTTTCGTAGTAGAACTTGGATTAGATGCCAAGATAATAGGGATACAAAAGGGACACCTTGACGAGTCCCTCTTAAAAAAAGCTCTCAAGACCTCCACCTAAAAATACAAAGACTGCATAAAAAAGTATTAAGACTCATCTTAATCTCGACAGATCGATCACAGGTACGCAAAAAAGTTTTACCGATCTTTTTTTGGATTCATTGCCTAGTGTACGTGGACCCTTCTTCCGGGAATGTAGAAGAAAGTTGGTGTATGACTGCAATATGTGTAGGAACACATAAACAATCCAGCCCAGATATCCCATGATAACTGTTGACATGAGAAATAACCAATCATATGTCTGGAAATAGTGTAAGCCTTCAAGAGCAAGCCTGATGAGCTCCTGGGATGATAACAAGGCAGATTCAAATTGACCGCTGGATATGAATTGGTCAATGTGAACAAGCGTGGACTTGTACCCCACCAGAGGCGCGAATGGCTTGAAGAATAGCGAAGTTGCTTGTTTGAGCTCTGAGCTATGGTTAAGGAACTATTCGCATGCTCCTCTGTTCCTAGAAAATCTCACATTTTGACCATAAACAGTGCAACAAACTAAGAAATCAAAAAGTAGCAACACTAAACCAGCACTCCCAACTAAATGATCATCAATTTCAGATGTTTGCAAGGGCATTCAGAGAGTAAAGCCAAAAATGGCAGTAAAATCTTTCAAAACACTTTCTGTAGGTTAGAGATGAGTGGATACGTGACTTGCGGAGAGCTTGGTCAAGCACTTGCTTCGCATTCCCAAACATGGCCTTCGCCTGATCTTTCTGCGTGACACAGAAACATGGTTGAGAAACATGCAAACCTAATCTCACACCAAAAGATAGCTGACGAACCAGAAGTATCAGTTACATTTTGAATACGACCATTCTAGTGAGCATTGTAACTGTAGGCTGCTAAAGTCATGAAGCTCCAGCGTACTGGTGCAACTTAACAATATGTGTATGTGAGAACCAAACCTTGTCAAGAGCCAAAAATTCGACTGGCAACGTACCAACTGAATTGAGTGGACACGGAAGTCCTAGAAGTGTTGACTGCCAGCAAAACACACAGCCTCGTACAGTTATTACGCAGAATTAAATCTTGCAACGCTTCAATTTGATAGCAGACTCAGCCTTCAAGGGAGAAAATGTTGCGAAGTTATGCTATCACAGATTTACTTAGACTGCACAACACACCAAATCATGCGGTGGAGCACCCAATGTTGATCTTCACGAGTCATGTACACGGTACGGAAGAGATTCACCGAATCGAACCCAACTCGGGTTCCTATATCGTCAACATCTTCAAGCACTACGTATCATAACCGGGCCAAAATTGTAGACGTCTTGACTTACCATAAGAGGTGCAATGTCTGCTTGGTTAATATCAGTGCGCTCAATATTCTTTAGCCCCCAAGAGTCAGGAGTTTTCTCGTGATGAGTATGTTGGTCGACAAAGAGTACACCATCATCCACCTCATCTTCGGGGTTTGCCATCTCAGGTCCACGAACGCCTGACCCCCATACAACAATAGGGGTCTCTGTGTTCTGTGGATCTCCATCCCCGTGACTACCTGAAGAGAAAGCACAAAAGCGGGTAAGAGGAACAAACAAGTAAAAAATTTCAATATTAAGAATCAAATTAAAAAAGAAGACGATGCACAATCATGAATGTACTCAATTCAAGGTGGACCAACCTTTATTACTCATGCCGTGGTCAGATGTGAACACGTATGCAGTTTTACCATCGGGAAAGTACTCCTCCATGAGCTTCACAGTGCTTTCAATACCACGATCCACAAGGTTGATGTTATTGAGGTATATGTCCGAGTACGGGCGGTGAGCATGCCCGTTTGTGTCACACCCGAGTAAGTGCAGGAATACAACCAGGCCATCATCTTTGATATCCTTCTGGATTTTGGTGTCCGCTTTCGAGTCCTCAAGAAACTTTCCCAGTCGCTCGAATGCCCATTCATCAAGGAAAGATGCATCTGTAAAGATTGATATTCTTGTCAGTGCAGCAAGACAGAAAACACTAATACACCAGTCAATGTACTTGCCCCATGTCAAGACAGACATTTTACAAACAGCAAGCGAGGCAAAATAGCTGAATACATCTTCTAGCTACCCACAATACGAAGCAAAAAACAATATGAATACGCACTAACACGCAAGAATGGTTAGGGTACTTGCAATGTAGGCAATATCACAATTACATTACCAGTGGCAAAATCTTCAAACTCAGTGGAGTATGAATCCGTATAAGTATGAGGCAGAGCCGCACAGAAGATAGGAACAATATCCGGACTTCCGAATGCAACGGTGTGCCTGCTCCTGTTGAAGACAGAATCGAACTCCACCGGATTCGCCTTCCAACCTGCCAGTTCCAAAGTTCGCAGCAAATGTCCATTAAGACTGAAGCTACAATGTTTAGGACCGCAAGAGTTAACCCGTAAATGCCCACGCTTATAATATACAGACCACTTTAAAAACGCTAACAGTGAAATACTGACTTTCAGAACTACTTTCATACTTCAAGAATGTAGGGTCGGATTTCTTCTTTCTATTGGTAGATTATGTCCCTTTCCTTAAAGCTTCCAATAGATATGGAAGCGGTCACTTATGTCCATTTGGGTACTTAGAGTTGAACCGTTGAACCAAATTCGCAAAAGAATCGAAAGACCTATGCAAGAAGTTTACGTAGAATTATAGACAGAAATACGCTGTTGAATGGTATACCTTTCGTGACGGCACTAGGGTCTTCGTAAAAACCAGCGATAATTGCAACATGTCCGGGGCGTGATTCAGTCGGCGGCCTAGCATGGGAAACACCCCATCGACCTTTGTTGTGCATGATGTTGTGCAGATATGGAGCCCGGGGTTTCCCGTCACTGCCCATCTCGAAAAACTTATCGGCTCGCATTCCATCCGCTGTTACAAGATGCATGTGTTAAACCATGCTTTTCAACCTAACCAACCCTTGCCGCAAACGTACAATTCCAATGGAATTGCTATGTGCAAATCATTAATGGGAAATTTCTCTCCCAGAAAAACTAGCCCCGATAAAACCTACCAATGATAATGTCATTTTTAGGCAGTTTCTAACATCTTGGGGATGAATTTTCTCAAGCAACTGTTGGTCTCTCAGAAAATACTCACGAAGAATGCATTTGACTAAATGTGACGTACTCATTACGTTTCCATCAACGTGTCCAAAAATGACAACTAGTTATTCAAGAAAAGTTTGTACAACCATAAAGACGAGCAAACAAGCAGAAATTTTCATTCAGGAAGTATAACGGAACTTAGTAAGTGCCTTAGAATAGTTAAATAGAGTTTAGGGTTTAGGATTCCTGTAGACTCAACTTCAGCACACCATTTTTCAAAGACTCTAGTTCATTAGTACCCCACTCCGAGAGTTACGAACAAGGCCACTTTCGGTAATGAATCTTCATGAACTTGTCATCGAAAATTACCGTCCTCATCTCTTCCCTAAACCTAAACCCCTACGAGATTAAATTCAATTTCAGTGTGTTATCCTAGGGCAACAGGGGATTGCTGATTCTATTACCAGAGTCAAGGTGAGTCTAAAGAAGAAATCTCTGGAATTATGAGTCAAAAATTACTCTAATAAACTCTGCAACTCTGCACTTCCCTTACGAGGAGGATCTTACAATGTGCACAACCACCCCAATTACGCGAATTATCAGCTCAATTACACCATCACAGATTCAGAAGACGATGCCAACTCAATTACTCGTCGGAGGCCACCTCTCGCTTCCCAAAACTTGCAAAGTAACGCTCCGACGACGAGTTGTAAGGTCTATTTCGCAATGAATCTTCTTCAAAACACAATGCAAAGCTAAGAAAACGCAAAGGAGGGAAGCGATCTGTTACTCACCAATAAAGAGAACGAGGCGATTGGCAGGAGGCGCAATGCCGAGAGGCTCCGGTTCCATCCCACTCACAATCGGCGACTTGAAGTAGATATCAAAAATGCTCAGCATGTACAGAGAGTGCAGTACCACACCCAGCACCACCAACACCACTTCCCTTCCCCATCGCCGCTCCATCTTTCGCCTCCCTATAAGCCACTTCGCCACTCCAACATCCCCCGAAAACCTCCAAACCTTCCAAAAACTATAAACCCTAAAAATCAAACCTCCCCTGTCACACCACCCTGGCTCTCCCCGCAACAACACATACCAATGAGTGATCCGAGTTCTAGAGGGGATCGCAATCAGTCTACTAACTCACTCAGTCCCCTGTCAATACACACCTTTTCTAAATCTTCCCAAATTTTGTACAAAAAAACAAAAGAAACATAAAATTCAGACCTCGCTTATACCACACCATCCTGGCTCTCCCCGTAATCATACATACCAATGCGAGATCCAAGATTTTAGACGGGGATCGTAAACACTCTACTACTACCTCACCCAGTCCCCTGTCCAAGCAAACCTTTCCAAATTTTGCTTTGACCATCTCCCAACCCTAATTAACTTAACCACCTGCCAAATCCTTTCAGCTGAACCCACTTACTACTGAACCTGCTGCAACCCATCCATCGCATGCGACAAGAGCTGTGATCAATAGCTGGCTGACATTATGCTGCGCCTGAGCCCTGAGGGCGGGCGCTCCGAAATGGGAAACGACGATGAACGGAATTTGCCTGGGGTGCCTCGTCGGGCCTCAGTCGGAAATGGAGTGAGTGCCAGTGGGCCTTGGATAGGGGGAATTGCCAGTTTGGTAGGGGGGGATTTGAAAGTGGTGAGTAGTGAGTTGGCTAGTTAACTTAGTGGGTTGGGACGGACATGTAACAGACGCACGATGACGACGTTCAGGTTCAGTTTGTCGCTGGGATGGAATTAATGACGGAGAGGAGGGGACATGTTAGTGTAGTGCAGTTCAGGGCACTTCTTCTGCTGGCTCCCGAGGATTACACGTGTGGGTCTGGCATTTGTAAGGATTTCATGGGTGGACGTCAAATGCGGATGAGAAATATGGGGATGAATGTCGGGAGGTGGATTTGGATGAATGTGTAGATGACGAGTGAGCATCGGTGAATAATAACAGGGGGGGGTATTGTTGGGAACATGGTGGTGAGCGAGCTAAGCTATTTCACATTCAAATGTTTATTTATCCTTAGTCAATCCTTAACCCATAAACATCAACACGGACATCTCGTGTCCAATGGATGACAAGGAATCTCTCTATCTAGGACAAAATTGCAACTATTAACTATTTATCTTTGGAATTTTGTGTGGAAAGGGAAGATCTTCTACTTAGACCTCCAATGTGTATTTTTTATTTTTTTAAAGTAGATGATGTCACACAATTCCAAAAGGCATAATTTCCACAGTCACCAGTCTGTCCTTTTAAGGGTTAAAGGATGGGGCTAGTGATAGAGTAAATCATTCTTTTTTTTGTCATTGTGTGAATAGTTGGATTACATAATTCTAAAAGCCCTCATTGGAAGTCAAACTACTCAACAAGACATCCCCTTTTTGTACAAGATTTTGAGGATGAACGGTTATTCTTCTATTTCGCATAGAAGGATTCTCAATCATTCATCGACCAAAAAATGGCCATAGGGTTGTTTATGGGTTGACCCTTACATGTTACAGAGTGAACAACATAAGTGAGGAGTATTTTTTGTTGGATGTAGAAAATCGAGAATAATTTGAGAACTACTCGGTTTCTGAAGTTTTCACAATTGAAATTTAAAGTTGACTTATTCTTGAATACAAATCAACAATCTATGAGACAATCCACCATGTGGATTTTTGAGATAAGAAATATTTGATGAGCATACTATTCTACAAGTTTTGATTCTCAAAGTCCCCCAAATGCTCACTCTAATGTTCAAGAGTTAACTTGTAGAGGATTGGTGTGTTTTTGAAAAGAAGTTTTCAAAACCTATCATTTTTCATAGTATTGACCAAAATTGAAAAAAGAAAACATTTTTGTAGAACTTCTATAATATAAAGTGTAGTATACTATTAGGGAAACATGTGGGAAAACTTCAGCCCATTGACTACATGGATTGAAAGATTATGATGTTTGAAGTAAGAAAAAAAAAGTAATCCATTCCTGCAAAACATGATTAGCAAACTTCAAGTGCTCTTGGAGTAAAATATTTGCTCTATACAAAATTGAGCCTATACACCATCAAGTACAAAATCCTATTAGATATGTTCATGAAAATTTTCATAAGCAAATAAGGGATCTACCTTATTCTAAATCACCTTGCAATACGAGGAGATAAATTAAACTAGTAAGACTCCAATCATTTTTTTGATGATTTTTTCAGCAACAAGAAAATCTTCTGGTTGAAATCCAAAGAGTAAAAACGTATAGATGAACCTTTGAAATGTGTGGGAAAAAATTCAAGCCTTCAAACTAGATGTGTTAGAGATCACATGGGAAAAGAAAACACAACTATGTCACTTGAGGATTGAAAGATTTTAATGTTTGATCATGAGTCAATGCATTAAAATTGTGAAAGTGATTTGAAGTCTTTCAATTCCTCTTTTCACTCGGCATGTCAAATCTAAAAATTTGTCACGAAAAAAATTATGAGCTTATAGGGCATAACATGCATAACCCCAATCAATTTATGGCTTTCAAAATCTACTCTACAATATTTTTTTTGTATGAATCTCTAATGTGATATTTTCTCTAAGATATAGATTATTTGAGGCTCATTTCCAAGAGCCCTCGACACTAAAAAAAATCAAGATTAGCAATTGATGGACACCCTTGTATAAAATCTAAACTAGAAAAATCTTTGTCACTCATTTTCAAAATCCAATTTGTCATGTTAATACTAGACTTCAAAATGAATTTTCCAAAAATACAAACTACTACTAATAGCAAATTGGTAAGGTTATATTTAACTTCAAAGTATTGTTGACCCCATGATTTGGTGCCTCGGGCATTTAGGGGTTGAATATATTGCTTAAAACTTCATTTTCACACTTTTTTTTCTCAATGTACTAGAAAATGGGAACTTTTGACAATTTTTTTCCCCAATAACATACCCTAGTCCTTTTGAAGCTACCACATTAGGGGAGATTTTGGGGCATAGAGAGACTATTTCATGCCCATTCACTGATTTGGGAACAAGACACTACTGTCTAGATTTTTAAAATATTAAAAAATAATTAAAAAACTGAAGAAAAGCTATTTTTTTCTTTAAAATAATAAATAAAATATTATTATCAGATGTGGTAGTATCATTGCCACATCAGATCTCTACTATGGCATTATTCCCTAGAGTTCCCCATTGTTTGGGAACTCTAAAAACTCACGATCTTCTAAAGGGCTGACATCCTTTCTAATGCTAGCCCTAACTTGATCAAACGGTAATCCATACCTTAAATTAGGTTGTTTGTTTTGCTTTTTTGTTTTGTTTGTTCTAATGAGATCTCCTGAACCGTGTTTCCCCCAGTCATGTTCTTGGTACCATTGGAAAGCCCTCTACAAGAAGGACTGCACAAACTTTGTTTCGTGACATTAGGACCTACACTGTGAAAGTTATTTTAATTTTGAAGTATTTCTTGAATTAAAAAAATGAAAATTTTATTTTCACTTTTATTTTGACCTTAGCAACGGCACAGGTCACACCGACTAGAGTTTAGTTCAATTAAAATCTAAACTGGAACTGGGGTTGGAATGTGAAAAGCAGTAAGTTAAGCTTACTTGGATGTCATTGGTGATGAGTTTGTATTGTGCTGCCACGTGTCTCCATATTAAGTTAGGGCCATGCTAGAATTGGGGCTGTTTTGTATGCAAGGATTCTGGACTCCAAGCTGTCTGGTGGGGTTCTGGCTTGCAAAGAAATAGCAGCCAGCATGCATAAAGACAGACCCACTGCTTTTCCTCAAATTTGGCCAAAGTCCTCACTAAGTTAAATACTACTAAGCTGGTCTAATTAATAACTTAACTTAGTGCACGTGATTTGAATTTCTTCTCCTTCCAGATTCCAAACAAGCAAAAAAACAAAGAACAACTGGGTCCAATCAATGTCTCCACTCCATTGGATGATATCCACAAAATTCTCATTACAAATTTCATGCAGCATTATTTCTCTGTTAGTAAGGTAACTAAAGTGGGAGGTCAGTAAAGTGCCCATTCAATCAAGAGCTGAAAAATGGATTTGGGGGAGGTTAAAACTCCTTGAAATAGTTTTCAATCAAATGTCCTTGAAAGAGAGAAATGGAATTGGCATCTAACCCAAGTACAAGTTTTGTAGTTTTGAGAGCTTCATGGGATTAGCTATGAACTATTGAAGTTGAAACACAATGGGCACTTGAAATGTCCACTTCTTGATATGTATTATATTTGTACATTTCTAGTGCAATGAGAAAGCAACATGTACCTTTGTGTTAGGGTATGCCTTTAGAGTATGTATGAGTACTTTCTAGACCTCCTACTCAAATGGCCATGATAGAATTGGCTTTTTGTCCCATAGTTGCAAATGGTTTTATTCACCAATTATTTATTTCAAGTTGGCAAATACTCCCTCCATCCCAAAATGATCTTCCTGTTAGACAAAGTATTTTGGATTAAGGCGAAAAATAAAAAATTTTAAACCCATTTCACATTGTGAGTAGGTTGTGATGCACTCCTAGTGTCCTAGAAATTTTGAGTATCCAAACCCTTGTCAAAGTGGAGTTTGGGAGTTTTGAAAAGTGGAATTTTTTGGACATTTTTAAGGAACACCAATGGGCACATAATTGTTGGGTGTGAGGTTGTTATTTTTTAGGCACTTAGAATGTACCCAAGATCATGTGTGGAACTTTGTACCACCTCCAAAAGCTTCATCTCCTTCAATCAAGAAACACTCAAAGAGATGCAAAAAATAAGAATGAAGAGTGTTGATTGACATCTTTAATCATTTAATTTGACTTTTGATTGATGATTGCATGGATGGAAGGGAAACTATTGCTTAGAGTTGTTTTGCTAGTCCCATGTAGCAATCGAAAGTCGAATTTGACCAATTCTCACATCGTTAAGTGCAATAGGAAGATCATTTTGGGACAAAAAACTGAATCCAACAAGAAGATCATTTTGGGACGGAGGGAGTAATTTTCTTTCTTTTGGCATAAGATTTAAATATACTTTCCTTAATACTCACTAGTAGGAACATGATCCATCTGGACTTAAAAGACATGCCCCCAAAGACCCACAACTAGTCAAGTTGGTAATGAAGAATCTCTATGTGGATCTTTTCTCTAATCTACACACACCATGTTTCTACTAGTGAATGTTATATAGAAAGTAACTTAGTCCCAAAGTCATTCATTACTTGTCTCAAAGAAGTATTGTTGGACCTCGAATGATGTGGACCTACAAAATCATAGATATTGCAATGAACTAATTTGGTAGGTATGATACTAACACTCTCTAAGAGTTTGTAGGCCCTTCAAATTTATACTAGTAGAAGTGTGTCCACTTGAATACCAAAATTTTGTAACAAATATTAGATGGAATCACTCACTCGTCCAATTGATACTTTTAATGTTGGATGGAAGCAACCATTTTTCATAGTCTCAATATTCATAGATGTTGATAAATTGTTAGTTTAGTTATAAGCCTATTGGATATTAGATAAAGAAAATGAAACTATTTTGCCAAATTTCAATGAAGTCTCGTTATAACTTACTAAATTTTTTTCTGTAGCTACCAATAATAATAATCAATTTCCTTAAAATTTCCTTAAAATTAATTTGCTTAGCGAAAGAAATGGGCTTTGCAAGAAATAATACATCCAATTTTTTTGGGATATCCAAATAAGAGACTTGGTAACCTCAATCAAATTCTCATAGATACTCCAACAAAAAAGGAAAGAGGAAAGAAAACATTGGATCACAAGCAATGTCACCTCAACAATTAGAAATTGATCCCCAAGACTAAGTGCATAACAAATACTAGAAGTAGAACTTTAATCTTTCTTATCAAAAATGGGTATAGTAATTGGAGCTCATGCTTGAAGAATGCATATCTTGATGAAGACCCCATACTAAAGTCCACAATCTAATTAATCCACAAGACAACATGGATTGTGGAAGAAGAATAGGGACTAATTTTTGTGGTGGTTTATCTAAAGATTTGGAATAAGTACTGTCAAGATTTAGCAATACTTTGTCTCGTTGGATTCGGCAAGGAAGAGCAAGGGGCCTAAGACCTCCAAAGATGCATTGATATTTGGTATAAACTCAAGTGAGACCACATGGGTTGTTTGTATCTATTTATTTTTAGATTTAAAAATGTGAATTCAAATAATATTTAAAAAAAAAACAAAGTTTTCTACCCTCAAAATTCCGTTAGGGGTAAGTTACCTCAAAGATGTACGATAGAAGAATATATTTTTTAAATTAAAAAAAAACATTATCTACTTTGAACATGTAGAATCCCAAGAAGATTTACTTACCATCAAATGAGGCATTTATACTGTATATATTCAAAACTATTGCTCAACACATTAATTTCTAGCTGGCAAAGTTTTGCAAACATAGTTAAAATTTGAACTTGAGGCAGCTTGTCCCTCCAAATATTCCCCCGCTATTAGCTAGCAAGTCAGAAAGGGCTTCATGTTCCAGCAAAACACCACTGCTCTTGCTAGCTTTTGCCCTAAAACCAAATCATGTTGCCAACTAAAGGATCTTATACTTGTTTTCTTGTGAACCCAACAAAACTACTGGTAGTAACTTCATGGTGCCCTGATCAAATCCGGTGAATTCTAACTGATGTATAGAAGAAGAGTAACTCTGGTCATAATTGACCAATGTGAATGAAGAGTCTGTTGGGAATAGTTCTACTATCTAACTTAAGCCATGTAGGCTTAGGTAGTGAGTGCCATCCTTCTGATGAGTATAATATATGATAATGGAGTTCACTAACTTATCTTAATTGCTGATCAATTGCAGGGGCAAAGTCACCTCAATGCCCATAAACCTCCCAGTGGTCGTCATGTCGTCATGCAGCCAGTGAGTATTATTACCCCCGCCACAGGGAGTTCAATAGGCAAGGATTCAATGTCCCAGTGCCCACCAGCTGCTGCACCACGCTAAAAGAATGTCCCCCCGAAACAATTCAATTACCAGTTCAGTTGTTGCAAATTCTAAACTTGCATAATGACACACTAATCGCTGATTAATATGACTGATAAGCGGGGTCTGTTAACTTCAGTTAACTTACTGTGAATGTTTTGACTTCAGTTGGATAGGTTTCTTCAGTCCCGATTAAGTTCAGTCTTGACCTTAACTTTGGGACTGAAGAATTATCAGAGTTAATGTAGTCTGCTCATAAACCGTGCGTTTAAGGGCTGGTCGGCCTTTTCGATGGTTCTTCGATGCACGAAAATATTTTCCCTTATTTTTCACTCGAAGAAAAATTGATGTGGAATCTAACCCAAGTGGTTTCATATTTTTCAGATCATTTTTGAATTACTTATGAATTTCTAAAGAATTTTGCCATAAGTATCTATTTCTTGACCGTAGGCCTTACAAAACCTACACATGTGTAGTCTGAAAAAAGATATGGTTTCACCAAAAACAAGCAATGCAGCATGTAGAAAGTAATAGATAGGGTTCCAAAATGCGACCTCTACTAATCTAAACTCCTAAAGGACCAAGGCCTATATTTTGACAAAAATCACTTGAAATTGCCATTTCTGCTGTGTTCTTTCAAGAAAAAAAAGAAAAAAAAAGAAAAAAAAAAAAAAATCCTACCGTAGGATCTTGTATCTTATTTGTATGAGATCATGTGGTAAAATTTTTATCAATTTTGACCATACAGATTGAAAAATATTAGCATTCAAAGTTGGGGGAGAAAAGTTTTTTTGAACACAGGTGAACATTTCAGAAATGGATCCACCTTGGCTCTTATTCTATCCACTAGCAAAGTTTAAAGGAATGTTTGACAAATTGTAAACCGCTCTGACATCATTGGCAAAACATTCAATGCTTTACACATATGCATTTTACAACTTGTTAATGTCCATTTCAAAACCTGGCTAGGGACAGTCTTTAGAAGACGAGTGGATTTAGAGCAGACTATCATAATACTTTACTTAACTCAACTCAACTTAAGGTTATATCCAGTTGAGGAAACACCGCAGAGCTGGAACCATCGTCAGCTGAAAGACTGCATCCGTCATAGTCTTCTCTTTGTGGAATTGCGGTCTCCAATTTGTTCAACTTCATTGAGAATGGAGAAAAGTGAAAGTGAAGAATTTTGTTGATTTGATTAAGCTTACCTTAAGTTAAGTTGAGTTACTTGAAGTCTAGTTCCGATTGCCTCGTGGACATGAGAATCAAGTTAAAGTTAGTTGCCATCGGCCCGCATTCAGTTCCCTTTACTAAGTTAAGTGTAATTGGGTTTAAGCTCATATCTTGTTGAACTATCAATTGTCATCCATCACAAGCTGAGCACTCACTCACTAACTCTGTAGGTCCAACTCAAATTTTTAAAGCCACACAAATTCTTCATCCACACTAGCATCAAAAAAGTTTGAAGTTAATAGCCATTTCCTTTTTTTGGTCATCCATCATATTGCATTGGAGTAAGTACAACCAAGTACTCAAATCCACCTCTTGTGGTCGGAGATGACCCTAAACTAGCAAGTAATGGTTGTGAGATACCCAGACAAAATGGCGTGGTTGTAGGTTCGATACCTTGCGGTGATAGGTTCTTAATCTTATGTGAAATCAATCTCTTTTCTTGATAGAAACCCTCGCAATGTGTTTCTTGAATACAGTTGTGTAAAAAAAAATAACTTGTAAGTTTTAATCTAAAATGTACACAATCTAAAATGTGATTTTAGGGTTGATTCTTAAGACAATCACCTATAATCAATGCTTTGTAAATTCACGACTTGTTCATACAATGTCCACAAATATATACTAAATGCAGTAGAATCTTCTAGTAGTGATCATCAAGATCCAAGCAAATAATTTTTTTTTAAAATTAGATGGTCTTAAACTTTCCATGAACCCTAAAATCATTGTTAAGTATTAGGTCCTTTTCAATCCCATACAAATCAAGCCTTGTAACTCTATAGAAAGCACTTCCCACAAGGCGCTTACCACATACATGTGTCATACACTATTACATTTGGTAATTGTGCTTGGTATTCATTTGTTCTCTAGTAGAAATATTGACTGCATAGACTAAGCTTTAAGACCCACACTTGGTCTAAGATGACCGCATGTTTCTACAAGTGGTTACATATACAAAATTAGAAAGGAAACATTAGAGGGGATTTGAGGCCTTGGGAGGGCCGTTTCAGGCCTGTTCCCTACGCAGACTGGGAATGGCAGAGTGCTATTGGGAAAAAAATATAAAATAAATTTATTTATTAGTTTTGAAATGCAAAAAGAAGTTGAAAAAAAATTCATTTTTCTTCATGACGTGGCAGTGTCACCGCCACATCAATTTGCCACAATGGCATTGTTTCTGCATTCCCCACAACCTAGGAACTTGCAATCTCCCAAAGGCCTCAAATCTCCCCTAATGGAACCATGCATTTAACCCCGAAACGACAATTATCCATTGAACAAACTAATGAAAATTTAGGTAGGTTCCTACCAAGTCAATTTGGGTCGGATGTTCTTCAAATTTTGATACAAGGTGTGAACATGTACCCCCTAAGTGGGAATTTAATTTTTTTATTGATTGGGTGCCTAGACCAAAAATTATGTTTCCCTAAACTTTTCTGGTTGCTTGGACAACATTTGCAAAACTCCTCTTCTACTTATGAAATTTGGCAAGTGTCTTAAGTACATGATACAAGATGCAAATGTAAAAGAAATAACTATGTGCAATGTAAAAATCTCACTTGAGGAGGAGTTAAATATAGTTGGCCCTAAGGTTGAAAAAAAAACTTTTTCTTCTAACTTCAAACATTATAATCTTTCAATCCATGCGATCAAAGTCTCTAAATTTTTTTCCACACATTCCCATAGAAGTCTAGTACAAATTTATATGGTTGAATTTATCATTTTTTTCTCTCTACCCTAAAAAGTGTTAGTCTTTCACAATTTGTGCCTAAAATATGCCCACAGGTTGTAGGGATCAACACATGGTTGGGTATTACCTTTTGGGCACATATGAGATTACAACCTCAAACATCCAACTTGGGCATAATTTCCTATTGTACCCTCAACTTGATGCCCTATAAGGTAACTACATCCAAAAGTGACCTCTTTCTAAAAGCAACCTCTACAAATTCTTGCCTAAAATGTACTTCGATATTGCATGAGAGTCTAGGTCAATTCTAGAGACCCCTATTTTCAGCACTTTGAAAATTCTTAGTTTATTCATACGGTGTTCCAAAAATGCATTCTCAAAAAAATCTAAAATCCCCTCTTAACTAAGGGAGCCGACCCATTTCTAACCAATTAAGAAAATACACATATCCGCAAGGGAGGTTTCAACAGTGAGCAAATTTTCCCATGAGCAGAAATAGAGTTCATAAGGTTTCTATAAGTTTTCAAGTTTTTTTCCTCAAAAAGTAATTACTACAAAATTTTAAGCTGAAGATTTTGTTCTATCCATATTGGTAGTATAGACCTTCTTATTTTCGACCAAGGGCTGGTTGCAAAATCCAACAAAGGTTGGTTCCAATTTTGAGAGTCTTGTAGCCAATCATAATACACTACAATTACCTGGGAATTGTACTAGCATTAATTGTTGCTAATCACCTCTTGATTGAAATTACTCCACCCTACCTTGCAAATTGAGTCTTGTGATGAATAATGGGTCAACTCCCTTACCAACAAGACCCCATAGTAAGTTTTTTAACATAATAATGGAAACTATGATGGATTGCTTATTTGGATGCCTTTGGGTGTAGTTACCTTACTTCAAATTTCCCAACTTGAGACTTTGAATCCTTGTACTTATTGCTTTTGAATAATGAAACAATCCATTCATAAAATCAAATAAAAAAAATCAAAGTACTATGATAATAGGATTCCTAATCATACGTTAATTTGGATACTTTTTATCTATTAATACATTCTACGACTCCAGAAGGTACATATCTTCTTTGTCGAGTACAATACAGGTTAGTAAATCCCTCCTAGTGAATGGTTCCTGAATGAGGGCGCTCCATCCTCTCCCACCCATGTGCAAAATAAGAAGTAATTGCTTGGGGTTATTAATTACTGCAGTATCGAGCCCTGCCTTTTGATCATTGAGCTTCCCTCGATATTACGTCCAACTAAGTTAATCCTTAGTTAGTTGGTCTGATACAATTGATCACTTGGCCAAATTCTTAATAATAAGTTTCAGTCAATTAATAACAACTTCCACCCAAAGCTTTGTAGTAAGTTAAAAGTAGTAACTGAACTTAACTGGTGCTGCAAGACCGGTTTCAATGGGATTGATTTCACTCTGCCTTGTGAAAACCCAAAACCCAAAGATTGTTAACTTATCATCAAAGTCTTGACTCTCATCAACTTGCTACCATTGAAATCTTGTGTGCACATGAGTTCAGTTATTAGGGTTTGCAGCTCCCTCCCAAGTTTACAGAGTAGCAGGCATTGAAAGTGAGTGTATGAATGAGAGACCAGGGTTAAGTTAACCTGTTTTGTTGACTTGTGTCAAAAAAAATTTCACCCAAGTTTCACCCAAACGATCCTTCAATTTTCCCCACCCATCCTTAAACTTACACTTGCTGAATTTTACTTACACTCCTATGTACTTAACTTACCCATCGCTGGTCTTGATATTTTGCAAACTGAACTTCCAACTGAAAACTCAAGTGACAAAAATCGCTGACATAAATGGGAGTCAACTAATGGTATTCGTGCAGCTTTCACACACCCGCCACTGCATGTGTGGGAGCCATACTGCAGCCTCACTTACAATCTTGTCACCTCTCAACAGCTTTCGTTTCACTTAAATATAAATGTTCTAGTGGCTCTGGGTGAGCTTTAGCCTTATAATAAAGAAATTAAGTTTAAGTTTAAGTTTTTATCATGCAACCCAAGCTTTGGGACGAAGGAAAGTGGTCACTTCTCGTCATGTGGTGCCTGTAAAAATCTGCCAAGGGACTTACAGGATCCAAGGTTTGCCATAGGAGCGCTATACTAGTACCCAATTTTGAAATTTACACTAGCCTTCTGCCATTTTTTTTTTCTGTTCATGTTGCAGTCATCTCAATAGAATTTTAAATTTTTTTCGATTTAACCAACCAATGCAAAGGCTATGGGTAAACAGTGATTTTTTTAGGGGGATGGGGGCATTTTTTTGCGGCAGTGTAAGTTTCTGTCTGTTGATTCAAAAATTCAATAGTACTGTACATTGGTATTGGCTGCCATACAGAGTGCCACAGGGAGTCTTTTTAGGTTATTTGGGGATTTGTAGAACTTTTCTTACAGCTTACATTTCAGGTGACATACTGTCTGGCAAAGTTGTTTGACGGGATTACAAAAAATAATCCCCAAAAAATTTAAAGGGATCTTCATTGCAGAGTAAGAGAATCAAACGGTACAAAGGCACGCTGCGGTTGCCTAGACAGCTAAAGGGCACAGCGAAGCGGAACTTGATCTTTTCATTTGATGAAGGATGATGAGAGTTTTAACTTATTTTTTAACTGAAATTTGGCTCCAGATGCCCGGATTTAGCAGGTGGAAAAAATTAGCAGAGGACACTTTGGCACTAAGGTAGGAGGCTCTGAAAGCGCACAGGCTTTAAAATCGCCCACCTCTGTAAATGTAGACTATTTGAACATGCTACTTTTTCATTGTACCAATGATGTACAAGTAGTGTACATTTACAGAGGTGGGCGATTTTAGAGCCCTTCACCACTTCAACTTCAAAATTTCAGAACTAATTCTACAAAACTCCAAAAAATATGAAACGACTTGAGTTAGATGCCGATTCCATTTGTCTTTCAAGGAAAATTTACTGAAAAATATTTCAAGAAGTCTTACCTCCAAAAATTCCGGTTTCAGCTCTTAGATGAGCCATTCATGGACCTCCTACCTTAGATGATGATGGACACCTAAATGAGTAGCATATTTGATGCGTAACTTCTTCTCTTTTTTCCGATTTTGTCCATGATTCAGACCAATTAGGGTTCGAGTTATGAAGATTAGGGTTTGTTCAGCCACACTAGGTGAATGACATTACTTCCATTGAAAGCACAATGAAGAAACATTAACCCTGAATTAACAACAGACGTATCACTCAGGAAGTCAGCCAAAATATGATCCAATAACTGGAAAATTAATTACGAGCATTCTTTGTGTGTAGAGAAATCGTAAAATCATTCATTAAAACAACTTTTTTTGGTTTTCTAAGGTGTTGCAGGATTAATATACTAAGTTCGGTTGCCTGAGCTTGTACTCAGGTGGAAACCAAATATCATTGGTGTTCCTTGGACCATGTACCAACTTATTACCAAATGAAATTCACCACAATACTATGGTTGAAATAATAGGAAGA
The DNA here is from genome assembly GCA_963920665.1 of Straminergon stramineum. Taxonomy (NCBI): domain Eukaryota; kingdom Viridiplantae; phylum Streptophyta; class Bryopsida; order Hypnales; family Calliergonaceae; genus Straminergon; species Straminergon stramineum. Next base: position 2,312,826 of record OY987267.1, on the reverse strand, counting down.
TATACACAACTATTAAAGTAATATAACTTGTATATACTATATCTCTGTAACAAACTAACACATATGCCAAATGTTTACTTCTAACCATTGGTAACAATTGTCCATGTCCATGCAACATATATAGTCAATAGTCCCCACCCCCAAACTTTCTTTTGTAGATATGTAAAACCTACATTCATTTTCTTTTTCTATAGGCCAATTTGTATATTAATGATAATAAATTGAAACTTTGTTGTAGGATAAACAAACTCTCTACATGTGAATGCCATAGTTTTTAAAAACTTAGCTCAAGCCTAATCTACATAAAGTTAAAGGATTAAAAATGCCAATCCCTCTATATGAATTATTTCTCATTGGAATTAGTTTTTTTCAACGTTTCCACCTTAAACTTATTATCACAATTGATACAATATATAGATCAACATTGCAAATGTCAAAGAATTCCAGCAAAATATCATGGAATGGGTTAACTTGAAAAAGGACCATTGTGCCCTCAAGGGGCAAATTGAAAAGTGCATACAATCTCAATTTTTGGCACAGTTTCTTGAACGCTTTCTCATCATCAAAGAACAAACTAAATTTATTGGAAATACGATTTTTATTTCAATTGGTGACAAGCTCCAAAAGTTATGCCACCTATAGTAAAAATAGATATACTTAGGCATCCCAAAAAATAACAAAATTCATAACTATTTAAAAACAATAATTTATTGTAAAATATAATAATAACTAACTATCTATTTGGAAATCTTTTATTCATTTCATTTGGATTATTGATGTGAAAATTATAAATAGCTAATTTTGTTTTGTAGGCATGGAAAGAAGTGCAAAAAATGTGGCCCTTCTACATCTTGAATAAAATTGTCAGCTTCTAGGGAAGAGGCAATCACAAAAAAGGCCCCAAGTGGATAGTTACTTTTTGGAAAGAAAGTCATCCTTTAAAAAGATGACGTATAAAATTGGATATTGCAACGTTTTCATTGCTTTCATGTACCTTATGTTTTCAATGCTTTCATGTGAATTGACCAAACAATGACATTCCCTCTTCATCACTCCTCAAACCATTACCAACTTCTTTACTATCCTTAACCCATAAAGGACATTCCATATTCCTACTTGGTGAAATTTCATCAATTAAATTACTTCATTTGGAAAGCTTACAATACACCATTTTTGAAAAAAAATTACAATTTAATCATTTTGGAAAAATCTAAATGGAGTAAGAAAGTATATTATTGGAGTTACTTTTTCATAGTCAAGCTTAAAGACATTTAAAATCAAAAACTATATGAAATTCAAGTTACAACCTGGTTTGTCCCTTAACCCAAGTAGGACCTTGTAGACACCGAGAGTGTGATGGATCACTTCACTTGAGGTTGTAGGATGGAAAAAATATTTTTTCATCCAATTTATTCATTTGGAAGGTACTTGAGTATATTTTCAGTGAATAGTATTGCAAAGTCCCTCAATATAGTATTATTGACTTTTCTAAAGAAGAAGATGTTAAAAAAGTGGATCCCCCTTGTAGTATATTTTGACCATTTCTTGCTATTTTTTCTGAATGTGAATTTTAGCCATAAAAATTATATTTTTTGAACTTCAATCCAACAAATGAAATGAATCTTATGAAGTGCAATTTCTACTTCAATTATAAATTTTGAAAAATTAATAAATTTACATATTTTATAGCAATCTAAATTTAGGGCCTATAACTATGGTTTGTTGATTTTCTAATTCTAGAGTGAAATGGTAGCTTTGGTTTATACAGGTGAAACCTTTCTTAGTGCACCCTCCCTTGGTGCATAATATGCATTAAGAGAGTTTATAGACAATAGGTGGCCCATGCTCATGATTCAAGATGAAAAGACAAGTGGCCCTATGGTTTCTCTAAATGCATAAACCTCTCTTAGTGCATAGTCCTGACACCATGCACTAAGGGAGGTTCTACCTAAACCATGATGTTCTACACTATAATATACATCTACAGCGAACATTTCAGATTTTTTTCGAGTATATATATTGTATTTGATATGAATTTTCTTCATTTCTTTTTGAAAAACTTCATAGTAATTGAAATTTTTTATGACTTGTAGTAGGCATATGAAAAGTAAACACAAATTTTTTCATTCATATCTAATTGCAAAATTGCAACAAACAAAGTAATGGAAAGGAGATTTGAAATCAGTGACTGTGAGCCCATCCTTCTAGGGTTTAATCAAGGCTTTTAATTTGGCTGTGTAGTGCCAAATTGCACCTTAAAAAATAATTTGGCTAAAAATTGAAGACAAATTGTGAAATTTTTCTCCATAAAAACTTTGAATTAAGAAAAATCTTGGCTTCAATCGCTAGATTGCCAATGAAAATAGAATTACGGATATGTGGTATGTGCTAATGTGATATTTTCTATCAAAATGTGGATGAATGTTGACATTTAGAGCACCACTATAACACTTTATATTGCCACTCTGGCGCTTCATAAAAAATGAAAAATAAAACAAAAACCTGGGTTCAATGCCCATTCTGAAATCCATGCTACAAAATAGGGCACGGCTAAGATACCAGGCACCTCACAAACTTCGAACCCCCAATTACGCCCTGCCCCCAACAAACACTCCCACAGTCCTAATTGTCAAATTATTTTTCCTTTCCAGGAATTGAGCCCCTTTTGTATTCCCTAATTACACAAAGCCTTGTTCGCTGCAATTTAAATATCATTAAATATCATTTTCAAAGCAAAAGCATAGCCACCCACCCCTCATCTCCTGCAAATTTAATACCAGCGTAAAATGTACTACCACAGAATTATAGCTTACATAACCCAGTAATAAGCTCCAGAGCATAGACTATTCTAACCCTTGAAGGACTTTGCAATCCCCACAGGCATTTTCAAAGTCAAAATCTGAATTTTCACATAGTTCTTGGTTTTAAAGATTCTTAAGCTTTTACTATGAAAATGTAGTTCCAATAATCTGTTTTTTTATTCCATTTTATTTATTTTTCCAAATTATTAAAATTGTAGTTTTTGTGATACTTTGAAGGTAGCATCTTGAAAGCTCAAAATGTTGTTTCAAAAAAATAAAACCCCTCGAAATACACTACTTTTGAACTTTTTCTATCAAATTCTTCTTAGAGTGAGGTTGTAAGTTCAAGGAGTACATCAATTACACCACGATGTTTTTCACTATTATTTCCAATTTTCCTTAAAAATGTATATTTTAAAAATTATTTTCACAATTATTAGTTTTTTTACAAATATTTTTAAAAAAATCATATAAAATTCAATTTGATGTATTAATTATGAAAAAATGAAATTCAGTTTTAGACATATTTTCCTACCTTTGAAACATATGAAATTTTTGAAATTTTTGTTTTAACATAGTAATCAAATGAAGTTTGGCCAAACTCAAACACAAAATTTTCTTTTAGGATTAATTAAAATTTAATTCAAAAACTAAAGTTTGTATAAGCCTATGAAGAATACAGACCCCTATAACCAAGGTAGTCACCTAAATGTTCAAATTGTTGGCCCAATAGGTGCATTCTTTGTTTGTACATTTAATAAGGAAGTCATCCATTGGACACTTCTAGTCCTTAGAGAGTCCTTCCAGTGTTAAAAAGAGACACAATACATTTTAAGTGAAGTTTATGCTTCATTCATGGTTCACTCCACTTCATTCTCTTTGCATAAAAATGACGAGGTTGTCTTCTACAAGTGCGCTAGAGTTTGGAGGAGTATTGATTGGATATAGAAATGGGCAGGCCTATACAACATCAATGTATAGGAAAATGCATGCTCCATGCATCTACTCAAAATATACTTATAACTTAAAATCTACCAAATGAGAGTTAGATGACATACGTTGGTCCAATTTTTTATAATTTTTGTTTGTTTTTTATTAGTTGCATGTGTTTGTAATGCTAGATGATTTTAGTTTTCACTACTTCACTAAAAATATAAATTGAAAAATTGTGAAGAGGTATTGTTGCATTTAAAAAAAATGGAGAAATGAATTTGGATGAATAAATGCGTTGCCATCTACATTTTCCATGTTTCATCCATGTCGACGGATGTAAAGAGGCTCATGACTCCAGGGCAATCGCTTTCTTCACTACCCAAAAATGAAATAAAAAACCCGTGCCTCCCTTCCCCCCGTTACCCATCCCGTTACCCAGCCGGTTCTGCACCCAAACGAACCCGAAAGAAAAAGAAGGCCGAGAAAAAGAAGACCGAGAAAAAGAAAAAGACGACGAACCCGAAGCCATCATCACTGGTCTTCGTCTTCGTCGTCGTCGTCGCCCGCGTGCCTGCGCTCTGTGCGTGTGTTCGTCATTCCTCGCAGAGACGACTTCCTTCATCATTCCCTTCCATCCCGCAATTTTTATTTATTTTCCATCTGTTGTGTCTGTCCCACCATCCCATTCTCCATGCACATAATAAGTTACTGAACATACTTCCGTCATCCCATAGCCCGCCATCGCCATCCCAAGGCGGCAAACTTGGGAGCCAGGCAGGGACACCAGCCAGGGACGCCAGGCCCAGGCCGTTCCCTTCCCGCTTGCCTGCCCGTCGCCATCGCAGTTTGAGTTTCCATCACCTTATATCATTCCCTTTCGCCACTTCCGAGAGCAAGCAGCAGCAGTCGCAGCAGCAGTGTTTGCTGTGCTCCCGCTTCCTCCGCATTTCCCGAGCTCTCTAGCTGCATGGAGCTTCCATACTCCCATTCCTGAGCTTCGAATCTGAAACAGGGCGGAGACAGACAGAGTTTGCTGAAGCTTTGTTTGAGAGATTAGAGAGGGTGGTTTGGCTTTGGGTTCGGGTTTGAGTAGTGGGCGGGATTGGTGTGTGCATTGTGGAATGCTGAATTTGCGGAGCAAAGTTGGGTTCGTGCTTCTCGGGGTGAGAGTGGATGGGTGTGCGGAGATACGGAGTTGAGAGACGCTGATGTCGCAGTGGAGTACTGGAGTGTGGTTGTGAGCCCGGTTGTACTTAGGGGATACATTGGGAAGGATTGGGAAATAGTGGGAAGCGTATTGGGGAGCGTTGAGATTTTTTCTGTCGTTTTGGTTCCGGGGTGGTGGATCGGAGCTGTGTTTCTCGGGAAGGGACTTTTTGGTCGTTTTGGGTGGAGGATAATTGGAATCTTGTGTTAGATGCATTGGTTGATGAGGTAATGGTTTATGTACGAGAGCTTTTTTCAAGGCTTCAGGGTGTTCATTAAGAGGTGTATAAGTGTTGTGCATTCATGTGACTGCGTGAGGAGGTGTTAGGATTGAGAAGCGTATTGGCGGCGGGATTGTAGCAATCCGTCATGTGCGTGTAGCGTCGCGCTTTCATCCTCAATTCTGGGCAATCGAATCGAAAGGGCCAGTTAGTGCAGCACGGATTTGCCAATGGCAGGGGAAAACGGTGGCCGACGCGCGTTTCGGCCTCGCGCGTCGACTACGTTCGCGCCCGTCGTTTCGTCGGAGAATGTCCGGCAGACGCGAGCGGCCCGTAAGCGATCCGCGATGGACGACTCGCGGACTGGAGGGAGTACTGTTTTACATCCCCGGAAGCACACTGTGCAGCCTTCCGGAAGACGCGCACCTCTCACCGACATCTCAAAGCACGTGAATGCGGGGCCACTCTCTGACAGTAATGCTCACATCCAGGACTTCAAATTGAAACCAAATGCGGAAGGGAACGAGAATGCTGTTCCCGAGAGTGACATCGGCAAGATTGTTTCCGACGAAGAAGTGGCATCGGATTCGGAAGCATTGGATTCTCAACAACCAGAGTCCAGGAGTTGTAGTTCCTCGGCTGTGGCATCGCTGGAACGTCGGACTTCACAGAGGCTCTTCATTTCCAAGGAATCGAGGGACCGCTTGAAACAAGGCGACCTGTTCAAGTCGTGCGAGGAGACATCGTCTTGGTCGAATGGGGTGGAGTTTCAAGACATTGATACTGATCATACCGACCCGCAAATGTGTAGCACGTACGCCGCGGATATCTACATGCACTTGCGTATGGCTGAGGTGCGAATCTAACGTTGGTCTGGTCTCATGTGCAGGACATCAGTTTTGTATGTGGCACTCACTGTAATTACACTTCATGGATTAGAGGAAGAGTATTGCATTTGGATGGGTAAAGATTCTCTATATCTGACTTTCGATAGTTGCGATTTTCAGATTAAACGAAGACCTACGACGAACTTCATGGAGTCCATGCAGAAAGACATTTCTCCGAGTATGCGAGGAATCCTTATCGACTGGTTAGTGGAGGTAGCGGAAGAGTACAAACTGGTGCCGGACACGCTTTACTTGACTGTTGCTTACATTGATCGGTTTCTTTCCTGCCACACGGTGACACGGCAACGGCTTCAACTGCTGGGAGTCTCGAGCATGCTCATCGCTGCAAAGTACGAGGAAATTTGTGCTCCTCAAGTGGAGGAGTTTTGCTACATTACTGATAACACATACCAACGCGACGAGGTAAATTACTAGCTAGCGCTTGAGATTACTCAGTGGATCCCATCGTTTATGTTCCCCATATGTTCCTCAACCTAATTGTAATAGCCTTGATATATGGAACAGGTTCTAGAGATGGAAAGGAAAGTATTGAGGGAGCTAAAGTTTGAGTTGACGACGCCAACGACGAAGAGCTTCCTGAGACGGTTCATCCGAGCTGCCCAAGTTAGTAACAAGGCCCCAACCCTAGTTCTGGAGTTTCTCGGGAACTATCTCGCTGAACTTACGTTATTGGAGTATGGGTTTCTAGGTTTCGTCCCCTCTATTGTAGCGGCCTCTGCTGTTTACTTGTCGAAGCTTACGCTCGACCCGTCCGTGCATCCATGGGACGCGACACTGCAACATTACACTGGCTACAAGGCATCCGAACTGGAAAAGTGCGTGCGAGCTATTCATGAATTGCAGAAGAACACTAAGAATTGTACCCTTCCTGCTATACGGGATAAATACCGACAATCGAAGGTGATTTTTTCGGTCCTTTTACTCACGGTCAAATAGGAACTACGGTAACTTATCTGTCTTGTTCCCAACAATATGAATTGGGAATGAACTGATCTCCAGTCTTGTTATCTGCAGTTTAAGTGCGTGGCGACTTTGACGCCTCCATCAGATTTAGTACCTGAATTTTTCAAGGATGCGGAGCGTTGCTGACATTGTGGAGCTTCACGTTCCTGCAAATCTTCTCAATCACCATTTCCTGCCTGTTAGAGGTAGGCACTGAAGATGGTCGCAACTCTCAGGTTGTTGTAAATCACATTGTTGAAGATAACCAAGACCTACTTGCTAACAATTGCCTTATTTCCATGCAGTTAAAAGCGTGTGTAATCACTGGTGCCATCGACTGATCTGACCCTAGAGTAACCAAGGACTGTGAACAAAGATAGTTCTGCGGTTGTGTCAACAGTTTGAGATTCGGTTCGCCATTGTACAGCACCGGACTGGGACTTGACTGAAGCTGAGAGAGTTGAGTGCCCTTGAAGTCTGGCTCTGTAAATGACGGTTCTGTGGCTTGCATGGCACACGAATGCCTCAAGAGGAGGTGTACAATTCGAGGACCGCAATCTTCTCTAATTTATTCGTTTTATTATGGATGTTGTTGAGTAGATGCTACGTGATGGCAACTCCAAAGCAGATGTACAAAAGGATTTTGTTCGTTCGGAGAAATATTCTCGGATTGTGCTTTACTCTGACAAGAGATCGTCAGGGAATAGTAGTTTGCCATGGCATGCTAATAACCCTCTCACTTTGTAGATCTCACTGTTTTAGAATGGCACCTGTAGAGGATTAAGTTCCATTACTGATAGACTAGGAAACCCTGCTGACAGTTCCCCCTGACAGCACAACCCAAGCTGAAACGGTGGCTACCATGACAAATGTGCATTGGAAGCGACCAAAAAATATTGTAAAGCTTTTGATACTTCGAAAATGAAAAATATAAAAGATAAATTCTGTCAACTTGTTTGTGTGCACCATTATCTGTATGCTGGTTTTCTTTCTGCAGTGTGGCAGTACACAATTTTGTCATATCCTTTGTTATGTGTTTTTGTCCTCTGATCTTCAAAGAGAGCAGTACCTTAGCAACTTGAAAAACTGTGTTTACAAATACTTCCTCAAAACTGCATAAATTGACTGGTAGATCATGAAAAGGGAGGTGAAAGCAGTTATGGATCTTGGAATAGTGTCAGATATTGTGTCTGCTGAACTGTAAGTCTAAACTACCCAGTAAGCTGTCTTTTTGTGGCTGTTGTGTAATGTACGGTTGTGTTCTGGATATCTGAAATTGGAGCAGATCAATGCTGTGTAAGCAGGAGCGCTTTCTGTCGATTTCCATGAGCTGAAGTTCAGAGTGGGAGAGGGGTACTGGACGTCAGGTGGGAAAATGACCATCTTCTTCTTCCCTCTCTCCCATCTGTGATCATCATCCACCTGGGAGCATCTGGGAGAATTCGTGTGAGTGCAGTAGTTGTTATAATCGTTCCCTGGCCCTTCTGTTTTCAAGTCCATTGCATGTGAATTGTGGCAACTCAAGCCTGTGGCACTTGCCATGGCCGGTGGCACCCCCCATGCTCTCAGTAATGCCATCTGCACTGAGCACGTTATGAGACCACTGCAATCTGCATTTCTCCAGCGCCCAGACACGCAAGTTCATTAACTTACAAGAGCTTTAAGACTCTTAAAAGACATCCTTAATCCATTAATGCCCCAGTCCTCATATCTTTCCTTACATAGTTGTGTAAATACACTCACATACCTCAATCTCATGGAACTGGGCGTTAACTTAACCTTGTAATGATGGGCTGGCCACCATGGGAATCATCTTCTTTAAAAAAAAACCCGAAGTCAAGTCATTGGAGGTCAAATGATTGTGTAAGACCTTCCCTTTTCATACACAATTCCAAGGATGAACATATGCACTTCTATCATTCATTGGATTACTTTAGTTCAAAGCATCTTCATAGGGATAAGGAATGCTTTCATAATTAACATATGTTTTAACCTCTAAAGATCTGAGACATATTTTGGGTACAAGTTGTGAAAAATTGCCTAATTTTTTAGGGCAATGAGAAAAAAAGAAAAGAATAGAAGAAGAGGGTTTTTTCTGTAGAATTCAACCATGCAAATTTGTACTAAACTATTGTGGGAATGTGTGAAAAAAAACCTATACAAACTAAATGATTCTAACTTTTGAAGTTAGAAGAAAAAGTTATTTTTTTATCTTACCCAATAGGGCCAACAAACTTTAATGCCTCGTAAAGAGATTTTTTACTCTACACATGGTTATTTTTTTGGACATTTGCATTTTGTATTAATCATATAAGTTTTATAGTGACCAAATTTCAAAATTATAGAAGTTTTGCAGATGCTACTTAGAGCTATCTAGGTTGCCTAAAAAGTTCATGATGGCATAACTTTTGACCCAGGCACCCGATCAGAAAAAAAAATTAGAATTTCACTATGGAGGTACATGTTCACATCTTGTGTCAAAATTTGGAGAAGACAATTATTGGAAATGACTTTTGATACACACCTACCCAAGATCACTTGCGTACATTTAATGCTCATTTGGTCCTTCACTCCCTCATTAGCTCTCTGTGGCTTGCAAAGGCCCCATTCTCTAAAGATTGAAAATGGCCATTATTCCCCTTTGAAGGTGAATAACAGGCATGAAGTTGGTGTTGCCAATTTCACTCTTGTCATCAGTGTTTGCATGCATTGCCTACCCCTGCACTTCCAGCAACAAGCAACACCTGCAATTCTACCAACTAACTAACTTGAATATTTTTTGTTCAAAACAAATCGCTCATGCATGCAGTAGCTCATCCCATCGTTCTGACTGGAAAATTACTACAAAAAAGTTATCACACGTGAATCCATTCTTCATTGTCATCCTCCACATACACAAAACAAAAGGGGATGTCGCACCTTCTTCCGATGGTTTCTAGCTCCTCATTGGCTCCTCTTTCCGCTCTACAACTTCTCCACATTCTTCATAGAAATTTTGTTTTCATAGACGGTGTGACTTTACTGCTATGGTAGAACCACCCATGACTAGTGAGGCCCCATGGTCAATACATAGGTAATGGGAAATTCAACAAAGAGATGACTGGTGAGTAAGCATTAGTTTCTTGGTTTCCCACTATCTTCTAGCCATCATTGTTATGACACATGTGCTTTGCTTTGAGAGCCAAATTAGTCTTTAGATGAGTAGTGATGGAAGAATCTATATGCTGGGGATGGGAGCAGGCCAACTTTTGGCTTTTAAAATTCAAAACAATTTGAATTTAAGGGAAAAAAATTATGAAAATTTTACAATGCCCATCATTTCTATCTTTGTACAGGGAAAAAAAAATTAACAATGCCTTCTACTACTCCAGATCATGCCCAAAATGCTTAAGTGGCTGGTAATGGGTGGTTCTACTATAATGTTATGTCTCTTCCCTTGATTATGGAAGTCCTACTGTTGTCGTAAGATCCTTTGAAGAGCATCTGATTGATGAGCAAATATGCCTTGCCAGTTGCAATGCTCGATCTTGAACAGATGTAGATACTTTCCACATGGTCTGTCTATTTTGTGAAAGAGTTGCTGCAGTTTCATAACTGGCTTTGTGCATAAGTTAAGTTATGGCACACACAACCCAACTAACTTCCATGATCAAACCATCTGTCCAATCCATGTGTTTCATGAGAAAAATAAAATAAAATAAAATAAAATAAACCCATCTGTCCATTGCAGGCTACTTACGGGGTATTGTATTTCCAAGTTCTTTACCAATTACCTTCAATATTCACTAGTGAAAGTGATTGGGAATGTCGGCCGCTTTTCGGTTAAGTTAAACCACGGTCAAGTAAGTTATGGTTTGACTCCACTGTACACGGTCCCTCGTTTCCCTGAATTTGGCAATAACTTACACAAATCAGTACTATTGTTTCTAATATTGTAGCTGCTGGTCGTGCCTTCGGGTTAAGTTTAGTCAATCCTCCTAAAAAAAGCAACCTCAGTCCAAGCTTTAGTCAATATATTTATGGGTTTCTACGGGTATATAAGTTATATTACCTAGACAGCAGCAAATCATGGAATTGATGCCCACCTCAAGACTCCAAGTCCGTGTACACTTGTACAGTACAGTCCCCCATTAAAAGGCAAGAGAACCCTTGTGAATAGGATCTTAGCAGCCTACATGGCTCCTTCCGTTTTCGGTCCACAATAAGTATGATACCTGCATTGAACTCATTATTTACCCATTTCAGGACTAAAAATGAATCCTGAATCCATATGTTTTGAGAAAAATAAATAAAAATTGCTGAATTTTTTTTTCCTTGAGTGACCCCTATGGAGGTGAGAGAATCATGAGATTTAGAATGTGAGGAATTAGGGGTAGTCACAGTTCCTCCCACTATCTTGGATTTCTATGGAGAATGGGGATTTGTCGATTCTGGGTTGGCTTTCTACATGCATGCTGGAAGGGAATACTCTCAGTTTCGGAGGTGAAGAATGGGGCTGGAGAAAACTTCTCCAAAGAAGAATTTTCTATTTCAGACTATGCTGTTGCTCCCCCATTGGCTCCACAGTGATTCTCCACATCTCATCCTCTAAATGAATAAGGGGTGCCACATTTCCTTCACCTGCTAATGCTTCCCATTGGTCCTATTACTTCTCATTCTCTATGGAAATTTGTGATGGTGAATAAACTGTGACTACCCATATTGAGACTGGGGCTTTAATGCCAGGGAGGATATATAACTCACCAGGGCACAATTTCATAATTTGCTTTGGTTTCAATTTGAGTTTTAAATGTTTTAAAATTTGCAGTTATTAGGTTCAACCTAGATTTGCAGCATTTCATTATTCAGTGTACCTTCTTGGAGCCTAAAATTGTGATGATGGAGGTGGGCTTCCAACAAGACAATTTTTCAAGTTAACCCCTAAATGTTTTCAACTACGTTTTCACCAAAAACGCTCCAAAACTGTCATTTCTAGAACAAGTACCAAATTTTAGGAAAAAAACATTTTTGGACACATGTAACCGTAAGATCTTGTACTAAACTTATTTGAGAATACGTGGAAAAAATTTCAGAATTTTCCACCGTGTAGATTGTAAGATATTAGCGTTTGAATTAGCAAAAATCCTTTTTTTGGCCCTGTGAAAAAACGGGCAGCTGCACTTCACAAGGCCACATTTGTATGAAAAAAATTCCGAAATGGTGGTTACTCTTTGGATTCATTCTTTGAGGCAAGTTGTCTACGTTCTTGAAAAAATTCAAATCATTTGAAATTGTACAACATATAGGAAAAAGAAAGTAAGTACAAAGAAGTAGAGAATGATTCAAAATACTAAATTGTGAAGAATTTTGTTATGGAATTGAAAAATTCCAATCCCAATGGTTGTAATGTTATAATTAACAATCCACACCCTATGATTTTATTTTTTTCAAAAAATATTGAAAATTGAGTGAAATAATGAACTTCAAAGTTTATTTTAGAGTAGAGAATCCGAAACTACCCGCAAACTAAAACGCCTCATAACTTTCATCTCATAAATCAAAATGGAATGATTCAAAGCTTTCCATGTACATATAAATCTAAAAAACCAATTTCAAATTTTTATTTCTTAAAAAAGTGTTTTTTTAAGAAATTTTAGGGCTGCCCGCCGAGCAATGAAAACCACATATCATGCAATAAATTTTTAACCATGAAGTCAAAAGTTATGAAAATTGTTGGGCCTTAAAGATACTCCTCGGGCACATGTTGTGTGAAAATTTCAAAGAAAAATAAGAAAAACTCCATTCGTAGTGAGCTGCCCAAAATCGCTATGTTGCCAAAAAACGCAGTTTGGGCGTTTAGGGGTTAAGTGCCTACAGCTCAACGTTGCTTTTTCAGAGAAAAAAAAGACTCTGTTTAGATTTAGTACCACAAAGGAACATTACATTTATTTGTTTGTTTTCATTTTTTTTTGAAACGAATGGAAGGAGCAATACAATTTACATGCCCAGAAAAGCTTGGGACATGTGGGCATTTTGAGCAGTTATTAGTTAGCAAAATTGTAGCAGCTGAGCTTGATTTGCAAATTGAATTTTGAAGTTGAGATCCCCTGGCTATGGACAAAGACAGGAGGATAAATTTATTTATTTTTAAATCACAGGGTGGCAGCCACAACTCAAGGCCTATTAATTCTCAGGAGGTAAAATTGACATGCCACTCTTATGCATGAGAAATTCGGTGAGGTGGCACCATATGACTGGCTCCTGCTTTGACATTGGCAGCCAATTGTGTGAGTGGAGTTTTTGTATATGTAAGATCTAATCTCTCCACTTCTTGTAGAACACATAAAAAAAGAATGAAACTCAAATTCCTTATCATTTGTGAGATCTACAAGCTGAAAGTAGAAAGTATTTTTTTGGCATTCGGTATGTCCATGGGGGTATCTCAACTTCAAAATTCAATGAAAATTACAGGATGATGAATTTAGTTTGCATCTTTAGTATGATGTAAAAGCTAGGGTTGAAAAGTAGCATACAAAAATCAGAAATTGAATCTTTGTGATAGATCCTATAGTTGGATATTAAAAAGAAAAAATGGCCTCCATAGATTAGTAACACCGTTGTGGTGCAGCTAGTCCCTTGTATTTTACTCTTTGGGATTAAAGGTTATCCCTATATTTGTGTCAATTTTTTGGTAAATGTTAAAAAGATTTGTTCTTTGCATTGGAAATGGCAATTTTGAGTAGGTTTTGACAAAACTGCCCTTGGGATTGTAGGGTTTGAAAAGTTAGTTGGAATTGGCATCTAAATCCAAGTTGTTTCTTATTTTTTGGACCTTTGTGGAATTAGTTCAGAAATTTGAAGTTAGAATCACACAAAGCTTGAGAAACGCTCACTCCCTTACATGTTCATTGTTGGTGCATTGATGAATGTAATTGGTATATTAATCCTAAAAGGACTTTAATACATTTGACCCTCAAGGGTGAAAGTTTTTTTGGTACAAAGTTGTATTTGATTGGGGAAGGAAGCTCAAAATAGTTTGAATTTTTCTATAAACTTAGAAAATGTGTGCATTTGTACAATGTGGAACCCATAGATTTTTGTGATAGTTAGGAGAATTATTCTTAAAAAACTTGTATGCTCAAAATAGGCAAAAATGGTGCAATTTCTTGTATACAATGATTTTAGTGGGGTGTTGACAGTGCAGGATAGTTGCAAATTCAATGCCAATATTTTATACGCATTGACATACAAGTCAAGATTGTTGTCGTAACAATTTTACACCAATCACTATGTGAAGTACAAAATATTCTTAATGTGTGACGTTCACTTCCTTTGAAGTGACATTCATTCTTCCAAAAAGTACCAAGACCGTCGTTTGGACTTGGATACAATGAAGAAATTAATTCGTGAAGTTCTTTCATGTTTAGAGGCCTAAAACTACTTCAAAATATTCAAATCCTAGTCTCTAAAGTAAGGCTGAAAACTTCATCTTTTTTATTTTAAAGAAATGAAACCTTATGAATCTTTAGTTGGCTTGTTAGAATAAACCTTCTCAAAAGTTTAGAATAAAGAACCTTACCAATTGCAAGTTCATAATGCTTGTATTTAAAAAAATTCATATTCATGCTTGAAAAAAGAGTAAATAGAAAAAAATAGTGAATCAGATTTAAAATATTAAATTATTAAGAATTTAGTTATGGAATTGAAAAATGCCAATCCGAAAGGTTGTAATGCTGTATTGGGTAATTGCAAGAGAAACGCTTGTCCTTTTTTTTCTGCCCTTGGCCTTAAGCAGGTGGTTTTCTGCTCATAACTTTTGAATTGTATGTTCTACATGAAATTTGGAATGTCTATTTTGGCCATAGGGAGGGTAGTAATATTTTTTATCCAAAAATAAAAATTGGAAGCCCAAATATGGTATATAAGGTCTTCTAAAAATTGAAAAATTTCCACATTCCACGTGTGCTCAAAGTGCACTACCTTCACGCAATTGTAGAGACTACACAATTTCTTTCCCAAAGATGAAAATGGTTGAGAAGGAGCACCTTCAAGTTAGGAAGGTCTTTTCCTTTTATTTTTTTGAATCTTTTTGCTATTTTCTAAAAATCAAACATCAAAGTGTCCATTTTCTTGGCATTTTCCTTTGTTCTTTTTTGTGCATAACTTTTAGAGATAAACTTTTCTTGGTCTGAATTTTTCGAGACATGCTATTTTCAATGCTTTACAAATCATCATCCATATTTTATTTTCATTTAAAAAAATATTCCAAAAATCATAGTACTCACTAAAATAGGCCATCTTTAGACAAAATGGCAAGGTGTTTCTTGTAGCCATCCTAATAAACAATCTATGTCTTAAGATTTTATATTTTTCCAAAAATATGGAAAATTGAGTTAAATAAAGGACTTAAAAGGTTTATTTTAGAGTAGAGATTCCATAACTGTCTACAAACTAAAGCTCCTTATAACATTCATCTCATTAAACAAAATGTAAAGATTCAAAGCTTTCCACATATATATAATCTAGGTAACCAATTTCAAAATTTTATTTCTTAAAAATATGATTTTTTTCTGATCTATCCATCTTGCAAATTCTCCAAAAGAAACTACATATTATACAAAAACTTTTTAACCATATAGTCAAAAGTTATGAAAATTGTAGCACCTTAAAGCTATTCCTCCAACACATGTTATTTGATATTTTCAAAGAAAAAGAATGAAAATTTTGTTTGTATAGATGACCGAAAACACCATGTTATCAAAAAAATGTTATTGGATCTTGTAGAAGGGTTAAGCAATTGTATTGGTTTGTACTATAGTTTCCCAAAAGTGCAATTGCATTAGTTCATACTATACTATACCAAAGTTTTCCTTGCATACAAATACATTGCCCCATAATGGGTTCTAGAATACACATAAATGCACTTCCATTCCAACAAAAAAAAAATTGGACTATAGGAGGAAAACCCATTCCTAATCACCGCCCCCTTTTGGCAATATAGATTGCTCTCTTTCTGCGTAAGAGGAGATGATAGTGATTAATTACAGCACAGTTTCCCATGTAGTTGTGTCCCATTGTGATTGTTTTACAACACTCTCAACCCTTAGGGGCAGATTTTGCAACCAATCCTTGTGGGAAACATGAAGGTCTATATGACCAGAGTGGGGAGAACGGAATTTTCCCTCAAAAAATTCATAGTAATTATGTTTTGTGAAACAAAAATTTGGAAAATTATGGAAACCTTCTTCACTCTATTTCTGCACATTGGAAAACCCCACCCACCCACAAGAAACTCACCCTCCAGATCGGTGTAACCATTTAAGTGGTTGGAAATGGGTTGCCTCCCTTACTGGCATTACCATTTTACGCAGATATTTTTGCAGTTTGCACAAAATCCCAATACAGTCATTTCACTTGCCCTTTTGACATTTCCAAGTCTTCCAAGAACTCCGTTGCCAATAACTCCAACTTGGTTTAGCAGGAGTTATCTAATGACAGCAATGTGTACCATTTTATGTTAGAGAATGCTTTTAGAGCCTGGTTGCTTTCTAAACCTCCTACCTTGGGTGGGTGTAACTTCCTAGTTAAGTTACTCTTCCTAAAAGGGTAGGTGTCCCGTCTGCCTTCTGGATTTGAGTCATATGACTCCTGCGCAGAAGGAATAAAAAGTTGGTCACCGGATTGAATTTGTGTCGGATCTGAGCGCGAATGTTCTCCGTCATTGGAACTTGGAAGTGATCGTTGTTTTTCCTTTGACCACGGAAGGACTTTCAAATTGTACGATACCATACAACAGACTGACATGAGATTCAGGCAAACAGTATCTTCTGCAATTTCATTCCTATGATGATTACATAACTTAAAATCTTGTTTCAACTTCCATGGAGGGTGTGGAGTCCGTCTTCTCTGTCCCCGTCCCTGCCCTGGAACTAAATTTAACTTATGTCTTGTATTTCATGCGGTCTTTTTGTTTATGTCTGGCTTTCTGCAGATGAATGTGAGACTACGGGGCAAGTTAAGGTAACCACTTTAAATGCCTGGAAAAGGTGGAAAAAAAAAACAGGAAAAGAAATACAGGCCTGTAGTAGACCTGTACAAGCTCCTCCATTATTTATACTTTGAAGTTATTATGCAGTGTTCAAACATGCACAAATGGACAGGTTGACTGCCTAGAATTCTCACAGCAAAGGCAGCTTTTGAATTTTGAGTTTCATTTACGGCATGACTCCATGCACACGATGGGTCAATTTTGGGGTTTTCTCTATGTCCACTGCAATGACCCTTCTTCCAGGTGTTTGTTCATTTTGTCTGAAATTGTGCAGATAAAAATATTACTGTATATAAACCAAAGGTCTGAAAAAAAAAACTGCTCTAAGTTAAGCTTAAGTTTTAAGTTAATCTTTTTCTTGTTCAAAGTTATTACACAGTATTCAAAACACACACTCAGGCAAGTGGACAGGTTGACTGACTGGGTGTGGAATTTATGAGGGAAAAAACAAAACAAAACAACCTGAATGTGAATTGGAAAATTGCCCTGATGCAGCCAGTGACTGTGATCCATCCTGCAATTCCTTGCATAGACAGGCAGTTGCTGTAAGGTAGTGTGCCATAAGATATAACTTAACTTACAGTTATGACAGCATTTTCTTGAATGTGTCAACAATGGTCTGAGGTACTTTGCAAGGAAGGAAGGAAGAAAGCAAAAAAGATCACCTGAATGATCGCAGCACTTTCGCCAGGTTTGGGAAGTGGGTGGGGGTCGGCTGAATCCGTTGAATCTGTTCTGTTCTGTTCATTTTATCCACCTGAGAAGAGAGAGAAGAGAGAGAAACTGACAGTGGCTAATTTAAGTTAAGTTAATGCTGGCAACCCATTCAAAGAATTGCTTTGCTTTGCTTTGCTTGCAATGGAAGCAAGTTGGGTGTGCTCTTTAGAAGCTCAAACTTACCTTAAGTACTGCTGCTCCTGTTGTCTGCGTTTGCTGAGCTGAGGAGGACGGGCTGTAAGTTCAGTGTCACTGGAACGACAACCCAAAAGGAGCTGGCTTGCTATCTCATGGGATTTGTTTTTCTGTGTGTGGATGATGTGGCAGGTCGGCGAGCTGTCTCATGATTCACTTGCAATGTTTGCTCCTTTTGATGCAGAACTGAAGAAGATGATGAAGATGATGAAGAAGAAGAAAGAGTACGTACTTGCCAAATGTTGGGCCATGAATATAAGAAAAATCCAAAAATCACATTTTGATACATTTTTGGAATAGGTTTCGAGGTATCTAGAGGTGTCTACATACAATTGGGACCATTTTTACATGCCTGTTTCGAACACACAAAGAGTTTGTTTTTTGGGTTCCCAAGGTTGCGAAAAAGAATTCAAAGTGTAAGCTAATTTTGTTGATGTAGATTTAACAAACAGCAGTACTGTAGTCAATTCAACTGATTTCTCAAGGTTTTCTGAAGATGGTATAACTTGATACAATCAGGGTTAGGTCAAACAGTTGACCCACTATGAGAGAGAATGTAGCTATTCTGAAATTGTATGTTGATATCCTACGAATCTTGAATTGGTGTAGGCCTAGAACAAACAAACTCTTTATTCATGTTGAATTATCATAATACTAGGGTTCATCTATCAATACCTCAGTCTTAATATCAGTGGCATCTTTGTTCTTCAAATGGCAATAAAAGCAACCCAAAAAAGATTGTGGACCATGCTGTACGAGTAGCAATGGTACAAATTCTAGGATTCTCATTTTTCAGTTACTGTAATTGTTATCAAACTTTTGCAAACTCAGGGTTTAACTTTAACTTATGTTTGAAAGTCCCCACACATTGGGATGTAAATGAGCTGCCAGCCTCCCTGCCTGCTTTCACTTCAGCTTTTCCAATATTGGTCGAAGAGCTTCGTCCACAAAAGCAAAAATTCACGTCACATGCCACATGCTACCCAAATCTAGTACAAACATGTAATCTCTTTGCCTAGGTTGTCAGAGTCAGGACTATTCTTCCCCAAAATTTGACCAGGAACATGGTTGGGAATATACCAGTCCTTGCTAGTGGGGTTTGAAGGAGAAGAAGTTGTAAGTTAAGGTACATTGACTGTCATTTCCAATCCCTGAAACATGGCACCGACCGACCGACAGAAAAACGAAAAAAACCCAACTCTTATAACTTTCATAAAATGAGAGTCAGTTGAGTTATAAGTTATATTACCGTATGAAAACTTAGACAGACAATGACAATGATGACAGATGTTTGAAGTTCTGAAGTAGACGAGTGGTAAAGTAAAGGTAGAGTAGACTAATCCATTTAAAATATTTCGTACATAAGTAAGTAAGGTATCCGTGACACACGAGTTCTGGTCTATCCTGACGACAGTGTATTGGCATTTATACAGTAGTCTGTCACATTCAATTGGACCTCCATTCAATTTGTTCCAAAGGCTGCACACAGAATGAAGAATGCAATTGATTCGGCATGCACGGAAATACCATGGTAGAATTCAAAGTGGGCTAGATACGGTAGGTGTGGACGTCCTACGGTGTCATCAATTTCACACACAAGTTGACAGGCAGTGTTTAAATCAACTACTGAAAAGTTAGTGCAATTTGAAATTTAAGGAAAGAGAATTGAAAAACAGAAATCATTTGATGTAACTTAAAAAAAAATTATAATATGTTTCAAAAAATAAATAAATAAATGAAGCAAAGTATAATTGTAAGAAGAATTGAAATAGTGTATCTGTACCCAGACTTTTTTTTAGTAGCGTAGCCTTTGCATTCAAAATACATGTGATAATGATACAAAGTTTTAGAATATTGTCAAAACATTAAGAGTGTTAGTTGTAAAAGAGGTGGCATCAATATAGCTCAAAGTCCATGAAGTCCGAATTAGGTTTGTTAGCATTATTTTGAGATTAATAATAAAAATTGGAAGTGGAATTAATCTATTAGTGCATTGGGAAAAATGTTCTTTTAACCCCTTCAATTCTTTGTCTATGTTTTCATCCAAAACGCTCCAAAACTACCATTTCTAGTACAAGTATCAAATTTGGGAAGAAAAAAAACATTTTAGGACACATATAACTATAGGATCTTGTAGTATGTTGATTTGAGAACATGTAGAAAAAAATTCAGAAATTTCCATAGCATGGATTGCAAGATATTAGTGTTTGAATTCACAAAAATCCTTTTGGGGGTCCTACAAAAAAATTGGGCAACTACACTTCACAAGGTGACATTTGTATGAAAAAAATAACCAAAATGGTGGTGCTTCTTTGGATTCATTCTTGAAGGCCAATTGACTATATGCTTGAAAATTTTCATATCATTTGGAATTGCACAGCATATGAAAAAAAAATAGTAAGTAGAAAGAAGTAGAGAATGATTTAAAATACCAAATTGTTAAGAATTTAGTTATGGAATTGAAAAATGCCAATCCCAATGGTTGTAATGTTTTAATAAACAATCTATATCATAGGATTTTATTTTTTTCAAAAAAACTGAAAATTTGAATAAAATAAAGGACTTCAAAGTTTATTTTAATGTAGAGAATCCATAATTGCACACAAAGAAAAACTCCTTGTAACTTTTGATTCATTAGTCAAGGGGGAATGATTCAAAGCTTTTTGCATATACATAAATCTAGAAAATCAATTTCAAATTTTTATTTCAGAAAAAAGTGATCTTTTTTTATTTGCCCAAATTGCCCATTTACCCCCCAAAAAGTAACATATTAGGCCATAACTTTTGACTCATACTTCTAAATGTCTTGAATTTTAGTGCACATGAAAGATATTCCTTGTCCACACCTTGTATGAAAGTTTGGGCCCAAAACATAGAAATCTCTAGTGACATGTACCTACCTAAAATTGCTATGTTGCCAAATTCAGCAAGATGGTCCTTTCGGGTTTAAGTTAGCTTCCAATTCAAGTTAGTAAAAATTAGTAGATATGAGATTCATTTACAAGAGTGTTTATATTTCAACTCATTTTAAATTATTTCATATTGGAGAAATGAAAATGGTAGCATTCTAATGGTAATATTGCATTAGTACCATTAAATTGATTGGATAATATATTAGGAGGTATTAAGCTAAAATTAAATACATAATATAATAATTTGATGAATATTAAATTTATTGTAAATAAAGTTTTCAATCTCATAGTAATCTATTGAAATGTTGAGGCCTATAATAGTCTTTAGTAATAAGCTGTATAAACTACTATAAATGTTAACCAAAATAAATGAAAACAAAGTTTGACATATTCTACAAAATATATATAAATAGAATAGCTAGCACCTATATAGCATTGTATCTCTTAGTACTTCCCATTCTTGAGTTACTCAAGATTCTCATGCAAGAATATTAGGAAAACTATGAAATAAATGCTAAATTAGAATGGAAGTTGGGATCTTTTTTTACTTGCTAAATCTTCAACACTTAGATTCTTTTTAAAAATTTGAAGATTTTTCTTTCTTTCTTTCTACATATATTGGAGTTAGAGATGAAAAGATCAAATTCTCATTGAGACACTTTTTCACAAAGTCAATACTTCACCATATATTACAGCTATCTATATATTCTAAATGCTATGAAAGAAAGATAAAGTTATTAAATTTTGAGACATATCAAACTAAGAAAAATAATAGTAAAAAAATGAGAAGTAATAAATTAAAATTTTGGTTAGAAGATTCGAAAAGCTTTTAAAAATTCACCACCAATTTAATAATAATCCATTCTACAAGATACTCACATAATTTGAGGCACTTTTAGACTCTAAGAGTAGTTTAGAACCCAAAAAATGTTATTGGATGTTGATGAGTATGGCACAGTCTTTGGGAACTATAGGTGGAAAATTGTGCTTGATATGGGTTAAAAAGATGATTGGGCAATTGTCTACACTTTAAATTTTAATACATTTCTTTCTACTTTTTCATGTTTTCAAGTATATAACTAGTTTTAAATTTGGTGGAGAATTGACTTTGTGGGAAAAGATCTAAGTGAGGAATGGACTATTTTGTCTACATATCTATTAATTTTCTAAAAATCATCAACATTGGTCCTAAGGATAGGTTTTCTTTTAATGATTCTAGCATCAATTACCATGAATGCAAAATTATTTGGATAGAGCATTGTCTCAACCCTATAAGGATGGATTAGTCACTATAGTAATCATCCTATTTAATATAGTGTGAATCATCTATTTAAAAAACAAGAAAACACTCATTGGAGGTTAGACTATGTGCAAGACCTTTCTTTTTTTGCACAAATATCCAAAGTTGAATATTTGCACTTTTATCTTACATGTAAGGATTTCTTGTCATTCATTGCCCTCCTAAAACGGTGATATGAACCCTTAAAAGAACATTTCATGTCTTGGCTTAGTCAAACTTCATTTGATTTCTATTTTATAACACACATTTCAAAATTTTGATATCTTTTATAGGTAGTAATGTATGTCTAAAATTTAATCTCAATTTTTCATAATCAAAAAGATCAAACTGAATTTTACATGATTTTAAAAATAAAATTTAACCTCAGTTTTTCATAATCAAATATATCAAATTGAATTTTATATGATTTTTCATTATTTAAAAAAAATTCATAGTAACCACAAAAATACTTAAAATCATATGAAGTTAATATGGAAAATGGAATTAATAGTGACAAACATCATGGTGCAATTGATGTACTCTTAGAGCTCACACTAAGAAAAATTTGATAGAGAAAGTTCAAAAGTGATGTATTTGGAGCTTTCAAGATGCTTTTAGGTGTCACAAATAATTACAATTTTATCAATTTTGGAAAAATAAATAACTGGAGAAAAAATTAGATTATTGGAACTAGATTTTCTTAACTAGTCTTTACAAAATTTTATATCAAGAACTATGTGAAAATTTAGGATTTGACTTTCAAAATGCTTGCAATGTCCTTCAAGGGTTAATGTGTATTTGAGCTTGTTGTTTGCATCCACCCGAAACCATAAATTGTCGTCCAATACCACCATTTCGACATTGTTTTCCGCCGTCGGAGAAGATTAACGCAGAGAGATTATCGATTGTTGAAGAGGATCTCTAATTCATTGCAGATCATTATCAATTTTTCCTTCTTGTTCGTGAAGCTCATTTGGAATTACATAGATCACTTCCACTGATTCCGAAGACGAATGCTGCCTTCGGAGGGGATAATAATTTGATGAAGAGAGGAAGCAGTAACAGTGCGTCAGAAGCAGGCACACAATCCAATTCGCTTCATGGACGATAATGCGCCATAGAATAAATAAACACCCTTTGTGATAACACGAGCTCACTACCGATCACGACGCTTCCCCGAATTAAGAAAAAACAAACGACCGCTAATTTAGGTTGTGCTCGGAGAAGATGAACGAGAGAGTTTGTCGATCCTCGAACAGAGTCTTTGATTCGTATCTACCGATGTCAGTTTCTCTTCTGCCTGTGCATCTCGTTTGACTTTCCGATATCATGTCCATGAATTTCGCATGAACACGAACGCGGCTTCGGAGGTGGTAATCCGATGAAAAGGGGACGCGCTAACAATTTCAGAAGCAGGCGCACATTTCAATTTGCTTCATGGACGATAATGCTCCAGAGAGTAAGTAACTTACCTCTTCTCACAGAAAGCGCACTACCGATCCCCACGCACTCTCTGAAAAATTGGACAAAAAAATGGTTGGCTAGTTTAGGGTTTGGGCGGAGAAGATGAGCGCAGAGAATTTACCGATTGTTGAACAGACTCTCATTCATTCAGATCATTGTGAAATTCTTTTCTTGCCCGTGAATTTCATTTGAAATTACAGAGCTCATTTTCATGAATTCCGCATGCGCAAGAAGGCGGCTTCGGAGGTGATAATAATCCGATCAAAGAGTAGAAGCAGTAAGCGCGCGTGCGTCAGAAGCAGGAGCACACTGCAATTCGCTTCATGGACGATAATGCTCCACAGAGAAAGTTAAAAGTACCTCTCCTCACACAAGCGCACTACCGATCCCCACGCATTCTTCGAAAATTGAAAAAAACGGGTTGTCTAATTTACGGGTTGAGCGTCCGTCCTTTTTCAGGACCGTTGCTGAACAAATTCGACCAACAGCGACGGAACACTTGGGGGCGTGCGATGCGTGTGAAATGAGCGTGCAGGAGATCGGTTGAAGCGAATTTGGACGGGCAAGCAACTACACGCTCAAGTGAGTGGGGGCCTCGTGCCTGCGCCACCGTTTGGCACTGTCCACCAGAGGTGACTCTGCAAAAACCCACACACACAGAGCAGAGCAAGCGAAGAGCCGTGTGAGCTCGTACCACGCTAGAATTGCTTCTCCCTCTCCACACAACGTGTCTTGAGCATGCCAATGCTTGCGACGCAATCATCATCGATCGGCACCAACTGAATGAAGCGAGACAGGAAGAAAGAGAAGCAGTTAGTGAGGGAGCGTGCGGGAGATCCTCAAGTGGTACGAGGAAAACTTGAAGGTGAAGGAAAGCTGGGGTAAGCAGAATGGTCGAGTGACAAAAAAACTATGGACGTGAGATTGTTAGCAAACTGAAAGAGAAATGCAACCCTAGGGGTTTCATGATTTTTCCAATGCACTAGTTATGTTTTACGAATTTTCAAAGTTGAGAATGTAGGATAGCCTATACATAACATTAGATTCACATTGAATGAACAACCTTGAAGGATGAAATGTTTTATTTCTATTTTTCATTTTTTCACGTATTTGAGAATAGAAAATGTTGCAAGTTAGGTGCTCCTACCTTAGTTTATTGGAATCAAAGCCTCTCATCACCTTAGCTTATTTACAATTAGATATCTACATGGAGTATGGAGTATGGACAAGCTTGGAATTAGATTGTGTAGAGATGGAAGGAGTGTAAATAATGAACCTCTATAGTGGAGCTTTTCAAATACAACCTATTCATCCACGATATAGATGTAAGCTTAGTCTTTGTTGATGCAAGGCCTTAGTCCACTTTTGTCTACAATTAACAAAGGTCTTTAGTTCAAAAATTGCTCTATAATTTTATTGTCACACTCTATAATATCATCATTTTTTTATAAGTAATAATAAAAATATAGACAAATTTGTAAAAGGTCATGGACAACCACTTCCCTAGCTTGTACAATTGGAAGTCTGATGGTCTAAATCTAAGCACACAATGTAAGTTGGAGCCTGTTGTTTTATACACTTCCGCTAACCACTTAATTAGTGGGATTGTGACAACAACCATAGGATTAATTATTTTCAAGTGAGGATGAGGCTTTGCATCAACTATGAGGAGAGAAACTACATTTGGAAGAAGTTTGAGTACATATGGCTTCTTTTTATTCAAAAAGAGAACTTGTGCTATAGGACAAAGCCTCTTGTAGCATAACTACTTCTTTACCTCGGATGATAGAGTTTGGAAATTTGAATTCATTTTTGGATTCTAGGACTTGAATTAGAAGGGGGTGATCACCAAATACAAAATTAATTGCTCCACAATAGGGGGCAAAGTTTTACATTTATTCATCCTTTGAAAAATTAGGAATTTTTGCACCAATGGTTAATATAAGACTATGTGTGGTCTTATAGCCTGGTTGAGAAAGAAGTAGAAGTGACAAAAATAGATGTTATAGTCTAAAGAGATACTCTTGAAAAATCTTCTTTGATGTGGATTTCGTAAATATCCAATTCTTAGAAAATATTGATCATCCTTAAAGGTTGCTAGAATTCAAAAAACCTTGATTACATCTAGCATCCTGTTTGACGTCTAATATTAGATGATTGACAAATATTCGATGGTGAAGTAGTTATAAAAAAGCTTGGGATTTCAGGGATTTTTTTCTACTTTTGAGATGAGGGGCAACAAACAAGTGAAATCTTGTTTTTACAAAACCAATTACAAGATATATTTTTGAATATTTTTGAATAGCTACAATCGTGTGTCTAAGAGACCTCATTTCTTCATCACATTAATGAATTTCAAGTAAGATTGTGTCAAGCCCAAGAATGACATTAGAATATAATGAAAAAAAATTCTATGAAGGAAAAGTTGAATTGATAGATTTTCTAAACCCATGCCATAATTTCAATATTATTATGTGAAACACTATGCAAAAAAACATCTATTTATTTTCTATATTTGTTAAAGCAAATTTTTTGAGGCTCTCTTAATTTTGAGTGATTGTAGTACCATCCTTAAATTATATATATATATATATATATATATATATATATATATATATATAACCTTCTTTTATGATTGTATAGTATACTTATATGTCATGCTACAATTATATTCAAATGTTTATATTTTTATAAAGCAAACATAACATTTAGTAGCTAGATTGAGCATTGCCTCCCCGCAATGGAATGATGTGGAATATTCCACATCATTTCATCTCTCGGATGATATGATGTAGAATATTCCACACCATATCAATAGCTAAGGGGACACTTATCAAAATTGTTAGAATTCTAAATAACATTCAACTTGGTCATTAGCATAATTATTTAATTGCAATGCCTAATCTATGTAGAGTGAAGCCAAACTATATCATGCCAATTGTAGTTTTGTGGTAGTGCTCATTGGTTTGAGGAATAGTTTATCTACTTTCTTTAGGCTATCATGATGTCAAAAACAAATTTCAAGGCATCGAGTAAAGGCTTAATATCTAGCTAAACCATCTTGTCTCCTCTGCTAAACGTGGAATCATGGAATCATGGATGATGTTTGCTGCTGATGCTTGAAGAAAGGCAAAGGTAACCTCTCTTCAAGCTACTAAATGTTATGAAAAGGCATTAGCATGATTTTGGAATTACCAAAAGGCCCTTTAACCCCTTGAGGTCTATGCATTTAAATTTCAAACAAGAATGAAGGTAAACATTTTCTAAGCACACATAAATAAAATGTTTTTTCATCCATTTAAATGTTTGTAGATCCTTGTGTTAATTCTCTCACACTTATATGTAATAGATTCTTAGAACTTTTCTATGCAAATTTTTTATAGTTCAAGGTTTACATGTGTGTTTGAATTCAAAAGTAATTTTTCTAGTTTAGATAAAGATCCTTCAAAAACATCTATAGTAAATAAGTAAAATAAAAATCTTAAAAAATCAACATAATTAGAACATGAAATTCTTGTGAAAATTACAAATAGTCAATCTATAATCAATTTACAAAGAATTTTCCATTATCGGTTTCAAACTTTATTGAAAAATATTGATTAGTGTAGTGTTAGATTTAACTATATGGATACGATATGTAAATTGTCATTTTGAAACTGATCATTAATTTATTACTAATTTATTATTTTGTAATACATATTCATAATCTTGGAAATTTGTACTCTTCTCTGGTTATAAAGGTTGTCCCTTGACGACTAGATGTTCAAATTTCAAATAATGGATGAACATAAATGCATTCTATGCATACAAAAATGTTTTTTCTTCATCCATTTTTTTTGGAGATTCTTGTACTAGTTCATTAACATTTGTACAATATATTTTATGAAGACTTTGCATAGAAAATATTCTATAATTAAAAGAATTCCAATAGGTCTTGCTT
Source organism: Straminergon stramineum (assembly GCA_963920665.1). NCBI lineage: Eukaryota > Viridiplantae > Streptophyta > Bryopsida > Hypnales > Calliergonaceae > Straminergon > Straminergon stramineum. Next base: position 2,285,281 of record OY987267.1, on the reverse strand, counting down.
CAAAAATTAATATTTTCTATTAAAAAATTGATCATTCAAAAAATAAATTGACTAAATTTTTTTAACCCGTCACCGCCCAAGGGGACCAAAAGAGTCCTGAGGTCAAATTCAAAGTGCTGTAACTTTTTCATCATATGTCCAAATTCAATAAAACTTGTTGGAGAATTTGCGGTCTCTTTTCTAGTTTGTGTGGTAAAAGTTTCAGATCAATCCAATATTTGATGAATTTTTGGGAGACAATTGAAGTTCACAGGTTTAATTTTAATTCTCCAAACTCCATTTGATGGCTGCAACTTCGAGGGCTTGTATCTCCTTCATCTAAAGTTTGTTTTCAATAAAATTTGTTGTGTTATGTTTCCCCTGAAGTCTATTTATTGTGGTATAATTTTCATGTCAATCTAGGTTGTTATAAATGTCTGGGAGAAATTCGAAGTTCAAAATTCCGACATTTTTGGATTACAGTGAACTTTGACAACTTGTTTCTTCTTCATACAATGTTTGTTTTCGATAATTTTTCTTGGAAAAGTTGCGCACACTAGTCTAGTTTCTGTGTATAAAATTTCATATCAATCCAAGAAGTTATGAGTGACTGAGAAGCATCATAGTAGAAGAAGGTTCAGTTTTTGATGTGTTTTTTGCAACTTTTCTTGCTATTTTTTGACATTTCAAAGCCATTTTGCAAACACAATGAGTCAATTGAATGATATTTTTTTCATCAATGTGTTTATATGCTGATTTTGAATCACTTTATAGTTTAAAGTTTCTTCATTTGAGTAGATTTAGAAACCGAATTTCGCCTCCAAATGTATTTTAGGAAAAATTCAGCATCCTTTTTCAACACTAAAACATTATAATCTTGCAATCTATACGGTCAAATGACACAAAATTTGATGCACGTCATCTGAAACAAGTGCACTACAAGTTTGTACGGTTGAGATCTCTATAACTCAATGAAATTATATCTATATCACTTCAAAAGAAATGTTATTTTTAACCTATTTTGGCCTTGGGCGGTGAGGGATTAAATCTTCAAAATATATAAGACTAGAACTAAACATTTTGAACTTAAAGGAAAAACATCTTGTGAAAATAAAAAAAGATTCAATTTACAATCAATTTAAGAAGGAATTTTCAATTTCGGGCTTCAAATTTTGTCGAATATTATTGGTTTGTATACTAGTTGATTTAACCGTATGAAGAGATTGTGATGTTGAGGTTGTGGTTGTGACTACCGGTACCATCAAGTTGCCCACAATTAAAATACTACTCAAAGGTTCAAACTAACTACAAAGTAATTCAAAAGTCGAGTTTCTTTGATTGCCTATGGCATGCCTAGAGGGCCTTTCTAGAATCATAAAATTATTCCATTGGATAGATAGACAAACCTGTTCACTCATACAGTAGTTGGAGAACATATTAAGTTTAGTGGAAAATAATTCTAACAATAAATATCGTAATTTTTTGAGATTATTATGATTTGAAAAAAATTAGAACAAAAAAATAAAATCTTGTAGAAGTATTCTACCTTGAGCACATGCTGAAATGTCAAAATTACATTGGTTGATTTCATATATACCAAACATAAAAATATACATGTTACATTTTTAAATTAAAAATTTTAAAAGTTTCCACGGACCTTTCTATTTTTTTTTTAAATTTCAAATTTTTTTACCCTTTGATAAGTACTACGGAGTATAATTTTGAAATCTACTTTTAGAAGAGAATTGGGATAAGTATTATAATTGAACAAGATACAAGGAAAAAAATTCAAAATTTCAAAGATGGAATAAGGCGCAAGGGCCACGCACCCGGACTCATCACTCCCGAAACCCTAAATCCCAGAACCACGTCTCGCTCCCTCCCTCCCGCGAGCTGCGCAATTCGATTCATCGTTCCAATTTTTTAATACTTTTTCAAGGAATCACATGTAAATAGGTCTACTCATAGGTTCCACGTTGCTTGAGAAAAAGAGATTGTGCCGCCAAGCAACTAAACAGAGAAAAAATTTAAGATTATCCTCCCAGGAAAGTGATCACGGTGACGTTCATGGTGTGCGGGAGCAGTGAACATCGGGAATTGGATCCAAGAGGAACTTGGAATTATTGATCAATCCAATTTGTTGTTGCGTTCTGTCTCTGGTTCAATTGTTGAGTTGTTTTCCTTGGGTGTGGAATGGTGTAAAGCAGCTGCCATGGGGAGATCCTTTAAGGTGGTGATTTTGGGAGGCGGCACGGCAGGGGGGTATGCGGCGTCCGAATTCGTGAAGCACGGCTTGAGTCCTGGCGACTTGTGCATAATCTCGGAAGAATCTGTAAGGGACTTTAATAATTCTGCAAGGGAAGGGAGCTTTAGTAATTCTTTTTCTGAAAAGAATTTGCGAGATTGTCTGTTTTTGTGAGAAATTTACAGTGCTTTCTGAGAAATTTTGAATTTGCTTTGATGCTGTTTTCGCTTCTCTTTGAGATCGTATTCCTGGGATTTGGGTTTTTCTGCAAGTTTGATTTTTTCCTTGGGAATTCGTCAGGATTGAGTTCAGCACAGTAATGAAGTTCTAGCGATCGCTCTTTCTTGGTGTTGAGATGTTTATCCCGTAATTTATATCGTCGAAGTTGGGCTTCATGTTTTTTAGCACGTTTTGAGTAAGTCATGTGGGGAATTCGTTTTGTGCAATTATATTCATGTTTAGTCTAACAGATGCAGTGTTCTTAAATTTTTGGTGACATAAAATTTGAACCCCTTTTAATTATATTTTCTACAATTGAATTGGTCATTTCCGACCTTCATTCTTTAAGGGGTTAATGAATTTCTGTGGAGATGGGGAAGTATGCTATGGTCGAGTACTGTCCATGTGATTAATCTCTAGTTTGATACTCTACTAGATTCTTTAGAAGTGCTTGATTTATGACTATCGTCTTGGTGACTTGGTGGTCACTGTAGGTTGCACCCTACGAGCGTCCTGCTTTGAGTAAGGGCTACTTGTTATCCAAAGGTACACACTTTCCTGCTCGGCTAATATTTTTTGGGGTGATATCGGTTTAGTCCATTTTCTGGATGTGTAAGTTGAAACCAAGCTTATGGTGTGACTGTGGAATATGTAGATCCAGCGCGATTACCTGCTTTCCATACATGTGTGGGTGTCGGTGAGGAATCGCACTCTGCCAAGTGGTTTCAAGAAAAAGGTTCGTTTTTTCATTACTAAGGTAGAGGGTTCTCTTTGCGTCACTTCAAGCGTATTTAGGAATGTGCTTTCATTAAGAGATCAGTATAGAGTTGTGGAGAGATCACCTTGAGTACAGGAGCCAAAGTCTCCTGAGACCAATTATCTTATCACTATGTATGGTTTTCTGATGTAACCGTTCAAAGTGGGAGATTGGAGACCAGAATTGAAGGGCAGTAGACAACTCCGTTTCCGTTCAATTTTGAGTGACCATAGACATTCAGCCAAGTCATGCTTACACTTGAAGGCCAAGCAAGTGTATGAATAGATGAGTTGCTGTTGATAACAGGGGTCAATCAATACGAGGTCCCTAACGGTTTATTATCCTCTACCTAATATGGTTAGGGGTGCAAATATTATGAACCTTATGTAACGCACCTGCATGTTGCTGACCTGGTCTTATTAACGGTGCAGGGATCGAACTGGTCCTTGGAACGCGTGTCACGGAGGCAAACGTGAAGACTGAATCTCTCATTACAGCTGCGGGGGAAACTATTTCGTATAGTACCCTGATTGTTGCAACGGGTGCTCGGGTGTGTTCCTTTTGCATATGAGATCTCCAACACAATGAGCGACTCTTAGTAATAATTTGATTAGAATGAATTTTGCATGGTTTGCACTTTCATAGAGAAGATTGTATTTATGATGTTGACTAGAATTCCTGAAACACTCTAAACCCTAGACCTTGTTTGTTATTTAGTTGCTTGTAGGATAGTTGGACTTGTTGAGGGTGAGGACTAAGAGACGGGGAGCAGGTTTTGAAGCTGGATGAGTTTGGGGTCACGGGAGCAGATGCGAAGAACGTTTGCTATCTGCGAGACATCCAAGACGCAACGTGCCTGGTGGATTTGATGGCAGAGTGTCGGGAGAAGGGTGGCAAAGCTGTTGTTATAGGCGGTGGCTATATTGGGATGGAGTGTGCTGCAGCTCTCCATGGCAACCGCATTCCTGTTACCATGGTGTTTCCGGAAGACTATTGCAGTAGGGCTCCTGGCACTTCTCACTTTGTTGTTTTAGTTTCTCTAAGAAGAGGTGACATGATCTTGTGTTTGTATTTTGAGCAATAGAGTTACCCTAAAAATTCAGGCACCATTTCTGATTTTTGATTGAACCACCGAATGATAGGCTTGCTTATTGATGTCACTATTTATTAGATTCACTCCTATTTGTTCACTAGAATAAGATCAGCAACCCCTCTTTTGTATTGTCTGCAGTGCCTCGGTTGTTCACACCAGAAATAGCGACGTTTTATGAAGAGTATTACATGAAGAAGGGTATTCAATTCAGGAAAGGAAATGTTCTCTCATCGTTTGAGAGTGACGATTCCGGCAAGGTACCACTATATGCCGCCACTATATTTCCATCATCGTTTAAATGTGATGATTCTAGCAAGAAACCACTGAATGCAGTCACTAAGTTTCTCATCGTTTGAGTGTGATGAATCCGGCAAGGTATCACTATATGCTGCCACTATTCTCCTCTATTGTCTGCTAATAAGGTTCTTCGTCATCATGTTTTAGTCACATAATATGGCACCTTCTCTTCGTGATTGTTACAACGTATAAAACGAAGCGCACTTTATTGTGTTTAATATATGTTCCGGAAACCCAAGGAATGCCTTTTCATTCGGTTCTAGATATGTACAGGTGTTTCGTCTCATTTCCTTCCTGTTAAGCCTTGTTTCCTTAAGTCCTAAGGAGCCCAAAGGAGTCCTCATTTTTTTCAGCATTTTTGACAAGGTCATATGGGAACTCTTTTTTGTCCAATTTTATATGCTTATCTGCCAACATATACACTGTTCTTTACTGGTATAAAACGTGGTCCCATTTGATTTCTATTATTTTCACAACCGAATTGGTCATTTATAACCGTGCTAATCGCAAGAATGAACCTACTGTGGCTTTTGAATTTCTTTATGCATTCCTTCCGCTGCCTCTGCTTAGGCGAGTCACGTAAGTAAAGTACCAGCACCCATTAGCAACCCTGATCCAAAAGAGACCCTTACTAAATTTGGCTACTATTAAGAGTATGAGGATGTAACAGCATCGTATCAGTAGAGCTTGCGATTGGTTTTTGGTGCACCTATTCGTTAAATTGGAAAAGTCATAACTTAAATAGTTTAGTATCCAAATAATACATGCTAAACTGCATTGGAATTGCCTTTCATGTACCAACAAGACCATTAGAGAGTCACTCCCTCCATCCAGAAATAAGTCTCCACTTTGGACCTCATGTTTTTAAGATTTTTTTGAGTAGGTTGCAAGGAACAAAGGTGATGTTCTTCTTGATTCTAGTGATATGAAATTTGAAACCCTTCTGAATTATGCTTCTCACAATACGATCACTGAAATTCGTATGAAACGTTTTCAACAAAATTGCACGGTGGGAGTATGTGTAGTAGGAATTACACTCAGTTGCTTAAACAATTGCTTTTAGGAGTTGTTACTTTAATGCACATGAGTAGTGCAACTGAGTATTGGCCAGTCTTAATTGCAGCCATGTTGAACGAACCTTCCCGGTGGTGCTGTGCCAGGTGACAGCAGTCATATTAAAAGACGGGAGTCGCATCGAGGCCTCCCTGGTGGTTTGCGGCATCGGCATCCGCCCCAACGTGGACCTCTTCGAAGGGCAGCTCACTCTGGAAAAGGGCGGCATCAAAGTGAACGGCAAGATGCAAAGCGTGAGCAACTCTTCCGTGTATGCAGTGGGTGACGTTGCAGCTTTCCCAGTGCCCATGTACAACGACATCCGAAGACTGGAGCATGTGGACCACGCTCGCAAGTCTGCAGCCCACGCAGTGCAAGCCATTCTGATGAACAACAAAGTGTTGGACTACGACTACTTACCCTACTTCTACTCTCGTGTGTTCACCTTGTCCTGGCAGTTCTTCGGAGACGACGCTGGTCAATGCGTGCTCTTCGGGGACCGTGAGTTTGGCAAGTTCGGTGCTTACTGGGTGCACAAGGGGCGAGTGGTGGGGGTGTTCTTAGAGGGAGGCTCCAAAGTGGAGTACAATGCGTTGGCTAAAACGGCCAGAGAGAGGCCGCAGGTGAAGGATGTTGGTTTGTTGAAGAAACAGGGCCTGGAGTTTGCATTGGCAGTGGCAGAGCCGGTGCCACAAATGTCGTTGATGAGTTCCATTTCCTCGGCCGAAAGTGAGCTCTTGTTATCACATCCTTATAAATGGGCAATTCAAGCAGGCAGTGGAGTAGCTCTGGGATTAGCTGTCGTTGGTGTGATATACTGGTTCGGTAGCAGGAGATCGAGGAGGAAATTGTGAAAGACTATTGTTGTGCTGTCCTCTTTTTTCTTACTACTTTTTTTTTCTTCTTAGTACATGCTCTTCATTTTCATGCTCGTGTACTCTTTCAGGCCTTTTCCTAAGTTGTTAGAATCAGTCTTGTTGCTCAGGGTGCATGTTACTATTTGTGTTCCATCAAGCATTTTAACATATGTGAGAGAATTACTATTAGGAGAGTAGAGAGTTCAGAAATCCTTGGGTATAAGGGATAAGTGTGAATTCGATTTTTGTCACTGTGAATTTCTTATGCATAACATTATTAAGTGATTCTAGAAGTATTTCCACAATGAATGGCTAGAGGTAGAATACTTTGCAGCTATATAAGTAGAATGCAAATCTATATAAGATTTGGGCAATCCTACCTTATATAAATGGCTAGTTGTATTATACAAATTTGAGCATGTTCCTGAAAGGGAGCCGGAGTAAAACCAAAGAAAAAATAGATGCTTGTTGTGCTCTCTTGAAGATGTGAACATTGAAAATAGGGCATGGTTTTAGAAAATCAATCAATTCAACTTTGACCTCTAATAACTTTTACATATTATAATAAAATATATTTTTTGAATTTCACCCAACTTTATTGTAATTTGTCTTTATGTGATTAAAAGATGAGAGATTTGTGACATTCAATAATGCTTGTTAGAGAAAATTGGTCAGTTTTAGGTAATCTTACCTCATTTCACTAGTCATTAAAGACATTCCATTTGCTTGTGTTAATAATGTTATGGCAATTGCAAAGTGGAAAGTTTTCAATCATTACAAATGATAGTTGACATCCTTGGTTTGTTCAAAAGACGAGTGGCTATAGTCAACATTGTTAAGAATAATAATCTAGTGCACCACTTCATATACACCTATTAGTATTTGTTGGTTGGTAGTTGTAAATGTAAATGTTCTTGGTGGTCTATCGACATTTTTTCATTGGTGCTAGTTGACTTATGTTTAACCCTTGAAAGGCCCTTGGGATCCCTCTATACAACCCGTATTTAGTTTTACAAGTATTCAATTGTAGTGTAATAGATGAGTTATGATAGATTTTTATTTGCATACTATCATGATCATTAATTTATTTTGTACTGAAAAGTATTTGGTCAATGCTTTCCTAATCAAATACCACCAAATACATAATATACTATACAACTGCAAAGGGCTTTCAGGCCCTTCTAGGGTTAAACTTGATGAAGCTTGATCAATAGGATTCTTTGGACATGACATTCTTGAAGGGGTATTCTTTTGTCTTTTGTCCACTTCACTCACTAAATGAATAAGCTTTCTCTATATACTTTATAAGATATCAAAGCAAGAGATAGGTCCCTCAAGGTAGACCAAAATAGAAAGAATCTCCTCCAACAAATATTTAGGGAGAGTTTAATTTAGGAATTCAATGGAAGTTGTTTTGCCACATTATCATTAGAATGTTTCTAAATTGGTCTAAAACACAACAATAGACTTGATTTGTCTATTAAAAAAAGTTCTACAAACTACTTGAATTTAAGATTCACTAGATTGATTGGTTGGTTGAAGCCTTTTCTTTTTTTCATTACAAGTCACTTCTTTAAGGTTTTTCAAAGTACCATAAATATTCTACTTTGAGGTGTATATTTTTTTAAGAGATTATCTTGAATTTGTATTTGTAATAGGAATTACCACCAATAAGTTTCATAAATTGTCAAACACACATGAATTTTCTATAAATGTTTTAAAACCACCCACTAATATCATTTTATGTTGACAAAGCACATTCTAAACTTTAATGAAAATTACCAAATAAAAAAGTATTGAATTAATAGAAATTCAATCATTTTTCATTAGTGCAATAAATGAATATGAAAGTTGAAAATTAAAAAATGATAAAAAAAATTTATAATAGAATCTTTACATCCTTGATTTTATTGACATTTTGGATTTTGTTGTTAGGTGCACTTAATGTATTTTATGTAAATATTTAGGTGAAGAAATGGATATTATTTGAGCACGTGATAAATGAATAGGGTGTTACTTCTCTTATGGTTTGTCTGTATACGATAAATTGTACTTAGTCAATATGTGTGATTTAAATTGTATAAACACCTCAGTTGAAGGCCCTTGAAGAAATGTATGTTCAATGATTTTGTGAAACAATAAATAAATATTTTATTGTTATAAGCTCTTGGAACCTATGTGGACAACAAACTCCTTTTTTATATATATGCAAGGCATGCATGCATTTTAAAGTAATTTAACCAATGGACATATTTGAGCCTATTTTTTCCCCCTATATTCTCTATATTATTATTTCTTGTGATTTTTTTAAATATATAAAAGTAATTACACCAATGGACTCAAGCATCATGACATAATCAATTTCAACAAAGAATATAATCCCAAATTTAAATGATAGATGGCTACAAATTAGCTTCATTTAACTTACATATAAAGTGAAATCATCATATTTGTACCACTATGCAATATGCACCAACCATGAGAAGAATTTGACAACCTATAGGTTGCTATAGGAGATTTTTGAAGTCCCTCTATCTTGTGGTGGCCGAATTCAAGTAGCTCCTTTGAAGTAACAACATTTAGTTAAGTTTGACTTGGGATTAGGTTTAATGGGGTTAAAAACTTGGCTACTACTCTAAGCCTAGTGGTTGTATAGATTTAATGGAAACATCTAACCCTTATGTGTACCCTTCAACTTTAAGGGACCCACATTAGAAGGCCCATCATTTTAAATTATCATTGTAAATTGGTTTAATCTTCAAACTTTAGAAGTACAAGGAGAATGGAATTGGGTTCAATTTCCCAATTGATTGCAACTTCAAAGAATTATGAATGAAGTAGTGTGGTACGAGGACTAAGATTCATTTGTGTTGGTCAATTATTTCTTTTCACTAGAACCATGTGTCCCTCAGTTGCATTCTTAGTATTGTTAGAAATCCCTCGAAGAAGAGAGTTTGTTTTGTGGTGTTCCTACTTACAAGACTTATGGCATAAAAGATATTGAAGTTTGAAGTTTCAACAAGTTAAAAAATTATTTTAACTTTTATTTTATTATATTGTGGCAATGACACAAGACATACTAGAATAATAGTAACTAGGTTTTTTCTTTGAATTTTGGTGGTAGAGTGCACGAGAAAAAATGAATTTGGCTTAAAAATGACAATAAATCATGAAAAATTTTGCCATAAAAATTTAAATTAAAAAAAATTCTTGGATGAAATCACCAAATTGTGGATGAAAATAGAATTATAGACATGTGACATGTACTAATGTGATATTTTATATCCTAGTATGAGGATGAATGTTGAAATTTGGAGCATCACTATATTATTTTATATCACCACCTTGGCAATTTATTTAAAAATGAAAAAAATAGCCTTGCTAGTAATACATCGGTGTTATTTTGTGAGCAAGAGCATTGAGTAGGGATTATGTGAGCATTGAGCTCAGAAATTTGAAAAAACATTAGAAACTTATCAATATTTCAAAAAATAGATTCCATTTGGATCAAAGTTTCTTATTTAAAAAAAATTTTAGTACCTAATACCATAGACCTATTACCATAGTCCTATTATCGTGGACCTATTACTGTGGGTGTATAGAATTCAGATGAAAATTCTAATTTTGAATCTTATCTAGAAGTATACATTATGAAGATGAAGAATCCAATTGATGTGAAAGATGAATGGAGATGGAAATAAGTTGGTTTAGAATATTGGTTGATCATTGTCCTATAAGAATATGGATCCTCTCGAGATCAATGGAAACACACCAATAATTTTTTCTTGATGTCCTACTCTTGAATTTTTTTAGATTTTAGAAAAAAAATTGTTGATAAGATTTCATTACATGTGCCAAAAGAACTTAGCCGCACCAAGTTTCATTTTTGTTGATCACTATCTTATAGAACCATGGATCTTCTTAGGGCTAATGGGGGAAGGACCTTCACTTATGTCTTAATGTGTCGATAATTAGACTTGTTAACATTTTAGAAAAATACTATTAAGATTCTTAAGATTTTAAGAAAATATTTGGTTAATAGGGATTATATGTGTCCGGAATGAACTTAGTTACACCCAAATGTTGATTAGTTGATCATTGTCTTCTTGTGGGACCTCACTGGGATTGAACTCTTCTATCTTGATTAAATTGTTGTTTGATTGATCACTCCCCTCTTGTTGCTTGGTACCTCTCAGCGCCGAGGGGAGCCACCCACCTACAGAAAATTTATTTTCCATGGGTGGGTGGCTCCCCTTGGCGCCGAGAGGTACCAAGCAACAAGAAAGGAGTGATCATAAAAAACTAATTTTTAATGGAACAACCATATTTGATTTCAAAAGAATCCTAATTACTCATCAATTTTTTTCTTCTTAAAATTTAGTGAAGTCCAATGAATGGCACATCAAGGTTATTTAAAGGATCATAGTAATAGGTCCACAGTAATAGGTATTAATAAAATTTATTAAAAATAGGTAATTTTAGCCAAAAATTTTAGATGGAATCTCTGAAAAGTTGTTTGCTTGCAGGCTCACAAAATAGCAACCTTGAATGGTAATACATACCCCAACTTACAAGTTTATTGATTTTTTTACTTTTTTATTTACTTTTGGCCATCGCCACTAGCTACCACAACCAATTGCAACAAGAAGTAATTAGACTAAGGTGGAAGCACCTAAATGCAACACTTATTTTGGATCTCTTGATATGGAGGGTGCGTACATGAAAAAATGATGTGCATGTATTATGAAATGGCTCTAGGGGGGGATAGTGAGCAGTTGGAGTAGCAACACATGTGTGAACAAATGATAGAGTATTTTAAAAACATGGGGGCTAAAAATTATAAATGGATTTAGAATAATATAGGGTATCGAAAATGGCATTGGACGTCTTTAAAGTACTAGAGGGTATGGAATAATAGGTCCCATTAGAAAATTACATAATGATAGCATGTCGAAAAAAAAATTCATACCCCCCTATAAAATAATGGTTGTTTGCACCTATATCCTTATTTTTTTTAATACTCTAACCCCCCGAGGGAAATGGTTTAGGAAACCTTCAAAATTGGTTTCATATTTTTCAGAGCTTGTATGAATATTATACAATTTTTTAAAAATAACTTCGTAGATGCATCTACTATGGACACTAGACTAATACCCAAGTGGACATAGAAACATCCAAAAGGGACACATTCTAAACTTGTATCAAGTGCCAATGATTGGCTACTTCTTAGAAGAGTGACAACTTCTTGGAATCCCATCTATCTACTTTGGAACCCCACTTATCTACTTTGGGTCCACTTGCACTTGGATTTAGAATTCTAGATCTTTTTTTAGGTGTCTGTGAATCACTCATGTTACATTTTGGTGCTTCTACCTTAACTTTGCTAGAGGATTCAATTCCCACCAAGCCAACTAATTGACCTTATGCTAAAGGACTTGGGGTGAACTGATCACCTTGCTCGTCTTTGAGGGAAAACATTAAAATATTTTATTTTCCATGCATGATAAATTTGCAAATTTTGAATTCATAATTGCAATCACAGTCCCCAAATTAGCTAGGAGAGGTGCAAAGGATAAATTAATCAAGCACAAAATAGGGGATCTTTTTTTTCACATGCACCCTTGGAAATGACTTGGGAGGACAAGTAAGGGGGTCAATTCACCCCAACCGAGCTGAAGTTGCCAATTTCCAAAAGCTTTGAAATTTGTAAAGCAAATGGAAGACTAAACTTGGTAAACTTTATTATTAACCCTTAAATGCCAGACTGGTGACTATGGAAATCATCCCTTTTGGAACCGTGTGACATCATCTACTTTTAAAAACAATCAAAAACAATCACTGGGAGTCAAACTACTGTAGAAGATCTCCCCTTTCCGCCCCTAATTCAAAGGATTTATAGTTGCACTTCTATCCTACACAGGAAAATTCCTTCTCATTCATCGGACAAAAAATGTCCGTAGCTTCATTTATGGGTTAACCCCTAAAGGACCAAGTGTCTATTCAACATATGCAAGAAATCTCGGGTAGGCTCCTATGAAGTCATTTTTAGTTGGATGTTCATGAAATTTCGACATAATGAGTAACTATGTATCCCCTTCCTAAAAATCTAATTATTTTTCTGATCGGGTGCCCAGATCAAAAGTTATGCTGCCCTGAACTGTGCGGGCAGATCGGGCAGCTTCAGGCAACATGTGCAAAACTCTTCCTATGATATTGAAATTTGGTGGGTGTGTATATTACATGATCCAAGATGCAAATGTCAAAAAAACAACCTCATTAGTGTAAGAATCTCATTCTAAAAGGAGTTAAAGTTTATAGGCCATGTCGGGCAAGGTTGGAAATTTTTTTTTGCCTAACTTTAAACATTATAATCTTTCAATCCATGCAGTCAAAGTTTCTAAAACTTTTTCCACATGTTCCCAAAGACGTCTAGTTCAAATTTGTACGGTTGAATTTTGAAAAAAAATCTTTTTTTTTCATTTTTTTCTTGTTGCCCTAAAAAGTGGCAGTTTTTGACAATTTCTGCCCAAAATGGGCCTCGGTCCTTTCGGGGTTAACCGGGAATTGAAATTGTTCATGTAGCAAAAAGCCCCCAAATGGCTCACGTCGTAGTGCACAGCAAAGTAGTTTGAATTTTGAAGCTCCCATGACAATTCCAAAACAAAGGGGCAGCTTGGTGCGTCTTTAATAAAATCACCTTCAAACTCGATAAGATTGAAGTTCACAATTATGATAGTCAAGTCATAAGTATGGACGACAGGAGAAATAACCAATCAATAAGGTAAAACTTAGTTTCAGTTGCTTGTTTACCCCATTCCGACGGAACTGGCTAACTTAGTTGTTGGCAGCATCCAAAACTAATGTTTCTTCCATTGAAATAGAAACAATGAAAGAAACATACCAGACCTAGCACGGACCCATTCGCTTCTCACAAATTTTGGGCAAAGCTTACTGTAGCAAAGCGATGCGCCTTGCTGTCAGTGGCCCTCACTCGCCAATCAAAGTCTGAGGAGTGGTGGTAACCGCGGGTCAAATACCCAAGCCGGAATCCCAGGGAGGAATACTTTGAGCTCCTCTGCTGACTGTTCCGTGGGAAGGATTTCAGGAATTAAACTATATTATCTACTAATATCCCAACTCCAGATGTAATCTGTGACGTCTAGATTTCAAGTATCAGAAGAATGACGTGCAATAGGTTTGGCGATTAAACCAATCAAGCATATTGCGAAAACCTGAACTTAATTGATCATGTCTGCATCGCCCTTCGTAAAACTCTTGTACGAGACATCCATCGTCCCCAGTTACCCTGGTCTCGTCACCTGCAAACCAAAACCTGTTGCACAAAAGAGAAGCAGGCTCCTCCATACTACATCTGGAAGGTAGCTAGTTTCATGGATATGGGATATCAATCAGCGCTCCGGTGAGGAGAGGTTCTTCCAAAGGAGAACAATCGACAGAATACACTGCTCTCGAAAAAATTGAGATAAAAAAGATTTGCCTACTGACGGCCAGTTGATTAGAGAATCAATTTCGCACTTGGAAGAATTTTCTTCAAATGCTTTACAAGCCAACAGGGTAAAGAATAACAGCTTTCTGTAGTCTTTGGAGACGAGACGACCCCAATATCATGGTATTACTAGCTGTGTGTGTTGCCTTCGGCAATGACTCCAGTCATCTTTGTCCTACCAAATAAAAGTAAGTGAAAACAAATGGTCTGGATAGACAGAACTGAGAATGGCCTACACCTAATTATGTTAACAAAGTTACAAACTTTAGATCAAGAGCCAACAAGGCAGCATGTCACGAACCATTGGAGGCAGACCATCGAAGGACATGGCATGCAACAAGATTGATTGCAAGCCGGGCCCTGGCCAGAGGTGTCCTTGAATGCGAAGGGCGTGCATTCTCTGGATTGACGTTGTTAACCGGTCCAATAGGTACATTCTGCACATCCGCCACCACAACTTTAGCGTAATCCCCAGACCGTACAATGTTCACCCGTATGCGCCCAAAATGGCCCAAAGGGGAAACTTTCATACTTACAGGACTTGGTATCTATCATTTTGAAAACTTCAAGCAAGGTAACAAAATGTACCAATAGAGGGATGAAGTCATGCCCATCGTTTTGAACGTTACAAATATGTTTTGAAAGATACCATAATCAACTATTAGCTTCCAATGTGGACTCTGCACGTTTAGGTCGGGCACTTGGGTATTGATAATGTACTCATGATCACTGATTAAAAATTTCATATGCCCTCGCAAAACTCTATTTAAACGTTTCCCGAACGAAGTATCAACAACCTCGTTCAAAATTAGCACTAGTTCAAGAAGAACTGCAATGTCAACACACAAGTTCCCCATTTGGACTAAACAATCTTCCAGATTGAGCAGCCACAGACCTGGGCGGCATTTGGATTTGTTGAAGGGGCGTCCAGAGTAACAACAAGAGACAATCTACTCGAGTGAAGACAAGCAACCCCAGCCGGAGTCACAGCCCTGCATTTCTTCACTTTCATCTTCACAAGACTCGGACAACCACCAACGAGCGCTTCCATTCCCCGATCAGAAATCGGACATCCCTTAATGCAAAGCTTTTTCAAAGCTAAACACTTAAGCGCAATACACGAAAGCTCAGGATCTCCAAACGTATCACTCGTACAAATAGCCAACCGCTCCAAACTCGAGCAATCCGATGCCAAAAGGCTCAAGCTCGCAGTAGTCGCACTAACCCCAATTATCACAAGCTCCTGTAAATACTTGCACTTCCTAGCAACCATAAGAAGTCCCTCATCTCCTACACGGCTGCTCTTCATCACATCCACATGCAGCTTCCGCAATAACTGACATCCACTTGCCACTGCCGAAAGGCCCACGTTTGTACATTCGGTGGGCTTCACCAAGTACAACACTTGCAAATTACTCCACCGCGCCACAGCTTTCAGTCCTTTATCGGTAACACACACCTTCTCCAAATGAAACTCCACCAGGCTAGTCATATGATCCGTAATAATCTCCAGCAGTAAATCCCAATTGCCCGGCACCCGAGACAAAATCAGAGTATGCAAGCTCGTGGAACCAGCAATAAGCGGACCCAGCAGATGCGCGTTCGGCAAATCCTTAACACACAACCTCTTAACACTACACGGCCCAGGGAGTACATGCTCAGACGTGGTGGGATTGTTCATAACAAAACCCCGAAGCCGCTTCACAGTCAGATCCTCCAGGTTAAAGCAATTCTGCAAAATAGAGTTGATGCCGCGAGGCCCGAATTGACACGACCCGCACGAAAACTTGCGTAATGAACCGGACGCAAACTCCGCGAATTCCTCAAGGCCGGTGTCGGAAAGACCTTTACAAGCCTTGATTTTCAGTTTTTGCAACTGCCGACACTGTGACCCCACTAGGCAGAGCGCGCTGTCGTCGATACTTACCGTCCGCCGGTCGCATTTCAAAGCGAGCTTCGTAATGTGCGGGAAGCGGCGAAGGAGCGCCGGCAGGGATGAACCAAGCTCGACTGATGCGTGGAGCGACAGGCGTTGCCGACTTTGCCCTTCCACGCGGTACCACCGCTTGCATACTAACGCACATCGGTTCCGATCTGTTGTCGAAAGTTTACGGAACACCGACGCGACGCACTCGTCGGGGGCATAAGCCGTCCAATCGTCTCCTTCAATCACCTCCTCCTGCCGTCTCTCTCTCGCAACCTTGTCTTCCTCCTCGTCTTCTTCCTCGTGGACTCGACTAGGGTTCCCTCCCGAACACGCTGCTACCGTCGAGGCGCCCTGCCCCATGCTTGGACCTCTTCTCTCTATCTCTCTCTTTGATCACACTACATCACCATCACAACAAAAGAATCGCCATCTCCATCCCCATCTTCATCTCTATCGCTGCTAGGGTTTCCAAGAAAACGCCAAGATCGCCATTCTCCTCCCATCTCGTCCTCTGTTCAAAAATATGCTTTCAAAAACAAGCTCATCGCGCACCATGTGACACCGCGAAAAACAGTGAAGAAACGAATCTCGACGTGAACTGGAGCTCCACAATCTGGACCTGGGTTGCAATAATGCAAAATCACCACAACGACGGAGGAAATGCGAAAAGGAAACGGAGACAATCAAAACCTTCCTATGAAGGACGTGGGGGACGTAAAGGGAGGAAGGAGAGGAGTAAAAGATAAAGAGAGAGAACGGAAGATAAAGAATGAGCTGCTACTTCAACTATGACAGTCTTGGTCGCCATAGCACCGGCTCGCTTTTCAAGTAATAAGTTAAGGTTCTACAATACATTAACTTCTTGGCATGTATGATAATAAATAGTTTAGATTCGGTCAAGAAAAGAAGACTCATATGAGCTGGGATTTTATTTCAATTTTGTTGACTCATGACCCCAAGGGAGAAGGCTTTGCATTGGCAGAAGCTACATGTGATGAAACTTGAGTAGGTACTTTGCTCTTAAAAGAAAAAATAATATTTTTTTAAACTTAAAAATAAATTAAAAAACTGCCAAGCACTTGCTCTCGGGTTCATTGTATTGTTTCCCCTATCAATGGAAATTGTCCATGTTTCAAGAAAAAAAAACTAAAAAACTTGAGTAGGTACGTTCTCAAAGAGTGTGCCAAAGCTACAAGGATAGAGCCAATCGTAGTGTAGTTCCTTGTTAACTCTTCAAAGGCTCTTGGGGACCCTCTATACGACCCATATTTAGCTTTATAATTCTTCAATTGTGGTTTAATATATGAATTGTGATACATTTTTATATATGTACTATCATGATCATTAATTTACTTTGTATGAAAAAAATATTTGGTCAATATTTTTCTAATCAAATATTGAGTACCATTGAATTCATAATATACTATATAATTACAAATGGCTTTCAGGCCCTTCAAAGGTTAAGTTGTGATTTTTAGTGGAGTGATGAAACTACTTTCATCTATAGATCAAAACAAAGAACTAGGGTGTGATTGGCTATTTCCTTGTAACATTCACATACTTTTGGTTAATATACCTACAAAAATTATCTTAGTGTAGGTTTTATTGGTTGGCAAAACTTCCTCCTCGACTTTGTTCCAAAGCCAATAAATAAGCATGTAATATGTGGATGAAGTTTCTATATTCATTCCAAATATATGCATTCATTTAATATAGTAGATGATGATACCTTCTCAAGATTTTAGAGCATTCAATGAATTATATAATTATTAAATTGCTCAAATACAAAATATTGGATTTGGGGCTCAATTAGTGTGATGATGTTGAAAATGGGAAAAGAAAATGTTGTCAATAAAAAACTAATTTACTATTACAAAAGAGACAGAACCGGACTTATAAAGTCTTGCAAAATATAACAATGCATATATGATATGGCCAATGATCAAGTCCTAAGAGAATCCAAACACTTATTTCAATATGGGTTTAATTATTTAATTACATGAAATTCTATTGAATCTGTTTCACAAATGAAATAAGGTTTCAACACCTCTTTTGATGTCTTTTTTAATACTTGAATATGTTGTTTTTTCCATGGTAAACAACTACTATAGCACAATAGCTTAATTCACATTATATTAAATTCTTACAAATAATAAGGGCAAATATTTCTCATATGCACCTCTCTACTTCCTTTATCAATGGCTTATTGCGTCTTTCATATGTGAAGTCTATATTTCTAGGCAACAATGCTAATATGTGAGCCTAAAAATATGAGCTTGCGAACATTGAGCCTACATTATAGGTACCTATAATATCGATACCACACACTATAGAAGGTGCATGTATCATAAATACTTATAATATGGGTATTTGTAACATATATACCTTATAATCATAAATAGTTTCTATGGTATATACACCTGTAACATAGGTGTGTAGTATTGTAGGCTCATGGGCTCACACTCCTATGTTCACATAATAGCAACCCTCATTTCCAGGCAAGAAAATAAAGAGTTAGGTTCAAGCTCTTTTGCATTCTCAATGCAAATCTCATTGAACGAATTTCATCACTCTTCTTTGATGACTTGGATTTCAACAAATTTATTAAAAACACGGCAAGGGGTCAAAGGACTTTTAGAAAGTCATGTCTCCAATTTTCAACAAGGGATTTCAACCAATATAACTTCAACCAACTTCATGAAATTTTTTACCTCGTCACATGTATGATAGAGTTACAATAATCAACATGAGACCAACCACATATTGTTGGAGAGCATCTTTGAATTTTGTAAACGTTTAACAAGGCAAATAAAATTTTCTAGTTGAATTTAAAACTTAAATCCAAGATAAAACATATTGGATGTAAAAATGAAGGAAACCAGTTCAAATATCCACTTCGTGAACAAGAAATATAGAAAATCCAAAAGAAAGTTGACAGGTGTAATATAAAAGTTAATTTGTTCTTGTTACAAGAACTAAAAGTTTAACATAATGCCAATTTATTGTAATTAAATAGTTGTCCACAACTTTTTAAACAAGAGAGAGAGAGAGAGAGAATGAACTCCAATGCTATTGTAATCCAATGCACTCAAGGGACCTATTCCTAGACTTAAGGTCCTTCTTTAGAATCTAGAAGACAAAATATGTAACATAAAACTATTCACCCTTATTTGAAGTTAAATTCTATACCATAGTGCCAAATCAAAGGTAAAGTGACCAAATTTTTTTAAACCTTCATGAGCACAATAAACTTAGTCAAGGGACCACTCATGTCTCTTGATTGTGAAAGAAGTGGCACTCTCTCCCAAATTAAGGAATATGAATCATGATTCTTTGTATATACTAAGTATATCCCTCCAATCCCTTGCAAAATAAAATAATCTTTAACTTAGTTGGCAACCTTTCCAATTGCCCAAAGGATTCAACAAAAGCCAAAAGACTTCCATAATTGGAAACCCAAGGTCAAATGCTTACGTGGAGGCTTATGTGGAGACTCAAGACAAGGTCATTCTACATAACTTATCCCGTACACTTCATCTTTCCTCACCGTCCTGCTGAACTCCTTTTAGTCAAAGAACTCGCCTTCCAGGAAAGGAGGGAAGTATAAGAAAGGCTGGCAAAAGATTCTTAAAAGTAAGAAAAAACTCAACGAAAGTGGGAGAAAGAAAAAGAAATTTAGCCGGGCTGAGTTCGCCCTGCCCGGAATCCAGGCCTCAAGGCTCCAGCAGCCTGGAAAGGGAGCTGCGGCTAATTCTTTCATTATTTCCAAACGGGGGCGGAAATAGGGGAAAGTTTTATTTATTTTTAAATAATTAATCATTTTCATTGATTATTTGATTATTTGACCATGTTCTATTCTTCTCTCTTTCTAAATTCTAATTGGGATGGTGCTAAATAAGGCAAATTCTTTCTAAGCTTATCCGGGTTTTGGGGGGGAGTGGAGGACCATGGTGTTCAGTCTTGAGTGTCGTTAGTGATCATTTGGTATTTATTTATGAATATTTCTGGTATTATTTTCAGGGGTTTGGGCCAATGAGTGAGGTTGCCCACCCTGGATTGAAGTTGGATGGGGTGGGACTGGGGCACAATTGCTGGAGGGGGGTGGGGGGTGACAATTGGGGGGGCCCTGGTTTTGGATATCATGCATGTTGGGTGGGGTGGGGGGTGGGGGGTGAGTTTCCTCTTCGGGAAATTGATTTTTTTCCCCTCCTATTCATTTGGTGGTAATGTACACTAAATA
The DNA here is from genome assembly GCA_963920665.1 of Straminergon stramineum. Classification (NCBI taxonomy): domain Eukaryota; kingdom Viridiplantae; phylum Streptophyta; class Bryopsida; order Hypnales; family Calliergonaceae; genus Straminergon; species Straminergon stramineum. The sequence continues at coordinate 2,265,107 of OY987267.1, read as the reverse complement.
GTGAAATTAGGTTGCCTTATCCCGAGAAAGTTACTTCACAAGCCATCAAAGTCAACAAAAATTTCTACACATATTTTCATTTCTACATAGAAAGGTTCATGAGTCCCAATTACAACAAAATTTAATTCAAAAGTGGTACATTCTTGTAAAGTAATAGTAAATATTTATATAGTGTCATATGTTGAGAAATTAGTGTGGGGCAACCTAATTTCACTATTTAGTGTAGATAATTTGATTTATGAGGATTATTCTAATAGTTGATTGAAGGGAGAGAAGAAAAATAAAATTGGGCTTTTTATTTATATAACTTAGTTTAAGACTAATGTGAGTTAAGGGGGCACTTCATTTTGTTTGTGCATGGAAAAATGAAAAAATCAATTAACCCATAAACATTGACACAAATGTTTTGTATCCGATGGATGACAAAGAATCTTTCTATGTAGGAAAAAATTGCAACTATTTATCTTTGGAATTTTTTGCATAAAGGAGGAATCTTCTATAGTAGTTTGACCTCCAATGAATATTTTTGATTTTTTTAAACTAGGTGATGTCACATGGTTCTAAAAGGGCTGATTTCCAGGGTCACCAACCCATCCTTGAAGGGTTAATCCTCTGAAGGACAATTGTCCATTGAAAGAACAATTGAATGTTTGGAAAGATTCATGTAAAGTCAATTTTTTAATGGATGTTCTCTGAAATTTTGGCATAAGGTGTGCACACTAATTATCTTTGTGGTACCAAAAAAATATATTATGAGTGGATGTCCATGTGAAAAGTTATGCCCCCCCCCCCCTCCCCCTCAATGGTTAGTATATTGTAGGATTATTTGACCTTCTTGTATTGCAAGGTGATTTAGAGTAGGTTAGCCCCCTTAATTGCTTATGAAAATTTTCATGAGCATACCTAATAAGACATACAAGTAGATCATGTAAATTTTCATTTTTGTGTAGAGACTTATTTTAAATCGAAGAGGTCTCAAAGTTTGTTATCCCTATCTTGTATGTTTTATTTATATATTTTTCAAACTTCAAATGTTATAATCTTACAATCTTTATAGTCAAATATCCTAAGAAATTTTCTATACATTACTCCAATGAGATACTACACTTTTGTATGGTTGGAATTCAAAAAAAAAATTTAGTTTTCAATTTTGGTCAATGCACCCAAAATTGGTAGTTTTTGACAACTCTCTTGAAAAACACCCTTTGTCCTTGAAGGGATAACCTATGAAAGCTTGAACTAAATATAATAAGTTTATTTATTTTTAAATTATAATAAATAATTGAAATCCTTCAAAAGGTTTATATCATTGATTCACAAAGAACATTCTTTCATTTTTCCATTGATGTATTAATGATTTTTCTTCAAGCTATTTCAATAGAAATAGAGTGAATGAAGTTCACTCTTTAAAATATTCATTTTAATCTAGTGGTGAGTGGTTGCTATCTAAAAATATTTTTTTAATATTTTGGGGCAAAGTCAATTGACTTCATTTTAAAAAAATTGACACTTCCATCATCTTCTTCATGTCAAGCTTTGCTATGTGCAATTTCAATAAGTATTGCACAAGTTTGAAGTTCTTTTGTTTTTTTGTTTTTAAATTTCATTTTGAAGCAAACTCAATCAAATAGGTAGCAATCAAAAAATGGTTTACAATTACATATGTATATGCTCTTGGAAAACTCCCAAACAAACTTTAGATCATTCTATTTTAATTGATGATGAAACAAAAATTATGAAAATTTTAACAAGTCAAATGATCTTGGGATGTTTTCAAGATAATAATATCTAAAGTTCTTTTTTCATCTCAATCTTCTAATAGTTTTAAGAGAAAACATCAAAGGATATGATATTGCCTAATATGATGTTGCCACTCTTGGGCTTGAAATTTTCAAATTATCTTTTGGAGTTAATGACATATTAGTGGTTCTAACATAATGTACAACCTTGAACCCAATATATTTTTAAATCATGAATATGAATTTTTTTATTGTTAATTATTTTTCAAGTATTCTTAGTTTATTCCTCAATATGAGAATTTGTTTTTCATCTAATATATAGGACATATAAATATAGAATATAAAAGGGGAAATAACATTCTTCACCTCAATGGTAGGTTGAACATTTAAAAAAAATTTCAAATATTTTCTTTTACAATTAGTTGTACATATAATCAATGCTTTAAGTTCATAGTTATTGTTCATTTTTGTAATATGTAACGTACCTATAGGGCAAATTTGGTAAAAATTATTCTAAAGTACTTGGCAAAACTTTGGAAATATATATTTTTCAAACTAATTTTTTATATGGAAAAAAGTCTTTAAGGAAATCTCTATTTTTAGCATCTATTGGATTTTTTTGGAAATAATTAAATAACTAGCATAGAGGTGCTATCATGGCTCTCACTTACTAAGTATGAAAATCCAATACATTTTTGTTATTTGTTATAATAAAAAATATATTTTAAAATATTTAATTGTAAGCCTATTCAAAATCGAACCAAGACCCTCATTTCAACATTATTTACATTTTAGGCACAATAGTATAATAGGTCCCATAATTTGTATCCCTATGCTTTCAAAATTTGAGAATATAGAATAGATGATGCTAATGAAGGATTCTTGTTTAACTTAAAAAGGCGTTGTGGATGTTTAGTGTTTGATGAATGACAAGGCATTCTCTTGTGTAAGACATAAATTCAACTATTCATCCTTGGAATTAGTGATGGGAAGTGGAGATCTTCTATGGTACTTTGACTTCAAATGAGCTCTTTTAAATTTTTTTAATACCACTTATTCCCACGGGTTCAAAAATGATGATTTCCACATGGACCCCTCGCATCCTTCCAAGGTTAATTTCTTTTTAGATGTAGAAAAATCAATCTTTGTTTCAATAGCATGGTGGTGGTTCATTAGGTTCTTGCAAGATAATGAAATTTAGAGAATGCCATGTCAAAATTGAATTTTTTTCAAGAAATGTACACAAGCTTTAATGAATAATTGAAAATAAATGAAATTTCTAAATTCTTGTCAAATTGAAATTGTCTAATTTTTTACCTTTTCATGTAAAATGTAGGTCATGGTAATGAATACATATTTGTAAGTATTACTTAGAAGGTATGTATTATCTAGACGTGCTTAGTACATAGATTTGACCAATTGCATGAGTTAACTTTTAGAGGGTGTTTTTCTCTTAAAAGTAGAAATAAACTACACTCACACTTTGAAATTTAACCCTTTCTTCAATGACATTCTAGACTATCTTGCATATTTGTCTTACTATCATTGATTTTAGAATTTTTGTTTGATTTTCAAAGTTTTTCAAATTATCAATATTCAACTCCTAAATTTTTCTAAAGATATATTGGAAGGATAGTGGCAAAAAAGATTGTATGGTTAAAATTTCCAAAAAACTTTGCACAATAATTGGGTATCGTATTTATAGAAATAACACCTGATTGAAGGTGAGTTTGGAGCATGCCCCCTTGAATTCTTAGGGATTAATTGTTGTGATTATATATATGACCTTTTGCCTTACATTATTAAATGGCTTAACCTAATTTTGAGTTCAAAAGCATCTCTCAAAAGAAATTGTACTTGCTAAAATCTCAAACGCAATGGTAAGTATGGTTTTCTATTTTTTTTAATTATGTGATGATATTGTCTTGCATTACCTATGTTGTATTAAAAAAATGATAGGGGGAGTTGTCCTTGGCTCTATGGATAGTTTTGAAGGACGCTTTGTTTATTGGCTCTTTCGTTTGGATATAGACAATGCTATGAACTCTCTGGTTTTTGAATCTAGTTTTCAAATCCTATCTACTACCGCATTCACACTACACAACATCACTAGTGTTAAATTGGAGTGGACAAAGCCTCACAGGTACACCATTTTTGTTTTATTTTAATTTCAAAATGCAAACTTGCAATGATCTTTGGTTTTCACTTAGACACCTAGCTAAATGTAAGGGGATGCCTAAGACCTTAAAATTCATACTTGCAAGATGTCAATTTTATACCATGGAGTCTTCCCATGGAATGCCTTTTGTGTGTTGACAAGGATTCATTGACACTCTTTTAATTTGTGAGCACAATGAAATATGTAGTACGTATAAATAAATAAGAACATAGTGCTAGAATTTTATTCTGAATTTTACAAGGTAGTGAAATTTGTAATCTTGATAGAGTAATGAAGCTATTTACATTCATAAATATGTAGATTATAAATGAACTGTCATTTTTCATCCAAGTCAATGTGCATTCATCCACATGTAGTAGTACAATCCTATTTTAAATAACGTAGGGTGATTCTTGGCAATTTCATCCTTTCAAAAGTGGATAATAACTTGTAAAAGAGTCCAATTTTTTGGATGGAATCACCCATTTGGATACCCTACATGAAGGTCAAATTTAGCAAAAATTAAGTTATTTTTGTAAAAAAGTGCCACATGCCATCTTGTGAATGGTGTGAGGTGACGTGGAACCCTTGAGAATTTGATGTGGAAGTTCAATATTGGCACTTGAGTGCCGAATCAGACCTTCAAGTATGGTATGGTCCATCTCACACTATGTCCCAAGTCCAATAGAACTCTCAAAATTTGATTGGTAGGGAGCTAATTATTGGGACTTGGGGCTTCACACCACATTCAAAGTGCAAGTCCCACATCACTCCCTAATGCCTACATGGCAACACTTTTTGGAAGTTTGGGTGTCAAGGAAGTGGAACTTGGAGGCTGAATTGGGTCTAGCCAAAATGGAAAACCAACTTAATCTTGAAGTCCCAACAATTTTTATGAATAAAAAAAGGAAGTTAAAAATACCACGTAAGGCATCCTAGAAGGTCGAATTTTTCTCCAAATCTGTCCAATGTAGATTTGATGCTAAAAGTCCCTTAATAAATAGGTTTTTGATTTTTTGACTTAGTTTTAAGACACATAATTGCTACATATTAGTGTACAAGAGACAAGTTGGGATTTAGCGTTGTGGGACTTTGACCTTCACACTATGAATTTGAGGAATGCTATTATGTGAGTCTAGGAGTGTGAGCCCATGAGCCTAAAAGACTATACACCTATATTATAGAAAGCTTTCACGATAATAGTGTAACTTTACTATAGGTGTTTACATTATACGCACTTTCCATGGTGGTAGGATATATACCTATACACATGCACATGGCTTAGACACATGCTCGCATTTTCAAGCTAACAAACTAGCATCATTGCCAGGACGTGGGATGTAGTGAGAAAATGCCGGTCAAATCATCCAAAGAAAAAAATAAAAATAAAAATCCGGCATTGATGTTTCAATGTTTACAATCCAAATGCATGGAAAGTGGTAAGTTAAGTGGTAACATAGTCAGAGATGATAACTTATTTCCCAAGAGAGACATTGAATCCTTGAAACTTAAGTTACTGCAGCAGAATAACAGTAATTGTTCCTATCCAAGTAGTCAAGGATAGGAACAATTACTGACTGACTGCGCACCACAGTATCTTACGTTACTTCTGTCTGTCTCTCCTCAACATGATCTGCTGATGACCAATTGACCGCACTCTTCATTCTATTTAGAGTGCTCCACACTACATAACTTAGATAAGGTTTTCTAACCATGTGTAACCAATTTGTAATTGAGTAACTTAAATCTGGAGCACAGGTATGTTGAGTGGAAAAATTTCTGGGTGTACAGAAATAGATTTTGTAAGGATCCCATAATTTTTCACAGTTTTGTTTCCTTGAATAAAATTACTGTGAATTTACTAGGTGAAGATCAGGTTTGTCCCATACTAGTTATATAGGTTGTTCTATTTTTGACCAAGGGGCAATTGCAAAATGAAGAGTCCTATATATAGGCAATCATAATGCACCATATGTGCACCAGAATTGATCATTTACTCTTCTCTACTTGCATGGAAATAGAGCACCCTATAGTGCCAAAATGGGGTGGTGGGTTGATCAAGAATGGGTTGGCTACTATACAATTACAATATTTGGGATAATCTCTTTCAATCTCAAGCAACGAGTTTTTGTTAACATTACTTGTCACATGCCTTTATAGCACTAGCACACTTTGGGAGGGATAGACTTTGACAAGCTCAAACCTATCAAAGTGGCCAAAATCCACCCTGAAAAAAACTCCTTTGGTGTTGCTCCCATGATTTAACCATGGAAAGATGGGTTGGTTAGTGTGGAAACCATCCCTTTGGATACAATGTGAATCATGTACTTAAAAAAACCCTGTCATTGGAGGCCAAATTACTATGCAAGACCTCCCCTTTGTACAAAGTTCAAAGGATGAACATAGGTACTTTTGTCTTACATAGAAGGATTCTTTGTCATCCATTAGATTACTCTAGTCTACAATGTTCTTATAGGGTTAAGGGATGCATACTATTTAATAATCAAGATTTTTTTTACTTTGAATAGTGTTACAACTACATGTATAGTGTGCTCTTTGCCATTTATGGTATTGGCCGAAGTGTAACACCATTTTACCACCACAAACCTAGGGTGAAGTACATTCTAAAATAATTGATGAGAAAAGCTCTAATTAGTGTGGCCCCATGTTTGTAGGAGCAACACTATATGAAAAACAACAATAAATAGAATGAGGAGTGCAACTAAGGTAGAAGTATCTAAAATCATTTAGTTCACCAAAGGGGGATATTTCATTTTGGGGGCAGTGGAAGAAACATTCTTCACTGTAGTTATGAAGCTCTTTACATCCATATATATATATATATATATATATATATATATATATATATATATATATATATATATATATGTATTTGACACTCCAAATGTAGATGATACTTTCTTTACTCATCTGAATGCATATACATTCATCCAATTTAGAGTGATACTTTCTAAAAGTTGTTGTAATTCAACATTTTCATTCATTGTGAAATGGGGAATATATTGCCAAGTATTCTCTCCCAAAAAATTATTTTGGTGAACAATGAATCACTCCAAAAAGAATTCATGTTGTTCAGCCCCTAATTCTACCATATAGGGAGGAGTAGCATCAATATGGCTTTAATACTGAAAGGGCAAGTCCATGAGTACTTATTCAACTTTCACAATCTTTCACTCTATATGTTGTCATTTTGCAAGTATATATCAATTAAATTTTGTATGCTTATTTGAAGAGATGTAAGCACATGTCTTTGGGAGTAGTAAAATTTTATATTATTTTTCAAAAAACTGAAATTTCAGTAGATTTCTGAGAAAAAATGAGAAAAAATTCATATCAATTACAAGATGCCCTTGAAAAATCTTATTTTTTCACTGTAGATATATATTACAAATGTAAAATGTCATCATGTAGAACATCATGGTGTAAATCAAAGATACCACGATTTTCTAAAATTAAAAAATCAATAGACCATGGTGATAGTTCCAAAGTTCAAATTATAATATAATTTTGAGTCTTAATAATAATATCCAAAATTTCTAATTGGTCTTGAAAGTAATCTTGATAAACTTTGCATCATTATTTTAACTCAAAATTAAAAAATGATCATTTTCTATGGCTAATATTCACTTCAATAGTAAAGAGTATGAAGTGCCCAAAATATTCTATAGGGTGGTCTACTGATTAAGCATTTTTTTCATGAAGAAAAATCAATAATACCACAATGAATGAAATTCCAATACCATTTGTTGCAAAAAATGTGTTCAAGTCCACCCTACAAACAATTGGGTGAAACTTTGTTTTGTTACCTAGGCCTCCTACATGCCTCCCGAAAGTCATTAATGGGACATAAAACATTTGCAATATTGTTTGAGAGTTAAAGCATGATTGTAGAATGATTTAAGTCTTAAACATGGCACAATATGGATGCAAAATAATTAATCCTTGAGTTTTGAATTTTGAGTCATTGGAGATGATTCAAGGAAATATTCAAGAAACTATATGACTCTTCACCCTTTACTTAGAAAATTTAGCAAAATTAGGAAATTATCCACAAAATATATATACTAATAATTTTTCAAAAATTTGTGATTTCTATTTACAATTCTACAAGTTAAAAATATCCATAATTGTGATATAAACTTTGTGAGCCTAAATGAAAGGTTCTAGATAGTTATATCTAAATTAATTTGGTTAAGGCATGAACAGTGAGAGCTAGTAACCATACCCACCACAATAACTCCAAGGGGCATGTTGCATGGTGGTTGGTGTCACAAAACTTTTCTATGGCACAAAGCTTCATTCCAAATTGGCACCTAAACTAATACTTGGAGCATTATTTAACTTTGCGCTTCAATCATCTTTTGGGTTTTTTGTAATCTCATCTGTTCAAAGTGGTAAAGAGTCTCTAAATGGAACCATTTCTACATTTTATGCGAATGAATGGGTGTCGTTGAAGACTCTTTGAGTTTAGATCCACATTCCAAACTTGGTACACACCAAGGCTTTTTTTTTCATTTTTATTAAGTGCCAAAGTGATGATATAAATTGTTGTAGTAGTGCTCCAAATTTCAACATTCATCCACATATTGGATAGAAAATATCACATTAGCACATATCACATGTCTATCATTCTCTTTTCATCTACAATCTAGCAATTTCATGCTCTGAATTGCTTCAATCGACGGATGCCACAATTAGTTGACACTAAACCCCCCCTTACATGTATTGAATAGAATATCAATACTTTAAAAAATTTGTAGTTTATTTATAAGATGTTCAAAAAACAATCATTAAGACTAAGAGAATCTAGAAGCCTCTTTTGTCTTCCAAGAAGATTCAACAAAAACTTAAAAAATTTAATAATACCCTTTAAGAGAAAGGGGTGTTTTAAGTATAGTTCTAGACATATAGTCCTACAAGTAACAACCTTAAAGGGGGGTTTTCAGTAAAAATTTACTAGAAATACATGTGTGTTTAGCAAATTTTTATTGAAAACATCCCTTTAAGGTCATTACTTATAGGACAATATGTCTAGGACTATACTTAAAACATCCCTTTCTCTTGTAGTGATAGGAACGATAACCACATTACTTATTTAGTCAATTGTAGGTGAATAATACCCTATAAGTTTAATTAAAGGCAACTACACTTTAGAATGTAGAATACATGAGGGTCCAAAAACAATTCAACTTTCTGTTGTGGGGGCTTTGATATTCATGAAAAGGCACTCTATTCAACTAAATCTAGTTCCCTTGATTTGAATTGCCTTCCCTCAAACTAATTGCAATTTGTGAATCCATCATGGATCATTAATCCCCACCATTCAATCATGTCACAAATTAGAGGATATGTATGGTTAGATTTAGTAAAATATGTTGTTACAAATTTAAAAATGAATATTTTATTGTGATGCTTCTAAAGCAAGTGTTCATTGCACTTCATACTACTTAAAGGTTTAGAGAGTGGAACATTAATTAAAGTTCATTGTACTACAATGAGGAATATTACAAAAATTTGACTTACATAGAAGAAAATTGTTGTTGTTGGCTTTGCAAGACTTTGACTACTCTGTTTGTTGTCACGAAATAATAAATGGAATCTTGAGAAATTAGATTGAGTACTAACAAAAAGAGTTGTATTGTAGGGATGCATGAGGACTGGATGAAATGAAAGGACATTGGAGTAGTTCTAAATGTTCCATGCTTGAGCATTTCCACTATTTTGACAATTTGGAAGGTTTGTAGAAGTGTAGAGTCCTTGAACAATCAATATGGTAGGCATCAAAAAATGTTTGGTCATGGTACTAGAATGTTGTTGGATTTATTTATAGACTATAGAAGACAACCACTCTCAGAAATATCAAACTAGTTGAATCTATGTCCTAATACAATACAATCATACCTTTTAGAGGCAGGCTTCAACAATTGCATTGTACCTCAAAAAACTATCTTAATGACAAGGACAAAGCATATAGGCTTGCATTTGCCCGACCTCATGAAAGTTGGAATTTTGAAGATTGGTGTAATGGGATGTGGTCAAATGAGTTTTCATTTGAAATTGGTAAGAATTCAAGGCAAATTAGAGTGGTGAAGATCATGTAAAGGTATGTATGGGATTGTATAGTACCATCTTTCAAGTCTAGTTGTACTTCAGTGATCATTTGGGGTGCATCTAGTGGCTATGATAAATGCCCTCTTGTTATTATACCTCCAAACAAAAAGACAACAAGTGATTCTGTGACTCTTATTTATGTTCAAATGAACTTTAAGCAGGTTTTGTTTTTTTCCTAATCACCTCGGGTAGTTGACACTTATGGAAGATGGCACTCCAATCCACTACAACCTACTTCCATTGCAATGGAGACAAGCTCATGGAGTGTGACAAAACTTAATCTAGCCTCCAAACCCTCCAAACTTGAATCCCATAAAGAATATATGGAAGATTGTCAAAGATTTGTTGTAGCACCATTTTAGACCAAGAAAAAGGGAGGAAAGGGTGTAAACTATTTCAACCAATATGAGATACAATATCTCTAGAGCAACTCCATACCATCCTAAGAAGTATGCCTAACAAAACGCAAGCCATCATTTAAGCAAAAAGGTGATAACACTAGATGCTAGACTTTGCATTAGGTTTTGTTTTTATTATTATTGTATGATACTAAACTTTTGTAACCTAAACTTTTCATATTGTAAAGTAAGACTCTGATTACCATCTTTCCAACACACTTCCAATGCACTTTCCAGCTTGTGAAATTGATGAATTTTTGTTTGAGCCTCCGGGAGCTTTTCAAAGTTTGTAGTTTGTTTGTTTCTGATTCCAAAAAATTCAAATTATTTTTGGACCCTACTGAACTGTCCAGTTTGAAATCACGTGGACCAAGCCCATGTAGGTCCAAATTCCTACTGACACTCTATCTTCTGCGAAGGAGGGCAAGCATTCTATTACAATCATAAGTACCTTACCCCAAGTGCGGCCGATTTGTTATCATGGATCCATGTGCCCATGTTCAAAAACTGCAGCAACAGACTTGACATTTTGGTGGCATGTTTTCGTCACAAAAACAAAAAAAATTAGATACTTGATGACATGAAGGCCAAATCTTTTTGGCCCACGTGTTTTTTTACAGTACAACTGGACACTCTTCATATAAGTTCAGTTGCCTCCATTTCACTCGCATCCATTTCTGACAAAGGCAGCTTGGTTGGGTCCAGAAAAATGTACAGAAAATGTAAGCTTACACAGCTTTTGTTGTGGAGGAACTTAACTTACATACTGCAACATTCAGTAGTATGCACTGTCACTGCCTTGGCTCTACTATAGTTCAGTGCTGGAGATGGTGTGAAATATTCCACACCCAACAGTAGTTCATCATGAGTTAAGTTAAGTGGTCTTCCTGCCCTTCTTTCAAGGAGCCTTCATGCCCACTGCCTTTCCTGCCTTCATGTACCTTGCTCATCACATTGAAAATCCACCTGTCCACTACTTGGCTCATGATGAAATATTGTTGGTTGTGAAATGTTCCACACCATCTAAGGTAAACCAGCCCATGATAGGCAAACTGTCTAATGCAGTCATCTAGAAAACCACCCATTAGAGTCTTATACCAACTCATGGCAGATTTTTTCTGATAAATGAGATAAGGACTACATTAGGCTGATTTTTGGCCATAATCTTGTCTTGGGAGATGGTCATGGAGTTATTAGTGACTGTCATAGGGCACTTACACCATTCAAGTGTAAATTGGTTATAGAAAGTTTTTTTTTTATTCGTTCATGTCATGGCCATGTTGGGAAATGTTGTAGCCATGTTAGAAAATGTTGTGACTGATTTAGGTGGTAAGATGACCATTATGAAAACCTTTTTTGCTGATTTGAGGTAGTCTACAGACTCTGTTGGGCCAATTGGGTTGTACACTTCGAAAATTCATAAAAAATTCTTACTTTGTCCAAAAAATAAATTTTCAATTGCTTCCTTCAATTATCACACATGTCTATGTATGGAAAAAAAATCTGAATCATTTTGCTAATGGCAACAGTTCAGACCACTCATTCTGCCTGTCATAGGCAGGTTTACCTTATAGTACTGTAGAGTGAGCGAGTTAGCTCAGGAAGTTATAAACAAGTGACCATTTTCAATAGTCAAATTTTTTTTTGCAGTTTGAGCACATTGAATGCTGAAAAAGGTCACGTTTGGGTCAAGATTTTAGGATGGAAGAATGTTAAATATCCTAAGTGGTTACTATGATCAAAGTCAAACACTTCGACGGACAATTGAGGTCAAAGTGGGTGCCATAGCCGAAAGTGGATGGTACTAAGGTTCCATTAGCACAACTATAGCTTAGAAGTTGAGTATTTAGTGCCAATAGCTTTTGATAGAGGTATTTGTAGATATATGTGTAGTCTTTGTTTAGGAATGCATACAAGTTGTATCTTCCTTGAGAGTATTTGTTGAAAGAAGACACAAACATTTTGCTAATTTGAAGTCTATGGTGACTATTTCATTGTTCTAGTGTTACTATGGACACCTCTCCAACTTATGTTACAAGTTAGACTTGCTTTACCATTGGAACTACTCAAAAGATTTTCAAAGGATCTTTACTTCAGAGTTGATCAAAAGTAACACTTGGGCCTTATGAAGAACATACATGATTGATTCCTAAATATGAAAACCCAACTAATAAGGAAGTTGTCAAGTATTCAAGCAATGTTTGTACTCTCTTCCATAGCAATGGATATGCTAATTTTTAGTCAAGTATTAAATGAAGGTTCTTTATAGTTATGAATCAATTTCTAATTATAGTAGGACAAACTATAGAATGACTTCAAAGCAATTACACAATGAATCTATAGGAACCTATTCCGTTATGTTCCTATGTGTTTATTTTACTATGTTCCCTTGATCTTGCATCCATTCATTTGTATCTTGTCAGATTGGATGAAGTTAGTGTGTCTCAAATTTGTTAGGTCATCTCTCACATCCTCACACTTTTTTTCTCTCAAGTTTTGCATTTGGGGTGGTAAAGCTCTAGGTCCCATAAACCATCACCTAGAAATGTGTAGTTCATTTCCCAGGTGAAATATATTTCATAGTCTCCTACTAGGGAGAAAAATCATCATAACCAAGAATTACAAACTCTCATTTGTCCTAACAAATGATCTACAAAACATCTTCTCAATTGTCATTTGTTTTTGTATTTCCCATTGGTGGAGTTTTATGTCAAGTAACTTAATCCCCTTTTCATCAAGATTTATGGCAAAAAAATGGCCTTCCTCATTGGGCTCCAGCCTCCTTGTCAGACCATTTTTTTTCCCCATAAATCCCTCTTCGGCAGGGATTGCCCTATATATATATATACACCGTCCACAACCCAACACCACAATGAATATGTGGAGTTATGGTCAAATGAAGGTTTCAGTTTATAATCATTCTATTGAATCTCAACCCTTTGATCAAGCAAAAAGTACAACCTTGGACGCTCAAGATTCGATGAAACTGCTTAACATCATGTCTACTAAGTTAATCTCTCACTGCCTGGGTAAACGAACGATACAACCCACAATCCCTCAATTGAATATGAACCTCTTGATCAACCCCCAAGTAGAGATCTGGACATTTCGTGATCCAATAAATTGAATTGCCATTACGTCCAATAACCTTCTCAAGCCTCTCGTCTCTCAAATATTCTCTAGCACATTCACAGTAAGATAGATTCAAGCCCAAGCAACAGACATGCATCCGAGAGGAGGGCCACATTCCCTTCCCAGAAGTGATAGCCGGAGTATTGTCATTTGTGGAGAGCTACACATCTGAGCGTAAGGAGACCTTTCCACAAGAGTTTTGTGTCTGTTCATTCTAACATTATGTAATGTAAGGGTAGTCACGCTCGTACACCTATTTGCTCCATATCTTGATAGACAGGCCTCAGTGTTGCGCCTTGTACCCGACTCCTTATTAGGGAGAGTATTACTACCATGAATAGACTCACGACGAATGCCTGCACAATTCCAGACAATAATCTGCAGATTTATAAAACCCACCCACATCGTTTTCTAAATCCAGCAGGTAATACGAGAAACACTTTACATTATAGAAAATTTCTTTTCTTTAGAAGTTGGAAAGTAGAATTTGTCGTTTAAATACACTATCTACAGGCTGACGTAATGTTCGACAAGTAGGGCTTCTTCTACATTTCCTTTTTCAGCTAGCCTGTGAATTACCAGAAGAGGCGGCTGGGACACCAAGACCAGTGGCATAAGGGGCAGCAGCTTCAGCTGCAGTAGGCTGCAAATGCTGTCTGAGTTCAGGGAGGGGTTCTGGCATACTGGCTTCATACTTCTCCACGAGTTGGTCTATACGTCGGAACTGCCACGGCCACCGAGTGTTGTAGAGGAACTGTCTCAAGTCGTATCTATTATCTTCTGGAGAATAAGTCTGCCATTCAAAGATACATGGAATTGTCAGTCTGAAACTCAGGCTCCCAGGAAATTGAAGACACCGAAAAAGAGAGAAAGAAGTTCTCGAAATGTCGTTAACCCCTTAGGGCGCAAGAATGTCAAATTGGGAATCTAATAGTTCATTATAGTAGCTTTCAGAACATATTTCAATCGTTCAAAAATGTAGAATATGATCTCTTTTTTCTACTGATATATTTTGTTACCTTCTTTGAAGATTCCTAAAAGGTTGATTCAATTCCTATAGATTTTGATCATTTGGACACATGTAGCATACCTCCGCATGGTAAGAAGGCGTCAAAGTCGTCATCTTGTGTCGATTAATGGAGTAGTACTTGAAAAAGTCCTTCACTTTTTGTGCCACTTCTGATGGTGTGAGACGTCCATGCCATCTTATGCACAAATTCTGACGAAACACCACCTCAAACTTGTCAGATATTGATGGACCCTTCAGCAGTAAAAAGTAACCCTTGCGCTTAGAAACCTAGGACGAATTACTGTGTAGACCTCCTTGAAACGTCAGTTAGTTTTGGCAAATAGTCCACCCAGCAGTGTGGGTCCCAAGTTTTCGAGCTTGATATTATAATGAAGTGCAGGGACTGAAAAAGTGAAAATAATTGAGTACCTCAAACATAGAAACAGGGCCACAACGGAAAATCTTTCTCAATCGCCCATACATGCCGAGCTCCTCGTATGTCATGCCCATATCGATCTCATCAATCTGCGAAACAACTGAATGTGAGAGAAGATGATATTTTGAAAAAAACAGAACACAATTAATCACATGTGGATTCCGCGGAGAGTTGTCACAAATGGTAAAGATACTCCCACCATGCAACATAGTGCCTCGACTGATGCCTTCCTGCTGCTTTAAAAATATACCGTCTAGGGTAAGGAAAGGAAAGGAAAGCCGTATCATCGAGTAGGATGATTTACCTGCGTATAATTTTCTGTGATAGGCTCCAATTCTGCTGTTGGTGGTGCTCCTTCAACTTCTGCCAAACTTTGGTATCCAAGATTCAAAGCACCCCAACGTAAAAATGCTCGGAGATCTCCCTTACTAATACCTCCGATAGGGTTTATGTCCGCTGAACTGCAATCGTACTGCGTTTCCCAACAACAACAAAATCTCGTTGACTTCAATGACGACCCATGATGAAATAAGGCATACGAACAATACGTACAAATACAAACAAGATTACTCCTGAGGATTGTCTAACTATGGACTCAAGAAGGGACAATTATTCCTGTGGCTTCGTATAGGACAACCATTACCTTCAGAGTAATGGAGGCAGACAAAGAAACCGTAGAATGATTGTTTAGTAGGAACCTTAGTGAGGTAGCCCCGAAGACCTTCATCGACATTAGCGCTTCCAAGTACAAGCAGAAATCCAGGCTTACTCCGCACCCATGGCAAAAGAGAGGCTAGCATAAACGCAATCACCATGCGAATACGGGCTTGTATATTTTGCAACGCGAGATTCTCTGTCTGTGATCCTCCATGCACCTATACATGCAGGTCAAGCTCCCAGGGATTACTTCAACTGTAGAAGCAGCAAGACAATTGCATTCTCCCGGAGACTACCAGATCAGAAGCTCTTGAAATAAAGATGAAGAGGCAGCAAAATTCAACTCTTCTACATCTGTTAACGCATTAACAACGGGCAAGATAATATGCAACTCACCAGGTACATTTTCAGTACTAGAGCGGATATTATGTCAATTTGTAGTAAAACACAAGCAAGAGGCAGGGGATCAGTTCTTCTGAATGGGAAAGGTGTATTTTAGTAACATGAAAATGAGAAACATACCTTGTATCTTAGTTTCTTCCCAGGGAATATGGTTTCAAATAGCTTGAGCAAGGATTTCACGACCACATCAATGTTGACATTCAAGTGTGAAGCGCCAATTTCTTCTGCCAACCGTTTAGAACGTCCTCGAGTTGCTTCTGAGCTGCACACCACGAAGCACTTCAGTCATATTTGGTGCTCTTCAATACAGTCCGTGAAACATTACAATGGTTACTAGTGGTTCCCTTGAGGAAATGGATCTGACCACAACAAACTGCTCACAACCTGTGTTTCCTAAATGTGATTAGAGCGTGACATGCCAAAAATGGGAAGGGAGCCTATGAGACGAATGAGAACCTACGTGTCACACGTACTTAAGGTTATGCACAACCAAAGCAAACGTGAAGTAAAATCATTTGGATGACTGAACAAAACAGATTCAATAGTAACCCCCACCCCACCCTTGAGGTATTCTAGATAATCTAGCCGCATTACATTTAGCAGGGTTGTCATTAGAACATGGTTTACATGGCGCTAGAATTGGCAGGTTTCAATGCGGTAAATTTTCTTAGAATACTTCAGGGGTTGGAGGGGCAAAAAGACGCATCCTAACACACAAATCTCAAGGAAACAAACTTGAGAGGCAAGGAAATTTGCTGCACAAACCTATTCTCAGTTCCCATGTATACTGTATGTAAGAGCCGTTGAGCAAACTCTTCAGCTGACTGAGGTACTTCATTCTTCTGATAATTGCCGATGCGAACAGCATCTGCAATGACTTGCTCATCCCCGTCCTTCACAGCTGCAGAAGATATTTAAGACTCTTTAAGGAAGGTAGTACTCTCAAAGAAAATAATTAGAGAGAACCTTCCTCCAATCAAATATATGGAAAGTGCATGATTTTTGCAATGCACCTTTGACAACAAGTTGGCACATAGAACCGACAATAGCAGCAACTGATGAGCTGTCAGCACCCCCTGAAAGAGGCAACAAGTACCCGGTTGCTCCACTGCGGCGTAAGTAATCCCAAAGCCAGCAAGCTGGACCAAGAGCTATTTCCTCATAAGGGTCGTGGTAGCGCACCTGCAACATATCAAGAATTTAGGAGGTCCATGAATTTAAACAAGAGTAAACTTGTTAGTCCAGCAGGAGCATAGGACTAAGTCTTGCAGAGTAATTTTTTCACGTGGTAACAGATAGAAATAAAGGAATTGTAAATAACTGTACAACGAACGGTTGCTTACCTGAATAGGATTCGTACCGTAGTGGTTAGTCAGATTCATGGGTCGTGAGAGTTTGAACTTCACTGGAATAGACGGGCTTCGGGGCTCCTGACTGGCTTGTTCCCTCAAACTACTCACAGCACCTCTGAAATTTGAAACCTGCCAGTTTTATTGAAGCCAGTTCCGTCAGAAGTTCAACCTTGCTTGACGACGTGTAGCCATAAATTTTGATATATATATGCATGATTGTAAAACAGAGCAAAGATGAACTAACTTGACATAGAAGCCACATGTCCCAATCGTTTCCCCACAGCCCCCCAAACACAGAGCAAAACGTAAAACACGAAAAAATGATAAAGACATAAATTTACCGTATCCAAGTCCACGCAGGCCATCACAACCTCAACATCTTTCATAGAGAACTGTGACCCTTGTGCCACAACATCTCCATTGACCATTATGCAAGCAGATCCATCTGCATGAGAAGTTCCAATTAGTCATCTGCCAAATAACTGTAGTTCATGCAGAGCGAGCAGTGGTGGAGGTCACGTGCATAGAACCAAACACGGGAGTGGTACCTAACAGCTCTGTCTAGAATCGCCAAGGTAATCACAGAAAAACAAATAAACCAACATTGATTCGTTGAAATTGCCTGCTTAAAAAAAAATATGCTAATACAACAGTACAAATAAACCTACCATATTGCACTCCAAGGTATTGAAGTGCATTTGAGCAAGAATCATAATATACGAATTCAGACAGCATAAAATGGAGCACTAAGGCATTTGAGTATAATCAATTTAGGAAATTACAACTGCTGGGCACATCAAGCAAAAACTGGGATTTCGCACCATAATAAAGACGGCCCCCATCACAGCCTTGCTGATTCGCATACAAGTAGACACCACCGCATTTCCCAGTTGCACTTCGCATCAACTCGATCCTCGTGTTGAGCTTGCGGAGCTGGTGATGGCTGCCGCTTCCATTAGCAATGATTTCCACTCCGTCCAGGGACAAGCCAATGTGAGGTGAAGAAGGTGTGAACAGTTCCTCACAAGTCTCTGAAGCCACGCTCCTGCGTGAAGGGCAAGCCATTTTTCAAGGACCACATTTGCATGATACACGCGGAGAATCACCATTTCAATCATCGGCATTATACTCCATGCCTGATAACCACTACGCCGGGTGGTCTAAAAGAACGTGTGACTTCCAAACAGAATGACCCAGAACGATATATGAACTTAGACTCCAGTTTCATGCCACTTTGGATTTCAGCTTCTGAGTGTGCGAAAGAGAGTTATGAGCTTCAGCTCATAACTGGATAACTTCACAGTGAGTGTCAAGACTAGATGGAGCCGACGATAATAAACCTAGCGAATACAGATGGCCCAATGGTAGGAAATAACTGAGAATCAAACTTTGACATGCCCTGCAAGTATCCAAATCACAAAAAGGAAGGCAACGCGATAGCTACTTGCAAGAGAGTGGCGCAGCACTTGAACTTTCACTGCCATAGGACACCAGCGCAAAGAAAGGCGGTTCTAGATGTCTCGGTGAAAAACCTGCCCCACTAGGTTTTTGCGAATCAGTGGGTTGTGTGAAAAAGGTGTCACCTTGTTCAGGAACTTTTTTCGGTTATCCGGGTTTTCATGAACTGGTGCTGAAACCCCTAATGACCTAATTGAAGACAATGCACACCTCAACAAAAAAGAATCTCGAAATCCTTTGATATATCAGAGTACGAAATACTTGAACTGTAAGTACCATGTACAAAAGAGTCAGAGAAGAGAAGAGTACTCACGTATCCTGAAAGGAAAGATAGCCATCTCCGAAAGGAACCGTTTCCTGTCCAGTGACTTCCCTGATGCACTCCGGGAGTTGGAAAGACTCCAGCTGACGAAGGCGTTTCCAGGCAGAAAACCAACGAAGCTCACGGTAATTTCCATCATTGGCGAGGTAAAGCTTGGGTCTGATGAGCAGGAGTTGGCCATCCAGACAGTAAGCTCGACAGTTGTAGCGCACTCCACATTCTTCAACCGGTAAGCCAATGTCGCAGACTATTCCATTGGTTAGGTCTGACGCTAGAATTTCGGCCATACATTCCCATCTGAACATAGCAATCACTTCAGAAATTATTCCCAATCACACGGAGCAATACTCAAATTTTCACAGAAATAAGAATTGCACGCAATCAAATACAAACCCTACGTATAAAAGTCTTTAAGAAACCACTACATAATACTATTGCGTCACTGTAAGCATTTCAACATATGTAGGAGTGTGATTTGGGGAGATCAATATAGATTTGTGTCGAGATCTTTGGTTGCAAGAGCCAAAGCAGCCGAGATGAAATTTCTACGACTATATATGAATTTCATGTACAATTTCAATTTCAAGGTAAAAGGGTGTAGACCACAAAAAGGGACCACATTTCCATAAACACGTAGCAAAGTCATGCTTACACGGCTTGCTAATAAGCCTAAGCAAGTGTATGAATAGATGAGTTGCTGTTGGTAGCAGGAGTCAGTCAACAGGATATGGGATAAGTTTCTAAACGGATTCAGTATCCTATATCGTATAGCAGCTGCCATACATTCCTTCCATCACAAATCTTTTTCAATTTAGAGACAACCAGACTAGAATATCCACACCATAAATTTCAATTACAGGATCATGTGCCTTAAACCCTAAACCGACAATACAACAAAAGCACGACACCAAAGTCTTGGAATGCGATTCTTACGAATGCTGCAGCGTGTCACCCTCCAGGAAGTGATCCTCGCAACCATAGCCGCAGAGCTCGAGCTCCGGCCCCACGCGGAACGTGGCGCCCGCGTCACGAGCTTCCCGAATCGACTGCTTAGTGCGGGCCAAGTTGCCGTCGAAGTCCATGGCCCATTGGTTCAAGCTGCACGTCGCCAACTTCACCACCCGCATCGTACCGGATTTGTCGAAAACAACTCCACCAACGATCGAAAACCCTAGAAAAGAATACTACAAGATCAAAAAAATGGAACAAGTCCTCAAATGAATGCTATGGTTTAACCATGAGGTTGGGAATCCAGTGTTGAAAGGAGAATCTGCAGATGCGTACCGGATTTGTGGAACGGACCTCCACAAAACCTTGCAACGATCGAAAGCCCTTGAAAAAGAATTCTACAATATGAAAAAAATTGGAACAAGGTCTCAGGTGAATGCTATGGTGCAACCATGTGTGGTTGTGAATTTCAGTGTTGAATGCAGAATCTGGAGGTGCGGAAAGAGCGTGAAGTGCATCGCATCAAATAATTTTGCTAACCAGAATTTGACAAGGGATGAGCTAAAAAGTGTAGCTTTTTGTCTACTGCGAGAGATTCCTCCGTCGTCAGTAAGAGCAGAGGATCGTTTGTGTGTGGAGAAGAAGGTGGCAATCAGCTTCCTCTGTATCGTCGAAAGACTTGGGAAAACTGCGAACTCGGAAGTCTTCAGACTTGGAGACTTCGGGCTCGGAAGACTTTGGGCTTCGCTCACTGGTGGGTACCCTTGGGGCCAGGTATTCTTGTAATCTTTATATATTTAAGACAGGTATACTTTTACTTTTTACTTTTATTAGTCCTGCTAGTTTTTCTTTTTTTTCTTTTTTTTTCTCAACATCTCTCATCCTTAGGAATGCACTTTCGAATTACACACAATGGGCATTAACTTTAAAATGGCTTAAAGGATGACTTTTGTAAAAATGATATCAAATTAAAAGGACCAAAAAGTTACGTGAAGATCAAATTATATAAAATGACATGTAGAAAATCTTGGGTTACATATTTATTAAAAAACAACTTCACAATATATATGAGGAATTGAAACACCTAGACATCCATACCTTTAAGTTATTTAGTTTGTTATGTTGAGATCTCCTAGACTGTAAATCCCCCAATCACGTTCTTGGTATTGTCAAAAAGCCCTCGGCGAAGAGGGGTGCAAGGGCTTTGTTTTGAGGTGTTCGCACATATGGTGCAAAAGTTACGGATATTTTGAGATATATTTTAATGAAAAAATAAAAAAATAATTTTATTTTCATTTTGATAGTGGCAACTGTACATGGCACAATAATAGAAATTCATACAAGAAGGTTTTAGGGTTGAATAGATTGGCCTATGCTACATGTATTAAAGAACTCATATAATTAGGTTTTTAATGCTATTATTGTTCTAAAGAATATTCAATTCATATATATATATATATATATATATATATATATATATATATATACATTTCTAAATTCTTTGTTCAAAGGGCTACAAGAGTCTTGTACATTAAAACAAAATATACCCCTTGAGATTGGACTAAAATACAACTACCGGTATCTATTTTCAAAATGGTGTCACCAAAGAATGCCAGTAAAATGTTGTGATTTGTTACCTAGTTGATTGATGATGATTTTTGGTGCATATGTGTAAAATTCATAACATTGTAGGGGGCCCTTTTGCATCCTTGAAATGGGGGCTCTTACATTGAACAAAATTGTCTTATATGTCACCTTAGCCAATCTCAATCCTTGAATTAATTGATAAGTCCATCCTAGATATCTAGGCTAAACATAATATCTTTCCAATAGATGGAAGACCATTGCTTGGTTATACAATGTTATGTTTGTTTTTTTATGTGAAAGTGATTACAAGCACTGTAACTTAGATTGAAGAAACCTCGCATATGAATTACTTACCTCTTTTTGACATTTTTTTCATGGATCTTTTGCTACAAATAATAGTGAAGTCATTCATTAGACCTCTTTGGTCCACAATGTCCTTATGGGCTCAAATCTCTTTGACTGCCAGATTGAAGTGTGATTGATATTGTTGGAAAGTCCTTGCAGAGAGGGGTGCATAAACCAAATTTTATGGCAAATTGACTCATGATACATATATACATACACTTATATTGAAGGTCAATGCTACATATAATTTGTCATGTTTAAAAGAATAAAATTTTGGTATGAAAGGAGAATTTAAGAAGGGATTAACCTTTTGGATAGGAATATTACTCATGTGGAAATCACCAAAATGACACACTCATAGTTGTGGTATTGGCAAATGGCATCTTTGTATTATTATAAAAATGATAATTTGATAATATCAATATTAATTTCATCACATGCACCTAAGTAATTTTATGGTGAAATCCTAGGAAAGCATCTTACAATCTATTAGTATATTTAGAGTGCATGAACCAAAATTTCTCAATCAATCAAATGTGAATAAAAATAGAATGAGAATAAAAATAAAAATTCCCATCCAAAAGGTTAATTCCATGTTGTTTGAAAAGAGTTTGTAACATTCTTGAATAGAGTCATTGGAAGAGTGTAAGTTGAAAACACCCTAAAGCGTCTATAAACCCATTCTTGACAAGTAGACTTCTATTGAAAGTGTCCCTAAATATACAATGAAATTGTTTCCATACATACCTTTGATTAGTTGATTGATGATTCTCCAAAACTTGGTATTATGATGAAAATTGTATCAAATTTTGGTAATATGACAAAGCTATGTAAAGCTTTCAATGGCCTAGGGAGTTCTATTGTAAAATATTTTTAGTAATTTTATGTTTTATTCTAAAATTCTAATTTTTTGGTTGAAAATTCATGATTTTCAATTGCTAATACTCCAAAATTGGTGTTTTTTTTTCTAGAAAAGGTGCCTCCAACTATGTTGAACTATTTATTTTTTGGGGGTGTTTTTACCTTGTACTAGTATGCCCTATGCTGTTGCCACAACCACACAACCAAAATAAAAGTAAAATTAATTTTTAAAATTCATGAATTAATTTTAATTTAAAATTCAATATCTTTTATGCATGAAGGAGTGCAAGGGCTTTGTTGTGGTGTGACATGTTTTGTTCTTGAAACAAATAGAAAGCTTTATGCACAAAGGAAGTGAAAGGGCTTTGTTTTGTGGCATTTCGACATTCGATGTAAAAGTTGTGGTTTTTACAAAATAAAAGATAATTTCATTTAATTGTTTAATTTTAAAAAATTCATACCTTTCACACAATAGGTCCAAACGTTATACTTGATGATACCAAACTAGCATGAAGAGAAAGCTCTATGCACAAAGGAGTACAAGGGCTTTCATTTTGTGGCTTTTGGACACCCCATGCAAAAGTTATGGATTTTCCAAAATTAAAGGTAATATAATTCAATTTTCTAATTCATAAAAAACTTTGAAACTCAATAACTTTCACTCAGTGGGTGTGAATGCTATGAAACAAAGTTCATGAACCTCTTCTTGCCAAGAACTTTCTTATGGTACTAATAGCACTACTAGATACTTCATAGTTTCTTAGATCTCAACGTATCAAACAAACAAACAATATGAAGTTATAGACTAGTGTGCCTTGTATTGTTGCCATAATCAAGAATACATTAAAAATGATTTTCTAATTTTTTGATTAAAAAAAACTTTGAAATTCAATAACTTTTACATCATAGGTCCAAATGCCACAAACTCAACCCATGCACCCCTATGTGCTGTGTTGTTGCCACAACCAAAATAAGAAATAAAAGTAATATTCTATTTTTTAATAATTTAAGAAAAAAAATAACTAAAAAATTCATAACTTTCACATTGTACATCTAAACTTCACGAAACAAAGCCCGTGTACCCCTCCTAGCGTACCCTATGTCATTACCACATTCATTGGGGTGTCAAAAGTGATGGCTAAGCCTTCCTTAATCTCCTTAAATAAAAGTAAAGATCATTTTCTAATTTTATTAGCGATAAAACCATCAAAATTCCAATGTGCCTTGTACTATTGCCACAATCAAAATAAAAGTAAAAATAATTTTTTAATTTTTTAAACCAAAAAACCTTTGAAATTCAATAACTTTCATACCATAGGTCCAAATACCACGAAACAAAGCTCGTGCACCCATTCTCCCGCAAGGCTTTCCAACAGTACGAAGAATGCGGCCTAAGATGCACAGTCCGGGAGATCTCCACATAACAAACAAACAGCCTACTTTAATTTAGGTGTAGATTACTGTATACGAATAAGTAATATATGGACCCTTTAAATCCGTATTCCAAAAGACAATATTATTTCTTTACACAAAATCGAAGGACCTACTGAGTGAATCTGAATCTCAAGTTTTTTCTTAGAATTCCAATTTGTAATTTAAATTGTAGGTTGGAACCTAGGGCCAACCTTCCAGAAATTCTGGGGCGCCCTTGCGGGCACCGCAGGGGGGTTGGAAATAGTTTTCAACCAGCAATTGACGCGTCTCGGTATAACCTCACTAACTGCGTCATTGCCCCAAGCGCAAAGATGATGAGAGCATCGCCTCCTACCCATTATATAACCCTAAAACACACATACACTGGACAATGAATATGGGTTTAATCCCCCCTTTCTCCATCGTACCCCTGACCTTAGGGCTCCTGCTGCCGTAGCCATTTACGCCTGCGATTAGGTAGCCTTGCGTGCTCCCAAAACAACTGCAAGTCTACGAGCATCGAGTTCTCAGTCCTGATGAAAATTTCCTTTACAAATACACCGATTTTCGATATCACATTGTGTCGATACAGGCTTTTTCCCGGGTTTTATTTGGAGGTGTGCTTCACTGAGGGAAGCTCATGAAGGAGATCGTGCCACATTGGATGAGCAATAGAGGAGATTGGGAAATTAGTCTAGAGTTAGAGATGGTCTGTGCAGTTGAGGAGCTGCTGTGGTCGGAATAGGTTTAGATGTTGTAATTGTCGTGGTGAGCTTGTTTTGTTTTTACAGTTGGAACTTTGTCAGCTTTTGTGATTGAGAGGAGCAGTGCGATTGGTGATTGCGCTTCTGTAATCAGTCATGGCGGAGGCAAATTTGTTTCAGGAATTTAGCACAGCGCGTGCGGTGCCTGTGCGCACGGCGATCTTGGTGAAGGATTCGGGTGACTCTTCCAAGTTCCTCCTGCGAAGGTTCTTGTTTTTCCCTTTACTTACTTGCTAGAAGAGTTCTTGCATTTTTATGTCTCCAATTTCGTGCAAGGAGTTTAGATGAGTCACTTTGCCAGATTTTTTATCTAGAATTTGAATAAGCATCACTTGTGGTTACTGAAAGTTTCTAATTCTTTAGTGGGGAGTGATTTTATAAAGAGAGCTTTTTGTCATGGGCGTGCATTAATAGTGCATATCATCCGTGAGAAGCTTCTGATGAATGCGGTTATGTCTTCTCGGAGTTGTTTTCAATATGAGCGCTTCTTGGCTAATGATGCGGTGTGGATAAATGTGCAGGGAAGGAGGTCACACGCGAGCTGTTTGGAATAATTTCTTGTCTGCGTTCCTTCCTGAGGCAAGTATCCTTATTTAAAGTTATCGTTTCGAATTCTGTTGAGATTACAGGAGTTCGTGAAGAATCATTGAGCACTGTAATTTGTTAAAGAGACTTTTGAGTCTAGGGCACGTCTTCATGGTTTTCAAGCGTCGCTTGTGTATGATTGAAGAGAAAGATTATCGTAGCTTTTGAAGTTCGAGGACCAGGTTGAGCTCGTAATTATTTATGGATCATTTACTGCGGTCTTGCTGCTTGTTGCAAAACTTATCACAATTTAATATATTAGTATCATGTTCCGTTTCCTCAGCCTCATGTGTTTGAGTGCAGGGATATCCTAACAGTGTGACACACGACTACCTTCCCTTTCAAACATGGGACACTTTACAGGTTCTCGTTTTCAATAAGCCTTGTGATAGCATGTCAAACTCATTTCATTGACTCGAGAGAGTTCATCGGTATCATGGCAAACTGGTTTCATAGTATGAGTTTTTCCGAACATTGTGATGTATTTTGGAAAATAGTGAGTTTCTGAGATATTGACACCTAATCCAACTATTCGATTTTGACCTACAGGGCCTATCTACATACATTCGCAGCATGCTTTCAACGCAAGTAAGATAGGTTATCCTGTGTAATCTGGGATTTCAAGTACTCTTATCTGTCAACATTTTTTTGCTTTTCGCAATCGCAATCAAATGCTACGACTAGATTGTAGAATAGGATCGAATAAAATAACGGTATGAGTCGATTTTTTTGAACCCCTATGAATGATCATGTGGGTATCTCAGCCTCAAAGGGGTGCTCAACATAGATTTGAAGTGCCTGATCTTGAGCAGAAGTTTTATTTTCTGAAATGCACAACAGGCACTTTTGGGTGGCATTGGGGTAGGAGAAACAACTGCTACAGTAGTTGGCGCCACTTTCCAGGTAAGCTGAACGATAGTTTCATGATCTACCGGCAGCCCTCCTAGAAAGAGTTGTGTTTTACAGATATGAATACCTTTTTTTGATAGTTATAAATCTCAGAAGTTGGAAAACTCAAGGAACGATATCCTTAAGATTTTATTCCTGTCTGTGCCAGTGGTTTTTGCGGGACTTCACCGGCATGTTGGGGAGTATTCTCTTCACGCTTCATCAAGTACGCCACCACTTGACAATGAGAAATCAATCATCTGCACTATGACCTGAAGCTGGTGTTTCAATGCATCTCTTTCAGAAAAATGTGTTTATTCCGCATTCATTGTTTTTGGTGCCAAGATTTGACAAGTGGACAATGGTTTCCATCCGCAGGGATCAAACTTAGACAGTAGTGCCAAGCAATGGCGCCTAGCAGCAGATTTACTGAATGACGTTGGTAAGTTTTAGTTCCTCTTCAGTCACGTGCTTTTAGTACGAGCATGTGACATTTAACCATGGTTAAAGCATAATATCAATACCTAAAGCTATATACGACTTACATTGGTATATAAAGATTTAGTGTAGAACTGTGCGACTAACTTATCTCCGTTGTGCAGGAATGTTGATGGATCTTTTATCGCCACTTTTTCCAGGTGCCTTTGTGACGATTCTTTGCATCGGCAGCATGGCTAGATCAGTTAGTAAGCTTACTTCGCCTCGAGTGAAACGTGGTTTCAAGTTTTCGTAAGGGTCAGTGGATACTCAGGTTAAGGCATTTATTTACAGAGTAGCGTGGATGAAATCCAGTTCTGAAATTGCAGATGTGGATATGCTAATGCAGCTGGGGTTGCGAGTGGAGCAACACGAGCTGCATTGACCCAACACTTTGCCTTACGGAAGAATGCTGCAGATGTTTCTGCTAAGGTAATTGTTTGGTAACTCACAATCTCCACAATTCCCAAACAGCGTTTAGAGGCACCATATTTCTATGACTTAGTTTTGCCAAAAAAATCAAGCCGAAAATCAAGGCTTTCACACGTAATTTCATACCTTGGAGGATCAATTAGGCCAGATTGGTAACATAAGATTTCTACTCCAGCTTTTACAAATCATAAGTATGTATGTATACCAATAATGCTTGTGATTCATATGAACAATACTCCAATTCTTTTGCAGGAGGGAAGTCAGGAGACTGCTGCAACCATGGTTGGAATGCTATTAGGCATGGTCCTAGCACGCTTAACAGCAGGAAATGTGGTTGCTCTTTGGGTGTCCTTCCTCCTCCTAACGGCTTTCCATATGTATGGTAAGTGTCGTTATCAACCATGGGATTTAATCGCTGTGCTTCAGCTTCGGAGCTTCTGTTTGTAGCGATCTGGAACTTGTGGAATGCAAACTGTATGAACTTGGCATGTCTGTTTATGTAAGGGAACGTATGATGATGATGGTGTCACGGTAATAGTTCTTGTTGGATATAATAATTTTTCGTCAAATTTGGCATGCCCAGCAAACTACAGAGCAGTTCGGTCGCTCTGTTTGGCGAGCTTGAATGCTGAAAGAACCTCAATTCTCTTGCGAGCTTTCAAGGAAGGCAGAAAAGGTTTTTTAAATACTCCTCCTCGTTTTCGGTGATATATGTCCTTATCAACGCTTTTTTTATTTATTATAAAGGCTTTCACAAGTTCGTGCAAAGATTGATCCATGATCTGCAAATGAATGTGCTTCCCCTGATCCATGCGTTGAATGGATGAGCAGTACCAACTCCCAGAGAGGTAGCAGACCAAGAACATCTGCTTCCACAAATCCCCAGGCTCCCGTGGCAGAAACCACATGCTGGAGATGCGTGGTTGCCGAAGTCCGTACTTTTTGGCGTCCCAATTTCCTCCCTGAAGCTGACTGATGGGTTCGAGACAAACCCGTAATTTAGACTGATTTCTATACTTCCCTATTTTTCACTGACACTGTGATGTTGGACCGGTGAATGATATGTAATTCTCGACTTCTCTCATTTGGACCTAAATCGTACAGTAGTGGATTCTTGCAGGTGGAGTAGTTTCCCATCTCTGGTCGAGCGATATTCAACAGGTATAATTATTGTTCTTATAAACAACCTTGCGCACACTTAGTGGTCAAAGACATGGGCTCTGTTATTCACTTCACGGATTGAGGAACTGAAAAAACTACAGATTTTTGACGTGATTTGCGCTCGAATCAAACGTCGAAGGTCTTTTATCACTGAAAAACGAGAATGTTCGTATGCTACACAGATCCATACCTGGTGGTACCTGATGGCGCAAATGTGCACGTAGTACTGCACAAAGTGGCAACCCCGCAGGATTTTCTGCGGGCCTATGTCCACGCCCTTTATCTTGCTGATCTCCAAGCACGATCGCCAAGTAATCAATCAGAGGAAATAGCTATCACGTGGATGAAGAAGAACTATGCTCCATTTGTGGACTCTGTAAGCTGATACCGTTTTTCCCTCGCTTTAATTTTTTCTGCAAAATGCTGTGATGCCACTATTTTTAATTTCCGCAAATTGCTGGATGCCACTATTTTACACGAAATTAAGTAACCCTGACAAGCACTTGTTTGGCAGCTTAGGGCATCTGGTTGGAACACAGACCGTATTCTGGTAGTGTCAAGCGAATGGCGGGCAGAATGGCTCAACGTGCACAAGCAGGAGTAAACTCGACATCGCAACCATATCCTGTAGGTTTGGAAATGCCCAATGAACAGTCATTGAAGTGTAGCTGTGCAGTGTAGCACACATCAATAGGTGTCAGAGCTTGTGATCCCTGCTTCGCAACTTGCTGGTTTGTTACCATGTTGGGCTTTATGCGATTTTTCATTCTTCAAAGTAATATCTTGCTTGTAGGGGTTTGGAGCGTGATTCTGAAATCGCCTTCTTCTGCAGACCAGCTCTTCACCCACCCCTGTTATCCTTGTGAAGCGGCATTTTATCACTTGATATTAAGAAAAATTTGAAGCTGGTATTCTACCATGCAGGGATCCACATTCAGAACATTACCAACGAGATCTGTATAGGGATGATTTTGTCAAGTTACAGGTGGAGAGTAGCCTTCGTAATACCTGCCTTAATCTATATCCTGACAAATTCTATCCGGATACCAAATGTTCATCTGCCTTTCTTCAATCCAGTTTTTGATAGCCTCCTCCAGTACTTGTATACATGTAGGGTGAAATAGCAACCCAGCGCGGGGAATGCTCGCAGTCCACTCTCTTCAAGAGCATTAGAGGCTGGATCTTGTGTCATTATACATACAAGAAGTACTGGTAAGTGGTAACGGCTGTTGTGTCAACTACCGCATACACTACGTTGTTTTTGCCAATGTCGTATGTACTGTATCTTACGAAGCAACCCGGCTAACTTCAACTGTTTAATATCATAATGGTACCTGCACACCTGGTGTTTGAAAACGAAGGGTGTTCGTAAACATAATTCCCCCGCCTAATGTTTCACACTTGCCGAATTACCATCTTATAACTTGGGCTAAGAACCAAGTGATTACAAGGTCTCTACACAATGTTAACAAATGGTGCCAATGTACACGGGAACCAGGCAACAAGCACAATACAAAGTATGCGAAATCCACAAAGCTCGCACTGGAATGATTTCAATACACAAAAAGAAAAAACAGAGGAAAAATAAGGAAAAAAAGTTCCAGAATTATTCATTTCCCTCCAGGAATGGCAATGATGCTCTTTTCGCCCCCCGAGAATAAGTCCGCTATAGTTAGAGAGAGCTTTGGAGCGCCTACTCTGCCGCCAAAGTTGGGGAAAGATGATCCCTGAAATTACTCTCAGGACTTGCTGAGACTTGCTGAATTAAGTTACAGTGAGTTCTCTGCGTTCTTGTTGGCCCGACTTCTTCGTCTACCAACCTTCTTTAATTTATTATAATTTTTTTCCAAAGATAAAAAGTGCCGTCATGTTCCTTTACGTCTCCTGATTTTGATCTTCAGTTGGTGATGCGATTGAACATGGCAGTCTGTATGTTGCATTAACGTCAATCTCGGTAAATTGGCGATATTCCACAACCTAAAAATTATGACTTATATTTTCAAACAACTAGGACAGATATAGATTTTGGGTTCAGGTTGCTCGTCCTGAACTAAGCCAAAGTAATGGAATATCGCCGATTAAACAAAATTAACGTTCATTGTGAATTTTTAAGTTGTGAATTTTTAAGTTCCAACGGAATGGAATGATTCAAACAAACGATCTTTCAGGCTTGTGTGGAATTACTTTTCTTCTATAACTGTCTCTTACAATTCTCAATGTAAGGAAACTAATTTCGGTTGTTTGGTCAATTTATGATTCTAATTGGGCTAATATATTGTAGATTACGGCTATTGTAATGTGACATCTAACTAAGAAGCACTTGGAGGTGACCCAGTAACACTTATGGACTATTGGAGCATCACAATTCAAAATCTTTGAATCCCTGAAGCCCACGAATTATGTTATGACCTTCCTACGTTTGTCCAAAAATAGAAAATAGGAAATAATAAAAATTAAAATGATTCCACTTCCATGCTGTTTCATTTCTTTTAAAAACCCAGGATTCATGACTTCTCTAAGTGTCACTCTGAAGTCAGATCACGCATGATTGGAGTCATTGGGCATTCCGATCTTGTAGCTATTCACAATCCTCCACTCTTTACGTGATTTGCGCTGTAAAAATATCCCTGTAGCTTGATGAAGCGTCGTGCACCCAGTTACCAAAGCCTGCACTGACAAGTCACTTGTAGAAAGTAGAAGCGGTGTCAATGGAAATTGTCCATGTGTTTCAAGAAAAAAAAAAAAAAAAAGTAGAAGCGGTGGAATGTTTAATATGTTTTCATTGAACATTTTTTCGCGCAAGCAGCGGCTGATTCCTCGGAAATGGGACGGCTAATGCCGTGTAACTTACACCAGCAACTTTCGATGTAGCTTACAAATTGCTCCACAACAGAGGGTTCACTGTAACCGGAGACGGCGGAGAGAGTATTTATGTAATCCTGCAGCTGATGTAACATTGTAACACACCATGAGCTGATGTTGCTAGTGCCGTAAGCATCATGCATTGAGCTTATCCATGTTAATCGATTATCAGTAAGCTTGCCATAAACAAAGTGTCGTCGATCGAATTCGCTAATGACAAGCTTCAACTGCCACAAGTAATGGTAGATGCCGGTCAGTCAATGTCAAGTTTTTGAATACACGTAAACAATTCACACACATATTCCGGAGAGTATCACATACTTGAATACGACAACCGTCGAAGTTCGGATTTCACCGGAGAATTACATTTCTCCCTGGAAATATTCAGCAACACATGTTCCACTGGGTACACCAAATCAATGCGTACTCAAATAATTTAATATCAAACTGAAGCCGGACCCCTGCTCTTTCCACATCACCTGCAACCATGGAGTCTTACTCACTGACACACAACTCCTCATCTTCCTAGCTAGCATAATGTATGCGAAGTTGTGGTCGGATGCTCAATCCAGAATCATGTGAAGGCGTGATTCGATCACTGGCAACCTGCTAACTAATTACCCTGTCCGTAATCTATGTTTTCTTCTTGTAATTAAACCCTCAACGCAGTGTAGTGTACTTCCACCATGGATTGGAGACTTGCAAAATCAGTACATCATTTGCACGTTGCCCTCGTAGAGCTGGCCCGCCTGGAAGTTGTCCGGAATGACTTGGTTGGCGGTGACGGTGTGGCCGTTCAGCATGGCAGTAATCTTGACCGTGTAAGGCCCTTTGAAAGCCTGCCCGGAGTAATTGATGAGCATCCAGTTGGCGCCCCAGTTGTGCTGCGCCGGTTGCAAGGAGCCCCCGTTCTGGGCGATCTCCACACTCTCAATGTCGCCAGGGCCGCCTAAGTACTTGACAGTGAAGGAGAGCCAATAGTTGCTGGACCCTGCATCCACTTTGAGCGCAATGTTCTGGTTGGGGTACGAGCAGGGCACTCGCTTGTACTGAATATCGTACAAGCCGATGTTGCGTAGGGCGCCGTCTTGGCCAGGGTTGGCCATGGCGCTGATGGCGGCCCCGCTGAAGTCGAAGGCTGGCTGATTGGTGCTACAGTAAGTGCCGCCCGGGCACAAGTCTGTGATGACGATTCGTGTTGGCGAGGGATTACAGCTCGGATACGAGCATTTCACGTCGTAGCACTGGCCGCAGCCCTTGCCGTCCTGGAAGATGGGCGCATTGCCTGCTGCAATCTTGTTC
Organism: Straminergon stramineum; assembly: GCA_963920665.1. Classification (NCBI taxonomy): domain Eukaryota; kingdom Viridiplantae; phylum Streptophyta; class Bryopsida; order Hypnales; family Calliergonaceae; genus Straminergon; species Straminergon stramineum. The sequence goes on along the minus strand of OY987267.1, from coordinate 2,232,287 downwards.
CCGATCGGAGTACCCGTCAATTCGGTATAGCCACATGCCCCTCCTGCGCGCACACAAACAATCACATCTCATCACACATGCACTAGAATTTGAAAGATTGATTCTTAAGCATCCTGATATTCAATTCCGATCATCTCAGGCATTGAGATTCCAACGTCAATTTCGTTAGATTGGCGGTATTTTATGCGCGAAAAATTGTGACAATTATCTTCACAACACTCTTCGATGTTAATTGAAAAGTATCAGAGTAGAAAGTAAAAGTGCTAAACTGGCTCCCGAAAATGCAGTCCCCCAAACTGGAATCTAAAACATTCGAGCGTCCTCGCTAGTACAACCATGTGCGCATTGATGAGCTAGTTTGAGCAGCGAGCAATTTCGTTACATGATTGAGCTTCTGGCACGTCTTCAATGCATCATTCTGCTAAGTGCAAACTTCAAAGGGATTCCCCGAATACAACGTTCATCGACATTCAGATCAAAGAGCTTACCATTGGACCCTTCACCTTGTGGATCCCCGTACCAAGTGGCATGTCCAGACAACCAGCTCTCATCATACCCATTCGCAGCAAGATTCACAGTCACAGATCCAACCAAAGCAACAAGCTCACCCACGAGTACCAACATCAACACTCGGCAGACAGCCATACTGTCCAAATTCACCTCCCAACTGAACTGAATGACTGAACCGTACTCAGTGACACTACTTCGTGAGAACTGTTAAATGAACTGATTGACTGAATGACAGTTTCAGGAAGCTTTTATTTACATGAGAGAAAAGTTCTCCAAGTCTCTATTTCGTTACTAAATTACGTACTCCAAGCAGGCTGTTACCAGTGATTCAGTAGAACTCGGGTAACTTCCGCGGATGGGGCGGCGTTTCACCTATTTTAGGGGCGGTAGATTTTCAGTGTCCGTGTCCGTTTCAGTGGACGCCAGGTCTTGGGTTTTCTTGCGAATGTTTCGGAAGAAGAGATTCATGGCGCCGGCGAAGGAGGAGATGCGGCGGTTGTACGCGATAACTGTGGGTTAAGTTAGTGGGACGGTGTGAATGAATGTGGGCGTGGAGATTTTCGGTGGAAGAATGTTGGATCTAAACTGAGTGCCGACTGCTATGTCCTATTAGTTCAACTTGAAAAGTAGTGTCACTACAAAAGAAAAAATTGGTTGGAAATTGATGCAATACAAAGATATTTTTGTCTTACACTAATTTACATATTCGACAAACAGTGTGACTTTTGGTAAATGAGTGTCACGTGCACTACCCTACCTAGGATACATCAGTGTAGTCTGATGGCATGGGAGAATCAAATAAATTCTGTTGGAAATTTCCAATTTCAGTAATCATTTTATAGTGCTAATTAACCCATAATTTTGGACTCTTAGTTTGATAGAACGAAAGAAACCTTAAGATCTTTCTTTCATAGCATGTATGTGAAAATAGGAAAATAATTTAGGCAAATGGTAAAGTACATCAAAGTATGAATCTCTCTATATATTTTTTATTAGGGGATCAAGGGTAATTGCAAGAAACACTTGTACTAATTTGTGTCATAGACAGTGTGGTGATTTGCTTTTGGGCCATAATTTTTGTATTCAAGTTCAAAATGACTCAAGATTTATAGGTAAGGTACTCATGACTACTATACACCTTCACTTATTTTTTTGGCAATTTAAAAAAATAATTTATTGTCTAAAAATAACCCCCAATTTTATGTTACACTTGCCAATTTGAGGGGGTTTTGTACTACTTAGTACCCCAAGAAACAAATTCGTAGTTGAAATTTGGAGGGGATGGTCTTCTAATAGACTTGTACCTACAATCCAAAAGAATTTTAAAAATAGTTAATTGTATTTAGAGTGGAAGTCCACAAAATGAGCTTTCTTTTTGCTTACATTTGAAATATATAAAAGATTATTTTGGTGTTTTATTTGGTGAATGACCATCTCTATAGAGGTTTTCAAATAGACAATTTTTCTTTTCTTTTCTTTCTTTCTTTCTTTATAACTAATTAAGCATAAAAGTATTTATTTTCTTGAGTTTTAGGACTTTTCTAGTTCTCCTATTTGGAGGATTTTTTATAAACTTTTCCTTTGGTGTTCACCTTCATCTTAAAGGTGCGTACATTAGCCTCATTTTTTTAAATTGTTTAAAAATAATTTTTCTAAATTGCTCTAGAAAAAATTCAAGAGTATTGTTCAAAATGCAAGGAAATCAATAGGTGTTTCTTGCAATCACAATCAATCTATTAGAAAAATAAATTACACTAAAATTTTCCTTTAGGAAATTGATTTCCAATTCTACAATTCTACAATTACAAAAAAAATTTGAAAAGGTAAAATAGTTTACAATGTGGTATCTTAAGTTTAATTTACTATTGACTAAAGAAACAAACCCAAAACATTGTGTTCTATCCTGGGTGGATACTTCATTATCAATCTATTGATTGATGAAGAATTATGTCAAGCATCTTGAGCTTTCCACTAACTTGCTCCAAACTTAGAGACAATCATTCATGAGGCAATTAGAGGCAACTAGTATATACTAATTAGCACATACTATGAGCAACCATTGTTTTCACAATGAGATTGATGACCATTTATGAGGCAAGTGTATAGAACAAGCTAAATTTTATGAAATGATGCAAAATAGTAAAGGGAAAGAATAAGAATTACACCTTTCTTGAAAACTATGTCTCCAAGGATCCCCTTATTCTTGAAACATTCCATTGCATATTTTTGAAAGTTTGCAGGCACTTTCTTCGATTTGATGTCCTTCTTTCAACTCAAAATCCCTTTCAAACAACCATGCTTATGTAGGCATTTAGGCTAATTTTCCACAAAAGATTCCATATCTCGTATGCCTTATCAATTGTAGATACTTCAGTGACACATTTTGAATGCTGTGAATTGCAACAAATATTGTTAGCCTCATCACAAAAAACCAAAGTTACATTTACCAAAAACTCACTAGCTAGTCACTGATGGTAGGACAAGAGGTCTGAGTGATTGAAAAAATCTAGTTTCTTATCACATTTTCATTAGTTTTCATTACATCCTATGTAGTTGACATTTACAGAAAGGCCAAAATCTCAAATTCTTAGGCTACTGTAACTTGAACAATGATTTAAGAAACAGGACAATTCAATTATATTGACTATTAGGTTGTTGCATATAGTTAAGACTTATCGTCTTCACAATTTTTTTGCAAAAGAGCAATAAATTAATTGATATTCCACATTTGACATTTCCACATATGTTTGGGTCAACTCATTTTTGAAAAAAGATACAATCATTATAGGAAGTCAATGGCAAAAAATAGCTTCCCATCAAAGATAATTGGGAAGACAAATTGTGTCTCTTAACTCTCTTTAGATGGTAATGTGGGGCTCAAATTCATTCTCTAACCCTTGACAAGTGCAATCATAAATCAAAAGAGTCCCTAACAATTGTAGAAAAATAAGAAAATCCTTTGTCATGTGTGTAAACATCATGGCACCATTCATTAAAATCATGAATATGTCAATTTAAAGACAATTCATCACACAATAACCACCATTACAATCAACCTTTTTTTTTTGGCATCATGGGGTTAGATTGCACCATTTCAAAATAAATGTCTACTTTTTGCTAGATAAAAGTAATCTTTTTATGCCAAAAAATTTCCATTTTTATTAAAAATGTGGATGAAGTCACCAAATTGGGATGAAAAAGTACATGAATATAATTGAGAAGTATATTTTGGTTCCAAAAATGGATGAATGTAGAAATATATTGCTTCTCCAAATTTTCTCAAAAAGTTAAAAATAAAGGTTGATTCTAATAAATGGTGACATCTTGTATCAAGTCGCACTTTTGAAGTGACATGTTCATGTGGATGTTTGATGACCAAAGGGTTCTATCATTAAAACATTCCTACCCAAATAGCTCTTGATCAAATTGCTCATTGTAACAACAATTGTTACCATGATTGAATCACCATCTAGAAGTAAAGCCTCATGATAGCACCTCTCTTGTCTATATAATATAAACCAAAAATTCACCTTTTATCAATTGAAAATCTTTAATCTTGCTAAGCATGAAGAAGAGGACCTTATTTGACTCCAGCCCTACTAATTGTATGCCTTATGCCATTGGAGCTAGAATATAATAAAATTAAAGTAAAAGTAACTTTCTAATTTTTTTCATTTATAAAATCTTCTAAATTCAATATATTTTATATTGTAAGTCAAAATGCCATGATTCTATGAAACAAAGTCTATGGACTCTTCTTTGCACAAAGCTTTCTAACAATACCAAGAACACGACTAGGGGACACACAATTTTGGAGATCTCCCTATAACAAATAAACTAAAAAAACTAAACCAACAACCTAATTTAATGTATGGATCATCACATTGACATCTAATGGAATTCCACTACACATCTTCAATCCAACAATAATGGTGTGTAAGCATGAAAATGCGAGCATGTGAGCCTTGAGCATATATATGAGTAGATATCCTACAACTATTGAAGGTGCTTATAATGTAAACAACTATAGTATAGGTCCCTATAACATAATTATACAATAATTATGGAAGGTTTCTATAATATAGACACCTATAACATAGGTGTATAGTCTTCCAAGCTCATGGGCTCACTCCTACACTTACATAATAGCAACCTTCATTCTCTTACTACTGCAACCTTCATTTGCCTTTGCAACTTTTTCTTTGCAGTTGGGATTTCTTCTTCAATTCACAATGATCTTTTACAAAACTTCAAGATGGTGAAGCTACAAAACCTAAATGACGCAAAATTTCTGGAGTTGCACTTGCACATCCATCTACCACAGAGTCTACTTTTTGTTGTTGTTGCCTTCAAGGCTACCATCTACCAATCATAGACATTGCTTTGCATTTGAATGCTACATTTGAATGAAAAAACAAAACAAAGAAGCAAACAACAATGTATCTCTAAAGCCTTCTAAATCATTTATAGAAATTATGACAAAATTACTGAAATTCAATAACAGAATTCAAATAGGTTTTCAATTGCAATGAGCATCTACATCACAAAATATAAGCAAGCTTCACTTGCAAATTAAAGAATTTGATTTAGGTAGGTTAAGAGAAACCCAATTCACCTAGGAAAATAAGCTTCTCCAATACTGTAATACTCATTGTGTACTTATGCACTCAAATACAACACTATCTCATGACAATAAAGGCAAAATTTTAGTGGACAATAAATCTTCCAAAATACAAGCAGATCAAGAAAATAATCACTCAATTTTGTATCGAATTGTTTGAATTTTATATAAAGCCTCCTCTAGATTTTATCTTTTAACTTCCCATCAATTTGTAAATTATGAGATTTAAGGAGCCACTTCTCTAATAATCTCTAAGTTGTATTTTCTATGAATATTTTCGAAATTATTCAATACCAATTGATTTTTAATTAGAATAGTTGTTTTTACATGATTCAATTTGAATGAACTAGATCTAAATTAAAACTATCAAAATTTTGAATTTTATGAGTGATTGGAGATTTACTTTACAATGGTAGCATTGGAATTAGAGACTTTAAGATTACATGCAATGAAGGGATGTCAACTCCGTCATCCTAGTTTGTCCAATTGAATAAGATGAAATGTTAGAGTGATTGTAATGTAATGATATTATTTGGAAAGCTTTAATTTTCCAATTTAGTCTATTTAGCTACATTAAATATCTTATATAGACAATGAAAAAAAATTCTTGTTAAGGCCAAAAATATTTTCAAATGATTTGCTAAGCAATATTTGGAAAACAAAATTTTTGTAGAAATTCCTAATCCCACTTGCTATGTCATTCCTTGAATATATTTAGATAATTCTCTTTATAATGAATGTTGTTAATTTACAACCTTTTAAAAGTATACTTTGAAGAATCCTATTAATTTTAGAAATTTTTAAAAATCATTGATAGAGCACCCTACAAAGTATCTATAAAGTATAAGAGTAAAATTATTTTGACATAGATTTTTACATTCTTCTATAATTCAAAAATAACTACTTATTCCGTGCACTATCCAAAAAATATTTGTTTTGATACTTCAGTGGCTCCAAAAAAGTCCAAATCAAATACTTTGGAAATAATGTTGAAAAAAGTGTTCAAAAATATAAAAAAGGATTTCAAATTATATATAAAAAAGGTGCATCTAAAAAAATGTTGATTTTCTTAAAGATTCATTTGTTAAAAAAGACTAAAAGAGTGGAAATATAAAACTCAGACATGCAAATTTGTTTTTGTTGGTAACAACCTATGAAATTTGAACTCCTCACTTTACTATTGTGGTGGAAATTTGTATAATAGAATCTTGTAAATCATAATTGTATGAAATTTATATTTTTTTTGTAACTTGTCTCAAAATGAGGCATTTCTAGTGCATTATGCATAAATAATTTTTTTGGAGAAATATCCAAAATATATTTTGGTAAATTATCCTTGAAAGATAGAAGAAAGTGAAATCGTTTGGATCCAAATAGTTTTGTATTTTGTGACCTTTGTGGAATTAGTTATGAATTTTCAAAGTCAATAATAATTTTTCTTTTACATTTTTTGTCAATAGTGTCATAGAAAATGTTAGAATTTTGTAAATTTTTTGAAATTTCATTTTTTTGGCACCTAAGTGCTCAATATCTTAATGATAGAAAAGTGTCAAATTTTTTGTTGAAAACCATATCTTTGGGGGGTAGAAATGGATTATTGAAGAAAGTATAAAGGTCTAAGTGTAAATTATACCATTAAGATAATTTTGTCTATTCTATTAAAATAGATATTTTGTTTGTTTGTGATGTATGTTGGAATCTCCCAAATCACGAGGATTTTGTTACAAAGTTGAGCAAGTAGGTCCAGAATAGCACAAGGACTTTGCTATAGAAATACTTTGCAAATAATCTCTTTATACCATTAATTCCTCTCTAAATAATCCTAAACTATTTCCAAATTCCTTCTTCGAAAATCCCTATTTTATAATTCCCACAATATTCTAAAAACTACCATAGCTAGGTTTGACTTAGCATAAATGATAGGAAATCACTTCAAATGATTTGACACTTTACTAAAATGTAGATAAACTAGTCAAATACTTGAATATTAATTTTCATCTAGTTATCTAAAATATTGTCCAACTTTGGTAGACATGTATCTTCTATTGATGTTTTGCCAAGTCAAGGCCTCCACATTCTTATTGTATTTTGTGCATAATTTGTAGGTTCCATTTCTATTGTGGACAAGTTATTGATAAAATGTAGAAAATAAATTAAGAAAAATACTCTCCAAATTTCATATGCATATAACAAAAACTCAATAAAATTGAAGCTTACAAATACACCTATTTTGGTTGAGGAAATCAAAATAGTTTACCATTGATATGATTATAATGAAAAGTACTTGAAAGGGGGTAGTAAGTTATCAACTTTTGGTAAAATAGTTTTAACTATAGATTTGAATTTTGGGTTGCTTCTAGTTTGACAATATGGCAAAGCTACACCTAAAATGTAGTTTCTTCCTACTCGTAAGACAAAGCTACTCTCCAAATGTAGTTTCTCCCTACTCACATGTATGGATGTGTAAAGAACACAGAAGTAGGCCGAAGCAATTCTAATTCTAGAAATATTTTATTTTATTTTCTGATTCTAAAGTCCAAACTCATATTGGTGGGGGGTTCATTTCTATTCAAAAAATGAAATTTAAAAACAAAAACAAATTACACTTCTATTCCTATTTATTTTCAAATTTTCATTTGTTCAGGAAATGATTTTTGACTCTTCAAAATACCACTATGAGGTTGAAGTTTGATCACGTATTGAGCATTTGACCTATGTACTTCACTTGTTGCAAAATTTGTGCTAAGATGAAGTGTGCTAAAATTGCCCCTACTCTAACAACATTTGCCAACATAAAGCCACATATATTGGAGTTTTCAATGAACCTACAACAATACAACAAGCATTTCAGTGTGGAGAAATTTTTTAGAGCACCACCAAATTCCTTCTTCAGAAAATCATAACTAATTCAATAAGAAATCAATTAATATAAATCAAAGTAGAGTAGATATGGCTTCTACTTGTCTATCAAGGAAAATGGATTGAAAAATGCATTGAGATTTGAAACCCTTTTCAATATCCAAATCAATGCCTAGAACTTGGATACTTGAGGTTATTGCACCTAATTCCTTGAAGAGTTGAAGGAAGTTGTGGATTAAAAATGTAAAAAAAAAGAATGCACCTATTTATCATAGAATCTAATTATATATATATATATATATATATATATATATATATATATATATATATGGCAAACTACCTTGATGGGGAATTTCATCAAAAGGGTGCCATTCCACAACTTCAAATGGCACTTTTACAGTGTAGACTATACAATGTCAAATATACACTTATAGACATAGAAATTTTTTAGCCTTTTTGAGGAATTAGCCTTTTTGATTCTTTGTTTCTTTTTACATTAGACATGTCACTCTATTTTCGTTTTGAAGAGTCAAATTGCTAAATAATTCATGTGAATGTAAAAAGGACCTAATTTAGATTTAAAAAGGGCAATTTGGTAGGATTGGAAGGGTGACTATTTGGTTTAGGCCTTAGGGTCCGTATAGATCAAACATTGGACAAGTTGCCATGCAGTCTTTGGGCTATTCAACAAGGGAAAGTTTTTTTTTGGTTCTTAGTTCATATCCAAGCTTATTTGACATGTATGGCTAATTGAAGATTTTGTTGTATTAGTGTATTCCATCTATTCATTCATATTTTCAAAATTGTGTAATTGCCTTGTGTGAAATTTTATTGCCTTCTGTGTGATGGTTGTTGTGAGTTGAACGGGGCATGGAATTTTTAAATATCAAGAGTTCCATGTTGTTTTGAAATCGTCAATTAATTGTGTAAGCACCACCAAATTGAGAGAGGTCTAGGAGAGCGTTATAGAAGATGGTCTAGTGGAGAGATATTGAGGGCAAATTGATCTAGGATCAAGCTACCAACTTGAGGATGGCATAGTCCGAGAGGAATTGTGGAGCCAAATTTCCTATTTGATGAAGGAGTTGGGCAATGATGAAGTTGATTTGTAAGATGAGTTGGGCAAGATAAGTTGCTTGCTATTTAGAACGATTGAAGAAGAAAAATTATTTTAATCATGATTTATTGGCCAATAATTATTAGTAAATTTTTGTATTAGTGCTAGTAGACTAAGGTTGTGTAGAATGGTGAGAGAGCAAGGAGCTTCGTGATTTGTTTGTAGCAAATTCTATAGTTGGATGACTATTTTAAATTGTTCAATTGATATAATGATCTAATCTTAAAGTTAGTTTTTGTAAATGCAAAACTAGACATGTCAGATTTGTGCTTCATTTTGCTAGTAATTATATCTTTAACAAGTGTATAGCAAATTGGCATTCGTAAGTCGATGTTGTGTCTTGGGTTTTTTGTTAGTTTATAGAGTAGGAGTTTCATATTGCTAGATTCTTGAAGAAATTGCAAAATTGGAACATATGGGCTTGTGGTGATGATTGTGGGTCTAGAGGTGTATCCAATTAATTGACTTAGCTAATTCAAAGTGAAATATAATTCAACTTTGAGCATTGTAATGTAGTAATCACTAAGGTTTAGTAGATGGAGAAACTTTGCGTTTTTCCTCAATTTTATGGAAGGTTGTATAGTCTAAATCCCTCATTTGTTTTCGGAATCCTTCTACTTTAGTTAGTAATCAAGAAAATTATTGAATAGAGAAATTGGCCATATTATGCTAATTAGATTTGGTGTTAAGGCTTGTATTAAGTTAATGAATTAATCTTCTAATTCTTCCTGTATCAATGTTGCTTGGGAATTATTGAATTAATATTCAGTGATTCTTTTCTATTGCTAAGGTGATTGCTTGTGTTAGGATAATCTAGAGATTAGAACTTTAAGTTGTGTATAGAAGAGGGACCTACAATTGCATGGCAAATTTGCAATTTGTGAATAAATGTTAGGTTGAATCATTCTAGCATGGATTTTTGAATGAGAAGGTAATCTTTGTAAAATTGTGGTATTGTGGTCTGATTGTTTTGTTGGTTCAAGTGTGTGGAAATCAAAAGAAGAAGAATTATCAGAAGGAATTAACTCTAAAAGTCAGATGCCCATTGCTAAGTGTTGACTTGAGATTGTAGTGCTTGATTAGCTAATTAATCACTATAACAAAACATGGTAAAAAAAACCACACTCAATTTTGAATGCGTTTCTTTTACCACATTTTTGTGTAGGCCCACTACGCGCATGATCAACGTTTTTTGCAATTTTTGACAGCTATTTCTGGAATTTTGGGACGTGTGGTATGACATTGGAAAGATTTTGAAAATACCTTTCCAATGGTATATTATAAGCCCCCAATTCTAAAAATTGCAGTGAAAAAATGGAAAAGAAGCTAATAGTCCACTATGTGCACATGCACAAAAACATGGTCAAAAGAATTGCACTCAAATTTGAGTGCAGTATTTTTTTACCATGTTTTGTTATAGTGAATGTAGAAATAACTTACCTAATTGCATTACAATCTGCTTGTGTTGTTGGTTAATCCAATTGTTGCATTGGTTTTAATGAACAAGGAGAGATCTATTGCAAGAGGAAGAAGTATGAGCAAATAGACCAGGATTCACTGTTGAAATTATGCTCTCAATCTAGCTACCATACAACAAAATTCATTTGTCCTACTAGAATTTGTAGCAACCACTTTATCGATGTACATAGATGATGTAGTAATAAAGTTAGTCTATATATATGTATAGCAACTAACCCTTGATTTGTATATAATAGACTTTTGATCAATACATTGAATAATCAACTCAATACTTCAACATGGTATCAAAGCAAGCATAGAAACTTTGTGAGTTCGAAAGCATGAGAGGAAAAGAGATCAAGAGATCGATGTAGTTATAAGAACAATGAAAAGACTGACAATGTAGAACTTTGAGGGATCAACATAATTATAAGAGCATTGAAGCTTTGCTCTTGAGTCCTAGCAAGTCTAGATCTACATAGGGTCGTGAAAATGTTGAAAAGCTTGAATATTGCATTTAGAGAAGGGGACAAACTAAAAGGTCTACCCAATTATTATGTTTGGACACTCAAGATGAGAGCCGTATTGAGAGTTGAAAGTTAATGGGCCATAACTGAAGCTGAACAATCACTTACTACATATCTTCTTATGATTGACAAAGAGGGATTGATCAAGGCCTAGCTAAAGAAAATGAAGATATTAGCTTGTAGACTTCTTCTTCTATCCGTATTTGATGATCTTATAGATATGATTATAGAGCATTCGAATCTAGCTATAGCCTAGATAACATTAAAAGATTGGTTTCATTCATACAATTAATTACAAATCTTAACCCTTATGATTGTAACAAATCCAATCACTAAAGATGAAGGAAGGAAGGTCGATTGAAGACTATCTCAAAAAGGCAAGATAGCTAAAAGTCGACTTGGGAGTATGGGAGAAAAACTTTTGGATCTTAACCCTTTAAGGACCGTGGTCGATTTGGGGGGCAGGCGTAGTTTTTGCATACATTTATGAAAAAGTGTTGTTTCATGCCCTATTCAAACATGTACTTTAAGATCGAATTGTAGAAATTGGCTCTATGGGTTAGATCCTTGAAGCAATCAAAAAATGAAAGTGATCCAATGGTTCACATCCTTGTAATTACTCTTTGAAGATTGATGTGTCGTAAACACCCTTTGGCACTAGTTCTAATTAGGGTTTGCTACAATTGGGCATAAATTTGAGTATATGGTGTGAAAATCGACCAAAACCTTTTGTCCGAGTTCCTTTGCACATATATATAGTTGTCTTTTATATGAAATATGCATTTTTCTTTGAAAACTCCAATATGAAAGGTTAGGCCATTTCAAGTTTGAACAAGTACAACTCACTCAATTTTGCACGCATTCTCTTAAAATTGGCTCTGCTATGAGTGTATGAAGACACTCTGATTGCGTTCTTCTCTAAGTTTTTTGAAATTAAATGTTCTATGAATAGTAGGAGACAAAAAGTCGTGAAATTAACCAAAAAGTGGTCGACCGGTCCTTAAAGGGTTAACGTGAATCAAATTGTACTAAATGGATTGCCATGTTCTTAGGAAGGTACACTACAGACACTCACCCATTTGGATGCTCTGATGCTACCATGTTGTTTGATAAATTGAGTGCAAGTGTCTTTTCAAAAGCACATAGGCGTGAACATTGAAACCAAGTAACCAACTGCTAAGAGATGAAGATGAAGAGGCTTGAGCTGCGTATCCAAATACTTGCAAGAGCTTGAGATTGTCCATTTTCAAGAAGCTAAGAAAATCTTAAGATATTTAAGTGGCACAACTGCACAATAAATTATATAATACTCATGACTTTCGATGACAACAATATATATTATACCTATGCCTTGACCTATGAAGATGCTAATTGTTGTAGAGACATTGACTCAAGATGATTAGTTTTAGGAATTCTAAACAAGATTGGAAATTCGAGCATATTATGGAATAACAAAATGTAGTTGATTATGTCAATATCTAGCACTTAAGCAAAATACTGTGTTTTGACAGATGTGGCCAACAATGTCTTGTACTTTAGAAGATTGCTTGAAGAACTAGGATTGAACATGAACAAGCCTACTTCTCTTCTTATTGACAATCAATCATGTATCAAGCTTGTAGAAAATCCAGTATTTCATGCAAGAACCAAGCATATAGAAATTCAACATCATTTTATATTAAGAGGCTTCAAAAGCCAAAAATGTTCATGTAGGTTATATACCCACAAGGATACAACATGTTATTTTCTCACCAAGCCATTACCATATAGAAACTTTATAGAAAATAGATACAATGTAGATATAGTTCCCTCTCAAAACTAACCGTGAAATCTAGTTCAAACCCATCCTAAAGTTTGATAATTATCAATTTACAATGCTTTTTTTGTTGACCTTGTGCTTAAAGTTAAGTGCCCTAGAATTCTTTGGTGTGACTTTGTTATCCCATCATCAGGATTCTCAAAAACATGTTGTTGAAGATTATCAATCATATCAATAGTACCACTAAAGCTTTTGCCTTGTGAGATCCTTACAAAACCATCATGTACACCAAGGTGATTGCAAGACATACTTGTCTTATTTTTTGTCTTTTTGCCCTTAGACAGGTGTTTCATTGCTCATAACTTTTGCATCGTTTGTCCATTTGGCATGAAATTTGGAACAAAGGTACATGTAGTAGTTTTAGACATTGAATAATTTTTTCAATTTTTTCAAAATTATTTTATTATTTTTAAACTGCCCCGATAGGATGTCTATTTGGGCCATTTTGGAGGTTTTTAGTATTGTTTTCGACCCAAAAATGAGAATTGAAAGTCACAAATTGGATATGTTGGAGGTATTCTATGTTTTCAAGGATTGACAAAGAGTTTTTTTGAAAATAGCAACATGTTTATTGCACATATGGAGTCAAAGTGACCTTCCTTTGCGCGAAGGCTATGAAGAGGGAAAAATTTCCAAAATTAAATTTTTGCTGCTATGCAAACACAATCTTCTCTAGTACATTGAATTTTTTTGAATTACTAAAAATGAAAAAGTCCATAGACTCCTATTCTACTATTTTCTACTCCTAATGGCTTATGTAGTACTCTGTAGTAGTCTATAGTACTTTATAATACTGTATAGTAATGAATTAATGGTTCAGATCTATAGGCGTGCTACTAACACACAATATTGATAGTTTTGCAAAGTATTGTTAAACCTATGGCTAGAAACTACGTTTTTGATTCAAAACGTGAAGTGTTCTTGCAATCATCCACCAACATAAAACTTACTCTCCATACCAACCTATATATTGTCTTATTTAGCTTGGATCAATAACCAAACAAAAAGGGAGGCATCAAGGGCCTTATTGCAAATTTGTTAGAGTCCCATGACAAACAACCACAATTTTAGCAATCCAATCTCAATTTGCACTAAATAATGCAGTTGACCACCCTATTCCCCCCCCCAAAAAAAAAAACAAACAACGTTCTCAAAGCAAATTCACAAGATACTTGCAAATGACATTCAATCAATTTGATTACAAAACATGTGCACTATATCCATCAAAAGCCTAATAAAATGAGACATATTTGAAGACATATTTGTGACTAAGGGTTTTAAACAAGTAGGGTTTTTTGAGCACGGGAGGGTGTTGGAATCATACTCTCAACCTAGCTATTGTATAAGAAAATTTATTTTTCCTACTAGAATTTGTAGCAACAATTTTATCAATATACGTAACTACTATGGTAATAGAGTTGGTCTAGAATTGTAGCAATTGACTCTTGATTTGTATATTATAAATTTTTTATCAATATATTGAATAATCAACTCAACACTTCAACATTCACTTGACGTAGCAAGGAACTAGGGTTGAACTTGTCGAACTATTGTAGACTTTGGAGTAAAGTGAAGACCAAAGAAATACCAATCATCCTATTCATACTCTATATATACTTAATAATTGCCAACATCAAATAGTTTGAATTGACACCTTGCACTAATTGGTATTTCGTGTAGATAATTAAAGTATTGGATTATTTGCCCTGGATAAAACAAATTATTGATCAATCCTTAATAAAATTATATATGTATATATAATTTTATTTTTATTTGATTACGTCTAATGTCTTAGAGTATGCATTGGACAAATTCGGGGATAGCTTGGACTATTAGACAATGGGAATAATGAGCTAATTGGTGAACAAATTTGTTTTGAAACACAACCTACTTGAAAAGTGACCCTAGACACCAAAACAATAGGCTAATTGTCCTTTTTTCTAAATGAATCCTTATATTGGTTCTTATACTAGTATCCTTGGAGTTTTGTCCTAGAGTAGGAAAAATCCAACTTACAATACTTCTTTGAATTGGCACTTTTATCAATTTTATGGTTTATGGTTTAGACCTCACAATCTGAAATGTACACTTGTCCTAGATGGCATTTTTATGGTTTAGACCATGGATGGCACTTTTATAGTTAAGAAATTGTGTACATGGAAATATGGAATATACCATTTTAATGAAATTCCCTATCTTGGTGATAGGTTGTGTCCTTCCAAGGTTAATCTTGGAAGGACAATAAGGCTAAATAATAGTCTACAGATGACTTTCAAGATTACTATAAAAATGAATAATGCACCAATTGGTCCATATATAAATTATATCCTCATTGGCAAAATACCTTGGTGATAGTTCTTGTCTTTTTAAGGTCAATTCTCAGTTTCATTATAGTTTGATTGAACATCATGCAAATAGTAGTCCACTAAGTCATACGTAAGAAAATCAGAAGTGTAGACAGTTTAATCTTTATTAATAAATTTAACATTTTGTTCCCACAAAAGAGGAAGTGCGTTTTGATTGATGCCAATCATGCAATGAAACTAACATCACGCGACAGGTTGATGCACATCAGCTGTCAAAGTGTCAATGTAAATTTCGAGTGTACGCAAACCACTATTCACAAGAACATGCCAGAAAGTATCACATACGGAGTACTAGAAATTCATTAAAATCATCCTCTGTATAGTATGCATTTCATCACTTGAACTCAAACAACCTTCGGAGTTCGGACCACACCAGAGTAAATATATTCCTCGCTCTTTGGAAGGATATATTCAACAACTTAGTACGTACACTCGCTCAATATCTATATATTCTCATACTCATATATCCACCTGAAGCCGGACCTATGCTCATTCCACATACTCTGCAATTATGGAGCCTCACTGACCCACAACCTCTAATCTCCCTGACCATAATAAATCAATTCGAAGTTGCAGTCGGATACTCACTCCAGAATCATGTGACTTGGGCGTAATTCGATCACTGGCATCCTGCTGGCTCTACTGAAATACTAGCTCCCCTTACCTGTTTATAAAGTAAGCCCTTAACGCAATAACTTGCACTCAGGATTCTTTCGATCACGACGGACTTGTAACATGGAATGGAAAGCCACATTAGTACATCAATTGCACGTTGCTCTCGTAGAGCTGGCCGGGCTGGAAGTACTGAGGAATGACTTGGTTGGCGGTGACGGCGTGCCCATTCAACAAGGCAATAATCTTGACCGAGTATGGCCCTTTGAATGGTTGGCCAGAGTAATTGATGAGCATCCAGTTGGCGCCCCAGTTGTGCTGCGCCGGCTGGAAGGAGCCCCCGTTCTGGCTGATCTGCACGCTCTGAATGTCGCCGGGGCCGCCCAAGTACTTCACAGTGAAGGAGAGCCAATAGTTGCTGGATCCGGCGTCTACTTTGAGCGCAATGCTCTGGTTGGGGTACGAGCAGGGTACTCGCTTGTACTGAATATCGTACAAGCCGATGTTGCGTAGGGCGCCGTCTTGGCCAGGGTTAGCCATGGCGCTGATGGCGGCCCCGCTGAAGTCGAAGGCTGGCTGGTTGGTGCTGCAGTAAGTGCCGCCCGGGCACAAGTCTGTGATGACGATCCGAGTCGGCCTGGACTTGCAGCTCGGATATGAGCATTTCACGTCGTAGCACTGGCCGCAGCCCTTGCCGTTCCGGAAGATGGGCGCATTGCCTGCTGCAATCTTGTTCCCGATGGGAGTACCCGTCAATTCGGTGTAGCCACATGCCCCTCCTGCACACAACCACCAAATACGTTCATCACAAGAGGAAGACTGAGTTCTTTAAAACACTGATCAGTATTTCGATCATGAATCTGGGGCATTGAAGTAGGAAAACGCTCTTCGTAACAAAGAGTTGTGAGTTCATGAGCTACATTGCCTTGCAGAAGGCAACTTCAGAACCTGATTGAACTTTATATAGATGTCTTTGTTTCGTCAGACATTTGGCAGTACGTGAAAAATGCTGTAATGCTCATGCAATTTTGAGGATCGAAGATGCTTACCGCTGGATCCTTCACCATAAGGATCACCGTACCAAGTGGCATGTCCGGCCAGCCAGTTCGCATTGTACCCGTTTGCAGCGAGGTTGATGCTAACAGATCCGGCCAGGGCTACAAGCTGACCCAGGAGTAGCAACATCAGTACTTGGCAGACTGCCATCGTGCACGTACTACTGCCAAAATTCCAGGAGCAGCTGACCCTGGGCAAGACAACTACATGGAAGGTGAAGCATCGACTGAATGGACCGTGTTTGTAGTTTGCTTGAGCTTTAAGTGATGAGAGACAAGGGGGTACGCCAGGCAGAAGTCAGTGTCACGTTGGGGAACTTCCGAGGATGGTGGGGTTGGACTCCTGAGATTATGGATTGCAAGGTCAACTCTAGTGTACTCCGTTCTCTTTATGATTACTCATGAGCAAGCTCTTCAAATTTAGGGCTTCTGCTGTTTATCCGGCCCACAAATCTCTAAGAGCGCGCGCGTTAAATTTGATGAACCTGAATATTATTATAGAATCGAGCTAGTGTTAGGAACGTCGTGCCTTCATTTTTCCTGGAATTTGTATGCGTGACTTGAGTTACACAAGGTCGGCATGTGCACGCACAGGACGTTTTTTATTACAGATTGCACAGATTCAGCCAACCCACATCGATCACGCACACAGAAATTAGAAAGAACTTTCTGGCCTTTTGAATTATTTTCAAGAAGAGTTTTAGGACCCGGGTAGCTTCCTTTGTTGATAGAGAAGTTACGAGTTGACCTCATCGGCGGCTCCAATAACTGGAACGTAACGCCGAGTGCCTCTGTCGGTTCCCTCTCCATTGTGCAAGTCTGGCACCCTAGCCCTCTATGTAGGCGATGGCGGTGAAACTGGTGTTCTCTAAATGTTCTGGATTGCTAGTTATGAACTTCGAAATTCCTCAGTATCGCTGATCCACCCTTGGCAGCTAGCCGGATTGAACCGTACTTGATCCCTGTAAGCTTCATTTAATAATGACCTCGTCTCTTTTCATAGAAATTTCAATAGGCTAAAAAATTCCTTCTCGGTAAAAAGTGGAAGATAAAATTTCAGGGAAGGGGGGAATCTGTACATTGAGCACGATTTGGGTGTTTGTAGCGCTGCTGGACAAGTGAAAAATAACGCAGACTTGTACTGTACACGAGATGTGCAGTAACTGCTTCAGAAGTTGACAGATACAGTCATGAAAGTCGAGACTGCGAAAAGTTTTGCATTGATCAACATAATTTCAGTGGACGTAACTTAATACATTCCAGAAGCACTTGTAAACATGCAGGCTGCGATGTTGTTTCGCAAGGATACGATGTCCCCACAGTACGTGCGTACATTAATTTCACAACCATGGGATGCTCCGATCCAGTCCTTCACCGAACCGAGCTCGATCACAACAGCTGTCAGTGTCTTCTCTTGCGAAAAACAGTCGTTCTGGTTATGTTCCCAACTTCCCATGACTCTCAACTCCATCTTATCTTACACCTTCGAGTTCGATAGTCGAAGAACCTCTTCAGAGAAGTCCTGTAGTGTGTTGCATTTCTTCCAAAAGTTGCTCCGGGAGTTGAAGGAAAGCCAAAGGTCCGGACACGAGGGACTGATCGATAACTTAAAGGCGGATCGATTCTCTGCTTGGACGCCCTACCTACTCCGAATCTCTGGGAACGATTGAAAAAGAGCACGGACGTTTTCACTCAATCGAGTCGAATGCTCGCTCGCCATTGCATCTAGATCGAGTCTAGACCCTAAAATCAGCCCGACTTAGCGGAATCAGGTTTTTATAGAACATGCACTTGAAGACCGAAAGCTGATTATTCCGCACAATAAGCGGGGTCAGTTGCTTAACTGGAACAGTTGTAAGATGTAAATGATTCCGAAAATCGCCCTCTTCACTGGTTGCGTGTAATCAACTGCAAAATCATCTGAAAACGGGGATGAGAATGCCTGATCAACGCTTCTGAAGGCAGATGAAGATTGACGAAGCTGGCCGTAAACAGCCATTCTGAGCACTTTCTTATCGTGGTGAAATGGAAAAATGGAAATAGTGGGCACCCAAGATTAAGAAAGGCGGACGGAGGACTGAAGGAGACGTCGATTTTGGGAGAGGGAGTTCCAAAGGTCCGGTGGAGACGGAGAAGATTCCGTTGTGTCAGGAAATTATTGAGTGTTTTGAGGAGGGTAACTGACTTCGTCGGTCGGTGGGTGGGTCCTGACCACCTTCGCGATTATTCTATTTTTTTGTATTTTAATTTTATTCAATTTTCGAACTGATGAATATTGTCACCCTCGTCTAATTGCACTGCAACAGGGACTAATGGGCTTGATGAATATTGTCAACCTCCTGTTCTCCTGTAATTGCACTGCCACAAGGGACAAATGGGCTTCATCACAGTGGACTTTCAAATGAGTTCTCAACTAGTGTTTTTCTTTCATTTTGGAGGAGGAGCCAATTGTTTCCTCAATACTCATGTGATACTTGGGTGATGCTTGGTGATATCTATATCAAAATTTGGTGATACCTAGAGTAAAAATAGGTTACTAGTCTTAAAATATAGCACTAATCTATTTATTTTGCCCCCCTAAAATGAAAAATTCATTTACAAAAATAGACAACATCTTCTAGTTGTAGCCAATTGGCAAAAAATATTGCATAAAAAAACACATTTCTCAACCTAAATTAACCTTTGCAAGTTTCAAAATTCTTGAAAATGAACATTTTTGTAGCAAAAATTGAACAATGACAGATTTTATTTATTTATTTGTTTGCACAAACAAAAAAATTAATTGTGGCCACTTGGCCAAGAAATGAAGAATTGTAAAACAGCTCAACTAAAATTTGTCAAGATACACAACATTATTTAGTTGTGCAAAGGTCCTTTGTAACTTGAGGAGAATCCTTGAATTGTGACTTGATGAAGTAACTTAATTTTCAAGTCATTTGCAAAATCAATCTTGATAATTCTTTTACTTTGATTTATATATTTCTTCATCTTCAATATTGTTATAGGGACTCATGTAGTGCCAATAGTGGGCATGGAATATTATATAGAGAGTTAATGATTCAAAGATACACAAATTAAAGAGAGGAAAATAATGGTCTTGGTATTTGAGCAAAATACTATCCCACAATCATGTTCCTACACATTACTTTGAATGCTTATACTAAGTGTCTTTTCCAATGTTTTGTTTAAGTATTCAACCTTGCCTAAGACAATGCAACCATAAAGGCATGCATAAACCCATAAGAACATCTTGAAGGTAGAAAACTACAAAAAGTGAATTGTTTTCACATCTTTTACATGGTCATATATGAAATTGGCTTAAATTGTGCAGTTACATAACAAGTGTGACAATAGTTAGTTGTTTATTTCTCTTTCAAATGCAAATCGACGTGAACTTTTTCCTTTGAGAACCTGACCATGTACTTAATCGAAACACCTGTATCAAAACATGGTAGACTCCGGGTTGCCTTGATGTTGTGTCGTGTCAGTCCAACTGCGGCCCTTGAAGGCCGTATGTTTCAAAGAAAAAAAAAACAATAAACAAACAAACAAACATGGTAGACACAATGGATCCCTTTTATTTTTCAAAAAATTAAAAGGTGGTAAACCTGGAACGCTATGAATCGATGATCAGCAAGGTCCGGTAATAAAGGAGAGAACTCTGTAATAGTCAGTAAGTTTACAGAGTCATTCCATTTTCAGAGTTGTTCCCACTCTTCCCAGTTTCCGCTTCCCTTTGTCCGTCTGTGTGAATGGCGCTCTCGCTGAAAGCCAAAGAGGTTGCCTCTCCAGTCCCGGACAGTGCGGGAGGGTCCCTTTTTGGCGACAAAGTACTGACAGTAAGACTTATTAGTTGTCGCTAATTTTAGCTAACTTTCTCAAGGGTGGGAAGAGAATTATTGCCATTTCTGGGGGAGATGAATAATGGAATGTTAGAGCTTTCTTTTTTTTCTTTCCATTTTTTTGGGTTATGGCATCACCGGTGTTATGGGAATCATGATTGCAGTGAGAGCTTTGTGTTGTTGCATGGTGCTCTGGCAGCCCTGCTGTCGAGTGCAGATGGGCTACGAAGTAACTTACTGAGCAAGTACAGCAAAGGTTGATAGTGTCCGTTCTTGACTTCAAAATGGGGCAGAAGTTTGGTATGATGACTTCCAGCGTTTGGGAAGTGTTCGGAGCTGCCCCAGTGATTTGCCTCCTCTCTGTAGAAGGAGTTGGGTTTTTCCTCAAGTACACCAGTTGCATCCTCTCCTTACAAAAATCTTCCGGTTCATTTCCTCTAGCATCAAATTCTCACTGGTCATTTTCCTTCAAATTCAAATCTGCAAAGGCTATAATCCTCCCCTTTCAAAGACATGTCAGGTTTGAAACTAAACTCCAAATTTCATTACATCTGAAAAACTTGGACAATAGAGTAGGGGTTGGCTGCCATAACCAACTCTAAAGTGATACAAGTATATCCAAGAACATACCTGCCTCTGGCAATCTGAATATTAGCCTTGGATTTGAAAAGGGCAAGCAACTAAAATCTGACAATTTCATGAAAACGGTGACTACATATCCACCTTTTATTTTACACACCCATTGATTTCTTGTCCTACCAATTTTTTTTCCAGATTTGCATTCTCCATTTTTACACTCAAATATGTTATTTTCCCAAAGGCATTGGCTAACAATGAACTAACCAGCAATCAGATCCTCCATATTTACACTGCAACCATTTATTTTCCCACAGGCACTGGCTAACAACGAACTAACCAGTAAATTCTCTCTGAATATTAAGCAAGACGCCTACTGGACAAGGTTTTTCTAATCCCACATCTTTTGTTGAACTTCCTCAGTTCAGTCAGTTCAAATCCATTTTTTACTCCGGAGATTGGGAGTAGAGTGTCCGAATTCTGGGCATCTGAAATAAGGAAGTAGGCAAATTTCCTTTCTACTAATTGCTTTGCGAGTGTGGATAGGACATTTACAGTTGACATGTAAATTAAACTTATCATAAATGTGTTCACTCTGTCGTGACCTCTGTCCCCAACAAAATTGAAGCAGAGCACATTTGAAAGGGGACTGGAAAGCAAGTAATTGGACTAACTGATCAGCCTTAATCTGGTCAGACAAGCTGCTCCGTCGACATGTTTCCACTAAGCAGTATTAAGCATCACTACGCATTGTTAGCTACCATTTTCGACACTGTGCTCCTTGAAAACCCTAATCGGAACCAAAAATGGAAAACACGGACACTCTGCTTCCCCAAAACCAATGTTGCCCCATGCCTGATTGCACAGTACTGGTTTTTGAGACTCGGCTTTCCTTCGGGCTTCTGCATGGAATCAACGAGTTCTGGAAAGATTAAGCAAGAGGGTGATGCAAGCTATAATTGCAGAATTAGTGCCATATATTCCAAATATGATATGTGATTATATGGATCACAACTTGATCCACTCTTGCCTTCATCTTCTACTGCATAACAAATAATCCTAGCTTCCAGTTAGGTGCAGCATGACTTTTCTCCGTTTGCGCACCACATTTTAATTAGAGTTTCATCAGTTGGTTTGTTAATTGTAACTAATATAAGTATGAACGCCACTACTGTAGTACTGTAGCTAAGACGATCGTTGAATGTTTTTATTACTGAAAACGGCTATCCTGATCAAAGTTCATCTCTTTAATCACAAATTTCACTTCAAATATGGACATAAATGACGTGTCCACGTGGCCAGAGCTCGGAAATTTAGGACAGGTGCAGAACTACACATTCGGTAACTTATTAGTCTTTGCAATCTGCACACTTCCCATTCAAGTTTTGCAGCTGAAGTTTCCTCGAGACGCAAACCGCCGTTCGAATTCCATCTCAGTAATTTTCAAATGTGCTCTGCCAGGAGTCAGTAGTTTGGGTGAAAAAAGTGGATCTGCAACTGAGTACCGTATGTGTGCCATTAAAAAAAATAAAAAAAGCATAAAGTTGACCTGCATAATCGGGTCCCAAATAGCTGCACCGCAAGTACGGCATCTCTCGGTTATTTCTGGGCTAGTTCCGCGTTACCGGCGGTAGGCAGTCGGTCAACCATTGTTACCGCATCTTAACCGGCAGTCAGGGTCTGGCTCAGGGACTATTGGATTCTCCAACCGAAGACTATTTGTAATTTCTACTTGGCGCTCTCTGGGTCAAAATACTAAATTCTCTATCTCAATTAGAATATTTTATTAGTAACCTTCCCGCAATCACATCGATCCACTCCCGCCACCACTCCCACACATTATATACTCCACCTGATCAACTGATCGACATTATGTCTTACTAATTCCTGCATTTTAGTGCAACTCCAGCAGTGAGTGCGACTGACCTGCAGGTTACTGATGACGCTCTAGCCCTGGTTTTCGTTAAAGGATTCTGAATCTGCTGAGTGCAGAGAGTTTGGAAGTGTACCTCCATGGCTGTGATGTGGTTGCTGTTGAGTCTCCTGAGCCTGCCTGTTGCTCAGGCTGGATGGTTGGCGTCCCAAGGGTACAATGAGAACTGGGTGCTAGGTCACGGCACCTGGTATGGCGATCCTTACGGCGAAGGCTCAAGTGGTAAGTACCGCGCTCACATTCTCGTCCACCTCCTCACGATCATTGATGCAATCATGAATTTCGAACTTGTATATATATATCAGTGCATTTTACCAATCACATGCTTTTGGTTCTGAGTGTTAATATGCACTTACTGCAGCTGACAGTTACTGATGAACAGAATGTATTAAACCACATTCCTTTCGTCATCGATCTTATCTTTTAGTGTTCCGTACGTGGTATGAACGTCCCTCACCATATTCATTGTTCTGATATTCTAGTCTTCTGAAGTGTTGTGGACATACCAAACCACATTCTTCTCGAAGTTGCTTCGGTGAAATTCGATCATTCGAATGTTCATCCACAGGGAAGGTATACACATGGGGAAAGTGAGACAGGTCAATACATATTAAGAATCCCTTGTGGCCAAGCTCACTTTCCTCCGGAAGGTCCAGCAGGTGTTGTACATCCCTGTGGTGCCAAGGGAGAAGGGTTGCAATTCATTTTAGTACACCATCAGGTGATTCTGAACAACTCGGACCTTGTGATGTATGTAGGAGGAAACTGCGGCTACACGAAGCTGGCGGGTACACCATACGGGCCTAAGATCGTTGCAGGCAGTCCGGCCATTTACCAGAACGGTCTGGGCTGCGGCCAATGCTACCAGATCCGCTGCACCGACAGCAAGTCCCAGCCCCGTCTCTGCAACAGCTACGGCACCACCGTCGTGGTGACGGATTTCTGCCCGGGCGGCACTTACTGTAGCTCCGGCAAGCCCGCGTTCGACTTCAGCGGCGCGGCCATCAACGCCCTGGCTCTCTCTGGCAAAGCCGCCCAGCTGCGCAGCCGGGGCCTGTACAACCTCCTCTACAAGCGAGTCCCGTGCAGGTACAAAGGCCAAAACATAGCCTTCAAAGTGGACCCGGGATCCAGCCCGTACTGGCTCAGCCTCTTAGTGAAGTACGTGGGCGGACCTGGGGACGTTGCAGCCGTGTACATCCGGATGGCGAACAAATACTACTTCCAGCCCATGCAACACAACTGGGGCGCAAACTGGATGCTCCAGAACTACGATGGGAAACCGTTCAAGGGTCCGTTTGATATCAAGCTGGTGTCGAAGCTGAACAGACACTACGTGGTGGCTAATCATGTCATTCCGAATTATTTCGGACCTGGCACTACATACGTTTCCAACGTGCAAATGGCGTACTAGTGCTGGCTACGCCTGCGGACATGTTTACGTGGCTTACATTGTAAAACTGTACGATGGGAAAACGTTCAAGGGGCCGTTTGATATCCAGGTGGTGTCGAAGCTGAACAGACACTACGCGGTGGCTAATCAATTAATCATGTCATTCCGAATTACTTCGGACCAGGCAGTACATACGTTTCCAAAGTGCAAATTGCGTCCAAAGTGCGAACATTAATTGTAGAACTTCCCCCAACAGCTAGGCTTTCATTTTACTCCTCTTAGTATACTTATTATTGTTCGATCATAGTCGTTCTTATCGATCATTGAGTTGCAACCAAGTCAGAGATCGCGGCCTCCGCATGCTCACCCCATAAACTGTAATTTTGTCTTTCGATTTTGGTAGTTGAATGTGGTGAGTCTCCGGGTGCTCAAAACGAGTTGCATCTCGGCGAGGCTCCCGATGAATGGGCATGGTTTGGAGCGACCCGCGACCCGGCTTTGGAACCGTAGTGGACTGTAAACTTAGACAGATGGAGAATCCCGCATAGATAGGGATCCTTATAATTGTTATTGTACGTTCCTTCTTTTTTACTTTTTATATTCTCTGATAGTTACAGTGTACTTGTCCCCTCTTGAGAGATGCTTCGAGTGTGCCCAAGGAGGAGGTTTTAAGATTATGTCCCTTGTGGATTCAAAATCTGTGGCACGTAATGTGCAATAAAATGTGCCATCCGTGGCTTGGAGGCTTGGACTGTCAGTCAATCATTTTGTTAATGCTGCGGGCTCTCCTTTATTTGAGTCCAAATGAAAATAGAAATGCTGCAGGCTCTTAATTGTTGGATTAACTAAATGGTGGCATGGAGACGTTCTTAAGTGGCGTTCACTTTTGTGTCTTTGTGAATGTGAACCATTGTTATTGCTTTGTACAGCTTCGATTCGATCGGACGTGAACATATGAAGACTTAGAAGAATAGAAGGTGATCATGTCCCGGTTGATTAGGGTCTTCCACATTGAGAGTGAGTGCTTAAAAATACAAACTGCTGGTAGTGTGCATGAATGTGAAATAACTGTTTGTTTGCTGGACATCCTGTTTCTTTGCTCACAGGCATGTTTGTTTGTTGTTCAAGAGTGAGCAGGATGTGGTACAACAGGATGTCAATTTCAGTCTTTCGGTGTAAAGTCAATGAAAGTTAGACTACTCTGTGTAAACTGTAAAGTGCAGAGTCATGGCGACAGTTTCTGCCACTCACTACAATTGGTCATTTGTGACAAAGAAAAAAAAGTTTAATTCAAAAATTGAGCTGTAACATGGCTGCACCGTGACCTGTTTTTTGCAAGAAAAGATGGGTACCAAAGTCACACTATTTTCTTTCCCTGATCAATGGAAATTGTCCATATGTTTAAAAAAAAAAAAAAAGTTACACTGTTTTAAATTAATGCAGAATGATGTATTACTGTATTGTACCAATTTTCTTACAGCTATAGTGACAACTTTTGCAGGTGACATTAATTTTGTCCTCACTAGTCACTAGTCACTATAGTAATAGTAAAAATCCCTAGAAAAGTGAGATACCTCAAGAACATCATCAGCCTTCATTTAAATGACCCATACAATGATACAATCTAATTTTTACTATTACTGTATTATTGTTACTTGTCAATTGTGAAGCTCCCCTAGACCCTGTTTTATTGGTTGGTGCTTTGGTCTTTGGATAACTTTAGGGTCGTTGCATGGAACATCAATTAATTTTGTGTCAAATGGAGGTAAATCATGTAGTCTGCAAAGTATTAGGATTTAGGACTCTCTAAGATTTTTTTTCTAATAGAAAAAAATACATACATATATGTAAAAGCATACAAATAAAAGTCTACAAACATTAAATTTCTGAAAATTTTAATCCTAAGAAAATTCTCCAAGTTAAGCACAAAATAGATTAATGATAATTGATAAATTACACAAAAATGTAGACTTTAATGTTTGTGGTTTAGAATATAGGAAAATTATTCAAACTCTCTAATTTTTCCATTTTAGGAAATTGTGAAAAAATCATATAGGATGTAAAATAGTCATGTATATCTTGGTTAACTTTAGGTCATTTAAGGAAGTTAGGAGGTATAATGCAAAAGCTATGTTTTAGACTTTTAGAGAAGATGTATTAGCCACCAATTTGTCATGCACATAGAAGTATTCATTTACATTATATATTTTGGCCTTGAGTAGTTGACGAAAAATGGAATAACTTAAAGAAATTGTTGTGATAGCTTACATGTTGCCATGTGGATGGAAGAAGACATGGATGACATCCTAAAAAACTAATTCTAGTGATGAGCTTTAGGTTGGAATTCGGAATTAGTTGAGCCAATATGTGTCATTTGATGATATATATTTTTATATATTGAGAAATACATAAATGTATATATATATATATATATGAAGAGTCACTTAGACATGACTAGGCCATTGAGTCATGATGCCACAAGACTAAAATGAAACTACAACTTGGCCATGATTTCATGATGTCACATGACTAAACTCACTGATGAAAGCTATGAAATGAAACCATATGAGTTCAAGTGTACAACCACAACTAATGCTTTATATGTCGATTCACATACAACCATGAGTATTTCTTTGTGTGTCCATTCACCTATGATTGTAATATTCTAATAAAAATACAATTTGATCTATAAGAGGATGTTTTATTTATTAGGGTTTAGGCAATCACTAACTAGATTTTTTAAATCTTAGAAATGGTCTCAAATATTATCTACAAGGGCTATGCTAGGGTGATTAACAATATAGTAAAAAGATGAATTCTCCTCATGTTCTTATACAAGGGAAGTAGAAGAGGTTACTATGTGGGAGAAATTGGACCATTACCACATCTTTACCACCTCTAAGTGGTAAACTACTATGAGTTTTTCACTAAGAAGGTGGTAATGGTCCAATTTTTTCCACATGGTAACCCCTCCTACTTCCCTTGTATTACAATTTCCCCCTCCCTAGTGAAAAAATCATAGCCAGTGATCTTCTTACAAAAAAATGGCCCCCTATATGGCAATTTCATTAAAATGGCATATGCCATGCGCCATTTTAATGGAATGCCGTGTAGTTTCTAACATACTCTGCACCATTTTAATGGAATGTTGCGCCATTTCATCATCATACCGCCATTTTAATGAAATTGACCATCTATCCACTACCATGAATCAAATGATGAGAAGAAAAAATGGTAGTTGTTGATCTCCTAGTCAAACAATTAGGTGCTCGTGCACTAGGATTTTCCTTTGTTCCTTATGCTTCTTGGGTTTGCATTTATATTCTTGTGTTTGTTGTGGGGAGTGCATTGCAAGAGGTGCAAATTTGTGCAATGGCATGAATTGCTACTAGTGAAGGTTTCTACTATTGTTCACTCTGATGAAGTTCTCATTGCACTCTCTCCTCCCTCACTTGGGTTAATTGGCCTTGGAGCAAAGAAATTTAGTTGGTATGGATACAATTGGTGTAGTTTCACAATTTGGATTTTGGATTTTTTTGATGATTAGGGTTTCATGCAAGTGGGGAATTTCTTCGTAGTTTAAATTATTTGATTCTTGTTGTGGTATGATTCACATTGTCATTAGTGGGTGTGATTCAATATTTTATAAGAGCTTTTAGATTGTTGTCAAAGTCTTACAACCAATAGAAAAATTCCATGTGTACCCCTTCCAATTTTAAAAAAAAATTTAACAACTAATGGGAAAATGACATGTGTACCTTTTTTTCATAAATGTTTTGGAGGGAAAGCAATTAGTTTATCAACAATTACCTTTTTTGACAAGCTTGAATATTTTTTAAGATAGGAAAACTAAATTAAATTTCAAGTAATAGAGTTAAAAACATAAGATCCCTTCCTCATTGAGATGCTTCCTTACATAATCAATACCTCACCAAATTTTACTACTACATATTTTGAAAGCTATGAAAAAAAGGTATTAACTTTTGAGGTGTATCAGAAAAATTACAAAAAGAAGTACTAGTAAAAAAATTAAAAAATAATAAATTAAAATCACAATTTGAAGGCTCCCAATTTTAAAAAAAAATACAATTTACCAATCTACCACCAATTTAATGCTAATCCATTCTTAATCTACAATAAGCTTACTTGAATTGAGACACTTTCAAGTTCCAAATAGTGGTCTAGAGTCAAAACAAGGTTGTTTTATGTTGATGAATGTAGCACATTCTTTGGGAATTCTAGGTTCAAATTATTTTTGGTGGGGTTAAAAAGGGAGTAGGACAATTGTGTACACCTCAAATTTTAATACATTTTTCATTGTTTTTCAACATTCAAAATACGTAGTTAGTTTTAAATTTGGTAGAGAATTGACTCTGTCAAAAAGATCCAATTAAGGAATGGACTTTTTGTTTACATTTCAATAATATTTATTTGAATTGAATGATGCAAGTAAGTTATGCTACACAAAGCTCAAATTTTTTTGGCTTTGGCAACCCAAAAAATCACAAAAATTTAAAATAAATATATTTTTATAGATCTTTTTGGTCTATTCAGAGAATGATTGATTCATTTTATTTAGATCAGTATTGTAAAAGTTATGGAGCATCTTGTTTTGTGGGGAGTTATAGCATTTTTTGGGAAAAATTATACATTTGATCCATTTTTTAACTCCATATTCACAATTTTCATAAAAATAAATTTGCACAAGGTATATTTTTTAGTGTTCAAAAAATTCTACATAATATTTATGGATACTCAATAACTAATCATTCTAATTTGAACCTCCTTTTGCTCAAACAAATCACCTAAATTTCAACCTTCTCAATCTCCTTGATGACAATATTTCTTGGGAGAAAAGAATTTCAATACATTATAATTCATTTGTTAAATAATGTTGGTGGCAAAATCATGATCATAATCAAAGACACATACAAAAGCACCTTAAACACAAAATCCAAAAAAAATGAATTAAAAATACCCAAAATACAATATAATATGCAAGATTAATTACATGTTAAAATAAATTGGATTGAAAATTATATAAATAATGTAATGTAGGATACAACACAAAAAAACTCGTCAAGCTCAATTTCATAGACTTGTTGGAATTCATCCTACACAAGCAAAGCCCAAAGTGACATAAAGTATGCCAAAAATTATAATCATAGGAACCAAACCAAATCTTTTATCGTTCCCTAAGGGAACCTTTAGGTCTTTAGGATTATCGGATTAATCAAAATAGAATGAACCAAAGATTTTTGAATAAATATCAATCCTTCCAATAAAATAGAAGAATTAGTAAATTTTTATGAAATAAATTTACTAAGATGCCCACATTGAGACGGGAAATTGAAAGAATATTATTATGACTTTTACAATAATTACATTTTGAATGCTTTTGTTTAGAATTGTGAAGAAGCTATGGCATATAATGCAAAATTGTATTAGGAAAGTGAATTTTAACCTTCAATGATGATCATTTCCAATGGAATTTGCTTCACTCATCAACACATGTGATCAACTCACTTCCATGATCATTTTCACTTTTACTTTAACCCCTAAAGGTTTTTGACTATGTTTACACCAAAAACGCTCTAAAACAGTCATTTCTAGTACAAGAACCAAATGTTTTAAAAATAAACATTTTTGGACACATGTAACCATAGGATCTTGTAGTAAGCTGATTTGAGAACATGTGGAAAAAATTTCAGAAATTTCCACCATGTAGATTGCAAGATATTAGCATTTGAATTGACAAAAATCCTTTTTTTGTCCCTGAAAAAAATGGGCAGCTACTCTTCACAAGGTCACATTTGTATGAAAAAATGTCCAAAAGGGATGTGTGTCTTTGAATTCATTCTTCAAGGCAAATTAGCTACATGCTTGAAAAAAATTCAAATTAGTTGGAATTATACAACATATAGGAAATAAATAGTAAGTAGAAAGAAATAGAAAATGATTCAAAATACTAAATTGTTAAGAATTTTGTTATGGATTTGAAAATTGCAATCCCAATGGTAGTAATGTTGTAATAAACATTCTACATCCTACTACAAGAGAAAGGGATGTTTTAAGTATAGTCCTATAAGTAATGACCTTAAATGAGTGTTTTTAGTAAAAATTTACTAAACACAAATGTATTTTTAGTAGATTTTGACTAAAAACACCCCTTCAAGGTCATTACTTATAGGACTATATGTCTAGGACTATACTTAAAACACCCCTTTCTCTTGTAGTATCCTAAGATTTTATTTTTTTCAAAAAACATTGAAAATCAAGTTAAATGAAGGACTTCAAAGTTTATTTTAGAGTAGAAAATTTATAACTACCCGCAAACTAAAACTCCTCGTAACTTTCACCTCATTGATCAAAATGGAATGATTCAAAGCTTTCTATGTATACATAAACCTAGAAAACCAATTTCAAATCTTTATTTTTGAAAAAAGTGATTTTCTATGATCTACCCAAGTTGTCCAAGTTGGGAAAGAAACTGTATATCATACAATAACTTTTTAACCATGTAGTCAAAATTTATGAAAATTGTTGGGCCTTAAAGTTACTCCTCCACCACATGTTGTGTGAAAATTTTGAAGAAAAGAAATTGATAATTCCTCTCATAGTGAGTTGCAGAAAATAACTATAATGCCAAAAAAACATGTTTGGGACTAGGGGTTAAGCTTTTAGTTCAAGTTTGTTGTTCCATTGCACCTTTGTTCTTTGTAAGAAGGCAACCTAATCCAAGGACTACTCATTATGGGTTCCTACATTTATGTGAGGATTGAATTTCTATTGCTCACGTCATCCACACTAGAATCAAGCATGGTGAGATTGTTCAACCAACCAAACAAAACCTTCTAGAATTTTTTTTTAGAAATTCGATTCAAAATGAATTTGGTTCATTATTTTCTCTATGATTGTCTAGAAAACTAGATTATCCTTAACATTCACATTACTAATCCAAATGGAATGAATCAAAGGGTCTACATGTAGACAAAATGAAATCCATGAGGAAAAAGATAAAAATTAAAATTTCAATTCTTGTGTTGTTTAGGTTGACTGGCAAACTTCATTTTGCGCTTAGGGTGGCATAAATAATTCTCTTTCTAGCTCCAATTGAAATAATATTATATTCCCTCCTAAACAATGGGTTTTTTATCTTCAAAAAATATTTCAAACAAACCTACCAAAAATTGGGATCATAAGCTTCTACTAGAATTTTCATTTGTCCCTTGAGGGAGCAACGATCTTTTAGGGGTTAAATCATATATGACCAAAGTCCCTCCAAGTGAGAAATGAAAGCTTCAATAAGATTTGATTATTCTTATTTTTGATGTGATTTTTTTTAAAGGTTTTTACATAGGAGAATAAGTTAACTTTAGGAAAATATAATTTTCATTTCAATTGATATTTGGGAGATTTTTTTCTTAATAGTCTTGGAAGTAGATTGCTCCATCTAAATTACAGTAGAAATTTTGCATTGATTAAATCCATCCATCCAAGGAGTGTGGGTATATCACACTATTCATTCATATCACTAACCTTGTGGATATGATCTATGGATCATATTTAACAAATTCTAGTATACCATGTGCCATTGTCACAATCACAATCAGAGAAATTTTCTAATTTTTTTAATTCATCAAAACTTTGAAATCCAATAACTTTTACATTGTACATTTAAAGGCTATGAAACAAAGCCCATGCACCCCTCCTCACAAAGGACTTTTTGATGATACCAAAATCAAGAATAGGGGACGTATGAGCTTAGAGATCTCAAAGAAAACAAATCAACAACCTAATTTAAGGTATCGATTGTTTGAGAGTCATTGTTAATAATATTATTCTAAGTTTCATTTTATACTACATCTTCACAATTTTGGAAATCTAGACAACCCCCTAGTTTTAAGTGATTAATTCATATGTGAGATTTCTAATAATACCCCCTCATCTTTAAGGAATTAATTAATAAGTGAGATTTCTAATAATACTATTAGGCTAAATTTATTTCATTAAAAATAGAATGAAAAGATTTTTCATAAATGTATCTTTATAATGATTGCTTCCACTTCAAATTGTTATCAAAATTATAGAACTCAAGAGAAAATATAGGCATTTTTCATCAATTTCTTTTCTTTGTAATTTACTACCAAAAAATCATCAAACTTACACTAGTAGGAACCCATGTTTTTTTGGATGTTAGCAACACACAAGAATGTTCTTTAGAATAGAAGCAAAAAAGATGGGATTGCGGACATGGAGGCAGAATTGAATTGAATGTTTTTGAAAAGGTTTGGATGTCCCTAGCAGAATGAGTTGATGTCTTGTGTAACAATAAAGTTTTTGTAGACATTGAAAAAAACATAGTCATGTTTTGTACAACGTCCAAAAAAATTATGGAAACGCTACATAGGCAAGGAATTTTAATTCAACTCTGAGTAAGGTAGTGAAAGTTACTTTGGGCTAAGGTAAAATGCTAATTACATATGAAAATATAGGGGAAGGGCAGCTACGTCACTACATGGCACACTTGGTAAAAATGAAAAGTAGATGGATTAACATTATAGATGAAAAAACGAACTCTTTCTACTAGTGGGTTGGTAGGAAGTGCAACAAACCATATGGGATATATAAAACAAGAATTGTATTCAAAATAGACCACTTGAGAAAACATCCACATATTTTAAACAACATCTAGATGTACAATGCTCAAGTTCCCATCTTCTAATTATCCCATATCATTTGCCTATCTATGAGCGGACAATGGATTTCAGTATAAGTATGACCTCTACACCCATCATTTTTATTAAATGTCTGTGAAGTAATTATTTCACCATCAAAAATTCTTTTGATGGTAGATGGTGAATTCTTGTTGAATTTGACATTCTATTTTTCTTGTTTATATTTTTGGACATCCTTTTAAAGAATTATTTTGTCCCTATTTTCCCCTATTAATAGATACAGAATGTCCCAATTGATGTCTCAGAAAACTTTTAGACATCCAATTTGATGTCATCAAATGCCACATCATTGGAGGGTTAGGTGAAAAAATCCCATGTGACAATGCCCACCTACATGGAGCTTACGTGGAGATGATATGGCAACTACATGGCACACTTTTGGCATATTTTTTGACCATATTTGCTATGACATTCTTCTAAAAACATGTCATGTTTTCTAAAATTTTCCTTGCGTTTTTGCCATATCAATCTTGACAAATTTTTCTAATCATCCACCATAGTAGACATGCTTGACGTTCGACTAAACATGTAGCCAAGGTCATGGACTTGTTAGAAAATACGTAGGTTCTTTCTAGTATTAGGGTACTTGAAATTAGCAACCATAACTCACTCTAGTTGAAGATTGATAATATCGTAGAGCTCAGAGCAAACCAACATGGCTATAAAGGCTCTTGGTTCTTAGTCAAGATTAAAGCACTCAAATACACCAAGAATAACAGGTGCAATGAAGTTTATGTCGAATATCCAGATTTCTTTGAAATTGATGACCCTCGTAGCGCACAGTTGGTTGAAATAGTCAAACCAAGTATTTTGCATCCCCTTTGTCCTAATTGAGAAGAAGAGATTTTAAAAAGAAACATATAGGTAGCAACATTAACAAGTGGGAAAATATTTGAGGCACGACATCAAGGTGCATGGTGGGAAGGATATATTAAAGAAGCAATGTACAAGGAGAATGAATATATTGTCTCTTTCAAACATAGTTATGAAGATCACAAGGTGCTTGCTAATGAAATTTCCACTCATTGGAATTACAAGCATATGCAAGGAGGGAGTCAATGGTAGTGGATAAAGGGTTGAGATTCTAGAAAGAAAAATAGAATTATAACTTAGCAAGACTAGTAATACTACATTGTCTACTAGATTGTACTGAAAAAGTAAAGAACACATACGTTTTGTAAAACAATTATGATTACATCTACTTTGTAGGCATCCACAAATTCACAAGACATTTGTTAAATCAAGTCAAGGTGGCCCTCCTTTCTATACTTTGAAATGAAAATGTTGCAAAATGGGAGTGTAATTTTTATTTCAATCAGTGTCGGGAGCAAAAGTTATGGCACAAAAAGTTCCTTTTTAGGTGTGGTGGATAGAATCCCCACCCACCCCTAAAATAAATTGAAAACTTTAAAATTTTTTTCTCAAAGATCATAATTTTATCTAAATAGAAAGCTTTGATTCATTCCATTTGGATTTGTTATGTAAAAGTTATGGACAATCTTATTTTTGGGGCAATCAAAACATCTTCTTGAAAAACAAGGATTTCACAATCATGTCATGTTTGGACTGATAGTTGACCAATGAAGATCAAGATTCATCCGAGCATCTATTAAGATCCTAAAAAAAAATAAACTCCGACAAACCATTTGTCAACCTTGGTAGCATGGCTATTACTTGGAACGGTTTGTCCATCAACTGGACGACCTATCCATCAATTGGATAGCCTATCCGTCAATGGGACAAATGGGCCATAAAAAATCTTGTTGCGTTAGGACGCATCCCAACCAACTAATGGACATCTTGATGGGAAAAGCTAGTGTTATGTCAGGATAGAAAACCCTATTGAAAAAATAACTTATAGGATTTGTTTTTGAATGCAGTTTTAGAAAAATTCAAATTATTTTTTGACTTGGCTAAATTTTCTTCGTAAAACAAGTATTTGGTATTATAGTGTTTCAATCCCATATTAGAGCTATTAATGATTTAGATTTTTACTCAATCTTGGACATACTTCTACATAAGAATTTTTTAAAGAATGAAAATCAAGTTTTGTTTTTTGAAATTTTTTCTAAGATTTTCAACTCAATTCTTCTATACAATTTCTTTTTAATTCAAAGTTTTTAGTGCAAAAAAATTCCACAAACAATAATCAAAGTCATCTGAAATTGCTAATCAATATTCAACAAAAAAAATTCAACTTTGAATGTTAATTTCTTCCAATCTACACAGTCAAACTTCATGAAATTTTTACCACGTGATTTGAGATAAGTGAAGTACAAGATCCTATGGTTAGATTCTAAAAAATATTTTTAAATATTTTTCTTGGGTGAATGTAGTAGAACTAGCAATTTTGAGTTGTTTTTTTGATAGAAAAATGGTTTGGGGACTGTAGGGGTTAATAAGAAAATAAAATTATTATCAGTGAGAGGATGTTTTATTTTTTAGGATTTAGGTAATTCCTAACTAGAAAAATTTGGAAATCTTAGAAATTGCCTCAAATATTCACTACAAGGTCTATGCTAGGGGGAATGACTATCTTCAACAATTACCTTTTTTTGACATGTTTGAATTTTTTCTAAGATAAGAAAACTAAATCAACTTTCTAGTAATAGAATTGGAAAAAAAAATTTCCCTTCTTCAATGAGATGCTTCCATACATAATCAATACCTCACCAAATTTTACAAGTACCTACAATGTAAATTTTCTTTTGAAAGTTATGAAGAAAAAGGTATAAAATTTTGATGCATTTTAAACAAAAAGAAGTACTAGTAAAAATTACTTAGATATAAGAAACTAAAAACTTGATTAGAAGGCTTCAAAAGCTTTTTTAATCTACCACCAATTTACTACCAATTTCATACTAATCTATTCTCAATCTACAATAAGGTTGCTTGAATTGAGACACTTTCAAGTTCCATAGAGTAGTCTAGAGTCAGAACAATGTTGTTGAATGCTAATGAATATGGCATATTCTTTGGGAATTATGGGTCATTCCAAGAAACACTTGTCCATTTTTTTGTCCCCTTAGTATAGGACAAGGTTTTTTCGCTCATAACTTGTGCATTGTGTCACAGCACAGAGAAGTAAATTCCCTATTATGCTCACAAAAATCACTCTAGAGCATAACTAAGTGACTCTAAAGATTGAACCCATGAGATTCTATGAAGTATTTAACTTTATTAAGCGAGTAAGCCTTATTAACTTCTAAACCTTTCTTCCGGTCCTAGATCTAAAACCGGAAACAACCAACTACCACATAGTATCAAACCGGATTCATTCTCTTCCGGTTCCCTAAATCGCCGATTGGTCCAATTTAACCCAACCCCAAGACCACACCACTTCCGGTCCTCGTACTCTTTTGGACCAATCCATTCAAGATTGTCCGTATGTCTCTTCACCCCTATTTCGGTTTAGATTTGCCTCTGTTGGACCATCAGAGGGGTCGCCACTTGATTTTGTGAGTGGTAGGCCCACCACTCCTTTTGTGGATTATAGTGGTTGAAGGCCCACTGTCCTATCTCCTTTCCTAAACTAACTCGGATCCGGTTTGATCCCTCACAACAACTTGGACAGCAATCCGGTTCACAGGTCACATAGAGACCCCCCGTACGATACTTTCTTACTACAACGACCTTGATGCTAGTTCCTACTTGTGCGAAGCTAGGTGGTCACAAGTGTACTCGTCCATTCCAACACTTACCAAAGCTATTCCGTTTACCAACTAAGGTGGTGAGACCTCTTAGAAGATCGGACACCTCAACCGGATTTCCCACCCAGGAGTTCTAGCGGGACTAAGGATACCCTCCCTATCCACCTAGCCTAACAACGGCTTTCTCACCCGGAACTCAAAACTCTAGATCTACTGAGGCACTAAAGTCCACTCCCAACACTTCCACAACCCACTCGCATACACTAAGGATCAAAAACTTACACACCAAGGGGAAAAATCAATTCACAATTCAGTCCTACACCTTCCTAACTCCACACCATGCAACCCTACCAAGCTTAGAAGATACACACACAACACAAGAGCGCATACAAAGGCACAAGAATTTTGCAAAAAGAAAACACATAGTATCCTTTGCAGAGACTGACTTAAATACAACCTAAAAGGTACAAACAGGCAAAAAAGTTTGCAAACGTTCCGCCGCGACTTGGGCCGGACTTTTCGGTCCTACCTACTACTAACCGGATCGGAACAAGATCTGAATCCATTCCTAACATTCCTATTATTTACACCTAAGTACCCACTCGAGATCCAATGGTGGCACTATCTACTCCTGGATCCATTTGCTCGAAGACCTCGTTTAAATTCTGATTCCGTTCCCCTTCCTGAGGGTTAGGAACTAGGTCGTCATCTGTGGATTTGGGGGTTGGGTCTAAGTCGATGGCGGTTCTAGGCGTATTGGCCAAATTTGCCTTAACCTCCAATCTCTTGGACTTGGGAATGGCATCCTTCCCCCCCCTGCCGTTGCATCTAGGAACGAATCCAGAAGAGATATGTCGGAGAGTCAAATACCTCCAGAGCAAGTGGCTCCCGAGAGTATCTAGATACTGTCCTCCATCCATTCCGCCGCCTTCCGTGCCTCCTTCATTGCCGCTTCAACCTGCTCGGCAAAGTCTATGAGAATTTGAACCATTCGGGACCTAGATGGCTTCTTCTCATCGTGCACCTTCTCATCAAACAGCTTAGCCTTGGCGGCGGCCATTCCGGTCTTCCTGAATGTGGCTTTCACCTGCTCCACCATTTTCTGAGCCTCATTCGCCATCGATCGAGGAGCTGCAAAGTTCTCCTTGAGTACAAGGAGTTCTGCCTTCACTCGATCCACCTCCTCCTGTAGCCTCTAGATCTTCGTCTCCTATTTCCAGGTTTCGACCAGATTGGAGATACAGCTTGCCACCTTCTCTAGTAGCTCTCTATCTGGAGGTGCTCCCACCAACTTTCTAATCGCAAGAAGGATCCTTCTCTTTAGTTCCCAATCCGCTCTCACGTCGCACAGGCTTTTGAGTTTTGACGAGAAGGTTGAATGGATCATTGAGATCTAATTCCTCTGACACGGTCTTCTCAACCTCCGGTCTCTCGTCTGGGGCCGAGGTATCACGACCAGGTGGCGTCCCTCGCTTGTGAGGTGAGGTCGTCTTCTGTCGCTTGATACGCGGCATTGTTGGCTCCTCATCCTCGGATTCGCTCTCATCCCTTGGGTCGGAACCGGATTCGACTTCGTCATCCGTTTTCGATTCTCCATACTTCAAGAGGACTTCTTGAGCCCTCCACACCTTCTCCTCTCTAATACTTAGGAGCTAATGGAAATGGTAGATATGGATGAGGTAAGGACACACAAGAGTGGCCCTACTCTTTCCAACTCTACCTACGAGTTGGGTGACCAGATCGGAAATGATCCAAGCCTAGTCGACTTTTCGGTCTCCCCTCAAGGCACCGAAGATGGTATTCGTGAGGGAGATCGTCACCCTCATTGGCTTTTCCGGATGCAGGATCGAAACGACAAACTGTAGAAGCCGGTGGTGGCGTTCGTCTACGCAGTCCTCTACAACGTAGTCATCCTTTAGGTTGATAGCACCTTGGAACTTGCCCTGAACGAACTCATCTTTCTGGTTCGCCATTCCTAATCCCTCTAATCGGAAATTGTACACCGCTCACCAGACATCCTCTGTCTAGAAATGTAGAACTACTGTCATGGTGTTGTCAAACTCATTAGACAGCTTACCCAAGAGTTCCCTCACCATAACTTCCTCCTTGAAGCCCCAGGGTTTCAGGTTTCTCTACAAACCCCAGGCAACCCATGAAAGTCAAATCTTCCATGAATTGGGATTTGGTTAGTTCAGTAGAGGGAATAACTAGAATCACCTTCTAGAGTTTCACCTCCACCAAGGACGTACTAGCCTGTCCGCCTCTACTTTTTCTAAACTGCGGCATGGACACGGATGCGTGTTCGGAACCCCTTTCCAATTCTACCTCACTCTCTCTTAGTTGAACATCCCGTTCCTTACTTTCTCTCTCCGATCTCAACCAGAAATCAAAACAATAACAACACAACTCTCGAAAAAGACACTCTCACACAAAACTTACACGAATGGCTAAGTCACAGACGAGAGCAGGGAGCTTAGAGTGTGGAGAGTGCTAAGACAAGCGAAAAATGCAAAAGAAGTTCAACTGGGCAGGCCAGCCCTTATATAGTCATTGGAACCTTGTCACCTCATCATGACCTATTCCGGATCGAGTTCCTCCACAATATCCGGTCCATCCCCAATCCGGTCAGAAATCCGTTCTCATCCGTTCTCCTACTGGGACCGGATTGGAGCTGATCCATCTACTGCCTCATTTTCCTTCTCTATTTTAGCTCCCAATGGTTCCTTAGCTAGATTCGGATACCTACTTCTGGATTTCCGGTTAGTTTTACTAGGTAAACCAAAAAAATTAAAGTTTCATGTTGCCACAAATTGTATGTCTGTTTTCTGTGAAATTTGAAATGAAGGTATATGTGGTAGTTATAGACATTGAGTATTTTTTCAATTTTTAAAAATTAGTTAAGTATTTTTCAATTCCCCATGATTGGATGTTCACCTTGTATTTGGAGGGGGGTAGTATTGTTTCCGACCCCAAAATGTGAATTTGAAGGTCAAAATTGGGATACAAGGACTTCTACTAAAGTTACACAACTCTATGAAGAGATTTTTGTAAATAGTAAAGTATCCACCTTCTACTTGTGCTCGAAGGGCACTACCTTTACATATGTACACATAACACAATTTGTTTTCCCAAAGATACAAATGGTTGGAAAAAAGAATCTTCAAGTTAGAAAAAATAATTTTTTTTTATTTGAATTTTTCAATTTTTTTAACTACTTTACAAATATAAAATTCCAAAGTATACAATTTCTTGCATTTTCCATCATTTATTTTTATGCATAACTTCTGGAGATAAATTTTTCTAGGCCTGAATTTTCACACATATTATTTTGAATATTTTATGAATTAATTATATTATTTTTTCATTTAAAAAAATTATTCCAAAAGTCACAATACTCTAGTAGTCTAGTATTGAGGTCATTTTGAGCCAACAACAATAGGTGTTTCTAAAAACTACCCTCATAGGTGCAAAATTGTGCTCGGTGGGTGGGTGGGTTACAAAAGGGGTAGGACTATTGCCTACACCCCAAATAAATTTTAATAAAATTTTCCTTATTTCTCAATGTTTAGATTATATAGTTACTTTTAAATTTGGTGGAGAATTGACTCTATAGAAAAGATCCAAGTGAGGAATGGACTTTTTGTTCACATCTCTATAATATTTCTTTGAACTGATATCTATGAGAAAAGCTATGCCACACAAAACTCAAAATAGTCAAGCTCTGGCAGCCCCTAAAATTACAAAAATTTGAAATAAGTAACTTCTTTGTAGGTTTTTGTCTATTTATAGAATGATTTATTTTTTCTATTTAGATTAGTATTGTGAAATTTATGGAGGATCATGTTTTGGGGGAGTCATATATAGGCAATATAGCATCTTTCTTGGAAAATAATATATTGGATCCATTTTTGAACACCATATTCACAATTTTCATAAAACAATTTCACAAGGTGTAGTTCTTACTACTCAACAAACCCTTCACAATATTGATGGATACTCAATAAATGAATCACTCTAATTAGAACCTCTTTTTGCTCTAACAAATCACTTGAATTTTAACCTTCTCAATCTCCATTATGACTAGGGCTTTTTTTTAGACTAGTATCCCCAGTGTTGGCTTCACTATATAGGCCAGATTTTGGAGGGAGAGATTTACAGTGGTTAGATTTTGATAGATCTGGCGAAATTTTGCTAGAAAAAAAGCCTTGCTTATGACACTTTCTTTGAGAGAAAACAATTTCAATACATTGTAATTCTTTTGTTAATCAATATTGGTGCCTAAATCATGATCATAATCAAACACACAAAGAAGCACCTTAAATATAAAAGCCAACAAAACTGCATCCTAAGTACTAAGAATGGAGTACGATGTGCAAGATGGATTACATGTTAAATTAAATTGGATTGAAAATTGTATAAATGGTTTAATATAGGACACAAGTACACAACTCAAAAACACTTGTCAAGCTCAATTTCATAGACCTATCAAAAGTCATCCTACACATGCAAAGCCCCAAGGTGACATAAAGTATACCAAGAATTATGATCATAGGAGCCCAAACAAATCTTTTATTGTACCCTAAGGGAGTTATTAGGACTTTAGGATTTATGGGGTCTATCAAAATAGAATGAATCAAAATCTTTGAACATACATCAATCCATCCAATAAAATAGAAAAATTAGTGAATTTTATAAAGTGAATTACTAAGATGCCCACCATGAGATGGAAATTGAAAGAATTTTAATATGACTTTTGTAATAATTACCTTTTGAATACTTTTGTGTGGAAATGTGAAGAAACTATTGTACATGATGCAAAGTTGTGTTGGGAAAGTAAAATTTAACCTTCCATAATGATCACTTCAAATGGAAGTTGCTTTGCCCATGAGTGCATGTGATCAGTTCACCTTAATAATCATTGTGGCTTTTACTTTAAGCTTTATTCAAATTTGTTGTTCCACTGCATCTTTGTTTTTCATAAGAAGGTAGCCTACTCCAAGGATCACTCATATTGGGTTCCTACATCCACGTGAGGGGGTAATTTTCATTGCTTAAGTCATGTGAGCTAGAAACGAGGCTCCAAAATTTACAATCTTCTATGGGCATTACTAGTAGGACAGAGAGCAATAGAGCCTTAGTTTTATATTGTGTAATTAATCAAATTGTATCTCAATTTTCAATTTTATTTTATTAAAGATGTAATTGGATATTCCCATTCCATATTTCACTTATAAATCTTTCATAAGTAGTTTAGAAATGTTTACATTCAAATGCAATTTTTATCATAAAAGCAATATATATTTTCGAAATTAAAATTAGAATTACGTGATATGAAAATTACATATTTTTAGAGCACCAAATATCTATTTTTTTACTTTCTTGTAGTTAAATTGATTTTTAGAACTATAATTTAACCTCTAATGTTTGATGATATGTTCCTATCAAGAGCTACTTTAATAGTACCATTTTTTTATGCAAAAACAAGACGAGTGGGCCCTATAGAATCTCCTTCACATATTATACATTTGCATTAAAGAACTTGTTCTCACAACATGTAGATGGGGATTATTCTTAGGAATTGAGTAATACTTTTTGTAAAGCCTAGGGATAAGTACTCATTGGATAAGCAAATATATATTATTTCAATAGAATGTTATTGTGGTAGTATTAATCTTTCTTCTAGGTTCTTCGTTCAACATGATTAAATAAGATCTAACCATTGAGTTTGTGTCTGGTAACATAATCACATTAGGGGAACAACATCATGTGCAACTCCCATGGCTCCACAAGTTGTCAAGTTATTTCTCATAAGAAGGCACTCTTTTCACATTAGCTAATCCATAATTCCAACCACAAAATCTTAGATGATGGCTATATATAAACCTAACAATAAGTTCTTAAAAGTGATAGTAAGGCAGTTCATCTACAAGAAAAAATCTAAAGCTTCATAACTCTTGCACGTAGTATCAAAATAACACATTTCTTTGTGAGTTGGAATTCTCTCTCATTTTCTAACAACATTTTATTACACTCTGATCAATATAGTTGTACAACCTAAATATGCTCAATGCTAGAAGTAGCAATTTTGGATGTCTCCACCATAG
Source organism: Straminergon stramineum (assembly GCA_963920665.1). Taxonomy (NCBI): domain Eukaryota; kingdom Viridiplantae; phylum Streptophyta; class Bryopsida; order Hypnales; family Calliergonaceae; genus Straminergon; species Straminergon stramineum. Next base: position 2,189,107 of record OY987267.1, on the reverse strand, counting down.
AATGTTGGCCGTTTGCCACCTTGTCAATACTCATGGATGCAATAAAAGTGATCTTGATAGATACATGAGCAAGTGACAATAGTCTACCACAAAATGCTTGAGTTCTCAAACCCTATATGATTAGAGTTGCATTCTTTCTTCTAAAAAATAATTGGCAAAAAATATTCCCTTTATTTTGATATACTTACTCACCTACTTGACAGTGCACATATACTTGAGCAACAACATTTCTTGTCATGGTACATTTTGGGATTTGGACTATATAAAGTGGGTACACCCAAAAGCACCACTAATTGGGTTGTGGGTAATTTGAAGGCTAACTAGTAAGTAATGAATACAAGAGAGTAAAAAAATGTGTAGAAAAGAAAGTAATGCACAATCAATTCTCTAATTCTGACAAAAATGAGACCACAATAGGGTACATAGTTTTGAAAGTAGAGTGTTTAAATTGCTTGTAGGCAACATTGAAAAAGAGTGGCCACATTCAAAAGCTCCTCTTCTTAAGGTGTTAGAAGGAAAAGACATGGAGGTGCAATCATATTATTAATATTTAAAAAAATATGCAAACTCATAAACCCACAATTATATCTCCTTGTGTTCTATGAATCATGTGGAATGACATGAGGATTTAATAACATGATCTGAGATTTGTGCTCTCTAACACATGTTGAAATAATATGAGAATTTAATAATGGGAGCATATTTTTTTATCTCTAATTCTCTAACAAGCCTTTATGCAATATCAACTCCTTGTGTTACTAAATCCTCATGTTCAATGAAATTAGAAGCCAAGCACATGTCCCAAAATAGCCAATTCTTTTTTGGAGAACCATAGGGAAGTGTAATTTTCAAAATGCATTTACATCATTTTGGAGCTTATTTTAGGTTGTGCTTTAAGGCACAACACAATTTTGGGTGTCACTACCATAGATTGCATGTAAGTTAATATAAAAGAGACCCACAAAAAAATGCCCATGATGTGAGTACTAAATTAAAGTGTCATGTGAAGAGTGTCATTCAGAAATTGTTTGGCATAATATATTCTAGCAATCTATTATGAATTGATTGAGTTTCCAAATAATTGCAAGCATCATTTCTTCTCTTCATAGATGGATTTTGCTTTTTCAATTCAAAGTGTCATGGTAATAGAAGTCATCTAAAGTACTAGATGAAAGTGTATTGAAGCTAAAATATGAAACATAATCTCTGTGTGGACTCTATTGCACGAGTTTTTTCACCAATAGTATAGATTGCATGCTTTTTCTACAACAAATGTTCATGCCACATAGCTTCGATGTATACTAATATTTCATGGAGATTATAGATTACAAAGAGATGTCTCTTTTTTCTAAAATCTTAAACCCTAATGCTTACTATGCAACAATTTGAAAATCAAAAGTTCATATATGACACTACAAAGTCTTGATCTGAAACTCTAAATCTTGAGTGGCTCTTGGTTGCACACTTCACTCTCAACTCCATCTATCACATATGAATCAATCCCTGCAAGTTCTTGAGCTGCATTTCAATTGTATTTGTTCCCAAGTCCAAATTCATAAACCCTAACTTCAAAAAGAAAGCTCTCTCAAAGTAGCTCCATATGATCAACAGCCAATGCCACCTTGACTTCAACTGAAATACAAAGTATTTGTATAAGAATTCTTCTTCTTGAGGTTTTCAACCACCTTCCAACTCTATCCAGGCTTCCCTTTGAATTGCTAAACCCTAATTGAGGAAACCTCCAAGTATGGAGAGAAGTCAAAATACCCACAACTCTCAACATATGCAAAAAGCTTCAAAATTGGACTATGCTTTAGAGAAAGGATCATACATGAAGACTTATGCTTTAACATTGTCCTACTTCCTTGCAAAGGCTTACTTGGTAATGTAGATTCAAAGAACAGATGAGTAGTTCACTTGCACGTCCCACAATGTTTTAGGGTGATGATAATCTTGTTCAAGAGTTTAGCCACACATAAGATAGTTGCTTTTTAAGAAAGATGACAAGTTGATTTACAAGATCCATGGATCTCTTGAGTGACAACAAAATTGGAAGTCCTAAAAGTCCACAGTTTGAAGAATCTTGTTCCACACTCAACTAAATGGTGTCTGGCCCGCTACAAAAACATGGAACCCTCCCTCCATACAAACAGCTCATTTTGGAGACAATGACACCACTGCCAACCAAAGGTTCATATTTCAATCTAGGTTAACCCTCTCTCTTATAAAAATATCATCGAACAGAATTAGACATGCCAATGCATTGGAAGGATAGATTACACAGCTTGACCCTTGAAGTGATTATGCCAAATTAAGGTCATCTCACAACTTGAAAGAACTTTTGAATAAAAATCCAACCACTAACCACCGCATTCAACCAAAGCTTTGCAGCACTTGTCCTCTAATTGGAGTACAACAACCCTCTACAAAAAGTCTCGTATTTCATATGCACTGTTCCTATTGACTTTGAAAGTACATTCACAAATCGAGAAATTGCGTAGGAATAACATGCTACATTGATAGAATCCCAACAACCAAGTTCAAAAACTTATGAGGATCTTGTCCAAGATGATTGGGAAATTCCATGCCTGAAAAGAAGCCACCAAATCTGCTCGACGACGGTGTTCTTCCTTGTCAGTCTCTACTACCAGTAACTCATCATTACTGGAAAAAAACCCATTCAGGTGTGAGATAGGAAGTGACTAAATCCCTTATCTAAGTAAGATCACGTAAACCTGTAGGTTGTACTCATCACTGATGCTCAAAGCCATGTCTAGATATGCCAGAGTGTGAACTTCGAGTAAGTTCTGCTCAAGGAATGTACTCGTTACTACAAATCGCTTGAGCCAATTGCAAGCATGAATTAGAATGATAGAGTACTACCTCCAAGAGCACGGATAAACAACAAGTAGAAAATTTTCAATCTAATTCAAGTGCGTTCACCTATGACTTTCAAAGTATCAGCATTTCTTTGTAATTTACAACACCATCGACAATGCATACATGTTCTTAGCAGCTATGGCCAAGCGGACTTGACTGATTCTTGAGGCTAGTGTAAGAGAAGTTACAGTTCTAACGATGTCACATAGGCACCTATGGCATTAGATGCAAGCATTAGAGAAAGTTTGGACTCTCCAAAGGGCTGCTAAGGAGAGCCAAAGAGGACCTTGGATTACATTTATTTTGGTTGCTTAGAAATTTTTCCCCTATTATCGCTCATTGGTGGTACACCCGCATTTGTCAAAGCATTTACTGAAAATATCAATACTTAAATATAGACTAGCTTGATGCGACAATTATTGTTCTCTGTGCGTTAGGAGACGTTGGCGCTTCCCTAACAGGGAACTTCGGCCTCTTGTAAAGAACACAGGAACTAACTTGAGAGCCGGTGCTTGATATTTAGTGAAGATTTTTCTGAATTTGAAAGTGGGTTTAGGGTCATGGTGCGAAATTGTAGATAGTTGGTGTAGTGTGGAGTAAGACAACCCGATCGTTGAAGTCTAGGTTTGCACTCCCAAATGGACGGTTTCATTATCAATTTGAAAGTGGGTTTAGATTCACGGTGTGAAATTAAGGATAGCTGGTGCAGTGCCGAGTAAGACACCCTAATCGCTGAAGTCCAAGTTTGCGCTCCCGAAAAGACAGTTTCAATTTCATTTTTGCCGAAACTATGGTGAATTTTTGTCGATGGCTTATGACTCATGTTGGAAGTGGTCCAGCCTGACTCTAGAGCTTTGGCAGGTCATGGTGATGACACCACAAGTCTTGCTCAAAATCTTGCCACATGGATTTATGAAGATGGACATAATTGAGCTTCTCATCTTTGACGAGTGTCATTATGCTTATAAGAATCATGCCTATACTCAGATCATAAAGGTAAGAATTTAGTTTGAAGCATGTAATTTTGCTACCTCATTTGTTTTGATATTTATTTCATTCCTTTAGGATCATTCAATAAGCACTTCACCAAGTGCTGACTAGTAGAATAGAAATGAAGTCATTTGATTTCTCTAAATTTATTGAGTGCCTTGGTGGAACATGGGTTTTATCACATTAATTCAAATAATTGATCACCAAAGATCTTTTGTATGAATGCATCTCTTGTGACGAAGAAAGGTGATTACACTATCTTTATAATGAATGGTTGATAGTCAAGCAATTGCAATACCGTTCTTGGGTTTTGTCTTGCAATAGCCTAAGTGGTTTTATTTGTATGTGAAGGGGTGAAAACATGTAGTAAAGTTGCTGGGTAGATCTCTAGCTTGCAAGACATGCTAAAATCTGAGATGAATCTACTGCATCTCATGTGACTCATGTCTTCATCAATGTTCTATAAGTTTGCTACATTGAGGTATATGAAGCTACTGTAATCTTCATATGCAAGCAAAGCGAGAGATTTTGTTGTTTATTTTTTAGGATGATGGTTGTGAAAACAGGTCTTCGCTTTGAAAGATAGAGAGGAGGGCGTTGAGTTCGTTGCACCCACAACAAGGATTGTTCTCATCCAAAGTCGACTTTCAAATCGAAGTTCCAAATTAGGTTCAATAAAATTGGAGCTAAGCTTCAATGCCTGAATACTTAGAGGAGCCTAATGATTCCAAATAAATATAAGGTTTTACATGATTACAAGGTAAATAGCTACTCCAAATTAGGTTATGCAGGTTTACCATTCATGTGACTGTGATTATTGATTGGCAAGTACTTGATTCTGATATAAATTTTGAATTAATTTGTTATAAGAAATTCCATTATTTCGGGATGCTGTTTTAATCCGAGTAATCCATAAGCTGAACCTCGCATAGTATTTGTATCCTTGCTCTGTGGATTGAATACGAGTCGTGATCAAACTATTTTTGAAAATTCGTTGGGCCAACTATAGCAAAAAACGCAAGAAGCGTTTTCTTCAGAGGAGCAACTGAGTCAATTCATTTATTGGGCTTCAACTGAGACAATTCATTTACTAGGCTTCAATTGAGTCATGAACTATGATTCAATAGTACAAATTATGAATTTGATTTTGGATTCTTTACTATGCTTTCCAGGTTGTAGAACATTTTTTCAAAGTCGATAGTGGATTCAATGATTTTTGAGGGTTTTGGAGATGCTGCATCAACCTTCAAACAAAACAAGGATCTATTTCTAGAAGAATATTTACAATTACTACAATCAACTATGCTTGAAGATTTGTCTTCAGTTTTATCAATGATCTCTTGAAACATGTGCCATTAATTGGAAAGTAGCAAAACGTTGAAGAATTTGCTTGACTCCAAAGGTGACGCACATAGATGTTGTGGTGATTGTTCAATTCTTAGGAGCCATTGCTTGGTGAAATGCTATTTCTATTCAAAATATGTCACTAATTTATTTATCAATTTAAAAAAAAAATCAATTCCTATTAGCTCCAAAAGTTTCTAGTACAACAAGTATTCAGAAAGAATGATTAGCCTCAAATTTTCATTTGTTATGTCTTCATATCTATCATGTTCGATCCTATAAGTGACTTAAAGAAAATTCATGGTAGATTGGGCCTCTGTTGTGGCATCTGAGTCATATAATTCCTACATCACTTGCTACCAAGAGTAGAAGTAGATGTGACATGAATACAAACTACTGTGACATGGAAAACAAGCATGAATAAAAAACATTTTCAATGTATTTTGAAAAAGAGTATTGTCCCTGAATTTGACTCAATCACGATTTGGAATCTAATTTGTACAAAACATATTATGTGAATTTTTTTTGCCCTTGAAATTTTAAAACATCTTCTTCTATTGTTGGAAGATACTGTAGGGGTTCATACCTTTTTTGAACCTGAACATGGCCATTGCGCCACTTTGAGTGCCTTTGATTTCCTATCGATGAAAAATACGCTTGACGTCTCTTCTCTGTTAATGCTTGAGTAACTATCACAATAGGACTCCTTGCTAGTGCTCTCGCTTTCTCTCTCTTACACTCCTTCTCTTGGATCACTCTATACCACCATTGAAATGTTTGTACAATTGGAAGATGATGTTGTAAAGTTCCAAAATGCTGCGTATGCTTTGTATAAGCCATATTTGCTTCATGGTGACTCTTTTCCATTCCTTGGGTTGACCACACTAATAAGCTCCCATACTTCATTACATACCAAGAGCTATGCTTCACTATCACATGTTGCCAAAATCCATATATGTACAAACATAGTAAGCGCAATTGCAAAACTTCATAGTAACTTCCAATTATATACACATTGAATCATAAATTACAAGACAATTTTAATAAGCTTCACTAAATAATGTCACTTATAACATAGTGGGTGACAGAGCCTTCTCCAAATGTAGCAATGTAAGCTTGACCCCCATCGTTCAACAATACCCTTGTAAGCCCTTTGTTGATTTGTGCTCCAAAAAAATCCAGATGTTTTTCTTTGATTGGGCTTGCTCATGCACTGGAAGTATGGTAGGAGTGCTGTGAATGCCAACCACACCTCCTCTCATTGAGCCTTTGATTCACCGTAATTTGTGTTGTTGCCTTCGGCTTCGCACACATCTTTCCAAACTACATCAAAGGCAGACCAAGAGGAAGGCTAAAACATCTTGCAACACTTGGAACCATTAAAGGAGAGCTTACATGGTAGGTTTGAATTTGCTCCAGACAACTTTGGATCTCAGGTGAGGACTACAAATCCACTGCAGAGTCCAACTTTCGACAATGCCTTTTCCATATCTGCCACTGCTTGCTTACGCACTATAGCATCTTTGATGAGCCACATATAGGAAATTTGCAAGTGTACAATTTTTTCAATAACTCGACACATTGCATGAAGTGTGCAAAAGTGTACACATTTGATTGGGATGTTGATAATAGGTGCCCACTTGCCATTTCCATCCAGGCCTCCTCTAGGACCTCGACTTGGTTTTGCTGGAATTGATTTTGAAAATAATCCTCCATTCTAAGACTATTTGCATCGCCATGGTTTATGTGCTTCTAAATGTGAGAGGTGTTGTTTCTCACGCTTGCTCTACCAACAATACATGCAAGAGTGTGTAGAATTAGCACCATGAGAGAATCCATAGAGGCATTTCACGGTTTTCATATCACACGCCAAATGCCATTCTATTGAAAAGTCCCCTACATTCTCCACAATAAGCTTTTCGCCAATGGATTGAACATCTATAACCATTGGAATGGGTGTTTGCTCCAAAATCCACTTTAGGCACTCATGCGACTCTTTGACCACCTAAAATGTGCCAATAGGCCATATCTCCTTTTGTGATTGCACAGAGAAGAATCAGGGATCACTCTTGAGCTTATGTGGATCATTGATTGCTCTATTTATAATCGTGATTGACATCCGCTCTTGCTTTTGGCCCTTCACAATCTCTGCCTCATCCATTTTCAACACAAAGATGAGGGGCCTAGCATCAAGCTCTACACAAACATCATGAACGACCAATCAAAATTAGGAGAATGAAAGACAAACTAGTAAAGTAAATGAATGAGTTGAATGAATTTCATGGCCAAGCATAAGATTAAAACAACAAGGGGAGTTAGGTACCTTCAACAGAAAACTTGTAATACTTGACCATTGATCTTTGTATTGTTAGCAAGTCTACAAATAAATTGTTGCCTTCATCAAGGTGCAAATGTGTTGGAGCACTGCATTTCTTCGGATTCTCATTGGGCTGGATAGGAACTTCCCATGAATTACTAATGTGGAAGTATTGGCCTACATAATCTTTCAACTTCGAATTCAATGTAGTTCTAAGCATACCCACCTGCAAATTCACAAAATATTTTCAAAACAAAATTAAATTATGCTCAAAAGTCAACAAAGTAGTCCAAAAGCAATCAAAATGTACATGGAATTCACGCAACAACAAATGAAACTTGTGCTTTGAAGGGGAGCTCTCTTACATTGAAAGCGGTGGGCATGGCCTTGAATTTTAAGGTCTTATCAACTTGGCGCATGCCATTCTTCATGATTTGGAACAATCTATTGTACCCTGCATGCGGAACCCCATTCTCATCTTCTACACAGAGGATCTCCTTTGAGTTCACAATATCACCTACCACTTACAAGTGCTTGTTTGTTATGCCTGTGGCCACCTTCCGAAATTTGGCAGTTGCCATTACTAACTTTGCTTCGCCCTGCAATAGGATTTAACCGAGTACCACCCTTGTTGCACAATGCTTCAAAGTTGTGCCGCATAGTCTTTTGTGTGTGCCATTCATGTCATTTTTAGAGCGAATGTCGGAGACTGTCTTCAGGTTAAGTAGCTCTCTAGAACAAAGCAACAACCGTGATTTTGTCAATAGACATGCAATTTTTTCACCATTAAAGGACTTGATCCATTGTGAAATAGTCAAACTTCCTATCTCCGCTAAATTTATCCTTTAAAATTGTTTTTAAACAATAAATTTTTAATTTTATTACTTCAAATTCTGAATTCTATATCACTTTGAAAAAGTTGAAGTTGTTTCATGGAAAACTGTAATTGTTATAATTTTTGTTGCAAAAGTTGAACATGAATTAGTAAAACTAGCAAAAACAATCCAAATTATTTAAAATTTTCTTGAGAGGTACCAAAAGTAATGGAGATTAGTGTGCAAAAATTTTAATTGGTAATTTTCTTTTTTTTAAATAGCAACAACAAAAACCTTGAAGTCAAATTCGACTATCAAATCCAATTTCAACAATGGTTAGCTTGGGGTACCTAAAATTGTTGTCTAAACTAGAATGTCAATCCATTCCAATGTGTTAAACAACTTCATATTTAAACCCCTAAATGTTGAAGGCAACAAATTTTGGTGTCAACTAAACTTTGAATTTAAATAAATCCTTACTAAATTACCATTTTTAGAAGGTTTAGATTTTTGAAAAAATTTCTATTTGAAGTTTGTTTTATCATCAAAAGTTTAATTCTGAAAATGAATGATTATGATTTTTCTATTCAAAATTTTATGCAAGGGGGTCTATTACAAATCTTAACTTTCTAGTGTTGAGGGCTCTTGGAAAGTTGGAAATGAGCCTCAAATACTAGCACTAGAACTTGGAGAAAAAATCACATTTAGAATTCATTTTCAAAAATTGTAAAGTAGATTTGGAGAAGAAACAAATTGACTAGGGTTTTGCATGTTTTTCTCTTTAACCTCATTTTTTTTTGGTGACCAAATCTTTAGATATGACATGTGAAAAGAAGATTAAAAGACTTCAAATCACTTTTATAGTTTTAACACCCTTGTGATCAAACATTATAAACTTTCAATCCATAAACAATATTGTTGTGTTTTCTTTTCCAATTTGATCTCTACCATGTCTTGATTGAATTTATATAGTTAAAATTCAAAAAACCCTCATAAATCTTATCAAAATGTTCACATTTTATTCAATTTAGAATAAATTCTAAAGAGCTCATAAAAGGCCTTGGACATTAGGGGTTAAATATAATCAGGGTTGACAAATCTGAACGTCTGCCCCAAATTCACGTCCATCATCCGGACGTCCGGACGCACGGACTCCAGCGAATGTAGCGTCCCTAGCACCGTCCACAAGCGGACGACGCGGTCATGGCGGACGGGCGGGGCAGACGGGCAGGGCGGACGGTGAAGGGCGGACGGGTGCGGTAGACGGTGGAGGGCGGACGGGCGGACAGGCGGTTAGGCGGACAGGCGGATGGGCAATCAGCTGGGCGGACGCTCACTATGTAGTACCAGCAACTTTTAGTTCAAATTTCCAAATTCGTTTTTTACAATTTTGGGGCGCGTAATATACCATTGGAAAGGTCTTGGAAATACCTTTCCAATGGTATATAACACGCCTTGAAACACCAAAATCTCCAACCGGAAATGCCAAGAGAAGTTTGGTGCCTCAAAAAGTAAGCGTCTGCCTTGGTGTTTGGCCGTCCGCCCTCCTGTCCGCCACGAGCCTTTCCGTCCGCCATTGCCAACCGCCCCGACCTTCTGAGCCAACATCATGGCATCCGCCTCCTTATCTCACCTACTTGACCTCTGTCCACTAGCAGTTCTATTACATTTAATTCTGAAAAGTGCAGAACTACAGCTTATTTTCCAAAAAAAGACTCTTTAATACGACAAGTATCCAATGCAATATTAATGTAAGAAAAGAATAATTCCAAGTTTTCCTCCCCACATTTAAACATGCTTTCCAAACCCTATACCTTAAACCCTAAACCCTAAACCCTATACCCTACAAAAAAAATCTGAATTGTAGATCCCTCAATTGTACATATTAACTTATAACGTTGTAGGAGTTTTGAAAAGTAGTGGTGTGATGTGTGAAATATGTTTTATTTTTTAATATTTGAAGTTTAGAATGCAATCATGATAATGTGATGCATATGTAGATCTTACTATCTTTGTCATTTAGGTTTCAATTGTTCTTAAGATTTACTTTATTATGGGCTACAACAAAATTGTGGATCATTGGATTATAACCTAGAGTATTTCATCAATTTTTGTTATAGAATGCATTGATAGTGTAAAACACCAACGTAAATATTCTAAAAGAATTTATATTATCTCATTATTCTATTACAACATTTATGGGATGATGCTCAAAATGATTTAAGTACTTTAATATAATTTTATATGATATGATGTGGACTACATTAAAGTAAGCATTTATACAATAAAAATGAAATGGAGGTTCTTATCATACATGCTTATACTTATATATACATGTGTGCACCCTAAATTGTAAACCATCAATAAATTTATCACAACCCTAAAATATTAGGGCTTAGGTAGTGTAAAATGTGATTGACCTTCAAATATGATGAGCTTTCAAAATTCAAATACAACAATTGAGATAAGTAGGTCATACTCCAATGATTACAAGTCCGTTTCATCTCAAGACTTTTTTGCAAATGATTTTACGAGAAGGTTCATAATATCATATCTTGTAGATTATAAATTTACAATATTGATTTAATTGCTTATGTAGTTGTGTAGGCCTAGGATTTTTTAAAATCTTGAACCCGCAAAGTCCTAAGCCTTTTTTTTCTATTGAATATCATTCAAAATTGTCATTTCTATTGTGAAGAGCAAAAAACTTTATAAATTAACTTTATATCTAACCATAGGAATTTGTACTAGATTAGTATAAAAATGTATGGGAGCAATGTTATCATCTTGATAACATTAAGTGCATACATTGCATGATATTTGTATTTAAAGAAAAAAAATCTTTTCTTTTGTCTTGCTATACTTGATTCTTGGGCTTTCATTTTCTTCACTTTAAATTTTGGCACTAACGATTTTAATTTTATAATATTTTCTATTGAAAAATCTAGCTAATAAGCGAAGAATCTTGGATAAAAATTCAAAAATAAATCATTTCATTGAGATCATATTTCACAAGAGTCCTCTATAAGAGTGTAGGGCCTTTGAGACTTTAGGAATTAATTACTTTCCTTCAAAGGTATAGAAATCAATTAGAAATTGAATCCAATTAAATTGTTACAATTTTGACTTTGAATATCTTTTGCTATTAGCCAAAAAGTATTGTTGATATGGCAAACTTGTAAAAAACCACCAATGTAAAACTAAATTCCTTTTAATTACACATCCATTTGAATTTTTTGTTTACAAATCAAATGATTTTCCAAAGAAGAAGCTATTTGGTGACACTTTTCATAGTTGTATTGATTTAGTGCCTTACTATATAACATATTAAAGACATAATTTCTATAGCTTTCTTCATTCACCATGCATTGCATGCTCTACTTGTCCGCTCATCCGCCTACTTCTATAAAGTTAAAAACAACTCTCCCTCTCACCTTCTCCCTTGTCCGTCCGTCCGTTGTGGGCCGACCTCCACCAAATTGAAAACACTTGACTCTCGCATCCAACTCTTGCTCCCGCCTTCCTCCCCGTCCGCCCGTCCACCTATCTGCCCGTCCGACTGTCCACCCGTCCGCCTATCTACCCGTCCGCCAGTCCACCATATGTTGAATTCCACCAATGGCCCCTTGTGCCCGCCTTTCCCTCCTGCCTTTCCTCCCCATTCGCCGTCCGGCTGTCCACATTCGCCCTCCGCCCGTCCGCCCGTTCGCCTAGCGAACAAGAGGGCGAACAGCAAGGCGGACGCCCATGTTTTGAAGTAACAAACTTCTTTTAACATTTCCGATTAGAGATTTTTGATTTTTGGGGCGTGTGATATACCATTGGAAAGTTATTTCCAAGACCTTTCCAACGGTATATTACACGCTCCAAAATTCTAAAAAACGAATTCAAAAATTGCAAGTGAAAGTTGCTGCGATTACATAGTGAGTGTCCACCCAGCTGATCGCCCGTCCGCCCGTCTGCTTAGCGGACGGGGGGCGGGCGGACGGGAGGGCGGATGGGCGGACACCAAGGCGGACGCCCATGTTTTGAAGCAAAAAACTTCTTTTAACATTTCCGATTAGAGATTTTTGATTTTTGGGGCGTGTGATATACCATTGGAAAGTTATTTCCAAGACCTTTCCAACGGTATATTACACGCTCTAAAATTCTAAAAAACGAATTCAAAAATTGCAAGTGAAAGTTGCTGTGATTACATAGTGAGCGTCCGCCTAGCTGATCGCCCATTTGCTTGGCAGACAGGGGGCGGGCGGACGGGAGGGCGGATGGGTGGATGGGCGGACGCCAAGGTGGACGCCCATGTTTTGAAGCAACAAACTTCTTTTGACATTTCCGATTAGAGATTTTTGATTTTTGGGGCGTGTGATATACCATTGGAAAGGTATTTCCAAGACCTTTCCAACGGTATATTACACGCTCCAAAATTCTAAAAAACGAATTCAAAAATTGCAAGTGAAAGTTGCTGTGATTACATAGTGAGCGTCCACCCGTCCGCTTGGCGGACGGAGTGGGCGGACGGGATGGCAGACGGGGTCGTGGACGGGTGGATAGGATGGCGGACGGGATCGCGGATGGGCGGACGGGATGGCAGATGGGGTCGCAGACGGGATCGCGGACGGCGGGAACGTCCACTAGTCCGCTTGTCATCGGACGTTGTGGACCCCGCATCCAGACGTCCGAACGTCGTGTCAACCCTGAATATAATAAAGTATGATTTTACAAAATATGAATTTAATTGTCTACATTAGTAATGTATCAAGAAAAACAAATTCATCACAAAAAAGGAATTTTAAGAATTTGTTATAAATTCTTTAGTTAAAAAAGTAAATTTTGTCCTATTGTACCTAAAACCCTCAATAACAAGCATTTGGAATATCACATAATTTTATTTTAATATCACTTTTGGATATGACTTCTATTTAGTGGTCTAATAAAATTAATAATTAATTTTTTCAATAAAAATCAAATAATTTGTGCACTATAATGCCCAGGAATCCCAAAATTTAGCATTTTTTCTCACCTCTATCAATAAATCCAAAATATGATTTTTAAAAAACTCATTAGGAATATATATTTTGATCCCATTGAAGTGCAAAAATTATTTTTTCCATTTTAGGGTCTTCTTAATTGAAAAATGAATAAATTAGGCAAACTTTGAAGATTTTAAACAAAAATCACCTAACTAGTGTGTTCAAAAAGTCATACCCCAGCTAACCATTGACTATTTAATATCATTTTATTCAATTGATGTGTAAAATTTCAATATTTCTTTCTAGTGGAAAAATGCATTTTCTATTGATGTTTTATTTTTTCAATAATTTTGATGGAAAAATAAATTTATGGTATTTTTTTGAAGCTAAAGGTAGAAATAGAATTATATCAGTTCTAATATAAATTAGAAGAATCTGTAGTTTTAATTTTAAATGAAGGATAGAAACATAACTTTATAGTGTAAATTTAAAATACATTTTATGAAAAGTAAATATGTATGAAAAACACACCATATTGTGTTATTTGGATTCTAACACATGGAGCTTCAATTGCAATAACTCTTTCAATTTCTAACATTCCTCAAAAACATTAGAATGGAGTAGAAACAAAATTCGTTTTCTTAGATGAAACCAAATTCCCAAAATAATTTTTTTGGAAGTTATAATCAAGGTTTACTAAGGCACATCCACTTTTGGGATGCCTAGACCTTTATGGATTAAAGGGAAGAACTTTCCGGTCACCAATTTTATTGAAGAGGCGGAAAATTTTGGTCATATCCTCAAACTGGTTGACTTTACGATACTAGTTATTTCCGATCATTTGGTACTTTTCATTCCTCTGTCATAACATTCTATTTCATAACATCAAGTAGCAATGGTAGAGGTTTGGGTTGACGACATGAATCCTTCAATTACTTTGTTTTATCTTGTGCGTTGTCTCTATGTTTCATGTACTCCGAAGCTTTCCTGTTCGAGTGACCACCATATTTTCTTTTCCTATTTTCTTTTGCCAAACTTTCATGTAAAAGGATGCTTCATTGTTCGCTGACCGACACATAATGGATAGGGCATGATGTTCAGTGTTTACATTGTCACTGGCGACAGATATGGATATGGATATCGTAGCTAGCCATTAAGGTTAAGCAGTGCAAATATGGAGCTATGCCCATCATGTCTGAGAACACGCTCTCGTCAGTCATAAAAATTAATTTTTTTTGGTCCAGATTTCTCAAGAACCAGATTGAGTTTGTTTTGAGATTGTAAGTGATTTTCTCCTGAATTAGTGAAAAGCAGGTATGATGAAGAGGTTTTGGTTATGGCAATCCACTACTATCATTTGCTTGTAGCATTTGGACAAATTGTGAAGATATATTTCATGAGGGCAGACGAGTATGTCTTCCTCTGAAATTACCCATACAGTTTCCTCTCTGAAATTACTTCATCTCTTTTTTGAAATGCAAGATAATCTCCTTAAGAATGGTAGGAACTAGTAGCTATGTGATTCATGACTTTGTTTCTTGCCTATTTTGTTCTTGACATCCTAAATACTCTTAATATTGGGATTTCCAAGAATGAGATATTCACAATAGAGCATGACCTATCATGCAGGATAGTGCAGATAAACGATGTCGATATGAGACATGTATGACAGATGAGGTTTAGTCCCAGTGGTCATATTGTGGCAATGGCTGCAGGCAAAGACATTGTCCTGCTTGACCCCAAGTTGTGGAAGGTCATGGCAACACTGAAGGTTTCTTTTTTGCTCTATTTTTTCCACTTTGCATTAGAGTTCTTCAATAAGTAATGGTGTTCCATCCCCATTGTGAACTCATGTCGTCAAGGGAATAAGACATCTTTTGAATGTCTGAATTTGGACACGGAATTTAACCTAAAGAAATCGGCAAGGAGCCAAGTTTGTATTGTGAGCACTTGAGGTGAATAAAAAAAGTCTAGCTCAGTTTGAGCTTGGAGATTTGCAAGTATGGGATCAGAATTCCAATCGGGGAAAGAATCTATGAACTGCATTAAGTTAATTCAGTTAATGGAGAAGCTTGAGAATGTTAGTTATTGGATATCATGCCAAGTCATCCAAATTAAAACTTCAATCTCAATCTCAAAGTTGAGATGCTGAACAAGGTTCTTGGACATAATGCCAAGTTATTCCATTGAATCCTTAACCTCCAAAATCCAAGAAGCTTAAGCAAGTTGTTGGACATAATTCCAAGTCATCCATTGAATCTTAAGAGTTATGGTTTGTACTTTATAGTCAGTGATGAAGAGGGCTCACACTAATTCAACTATCAATGGCGTGAGATACTTCTTGAAGACATGAATAATTGAGTTTGAAAATAGGTAGTCCTCTCTAATCGGAATCTCATAGCTCACTCATTGACAAAATATGTCATGCGGTATGCCTTACATGCATATGTAGATCAACTCACACAGGTTTGCTGAAACGATATTGTGATTTATTGCATTATCAAAGAGGGTATGACAAAGGTGAAATCCTTTCTAAGTGAAGGAGCACCTTCTCATCAGTGTAGGAGCAGAGAGCTTCAGGGCCTTGAATTCTAATTTGGTCTGATTCTCCTTATTGACCTGCCGCAAGTAAGTCAGAAATTTAAACACCACTTGGAAATTACTCTATAGAAAATGACGAAATCTAAGTGAAGTACATTTAGGAAGAGAACAAAACAAGATCAAATGTAGGGAGTGTGTCAAATTGGCCTAGGTTAGAATTACATTTCTCACCAAACCAGACTCTGAGCTCACTCTAAGCTCAACTAAAGTTCCAGTTTCCTCCAGTGACACACGATATGGCACCCACCTTCCTTGTCATCAGAAGCTTACTCATTCAATTTTTTAAAATTAAATGAAAAAAAAATTTCAAGTCGCTGCTTCTGAAAGAACACTGAAAGCGACTGGGGCACTACTTCAAACTATCTAACAGTTAAACTAAGGCATCGCGCAAGTACCCTCATCTGACGCATCCGAATAGAAAATGACATTATACTCTTTGTTAGTCCCGATTTTCACACAAGGTGAATCTTTTTTCTGTAAGAGATTCCGCACTTTTAGTAGCTCACTAGGGTTCTTTCATATAGATTGGTTTATCAAACTCTGGCAGCCCTCCAGAGAGTCCAAACTTTCTCTAATGTTAGTGAATTATCAAGACCAAGCTTTTAAGGTACACAAGACAAGGCAAAGAAATAGAAGAAATCTCAATGTGGATTTGATCGATTGTCATTTGAGCATCGAACTACATTAATCAGCATAGTGCAGAAGTGCAAATACTTCCAAAAATTTTAGTTCAATATTTAAGGTTTAAATTCTCCCAAGAATCAATATAGAATGGGCAAAATTTGAATGGAATATTCATGCAGTAAGACAAGACAACCCCGAGCAAAGTCACCAACACGACTCCCTAAACGAGGCCAATCAAATCGAAAGCTCAAATCAGCAAACCAATCATATTAATTCACGCATATAGGAGCCAATTTCCACCAATGAAGGTTTCTAAATGAAGAAAAAGAACGGAAAAAGAGAAGGAAAAAACCCTCCCACGCACATTTTGGAGTGGAAACGATGTACTTGTTTGGCAAGTGCAGATGACCAGTTTGACATTGAATTGGAGATGCAAATCCAAACCGATTTGAGCAAGAAGAGTATCGTTCAAGTGACCAAAGAGAGAGGAAGGCAATCACAGGGCAAGAGAAAGGGATGGAAGCAGAATGCCAGAAAATGGGAAAAAGTTCCTTCAATAGGGGAGCGTAAACGTCTCCTAACAGGGCCCATACAAAATATAGTGTAAGGTCAAAAAATTAATTTTTTTTCTATATCTAGCTATAGAATATTAGAATCTTGCACAAGATTAGTCAAAATTTTGAAATTTTGTCTAGAAAAAAATTGATAAAATGAAACCCAATTTCATTCTTTGAAAATTTGTTAAGGACATATAAAATGGAACCTAGATAATCTAAATTTTTAATTATTCTAACATAGAATTGAAACAAAGAAATCTAATTATTGAGATTGTTCTTGAAAGCATCTAAATCTTATAAAACTTTGCTTTTGGAAAATAGTAAAATATGAATTCAATGTATGTAAAAACGAATCCGATGTATGTAATTTTTTCAAAAAGATATATGATTATCTACAAGTAAGATTCTCTATCTCTAAAATTACATCCCAGATAGAATAAATAAAATTAAAAAAACATCTATTGTGTAGGAAATTTTTTATTCAAATTTATATTGAGTTTTTCTCCCTTAGAAAGACTCCATTGTTTTTTCCAAAAATATTGCAAACTTTTGTATTAGTAATCTTCAAGTAGAAATTTACATAATTATGAATCTTGTACAAATTTCTATATGGTTACATTAATTGAAATAAGTTTTGTTTGATCAAGCCTTTAATTTTGATTTTTAAAATTTTCTTTTTACTTCTATTCTAATTAAGACTTGACATTGTATCAATAAGCCTTTGTTATAAATCCACCTAGAGCCTCTTTGTTTCAAAACACCACCACTTCATTACTTCAACTTGAAACCCTTTAGAAGCAAATTCACATTATAGGTTCAAAAGTGGACATTTTCTTGAATGTTTATTTATTTATTTATTTTTGTATATTTTTCACAAATGTATGTAATAGTAGAAACCTTAGCATAATATAGAAAAATGATAATTTCTTAAATGCTTTTAGTAAACTCTAGTGGCTTCAAAAAATACTAAAATTTATCCTCCCGCTAAAGCATCAAGAACCTTATTTTCATCAAAAAAACACTCAAAACTATTGTCTCTAATGGAAAGAGAAAAGACTTTGAAAACTGTTTTTATTGTATATAATTTTTCATTAGTATAAGACTATGGAGAAGAAATTTCATAAACTTTGACTACATTGAATATAGGCTATTTGCATTTAAAGTGAAAAAAATGGGTTTTTTATACCTTGCATGACTAGATTATAAGATTTTCAATCATCTAACCTTTAAATTTTTTGCACTATACATGTTAATTTTATAATATTTTATGTTGAAAAATTGAATAGAGAGTTCAGGGGGAAAAATACTTGATTTCATTCTTAAAAAATTGCTAAATAGAAGTACATATGAGATAGAAAGAAAAGCTAAATTGCTAATAGCTTTTAGATGGAATTAAAACACATTAATCCCAATGGTGAGATTATTTTGCCAAGCAAACAAAACCTTGTGGAATTTTTTTTGTGAAATTGTGAAAATTGAATTCAAAATGAATTTGTACATTATTTTCTCTATGATTGTCTAGAAAACTAGATTATCCATAACATTCACATCACTAATCTAAATGGAATGAATCAAAGGGTCTACATGTAAACAAAATACAGTCTATAAGGAAAAGGATTAAATTAAAATTTCAATTCTTGTGTTGTTTAGGTTGCTTGACAAACTTCAATTTGCCATTAGAAGAGTTTTAAGGGCTTCAAGTGCTTGTTTTAGGGTTGTTCCTTGCATTGTTCCCTGTGCTGCCAAAAATTAGGAACCAACTCATAATGGGTTGAATTTCCAAATTTTTGGAAAAAAAATGATAAACTAGATTTTCCCAAAATTTCTAAAAAGTAATAATAAACCTAAAACTGAATTAATTAATTTTTTTCCATTTTTCTTTTAAAAAAAATTAAAATTAAAAAAAAATTAAAAAAATATATTATTTTTTTACATGGCAACATCTGCAACATGTTATATTGCTGATGTGGCAAGTTCCCACACCTTGGGAACTCAAAATAACTCGTGGACTCTTCATGCCCTCAAATCTCTTCTAATGACTGAGGGTGGCATAAATTTTGCTCCTAGTGGTAAATTGAAATAAAATTATATTCCCTCCAAAGTAATGTGTTTTTTATCTTCAAAAAATATTTCAAAAAAACATGCCAAAAATTGAGATCATAGGCATCTATTAGAACTTTCATTTGTCCCTAGAGGAAACAATGATCTTTTAGGGATTGAATCATATATGAATCCCTCCAAGTGAGAAATAAAAGCTTCAATAAGATTTGATTATTCTTATTTTTGGTCTGATCTTTTAAAAGGTTTTTAGATAGGAGAATAAATTAACTTTAGGAAAATATAATTTTCATTTCAATTGATATTTGGGAGAATTTTCTTTTTAATAGTCTTGTAAGTAAATCGTTCCATCTAAATTACATTAGAAATTTTGCATTGATTAAATCCACCCATCCAAAGAGTGTGGGTACATCACACTATTCATTCATATCACTAACCTTATGGATATGATCTATGGATCATATTTAACAAATACTAGTATGCCATGTGTCATTGTCACAATCAAAATCAAAGTAAAAGTAATTTTCTAATTTTTTTAATTCATCAAAACTTTGGAATCCAATAACTTTCACATTGTACATCTAAAAGCCATGAGACAAAGCTTGTGCACCCCTCTTTGCAGAGGACTTTTCAGCGGTATCAAGAACATGAATAGGGGACATATAGGCCCAAAAATCTCAATATAACAAACAAATCAAATCAATAGCTTCATTTATAGTAGGGATTGTTTGAGAGTCATTGTTAATAATATTATTCTAAGTTTCAATTTATAATACATCTTCACAATTTTGGAATTTAGACAACCCCTTAGTTTTAAGGGATTAATTAATATGTGAGATTTCTAATAATAGCCCTTAGATAGTCCTTAAAGGATTCTAATAATACCCCCTAGTCTTTAAGTGAATAAGTGATTAATTCATATGTGAGATTTTTAATAATACTATTAGGCTAAATTTATTTTTATTAAAAATAGAATTAAAAGATTTTTAATATATATATTTTTATAATGATTGCTTCCACTTCATTTGTTGTCAAAATCACAAAACTTAAGAGGTTATATGGGCATTTTTCATCAATTTCTTTTCTTTACAATTTACTACCTCAAAAGTATCAAACTTAGAATACTTGAAATTAGCAACCATGATTCAATTATACCCATGGTTGAAGATTGATAATATGGTAGAACTCGGAGCAGACCAACATGGTTACAAAGGCTCTTGGTTCTTAGTCAAAATTAAAGCACTTAAATACACCAAGAATAACAAGTGCAATGAAGTTCACGTCGAATATCCAGATTTCTTTGAAACTGATGATCCTGGTAGTGTACCTTTGGTGGAAGTGGTCAAACCAAGTGTTTTGCGTCCTCTTTGTCCTCATCGAGAAGAAGAGATTTTAAAAGAGACATATAGGCAACGACATCGACAAGTAGGAGAAGCAGTAGAAGCACGACATCAAGGTGCATGGTGGGAAGGATATATTAAAGAAGCAATATACGAAGAGAATGAATATGTTATCTCTTTTGAACATGGTTATGAAGATCTCAAGATGCCTGCTAATGAGATTCGCACTCGTTGGAATTACAAGCGTATGTCAAGAGGACATCAGTGGCAATGGATAAAGGGTTGAGATTCTAGAAAGAAAAATAGAATTATAACTTAGCAAGACTAGTCATACTACATTGTCTATTAGATTGTAATGAAAAAGTAAAGAACACATACCTTTTGTAAAACAATTATAATTACCATCTGTGTGACGATTGGCCGTTCAGACAGAGTGCTCAAAACCTAAACCCTGGACTCATCGCCGCCTCTCAATGTGCACAGCTCCCCTAACTAAGACAGCTCTTTCATTTAGAATAATTTTACGGAGCTTGACACCGACCAGCAGCTTTGTTTAAATCCGTGATTCTCTTGAAGTCTGCGAAATTGAGTGGGACAGACTGTGAGGACAGATTCAGTGCAACGGGTTACTCCCAACAACTATATTCAATCCCGGGTCGAAATTTGAACAAAAAGAGTGCGCGCTTCTACAATTCCAGTCCAAAATTCAAAGGAGGTTCAGATGCGCTCTTTTGCTTTGCAGCTGGTGAGAGCGATTTGAATGTTTTATTGTTTTCAGTTTGGGAATGCACCTGAGAAATACAATCGAGAGAAGGTCTTCATCTACCACTACATGAACCCTAACACCAATAGGACAAATTTGTTTCTAGTCTCTCTCACACTCGCACAAGCTCCAATTCTACCGCGTAAATCAATCCAAAAGACGACATAACTTAATTCAGCAATCCATAGTGAGTGTCTACAGTCTACAGTCTTGGGTTCAGGGGTTAGGGGTTTAGAGAATTAGGGTTTTAGCATTCCTGGCCAGTTCCCGAACCTCATTAATATCACGTTCGCTAATATCACATTCTCGCGCGCTTTTTATTCGGAAGGACCTTCAGTTGAATTGTCGAGGACTATCTCGAAAGTTTTGGTGTCCACGCAATGTTTGATGTAGCCGAGCTGTGTGGTTCAGCTAAATCGATTGTGGGTTTGCGCGATTCAGAAGCTTGGAGGGTTCTAGATGCCTCTGCAATTTGTACGTGACGCGGGTTTAGGAATAATCCCTACGTGATAGAGCTCTTCTAGCGTTCGATTGTCAGCAAATCTTATGAAATTCGTCTCGCACGGTTGGAAATGTTCGTTTAGGTGTTTAGCTCTGGAGGGATCCATCATAATATCGGTGCGGACCAGTACTCTTCCTACAAGGATTCCAACTTTTCACTGTCCGAGATTGCATGTTACAACAACAGGGTTTCGTCGTAATTTGAGCTTTGGCATTCGCGTCTTGTGTAACTCATCTTCCATTGTTGCTTCATCGTTTCGTGATCTGCCAGCCTCATTCTCTGTTACCCCTTGCCGATCGTTTTCCCCATTGCCAACTCCAAATTCCGAAATGGATCCCGATGAGAGTGGCAATCTTCGAAGTGAGCATCCTCCGAGAGAGAATCCTCGCGGTTTTCAAATCGTCGTGGCAGCCACGAAAGAGCACGGCATCGGGAAGCAAGGGACTCTCCCTTGGAAGCTCCCGACGGACATGCGCTTCTTCAAGACGGTCACGTCGTCGACCACTGCGTCGTCGAAGCGGAACGCCGTGATCATGGGGCGGCACACTTGGGAGAGCATTCCGGAGAAATTCCGTCCCTTGCCAGGACGCTTGAATGTGATTCTCACTC
The DNA here is from genome assembly GCA_963920665.1 of Straminergon stramineum. Lineage (NCBI taxonomy): Eukaryota > Viridiplantae > Streptophyta > Bryopsida > Hypnales > Calliergonaceae > Straminergon > Straminergon stramineum. Next base: position 2,166,737 of record OY987267.1, on the reverse strand, counting down.
GGAGTGGGATCATTACGCCGACACCACCGAAGGGAGTTCTGGTGAGCAAGAGCTTCGGGGATGCATTGCAAGTGCTTGCACGAGAGCCCTACGAGGAGCAAGTGGAGAGCGTGTTTGTCATCGGGGGAGGTCAGGTTTACAGGTTTGGACTCGAGCTCTTTCGTTATCTTCCTACTCGAGTATGCATGTACATTTGAATGTAAAATTTGCCTTCTTCATGCACTCACCAACTGCACAAGAAATTTTCGTTCGTATTCCAAGAATGTCGATTCCCCTCTTGTGCACTTCATCCAAATAGTTGTCAGTTGTAGAATTGCTCGAAACTTTGTTGTATGGTATGACCAGCTTTTACTCTTTAAGCATGTGAAAGTGACTATGTGAGGCGGATTTGTGATGACGGGGAAGTACTTGCTTTGGATATTCATCCTAAAACTGCATCATAAATGCATCATACTCAGTTCTTGAACCATTTTTCTTTTGCAAGGGTTGAGGCTCGATTTAAGAGGTTTCAAGTCAGTTAACACAATTTTGGCTTTGCTAATTATGAAGCTTGGGGTGTCTCTCATATTCTGAGTCTCAGGTTTGGATGTGAGTATCTGACCGAATTTTTTGGTTGCAATGCAGGGAAGCCATGGCGTCGCCGCTGTGCCAAGTCATTCATCTCACTGAAGTTGACGGCGATGTGGAATGCGACACGTTCATGCCTGCTGTGGACACGGACATCTTTCGTCTCTGGGCTGCCTCCATTCCTTTGCTGGAGAATGGGTTGCGGATCAGCTTTGAAACCTACGTCCGAAGATCGCCCACCAAAGAAGCACTTCCTGTCCAGAGCTTGCTGTCCAAGTCCGTGTTGGAAGCTCATGAGGAGTATCAATATCTGGGATTGATCGACGACATTATCAAAACGGGGGCGGTGAAAGGAGACCGTACCGGAACGGGCACCATTGCCAAGTTTGGGTGCCAGGTGCAGACGTTGTTGCGCATTGTTACTGTAACAGATGTTCAAACTTTTGTATTCCTCTAGCTTCTGAGTTAAACCCTGAAAGACCAAGGATTCATGATTTTAAAACGGCCAATCGTATTGTGAGAAGTAAGATGGGACGAAAAATTATATCATCAGTATCGGTGAGGAACTGTAATTGTGTTGAGTCACAGAATAAATCTAAGTGGACAACTGAAAGTCTCAGTTCCAAACTGCAAAATAAACATGAGGTCCAATTTGGGTTTTTGTCCTTTAGGGGCTAAGAATTGGCACATTCTAATTTCATGAGTCTGGAAGCATGTCGTAAGAGTAATGTTGTGAAGATAGGTTTGGTGGCGGTTGTTGTTAATAATGATGTTTTCTTTAAAACTTATGTGTGACATTTTATGCGCAGATGCGGTTTAATCTTCGCAAGTCTTTTCCACTACTGACGACTAAGGTAAGGAAGTTCTAGTTCTTAGTTCTAGTTCTTTCTTCAGTATTTTACAGCGAGATTATTAATTTGTGGATTTTTCGAAGTATGTTGTTTTGTTCACGTGATTTTGGTGTCATTAGTTTTGGGTGCTGGCAGCGTGTATTCTGGCGTGGAGTTGTGGAAGAACTTCTGTGGTTCATCAGTGGGTCTACAAATGCCAAGGTATGTGCATTAACAATGTTTCTATTCTTTTGGATGTTGTTATTGCTGCACTGGAAGTTGGACTTCTTTTTCTGGTCGTGTAATATATGACGCTCATTACCGGTATATTCCTGTGTATCAATGGCAGGTGCTTCACGAGAAGGGTGTGAATATATGGGATGGAAATGGGTCTCGAGAGTACCTTGACAAGTAAGCAAATTATCTTCGTATTCCTGTTTCATCCCTGTTTTCAATATGAAAGAGGCAAGCAATTTCTTTGCCCGTAGATTCTGATGTAACACTGACTCGAGGCCTGGGTTAGGGACTTCTTAATTTTTGGTACTGGATGTAAATCTGGAGTCATAATCCTAGAGTAAACCTGAGTATCAAACAAGTATCTTCAAATGTTTCTGCCTGTGTTTCGCGAGAGCAAGCATAGAAATTTGAAATTTGAGGTTCAATGTTAATTGTCATACTCAACCTACTTTCTAATTGAAATTACAGACTGGGACTGAGAGACAGAGAAGAAGGCGACCTAGGCCCTGTGTATGGATTTCAGTGGCGCCATTTTGGAGCGAAGTGAGCATTCGCTTCATTCAATCTTTTGCAAGGTGTCGTGTATCTTGTATATTCTGTATCCGTCTTATCATCAGTACTGGTATTCTGTTTCATTGTGACTAGTTTCTAAGCTGACCGGACTTTTATGTTTTTTTTCATCTTGGAGTCACTTGTGCACACTACAATACTTAATGACACGATTGAATCTCTTAGTAATGATGATTCTATTTTACGATTGTCGTTTGATTGAGTTCTTCTTCAATGTTCAGGTACGTCGACATGCATACGGACTACACTGGTCAAGGCTTTGACCAGTTGAAAGATGTCATTCACAAAATCAAAACAGATCCAGATGATCGCCGCATTATTCTGTCAGCTTGGAATCCAGATGACTTGAAGCTGATGGCTCTTCCACCCTGTCACATGTTCTCTCAGGTTAGCGTCAGCCCTAATTAATCCCTAAATGACCAAGAAGCCCAAATTGACCCTTATGTTCTTTCAAGCAATTTTGAAGAAGTCGTGTGGATATCTTCTTTTGTCCAATTTTATTTTACCAATTCGTGCTATGTTCTTCATTGATTTTAGTAATTTAAACTTAAGTACCATCTGATTTATATTTTTCACTATATGATCCATCGAATTTTTTTTTTTATAACTATGAATCCTTGGTCCTTTAGTGGTTAATGGCAGGCCCCTGAAACAACCACTGTAAACTGTTGGTATCCAGATTCGATTTCGGCCATCTGGGAGCTTCTGAATTTATGGCTGTAGCAAAATAATTCGGTTCTTGTGAATGTTTAATTTCATCCCTCTATGTTGACATACAACTTTTTTTGAATGCAGTTTTATGTGGCAAACGGGGAGCTTTCGTGTCAGATGTACCAGCGGTCCTGTGATATGGGATTGGGTGTGCCTTTCAATATTGCATCTTATGCTCTTCTCACATGCATACTCGCCCATGTCTGCGGTACGTTCTCGTTACAGTAACTTTTCGTGTTGTTTGTCATCAATTTAGCAATGTTGGAAACTTATTGAAAGAGACATATTTTGGGCATTGTATTTTGTATTTTTTTGTACACTCGGACGCCTTATAAAATGAATTTGGTGCATATCTTTGCCTCATTATTATTTTCTGGTCTCTAATGTTCATAATTGATGATCGCTCTTTGTTATTGGTGTATCAGATTTAGTTCCTGGTGATTTAGTTCATGTATTGGGAGATGCACATGTGTACAAAAATCACGTGGAACCTCTACAAGAGCAACTGAGAAATGTTCCAAAGCCATTTCCGGTAGGTTATCACGAGTGCTTCCTCTCAACGGGCGATCCATTCTTTTCTCGACATCATTTTTGTGTCAAAGGAATGATTTTACCACTTCAAGGTGTTTTTGCTGATTTATTGCGGATTCTCAAATCTGTGAAGGAAGGGTTTGTTGATACATGGTTTGGATTGAAGCTTGCACAAAACTGGAGTAGTAACTGTCTTTATAATTTTGCAGCGTGTGCAAATCAAAACTTCAAAGCGAGACATCGACTCATTCGTAGCTGCTGACTTTGAGCTAATCAACTATGATGCTCATAAACAGATCCGCATGAAAATGGCCGTTTAAGGTAATGTTACTGTCTATGATATTCATGAACTATGTGGGTAACCATTTCCAAGTGGAACTCCTGTTGTATATGTTGGCTTTACTCTGGCTATATCATATCCGCATATATGATAAATCTATCGTCATGCATCAATTTTACTATGATGGATTGCATCTTTTATTTTTTACTTGAAATGAAAGATCTTTCAATGGCATTGCCTTACACATTTCCTGATGATGTGCAGAAAACCCAAAGAGTTGGCATGCCTGTCCAGAACGATCAAGAGAAGTTTCTTGCATAGAAACCAGTCGCCTGCATGGACTCATCTTTTCCCACATTTCTAACTGAAACATCTTTTCATTAACTTCCAGAGCATTTTGCATTCAGAAAAACTTAGCTGTGTTAGAAATAATCACATTTGAGTTCATTCGTATTCTTGGTAAACCATTTTCCGGAACAGATTTTTGGATTGCTTCACATACAATGTCCACCGTGAATGGCACTATTCCTAGTTCTTTTTAACTTGGAAAAGATTGACACTTATTGCATTGAGGAATAGAGATTTTTTGAAGTAACATATTTCAAATTGCAAAATGCAAAATTTGGAATGTTGAATATGTTTATTGATGGTGTTTTAATAATGCATGCAATTGATAGAGTTGCCTTTGGTAGGGTTAGAGTTATCACTGGATGATAGGTTACAACTTTGTAGGATCTATACATATTGGTTTGTTCAAATTTTCTGCATGGTTGCATGCTAAAGCTCTAATGTAGTGTAAGTATTTGAATTATATTATTATAATGCTCAATGCCAGTTTATAAAAAGTGATTTTTGGAGCATGTTTAATTGACATCAATTTAAAGAGTGAAACATTATGTTTCAAGAAAAAAAGGAATGAAATATTCCTTAAGTGAAAAATAAAGTTTCATTCATTGTTTATAAATTTGTGAAATATTTTTATCAAATACTATCTAAAGATTATGGACAATAAAGTTGTGGACAAAAAAATCCATTCTTCACTTTGACCTTTTTGACATAGTCAATTTCCACCCAATTTAGAAATATATATTCTTAGAAGTTGAGGAAGTGGGATAGAAGGGATTAAAATTTGTGGTGTAGACAATTGCTCAACCATCCTTCTAATTCCCAATTTTGTACCTATAATTCTCAAAGAATGTGCCATGTTCATCAACATCTATCAACATTGTTTTGGCTTGGCCTATTCTTGAGAACTTGAAAGTGCTTCAAATTAAGCAAGTGTTATGTAGATTGAGAATAGATTAGTATTAAAGTAGTTGTAGATTGATGGTGGACTACTTCATTTCAAACAATTTCTAGAGCCTTCAAATTCTGATTTAAACTTATTATTTTGAAATTTTCTTACTAGTTCTCATTGTTGGATACTCTTAAAATTTTAATACCTTTTCTCTTTCTTTTACAACTTTCAAAATATATATTTAGTTTTAAAATTTGACAAAGAATTTACTATGTGGAAAAGGGTCTCAATGAGGAATGGATTCTTTTGTCACCAATTGTACATATATTTCACAATAACTTCTAATCCCTTTTGTCAATGGTTAGGTTCAACATTCTCTACCAAATAAGTCATTGAAGTTGGTAGACGCCATTAGGCAAATGCCTAAAATAGATTTCTTTGTTTTTTCATGCAATTTTTTTGAAAAAACAATTCCTAAAAATCTAGCATCTATTTTTTGAAATATTCTTTGTTGACCTTAAACAATAAATATATCGTATATCTTTGGGCATTCATTTGGGGAGTCGGATTTTTTTTTTCTAAATTTAAAATAAAATAAAATCGTTGAGTAAAATGGACTATCTTTGAATAGGTTTATTACAAATTGAAATCATTATTGCTTAGCAAATTTATATGAGGAAATTAACTCAAAGTCTACAATATTATTGGCATGTTTAAAATTTACTATTAGGGAAAAGAAATCAAGTTCTCATAACCCAATCTTTGACTAGTTATAGTGGTCAATGTAAGATATAAATTTATCCAATCACCTAAAATTCACATACTAAAATAAAATTTAAAAATTTGTTAAATTTTCAAAGCATAATTTTTTGAAATGGACTTGAAAAAAATTATAAATATTTTTTATAATTAATTCTGTAAATCATTTCTCTTCTTCATGATCCATACAAAAATCTCAATTTTTTTAGAAAAGAAGTCTTCTATAGCACATCAAAATTTTGTCCAAAATCCTCCTTTGGTTCAGTACTATAGGGGTCCAAAACGTCCGATGGATCTAAGTATACGCACGAAGAATATCATCCTCTCATACGGGTGTCGTACACACCGGGTATACATCGAAACCACCCGGATCCCGCCGGGCCTACCGACGGGACTGGTCGTCCCGGACGTCCCAGTCATCGCGACGAAGAATGCAAGTGAGGCCGGGCCAGTCCTTGGCAAACGGAGGAAGACAAGCTTCGCAAGCAGATTCGGAATTGGAAACCCAATTGATCGTGTTGCGTGCTTCCGGCTGCTGGGCGCCGATAGCTATGGCGGGCATCATCAAGAATCTGCGCGTGACGCAGACGGGCGCGGGATCCAAGTCGCTGGCGGAGGCACAGCAGCGGGCCACGAACTTCTTCCGGGAGGCTTGCCGCGCGCTGCCCTCCATCATGGATCGCTACAACTTGTACGAAATCATTACGTTGTCGGAGCTGCGATCCAAAATCGCCTTCGAGTTTCGACGACACCACCACAACACCAACATCAAGGTGCGTCAGGGTCCGGATTGGGCTTCGATTGGAGTTTTAGGGTTTGGAGTTGTGGTTTTCATGGTGGGTGTTTGGTTGTGAGCGGTGGTGCTTCGGCAATTGGGAAGGGATGTGCGTTGCAAATTTGACTTTTCATGGAAAATGCGCTGTGCAATTGGTGCAGGTGATTGACATGTTAGTGTTTAAGGGGCGAGAAGAACTTCAGTACTGCATCGACCATTCGAAGCAGAGACATCATCTGCTGACGCAATACATTGTGGGTAGGGAGGGTTTGACGGGAGACGTGTTGAAGCTGGGCGAGGCATTCAAGGGCGAGTCGGAGTTTTTGAAGACTTTCTACCGGGGCAACAACTGAGGACTCTCCAATTGGAGTGGTTTCTCTCACGTGGGAGCCTTGCATTGTCATTTTGGGCGCGCCTGTTTGATTTCGGTCTCTTAGGGTGTGAAGGAGCTTGCTGGAATTTGCGATTTGGAGTGGGCGCTTGTGTACGCAGATCGTTTCCGCTCTGAAAGTTAGGTTATGCCCCATTCTATGGGAGTCATTTCTAATATGGGCTTCATGGGATCATTTTTCCGTGAAAGAAAGCATACCTTGGCTCAACGTTTTTCCGTTGGAAATCCTTTCACTTGTATACAATCTTGAATTTTTCAGACGATCCTTGAAAAGAGTTCTGGGAAATATTTTCTCTGGAAATTTGACTTTCTGAAGTCTTGAAGCCTTGATCTTCAGTTTCAAACTGAGTCCCGGATTGATCTCATTGAGTGTCAACTTAGGGGTGGGTATGTTGGTTTTGTAGCTCAGGTGTATTACGTGGGGATTACTCATTTATGAACTAACCCCTAGACTGAATCTGGAAAGTCAGTCACGATTCCAGCGCTGTGAACAACTTAGAGCTCGTTTAACATTTAGTGTAGGACGTTTTTTTCCAATTCTCAGCAATGTCTGAAACATTACACCTTGAAGCTTTATCTTCTGCAGAATTCCTGGTGATAAACCTCGAAACTTAAGAGAGTGTTGTTGGGTTCCTCCCTGCGCGTGTCAGTAATCGCTTGTTGCATTCTTTTCTGAAACGACACATTATAGGCAAGAGAATGAGTAGGGAATGAGTCGCTGCCAACGTCCACAAGTTTTAGGGAGCAGCTGGAGTATGATGGTTCAGTGCATGGCTATAAGGGCATTCTTCGCAAATAGGCGATTGTAGCTACTGATATAGACAAAGTTCAGTGTTTCACAATGGAATTTATATGTATTCAAAGTTGTTCAAATACTATTTTTTGAACATGGAGTTTTAGTATAGTAATTTACATATCAATGGAGCCATCCTAGAGACTTTTATTATATGTTGATTACGTGTATGTGCTAAAACATTTTCATCTGAGTCCACAATTTGGAGATTCTACATTCAATATTCCCTAGATTCAAAATTCTCAAGAAAGCACTTCATCTGATACACATGTATGACACCAAACTTAACCTATAGATGATGTAGTTAATATTTTTTGACTGATGAATGAGAAGGAATTCTCCTCTATAGGGCAAAAGTGCTACTATTCATCTTCAGAATTAGAGGTGGAAAGGGGTGACCTTATACAATAGTTTGGCTTCCAATGGGTACTTTTTGGGTTTTTCGTAAAGTAGATAATGTCACATAGTTCCAAAAGGGATGATGTGCACTATTACAAGTCCATCCTTTAAGAAGTAACCTTTGTAGTGAGTAAAATACTAGCCAAACCTATATAGTGGGCCAAGTCATTTGCATGACAAACCACAAGGATGCTTGTTGTGCTCTAGGTTCTCATTGTGAATGTCAAATGAATTAATTGGATGATATTTTGTGGGACAAAAATATGGCAGATTTTTTGATAGGAGTTGAAAATGTAACAAGGGTCATGACACTACGTCCATAATATAATAGATGCATAATCCTTTGTTTGCAAAACTTTAGTTTAAACTTTACAAAGAATAATTTTATATGTATCAATTTCAAAAATACTTTAATGTACATGGACTTGAGAACAAAGTTGGAAACTCTAACTTTTGGCATGTTCGCTCTTTGACAAGTAAGGAAGAGAGTAACAAGGCAAGAAACTAGAGAAGACCAAGATACTGGTAACCACACAACAAATTACGACAAAGTGCTATGAAATGTGTAGCCATAGTATGTGGAGTTTGAAGGGTGGGAAACCATAAATTTCTTTAGTTGCCTAATTTATGGACTCATCAAATACAACATCTGTAATTCATATCCATCCATAAATTCACATTTCGACGACAAAAGTGAGAATTATTAATAGGTTGAATGAAGATAGTTGCTGGAATGTCAACCTCATGTTTTGTTTACATGCGGATTTCTCAACAGTGAGCAAGCAATATATAAAGCATAAGGCCATTGATTCAATTGACCCAAGGACTTGCATGCTTATGCCCTCCTTAGACATAAAAGCCTAGAAGGTATTGAATTGAAATAGAATAGAGATAGTAAATAAAAGATCCAATGTTACTCAACCACTAAAATATATAAGATCTATGTAGACCTTGAACCTAAGAATCAAAGCGATACATCATTTCACTACAAATGCATGTAACAAGTGCAATGTCACGGGAAAAATTATCTTTGATTGTTAATAGAAGCCATCTTCCATACGATTGCCTAGACAGATCATGATTATATTAACTTAGAAGAATGCTCAAAAGATATTAAGGCTAAGTCAATGTATACTATTTTACTTGGATTGTGCTTTGATCAAGCCCTTTATGATCATGATACCTAACTATCTTATTATATCCAAATGTAATCTAATCCAATTAGATGCAACCAACTCTAAGGGGCTCATACCATTCATTTGCACACCAAAAGCTCATGCTTATTCTAGCAACCCTTCCAAAAAATGGACTATTTAGAATATGCATTGAAAAGGAAAAATCACTTTCCATATCCAAAAGAATTTCAACTATAGTTCTCAACCATCGAGACAAAGAATAAGAGCATTCTTCATAGAGGTTTGAACACGCTTCAAGATTTTGTGAATAGGAAGCAAAACTCCTTCACACCCTAAGAGACTGAAATCAAACATGCACACTAGAAACGACAATGCAAGGCTCCCACGTGAGAGAAATCACTCCAATTGGAGAGTCCTCAATTGTTGCCCCGATAGAAAGTCTTCAAAAACTCCGACTCGCCCTTGAATGCCTCACCCAGCTTCAACATGTCTCCCATCAAACCTTCCCTATCCACAATGTATTGTGTCAGCAGATGATGTCTCTGCTTCAAATGGTCAATGCAATACTGAAGTTCTTCTCGCCCCTTAAATACTAACATGTTAATCACTTGCACCAATTGCACAGCACATTCTTTATGAAAAGTCAAATTGCAATGCACATCCTTTCCCAATTGCTGAAGCACCGCTGCTCACAACCAAACACCCATCGTAGAGACCACAACTCCAAATCCTAAAACTCCAATCGAAGCCCAATCTAGATCCTAACACACCTTGATGTTGGTGTTGTGGTGGTGTCGTTGAAACTTGAAGGCGATTTTGGATCGTAGCTCTGACAACGTAATGATTTCGTACAAGTTGTAGCGATCTATGATGGAAGGCAGTGCGCGGCAAGCCTCTTGGAAGAAGTTCGTGGCCCACTACTATGTCTCCACTAGCAACCTGGATTCTGCACCTGTCTATGCATCCAAAGATTTTTGATTAGATTGACCATAGCCAACAATTCTCCTTGTGAAAGCTTAGACACAATCAATCAGGCTGTGCACATGAGGCTTATGTAAGGCGTCCGATGTCGGATGTGAGGACATGAACCCCCGGGTTTGCTCCCTCTCACCCTCACGGTGCAGAGCAAATATTTTATACAACTTAAGGCTTCACGAACAAAGTTATTGCCAATTTTGCCCATAGGGTGAAAAGAAACATTCCAAAATAAGGCCTGTCAGAAGGGGCAAGCTCTAGGCCATGGTTGTTCGGCCGAACAACTTGACAACACCACGAATACGATGTCCAACACATCTAGTAGACCCCCTTGTCCGTCTAATAAAGTCGACTTTAAGGTTGACTTTCAAATAAAGCACTTTCTATTTCCAATCTTGACATATTTAAGTTTCATTTTATTGAAGTGTCTCAATTTAATACTCACTTATTACATTCTAAATTATGGATCATAAATAAAGGGAGATTTCAAATTGTCTTTGTTGATAGGATAAGGCCTTACATGACAAAATTGTCTAGTGTATGCAACACTTGTCTTATACGACATGCGACGTCAAACAAACAACTAGACACCTGAACCCCAAAATGCATTCGACAGAACAACCCTGCTCTAGGCAACTCTCCTTTGTCTCTCTCAAGTAGTATAGAGTCTGGATAGGGTCTACGTCACCACAAGGAGTGCTTATTTATTAGCAATAAAGTTGGTTTAGGGTGCTTCCTGAAGTGAGTTAGGATTTGTATTTATCGGCAAAATTATGGAGATTCCAAAGGGGGGATTATTAGCTCTAATGCTAGATGATGAGGGAGGTGATAGTTCTCAGGGAACTCAAGAGAGAAATTCTCGAGGTACTTCAAATTTGAAGAGGGAGTGGAAGGATGGAATTTTGATGCTTCTTGTGGACATGTGTGAATAGAAGTATTGGAAGTACAACCGCAAGCCCTTCAAGCAAGCAAATTGAGAGTTTTTTGCAAGGCAGTTCAATATACACTTTCCTAACAATCCAGAGAGGACTTGGTAGCAAATGTGTGACAAGTAGAGCAAGATGAAGACAATGTATATAGAGGAGAAAGCAAAGCAAGAAGAAACTAGAGCCCTGCCTTCCACTAGGACACTATGATATGAAATGTTTGACAATATTTATGGTAGAACTGCTAGAATCAACGGTGTCCCTCACGGTGTTGATCAAAGAGTTCATTTGTAGCATTTTGAAGTTCACATTGTGAGTGATGATGATGAGGTGACCTTGCCTAGTACTCCTCCTCACCTCCCCCCTTTGTAGGTGCTACTTCTTCACAATCACCATGTACACAGGCGGTTAATCAATGAGGTTGTGAAGGACAAGTGAACAAGAGTAAGAGAAAGTTGGATGCTAGAGATGATTCTATTACCTCAACCATTACTAGTTTTTTTAAGTATATTTTAGAAGTTGAGAAGATGAAGTTGCAAATCACTAAGAAATTGATAGATAGTGAGAGAGAGGGTAGAGAGATGGTGTTGAAAGAGCAACTACTGATGGCAACCCTATTTGTTGAAGCTCTAAAGGCAAAGGACTCTTCCACTACTTCAAAGTAGAAGTTGCATTCTAGGTGTTCTCTTTAGGGCATTAGAATGTTATTTCCCATCTTGTATGGAATTTGAGTTTGTTTGGATTTGTTCCAAATTCCATTACATTGAATTACAGATTTTTTATCTATAGAATTACATATACATGTATTTGTGCATTAACCCCTACAAGATTTATCTATTGTAGAATGGTCAAACTTTTGTTAAAGCTTAATTTAGTCTTTTTAAATTGAGTTCAAACAATAATCTTATATCTTTATTACTAGAGACTCTAAATTCTATATCACTTTGAGAAATTTCAATTTTCTTTGTGAAAAATTGTAACTATTATCACTTTTGTTGCAAAAATTGAACATGAATGAGTAAAAATAGCTAAAACAATCCAAATTATTTGAAATTTTCTCGAGAGGTTCAAGTAGTAATGGAGATAAGTGTGAAAAAATTTCAATTGGTTATTATTTGACACCCAAAACAACCACAACAAAGACCTTGTAGTCAAATTTGGCTATCAAACCAAATTTATCCTTTTATTTAATTGACATGTAAAATTTTGATCAATTTTACTAGTTGAAAAATACATTTTGTATTTATGTTGTATTTTTTTCAATAATTTTTATAGAAAAATCAAATCATTGTTTATCTATATTTTTTATTGTAGGTAAAAGGTAGAATTAGAAATATAATTTTATAATTTAAATTTAAAATCCATTATATGAAAAGAAAATATGAATGAGAAGCAAACCATATTCTGTTTTCCTATCTTTACAAAATGTTTTAAAAAATCATGACAAAAAATGAGACCATAGGTATCTACCTAAAATTCAATTTATCTCTCAAGGGGACAATGGTCCTTTAGGGATTAACCCCCAAATGCCCAAGGCAGTAAATTATGGTGTTGACAATACTTTGGATTTAAATAAAACCTAATTAAGTTGCTATTACTTTATAGACATATATATTTTTCAAAAATTATTTTTGAAGTCTAGTTTTAGCCACATAAATCTAATTATGAAAATCAATGATAATGATATTTCTATTCAAAATTTTGTTTAAGGGTGTCCATTGCAAATCTTCATTTTCTAGCATTGAGAGTTCTTGGAAATGAGCCTCAAATAAAGTAGATCTTGGAAAAAAATCAAATTAGAAATTCATCTAAAATAATTGTAGAGTATATTTTGAGAAGCCGTAAAATGATTGGGGTTATGCATGTTATGCCTATGAAGTTCAAAATATATCCATGACCAATTTTTTAGATTTGACAAGTCAAAATAGGATTGAAAGACTTTAAATCACTTTTATAGTTTTACCATCTTCATAATTAAACATTAGAACCATTCAATCTACAACAAGTGATATATTGTTGTATCCTCTTTTTCCATGTTATCTCTAACATATCTAGTTTGAATTTATATGGTCATAATTTACAACAAATTGATTATACTTATGAAGAAGTTGGCTTTTTGTTTAATATAGAGAAAATTCGAAGGAGATTCAAAAAGGCTTTGGGCTTTTAGAAGTTAAATTCAAAGCTAAGAAAAAATGCCTATGAAATGATGTTCTTTTCATTCATCACTAGGGTTTTCCAAAACCCATAGCCTAAATAAATTTTGTCTAAGCCTTTCTCCCTCACCTTTTGTTGGTTCTCCCTCTCTACCAACAGGTAGTCTAGCATTTTGAAATCCAACAAGTGGATCCCTTCATAAACCTGCATTGGCCACATAAGGCTCTGGCTTGTCCAACATCTTACAATAATTGTGTAACCAACAATATGCTACTATAATCCTAGTAGCTCTGTCAACTCTAAAATTCAAGTTCTTCAAAATTCTCCATCTATTCTTCAATGTACCAAAAGCTTGTTCAATCACAACTCTTCCTGAATTCATAGAGTTGTCAAACTTTTTTTCCTGCACATCATTGGAGACCTTCCAATTCTTCATCAAATATATGTGAATGGGATAGGTAGCATCTCCAATCAAGTAAGGTGTATATCTAATATCACCAACTAAAACCACTTGATCTTGCAGAATCTTTCGTTTCCTCAAATCCTTGTACAAACTAGACACTTTGAATTAGCCACCATCATGTACTCCTCTAGATTGTATAGCGCACACATTCCAAAAAATGAAATCTTTTGTGAATCACAATCTACTTGCAATACAATGGAGTTGAATTTTTTCCTACTATAAAAATCAGTAGTCACTAATGTGACTATTTTACTTGGATTCTCTACTAATGGTATATGTGTCCCATCAATAGCTCCACAAACATTGGGCAATCTTATTAGTTCTTCGAAATCTGAGATTATGCTATGAAGACGGTCCTCACTTGGAATGCTAATATAGTGACTAAATAGTTTGTCTTTATCGATAAGTATGTTACAAATAATGTCAACATATTTCCTAATGGTTGAAGCTCCAATTCTAAAACGATTTGCCATATGCTCCAGACTATAACCTTGAGCAAATCATACATGCCATAATTTTTTTAACTTTTATTTGTTGCCTCACTTAATTCACACACTTACTTCTTAAGAACAGAGTCAACGTGTTCACTAAATTGTCAAATGCACCAAAACTCATCCTATAAAACTTCTTGAATTTATTATGGTACATGTCATTAGTTGATCTCCACATTACCCTCTCTATATAGTTCCAATGCATTAATTGCCTCAGCTCTACCCAAAAGAGGTGTAAAGTATTGGATTTCTTTCTTGAACCAAGCAACAATAAGGAAAGAAAATGAAACTGGCGAGGAGTGTATGGGACCTCTACCTAAATTGCCTTCCAAGCAATGGACTCCTAAATGCTTAATTATCAATTTTTTAACATTAAACTACTTCAAGAGAAACAGGGGCAACACCCTCACACCACCCTAATATGCACCCTAAAATCCTCCAATGACCCTAGTACTTACTTTAGGAGGTTGGAGCAACCTACTAGACCTAATTTTGCCTAAAATTAACCATTGGAGCATCAAATGGGCCAATTTGATGTCCAAAAATAAAATTTCAGCACACTACAACCACCCCAATTCATAACTCACTTCCTAAATTGATGCCAAACATGTTATGAACCCATTCATAACAAGGGAACGGTTGTAATGGTTAGGGTTAGTTGGCCTCTCCCTTACCTTTAATAGTCAAGTGAGGAGGTTTGTTCCTCACTTGACATTTTGTTTAATGAATATAATATGAGTTTGATATAATGTGTATGTGTGATTCTATTTGCCATTGTGGTAATTTAGTGGTGATTTAGTATTGGTTTGCTTTGAATGCACACTAAGTAGAGCATCGACTTCTTGGTCAAGTCAATCCGTAACATAATGTCAAGTCATGCAAAGTCCATGCTCTAATTCGGATTCCCAAGTTGAAGGTGCATTGATGGCTTTGGACAACGGCCGTTACCATGAGGAATTTTGTAGGATTATTTGATTCGGAAACCTAATCTCCTTCGATGGATCAAGAACCACCGGTGGTCCAACCGGGAGCAGAATTGATGCCAGATGGGGTGGGGTCGGAGTGGGCGGCCTTCATCCAACAACAAATCCAAAGTGTGTTCCAAGCCACAATTCCTCAATTGATACAAGAGATTTCAAGTAGAGCAGTGCAAGGACCCCGACCGGTTGTCTCTCCCATCTTCAATAGTGGAGGGGTGTTAGGAGGGAGGTGTGCGGAATCGAATGTGGAACTCAAAGAATCAAAGGTAGCGGAACCGGAAAAATTTTCCGGAAAGAAGGGAAATGAAGTTTACCGATGGTTTGCACAACTCCGTCTTGTATTTCGAGGTAAACCGCGCACTTATAGCTCTGATGCAGATAAAGTAGCTTATGCGCTTTCGTATATGACTGGAGCGGCACAAAATTGGGCTATGCCTCTTCTCCAAGCTTTGGACGAGGAGCATGATCACGAGTTATTGGGCAATTACCACGCTTTTCAGGAGTCCGTGATTGCCGTGTATGGGGATATTGACCATCAGAGCAATGCGGAGGATCGCATTGGGAAGCTTCGACAAACTAGGTCAGTAGTGAATTATATTTCTATGTTTAATGAATGTGCGGCGCTATTAGATTGGAATGAATCCAGTTTGGTAGCTCGCTTCCGTGGAGTACTCAAGGATGAGATTTTGGATTCGGTGGCGACGACGGAGACTCAACCACGCCAGCTACAAGATTGGATGGCAATGTCATCCCGAATCGATGAGAGATTATGGGGGCAACGTCAAAACTGCCTTTCACCATTTGAGACTCCAAGTTTCCGATCTCCAACAACATTGCCACGAGATGCAATGGGGAAGGTACAATCTAACTCGAATACCTCCGGGCCAGTGCCGATGGAGCTTGGAGCGGTGCGTACTCCTTCTACAGCCTTGGCAAAAACGGCGGTGGAACGGCAAGAATATCAACGTTAAGGACGCTGTTGGGGTTGCGGTGGAGTAGGTCATATTCGATCGCGTTGCCCCACGAATCCCTCTAAGCCCTTGTCGATCTCTGGCACCATTGAAGCGGAAGGCACCTCTTCAGGAAAAGAAAAAGCCCGGGACTGAAGGAAAACTTTCAGTACCCGGGCACTATGCAAACTGCCGTTGCCATCATCCACAAGACACCCATGCTGGATGCAATAAGGAAGGTGGCCCATATGGTGGACCGGCCTCTTGAGTCGGCCCCTTGGGAGAATTTACAATAGAGTAACATATGGTCGAATAAGAATGTCGAGGTTTCAAAGGAGGTAAACTGCGGATTAGATCCGTTGTGCTTACGTGCCACTATTGACCCTAGTGCACATGTGACGTTGGATGCACAGCTCAATTCCGTCCCAGGCCTCACGTTAGTGGATTCAGAAGCCATAGGAATATTCATGCACCCCAATTTTGTGGAACAATGTAATGCGGAGCTGCAACTAAAGCCGGTGCCGAGTGAAGTTAGGGTGATTGATGGACGAATGATCAGTTCCGGGCTTATAACCCATGAAGCTATTGTCGAAATTAAGATTGGAAATCATCATGAAAGATTGGTAGCGGATGTTACAAATACAGGCAAGTATCCTTGCATCTTAGGCATTCCATGGTTGATCCACCATGACCCAACAATTTGATAGTCTCAACGGAGCGTGGTATTTGACTCTCCATATTGTCGAGCTGTGTGCATGGTGCACGGGGTGCAAGGAGAGAGGGGAAATTCCAAAGCTATGGAAGGCGAAGGAAATTCCAAAGCTATGGAAGGCCAAGGAAATTCCAAATTCCTTAATTTGGG